>CM052542.1:128902606-129024431 GCA_028533065.1 Trachops cirrhosus
TTTCTTCATTCTTTTCTGGTTGTATATTTTTTTCTTCCTTCTGGTCCACTCCAATGATGTGAGACCCGTCTTTCATTCCATCACTATCGGTTCCCTGTGCATTTTTCTTCATTAAACTTATTGTAGTCTGCATTTTTTCATCTAGTTTGCGACCAAAATCAACCAATTGTGTAAGTATCCTGATCACCAGTGCTTTGACCTGTGCATCTGATAGGTTGGCTATCTCTTGGTTGCTTAACAGGATGGGTTCTGGGGCTTTCAATTCTTCTTCTGTTTGAGCCATCTTTTTGCTGGATTTTTTTTTTTTTTTTGTCTTGTTGAGCTCCTGTAGTGAGGGGCGGGGCCTTAGGAGTTCACCAGGGCAGGGCACCCCAGTTGCTGGGTTGTGACCCACAGGTGTTTTCAATCAGTGCCCCAAGGCTCTATTTCCCAGAGCTGCAATCCTGGGTTGCTCGCAGTGCCTTATTTCACAACCGCAACCTCGCTGGGTCTGCCAGCCACCGCTTGCGCACCTAGGGTCCACCTGCTGTGGTTTTGTGCGCGCCCAGTCCCAACGCTCTTTGTGCTGTAACCCCTCTCTGCCTGGCTGCCCGACTCCGCCCCTCCTACCAGTCTGGATGAAAGTGTCTATTTTAACTCCTTGGTTGTCCGACTTCCATACAGTTCAACTTGCTGTCAGTTCTGGTTGTTATTCTGTTTCTAAATTGTTGTTGTCCCTATCTTGGGTGTGCAAGGAGGCACAGTGTGTCTACCTATGCCTCCATCTTGGCTGGAAGTCTCTTTGAGTCTTATATTGTATGATGTAAGAGAAGGAAAAAGTATACAATGAATCACACATTGGAGTGACCTCTTTCCATGACAGGGTGAACCTGCCTCTGGGAGTAGGTAGGTTGGAATCCTTGGGACAAATTTTCTGCTCCTAGGAGGAACACCATGTATAGGGTGGGGCAGAAGTAGGTTTACAGTTGTTTGTATAAAAAACACTATAATAATTAATAAATAATAATATCAGAATAAATTCTGTGTTTGGAGTACTAACAACTATAAACCTACTTTTGCCCCACCCTGTATATTTGCCTAAGAAACACTTGGTGGCCTAACCTTCCATTGCTAATGAACCTCCCTTCTGAGAGACACATTTGTCTTTAAAACTTATGAATGCACAAATGAATGGATGAATGAATAAATATTAATGTCCCAGAAGCCACTCTGCCTGCTTCCAGGGACTTTGCCTATCCGCTCTAATGGGATGAATTAATACTTTAATGTTCACAGGGCAGTTTTGTTTTATTACTAATTTCCACTCATCCTTGGAGAGGAGAGATCCTCTTACTGTCACCCCTGTACTCCTTGCCTTATGTATTTATAGACTTAATGAGGAAATGGATCTGATCAATACACCCCGGTGTCTGCAGTCACTCTCCCCCGTATGCCCAGCCAGGCTTCTCCAGTCATGGCTCATGGCAAAGCTGAGTGTCACCTGCAAACTCAGATTGCTTGAGTTCGTATTTGCAAGGAAAATGGTAACCTAAGAGCTATTCTTCGAGGGGATTACCGCTTCAGCTGATATTGGACTCTCTTATTTGTTTCTATAAATTTTTAACAGCCTGAAATGGCATTAGAGTCTGTGGAGAGCACAATATAATGCCACTAATCCTGTTGATTTTACATTGCTTTACAGAGGTGAGAACAGCAATAAATCCTTTTATGTATAAATCAGGAGAGATGTTAGCCATTTCTCTGCAAGGACATATCTTATTGCTAGAGTTGGCTGACATAAGTTAGGACTGAAGTATTACATTTGAAATGTCTCTTTTTTCTTCCCTCCGCTAGTCCATGGATTCTGTTACTTCTCCATTCCCTCCTCCCACAATTAATTGTACCTTTCCCATCTATCGTATATCATCTTATCTGTCTTTTGTATATTTATCTATCAGTCTGCAAAATCTCAGATTGGCCATCCTGCCATTTTAGTGTACATTCCTGTACAGTATTGTGACAAATATATTTTGCGGGAACATAGTAAGACTCGATCCTTGGTTTCCAAGGGCTTGCAGTCTCATGGAAAGGATGAGTCGAGTGCACAGCTAACAGCAACTCAAGGCTGAATTTGGTAACTATTGGTTAAGGGCAAGGGCTCGGCAGTTAGTTTGAATTCTATGCTGTCTCTACCACTTTCTACCTGCACATCCCAGGCAAATTCTTTGCCTCCTGATCTCTAATGCAATTCAACTCCAGAGGGTTGTTGAGATGATGAAAGGAAGCATAAAGGATTCGGCACCATGCTATATATTGTCAAAGTTAATATTATCATTTGTGCTCAAAGAGATGTATAAACAATAACCAAACTGCCCCTAAATTATTGTTAACAGTAAATTGGCCCCACCAGCAATAAAATGTATGAGGTTTGCTTTTCTTTCGTGTGTATTAGGACAGGCTGCTTTCAGAAATAAAGCTAGCCCAGGTTCCCTGAGCAGTCACCAGCATCACACATATGGTAAGGCTGTTTCTTCACACAAGTAACAGGCTATGAGTGAGAAAAGATACTCCTAGAATTGTCTTTCCTGTGGTAGAAACTGATGCAGTAAACCACTATTTCAACTAATCTCTGCTTTTATAAGCCATGACATCCAAATGTACTAAGTTCTTAGAGCTGCGATTTATCCAGAACAAAGATGTCAGTGTTGATCATGTCCACCATAGGTCATCATGTTTGCTGTGCTTCGTGCCATCCAAACCAAGCCTGCTGCCTTTAGCCGTTTGCAGGTTTGGCCATTGCCTGTGCTTAGTTTCTTCCCATCTGCTATTATACTGGGGTGAGTTTCATCACTTTTCATTCCTTCGTCCTGCCCTTATCCCTGCCATTCCAATACAACCACTAATGAGTCATTGGGGCTGTGGGAAAAGAATGGGTCACAGTCTCCAGAACTTCAGAGGGCCAAAGGAGACCAACCTGCTTTGAGATGTTGGCAATCTGGAGTTCCCACTGGAAGAGAGGAGCAATGGAATAAAATGTAAAAGGCCTAGGATCAGAACTTCAGAATGTGTTCTGGACCCAGTTTTGATTTACATGATCAACACTGAACAAAATACTGAGACTTTTGGGGCCTCAGTTCACTCATCTGTATAGTAAATGTATTGTGCTAAACAATCGCTCAGGTTATTTCATTCACCAATTCATCCATTTTACATTTACAAAGTGCCCACTCTGTATAATGCACTGTGCAAAATATGAGACACATTTCTGTAAGGACACATACACCCACAATAGACAGCATACAACATGCACCATCAGAATGTGTGCAAAGCCACAGTAAAGATGCAAAATGAGAGGGGGTTATGAATCTCTAAGCTACTTCCCATTTTCTAACCAGAAGGCCAGATCTGTGATTTGTCATTTCAACTTCACTCACATATCATGAAGCATCATTTCTATGTGACTTTTATTTTTTCATCTGCTCTGTAAAATGAGGCAAATGAATATGTCCAGCCATTGTTAATGGCTGAAAAAGTCCAGCCATTGTTAATATAATGAGAAAAGTTTGCATGACATCCATGTAACCTGACAGCCAAAGAAAGTAGAATGAAATGTGCGTGGGTGAACAATGATGATTTCACTGGACTAGTCATTGGGGGCGGTAGATGCTGTTTAGTGAGCATGTGTACTGTGTGGTTGTTGCATTCAAAATGACTGAACAAGTAGAGAAATGAGTCTGCATCAAATTTTGTGTTAAGCTTGAACATTCCTCTGTGGAAACTATTCTGATGATTCAGAAGGCTTTCAGGGATGATGCAATGAGTGTAGTGCAAACAAAAATTTGGCACAAATGTTTCAAAGATAGCCAAGAAGCTGTTGAAAGTGATCCATGTTCTGGAAGGCCTGCAACAAGCAGAACACCTGAGAATGTTGAATGTGTATGGGCTGCATCAAGTAAGATCAGCGAACAACAGTGTGAGAACTGGAAGCTGATCTGGGGATTCCAAAAACTACTGGGTCTGAGATTTTGACACGGGATCTTGGCATGAAATGTGTTGTGGCAATAGTCATTTCATGGCTTCTTCTACCAGAGCAGAAGAACATTATGCTGCAGTTGCTAATGACTTGATTCAAACCGCTACCAATGAACCAGATTTCCTCAAGAAGGGTGTAACCAGAGTTGAATTGTGGGTCTACGGCTATGATATGGAAATGAAGGCTCAGTTATCCCAACCGAAGTCACATGGTTTCCACAACCAAAGAAGGTGTGGCAAAGTTGCAGCAAAATCAAAACCATGTTAACTGTGTGTTTTGATTGGGAAGGTGTTGTCCATCATGAGTAGACCCCTCCAGGTCAAACAATTAATAAGGAGTGCTACCTCAATGTTTTTCGTTGGTTGAGAGATACAACAAAAATGGCTACAGCTACAGGCAACTGATGATTAGCAGCTTCATTACAACAACGTTCCTGCTCATGCATCATGTCTTAAGCAGAGTTTTTGGCAAAACACCAAATCACCCAGGTGACTTAGCCCCCCTACAGATCAGATTTGATGCCCTGTGACTTCTGAATTTTCCCAAAACTAAAATCACCTTTGAAAGGGAAGAGATTTCAGACCCTGGATGGGATTCAGGAAAATATGATGGGACAATGATGGCAATTGGGAGAAGTGTGTGTGGCCCTAAGGTGCCCTCTTTGAGGGGAATTGAAGTATCATTGTCCTATGTACAATGTTTCTTGTATCTTGTATCTTCTTCAATAAATGTCTCTATTTTTTATGCTATGTGGCTGGATACCTTCTGGACAGACCTCTGTATATTTTGCTCACCAAAGTGAGCTTTGGAGGCCATAACCGTATAGTTAATCTTGATTCCACAGTGCCCAATGCAGTAATCGTTTATTGTTGGTTGAAGAAATGAATTTATAGAAGGAAAAATGGGTGAAAAAAGAACTAAGATGTTTTCTAAACTGTGTAACATTTTTAGAGAAATGTGGAGGTGACCATTCAGAAACAGACATGGTAGCTATTTCAAATGATTTTTTTTAGAGGGAAGGTCGAGAAGATTAAAAGAGAAAAATCCAAGGGGATATATAGTTTAGTTGTCACATATTTATTATCTTATTTGTCTCCAAACCTTATTGTGAACTGGCCAGTGGAGATGTCCTTGTCTCCTTTTGATATAGCAAGGGTTAAGACTCCTAGGGGCCAAAGCAGTTACTGGAGGATAAACTGGGGTGAAGATGCTCACTATAGTACTGTGAGTGTGATGCACAGAGAAATAGCTGCCCTGTTCATCCTCCAATCTCAAAACTCACCTTTCCCATTAATATTCTTTCCTGCTGATCTATCTAGTGGAGGAGATAGTGTATGTGACATCAGTTTCTTAGGTAATAATTCCCCTCTGAGTTGAGGCTTGAGGGTTTGAGTTCTTAGGATGAGCTTAGCCAGACAATGTTTCCTCTTTCCAATAGGTGGCAGAGGAGGCAAATTTGCCTCAGAATGGAAATAAAATGTAAAAGAGAGCTTGGGTTGGGACCTCCTGTTTGGTCAACCTCCATTTATTTTCTACCTACATTGCAAAGCCCACAGCAAAGCACTAAATACTTGAATAAGACATGATCTTTAGCTGTAGCTGGTGTGGCTCAGTGGTTGAGAGCTGGCCTTTGAACCAAATGGTTGTTGGTTTGATTCCCAGTCAGAACACATGCATGGGTTGTTGGTGAGGTTCCCAGTTGTGGGTGTGTGAGAGGTCACCACACTTTAATGTTTTTCTCCTTCTCTTTCTCCCTTTCCTCCTCTCTCTAAAAAAAAATAACTAAATAAAATCTTTAAAAAAAAGACATGATCCTTAGATCTTTGGAGTTTCCATTTAGAAGATATGTAAAAAGACTTGTTGCTTTTCTAACAGAAATGTTTTGTCAATGGTTGATAGAATAAAGGAAACACAAAGAGGAAAGTACAAATTTGTTAAAGAAACTCTGCGTTTCTTATCTTCCCTCTTGATTTAATGCATTTCTTGGTTCTCTTTAGACAACTCTGACACTTAGGAAACCAGGCTTTGCTAATACAAAACCTGAGACAAACAAACCAAACAAATCACACAACACCAAATGCAAACTCTTCGGCTCAGACTGAGGGCTCCAGCCTTTTAAGAAAGAAAGAAATGCCTTCTTTCTCTATCAGCTGCGACTACCCAGAGGACTCAAATACTTTCTCTCTGGAACAAATTGTCTTTGTTCCATTCCTTTGAAAAACCAAAGGAAAGCCATTGAAACTATCTGTTGTTTGTATGTTTATTTATTTTTTTCTGGACAAGATAGTGTTTTATTTTTTAAAATTGAATTCATTGGGGTGACATTGGTTTGCAAAACCATACAGGTTTCAAGTGTACAACTCAATAACACACCATCTGCACACTGCGTGGGGTGCCTATGGCCCCAAGCAAAGTCATTTTACATCCCTGTTTCAACCCCCTTTACCTGCCCCCAGCCCCCTTCCCTCTGGATATCTCCACACTGTTGTCTCTCTGTGTGTGTATATATACACACACAAATGTATATAATTTATATATAGATAAACATATATTTATACATAATATTTATTGTTTGTTTGTTTGTTTGTTTGTTTTTGCTTAACCCCTTCACCTTCTTTCACCCGGTTCCCTCCCCCTCCCCTCTGACAGCTGTCAGGCTGTTCTGTGTGTCCATGTCTCTGTTTCTACTTTGCTTGAGGGTTTATTTTGTTCGTTAGATTCCACATATAAGTGAGATATGGTATTTGTCTTTCTCTGACTGGCCTATTTCACCTGAAACTATTTACAATTTTAAACTTACATCAAGATGACACAACTTGTGAAAGATATTTTTAACTTGTCTAATCACATGTTGAATTACTAAAAGGCAAGGAATGGGGGACAAAGACACTGGTGAACTCTTCTTCATGCTCCAAAACCAAGCAAAATGGGTGTCTCCTCAGTGAAGATTTTGCTGTCTTTTAAATTTAGTCCTCCTCTCCTCTGAGCTCCCATAGCAGACTGTACCTCTGCCCTCACAGACACTTATCTTAGGCTCTATTAGCTAATTTTCAAAAATCTTTACATTTTGCTCACCAAACTGAGCTTTGGAGGTCATAACCATGTAATTCATCTTCTTGACTCCATAGTGCCAAATGCAGTTATCATTTATTATTGGTTGAAGAAATGACTTTATAAATAGAAAAATGGGTGAAAAGAAAGAACTGTTTTCTAAACTATGTCACATTTTTAGAGAAATGTGGAGGTGACCATCCGGAAATTGAGACATGATAGAAAACTCAGTGATGTAGCTTTGGACACATCCATTAGAACACATCTTGGAGTCATGTCTGAGTTCATATCTGACTGTCACATATTAGCAAATACTTTTACATCTTTGAGTTTGTTTACTCACATAAAATGGGAGAAATAATGCTTCACAGCTTAAATAGCTAATAAACAGCTTTAGGTTATACATTTTAATGGAATATACGCATAAGAGATGATGAGTACTACTATTATCTCTGTGACAAATGATTTTCTCTTTTACATGATATTGGATATATTTACAGCCAGCAAAATTAGCACACACATCAAAAGTAGTTTATTCTTTTGTAGCTTGTGGGAAAAAAGGTAATAGTTTTTCTTGTATCACCTTCATTTTATTACCAAAGAAATAAAGGCAATTCTGCAGGTGGAAAATGGTTAGTTCATTGAAGAAAAAATTTATTTTATGCAGTGCTTATTTTTATAATAAATTGAAAAAAGCATTTCCATAAAGCTCCTGCCTTGTGTTATCTTGTGAGAGCTTTTAGATGCTTTTTGGTGGGAAGATTTATAAATTAATGTTATAAATATATAAATATATTTAGTGGACTATGATTAGAAGTATGATTTTAAATTGAATTGGGGTCTATGATATTTTGAAAATAGAGAAACCTTTTGGCAAATAGAAAATGTTTCAAATAGATTTGTGGTTTGGCCAGCTGCTTATAGAATGATTCAAGAACTGTGGCTGTAACACCAGAGGACTGGCAGCCTAAGCTAAGCTGGCCGTGTTGTCCATGGCTGTGCAGTTTCCTCTGTCCGGTTCAGTCCTGGACCATGGTAGCTGCATCCCTAACTGGTGGGTTGGAATGTACATGGATGAACAAATGTCTCATCAAATAGCTAAGATGGTAGAACTTATGGACTTAGGGTTCAGACCCCAGATCTTACCATGATTAAAAGACCTTTTAAAACAGTAAGAGGGAATGATGCAATCTTCACCTGCTGAATTCACCTCAATTCCTTAAAGTTATTTCAAGGACATGCATCTTGCAAAGCCCATGCTTTAAGATGTACCGTGGCCCTGGCCAGGTGGCTCAGTTGGTTGAAGCATTGTCCCGTATACCAAAAGGTTGCAGGTTCGATTCTGGTCAGGGTGCAGACCTGGGTTGTGGGTTTGGTTCCTGGTTGGGATGTGTACAAGAGGCAACTGATCAATGTTTCTCTTTCACTTTGATGTTTCTCTGTCCTTTTCTCTCCCTCTACAATCAATAAACATATCCTTGGGTGAAGATTAAAAAATTATTAAAAAATGTATGGTGATTATGTTACTCCCAACCCCGTCTTAGGCTGCACCCAAGATTTATCCTTATTTACGTTCATGGACTGAGATTTCTTTTCAAGTGCTTGGGAGCTTTCCATTGTGTCCTTTGGATGCTTCAGAATGAAGCCTTCTCATTTTTAACTTTTTCTTTTTCTCAGAGAGATTGACTCTTATAATTTCTTCTTTTTTACTTTAAAACATTGAAAGAAAATCAGAAGCAGCAGCAGCAGGACTCCAGTTGGAGCCCGCGGCCAGGTGTTCCGGGACAACACCGCAGCTGGTGGCTACAAACGGCACTGCTGTCTTTTTCCCACAAATTGAAAATCGACTTTTCTTTCAACATTTTCCTCTGGGCTGGATCAATTAACAAATGAAATGATTTTAACTAAATGGCCGCTTAAATATGTTCAAGTACTAGCTTCAAAGAGAAACAACAGTGTTTTGAACATGTCTCTCCTGAACCCACATCTTGCCCAATCTAAATAGTGCAGTGTGTGAGTACGGGTGTTTCAACACAAAGTCATTCAAAATCTGTTCTCAGTACAAATTTTTCTCGTGCAGAAATCTCACACACGATTTAGCATAAATTGTAGCCCTATTGTGATGACAATCCATAAGTGAAATACTCTAAATGGTGTTAAAGTGTTGTTCACTGGGGAAAAGATTGCATCGTAGCCATCTGTAACTCCTCAGGAAAAAGAAAGATGTTTCTAAGGAAATAACCCTTATTCTCAACCACTCTGTGAGCTATGAAACATCCAAGAACACTTTGGGGGTTATTGGAATATTGTGGCAATATGAGAGACACAAGTTAGAGTGATGAAATAGTGACCATGAATATAAATAACTGGACAATGGATCTGAGCTGTCTCAGACTTAACTGATACCATCTTTTCTACAGGAATTTTTGGCAATACTTGGAGAAAATTTCAGCGCACCTATCCCTTGGCCCCTCAATTCCATTTCTAAAAATATATACTCATGGAATTTAGGATGTGTGCAAAGATTCCCTTACAGAAATGTTCATTGCAGAATTATTTATGATAGAGAAAACTTGGAAGCAATCCAAATATCCAGCAATAAGGTGCTGGTTAAATGAATCATAGGGTTAATCCTACAATGCTTTGCCAGTCAGCTGGAAATGCATTGTTAAGTAAATGGAAAAAGTTTGCAAAAATATGTAAGTAAAATTCTTTTTATTTTTGCAATTAAATGATATGAAAATATCTAGAAAATATACTTTACAAGATTACTAATAATGGTTA
This sequence comes from Trachops cirrhosus, assembly GCA_028533065.1. Taxonomy (NCBI): domain Eukaryota; kingdom Metazoa; phylum Chordata; class Mammalia; order Chiroptera; family Phyllostomidae; genus Trachops; species Trachops cirrhosus. Next base: position 128,912,454 of record CM052542.1, read on the forward strand.
TTTTAGAAATCATGGGGTTATAGGTGTTTCCTTTTCATCTTTTTGCTTCTTGATATTCTCTACTCTTCTACAATGAACATGTGTTGCCTGTATATGAGATTCCCCCTTGGCCCACTTTGGATGGCTCAGAGGCTCTGAATCTGCCTCAGAGTAAGCCACTTTGACCATCCTGGGCGTAACCAGACTCTTTCTTCTAGAATACGGAATTGGAATCGCCTTAGACTGCAAAGATTTTGCAGTTGTAACATCTTAACACTTTCTCATGTCATAATATCTTCTTGCTTTTTAAATATGCACTTGTTCAAAGTACTATATGGTACATGCTCATGTTTTAAATTTAAATTATTTTTTCAGTATATCTTATGAAAACTGTTTACATAATTGGGAGCATCCACAGCTTGGACTCACTTCTTTGGAATATAGATTTATTTTAGCATATACTTAATGGATTTGAATCACTTTAATATGGATACTGAGGAGTGATCCTTAGAATTCTTTGCAGTAGGTTGGAACTGAAGACCAGAACAGAGTCTGAAAGGAAGATCGAGGGAACTCCAGTAAGGACAAAGCTCCTCCATCTTCACTGGGGTCCTTTGTCCTTAAGTTTTGTGAATGGGACCAAGGGACTCTCTGCCTGACTCCATTAAGCATGGAGCCCAACAGTCATAATCTGGGCCAAAGAGCAAACAGCCATGTATTGTGGACTATAATAGAGAAAACCACATTACCCATCCTTCAGGCATAATTATTCTCAAAGGGTGTTATTCTCAATCATTGTTATGCCTGATACACTGTGTTGTACATCAAGGTTTCCTATTTCTTTCTGATCCTAATGTTTATCAACCTAAACCCCAACAATGCGTATACCCTTATTACTAATACATTGCCTTTTTGACTAGGGCCTTACTTAGCAGAAGCTAAACCTGGAATTAAGGTGATTGAAGTCTAGAGAAATAATTTCCATGGAAATTGGGTTAAAGTCCCTTGCTTTCCTGTGAATGAAATTAAAAATTCCCTTTTTGGGGAGGTGGGGGCTTGGTTCATTCAGCCTGTGGGTATGGTTCATGCTAAATGACTAATTCCAGATTTTCATTTACTCAGAATTGTATAGAATTTGCCTTCAACTACCAATTCTTTTCCTAATTTACCAAACAGAAAACTACTGAGCTTGGAAGACCCCAAAATAAAAGTGTTTCCAGAACGCTCAATGTCCTGCAGTAATATTTCCCCTGACATCTCCTTATTAACCCTCCCAAATTCCCTTCCTCTCACAAGGGCAAAGTTAGAGGTTTTTCCTCCATGACAATGTGCTACTTCATAAAGTGTTTATCATAGCACTCATGATATTACATGGTAACATTTATTTTGTATGCTTTCTCTTAGCAGACTTTGAAGTCCTTGAGGGCCAGGACTATGACTTTACCTTTCTTTCCATACCCACTCAAATCCTATGTCTGCCATAAAACAGGCAATCAATGCCTTAAATACAAGAGGAATGGATGAGGGGAGAGCTGTGAGAATTGAATACTCTTCTTGTGAAGAAACACATAGAATGGAATGTCCATTTACTGTTAAGAATTATCTTATGTCAGGACAGATAGTGATAATAAGCAAGAAAGGAAAGCAATGATATTTATAGTGCCTATTTAATGACATATAAGGCTGGAAGAAAAGCAGGTTTTTTTTCTTTATTGTGTTTAAGTCAATTTGATAAAGTGGATACTTTATAGCTCTGACTTCTGGGGCATTTTTATGCATATTCAGTTACTGCTCAATCTTGTCAGATACATTTTTTTCAATAAAATCACAGCTAGCTTCTGCAGAAAGCTGATATCATCCTGCCACTCAGAAATCTTACACTGTATCGTACTCGCTGCACCAAAAATCAGCCAGCACACCCAAGGTTGTCCCGAGCACTGAGTAGTCAGTACAGCAGCAGATTCTGTTTCAAAACCAGAGTGCAATTGAATAAGCTTTTACTTTGTTAAGCCCTAGATAAAGACATGGTTTGAATGTATCATTACTAAAAAAAAGTTCTGTGTTTTTTTCTTTCTACCCATATTGGTTTATTTCTACAACCTGGGGAGTTCTGGTCATCACACACAGTGTAGGGGGAAATGTCTCACAATGACAGTATCAGGGAACTCCTAGAAGGCGTCTGGAGTTCACGTGGTAAAACTCACGCGGTGGAAACCTTATCTATGGTTCTAGGACTGGGGGGGTCCAGGGGTGTCCGACCTTTTGGTATCTTCGGCCACACTGGAAGAAAAAGAATTTTCTTGGGCCACACACTAAATACACACACTGACAAAAAATGATGAGCAAAAAAAGGTTTTAAGTAAATTTATGGTTTTGTGTTGGGCTGAACTCAGCCATCCTGGGCCTCCATGGCCCATGGGCCATGGGTTGGATGCCACAATTCACCATTCTTACAGTCAATTCAGAAGCAAAAATCTCTTCAGTGTAAATTAAGTATCAGACAACGTGCTGGATTCCTGGTAGGTGTTGGAGACGGAAAGAGGAAGGAGTTGAAGTGGTTTTTCTTCAGGGCTCACAGTGTAGTAGGGAAAACTGACAATCTGACAAATTATGGGAACACCCATAGGGGCTTTGGAATCTTAGAGGAGGGACAAATATTCTTCCACATCTCCTTTTGCAGTTCCACTTGTTTGGGATTTTATTACTTGTAACCAGTGACTCCTGGCTAATATAGTCTCAGTGCTATAATACTGGATTCCCTGTTCTCTGGTTGTGAAACTGGTCATTTGGCCCACCTGGTTACACACTCCTGGGTCCTTCTATCCTGCTTTTTTCTTTATCCCTTCCTGGATCCAAACCAGACAACACAGCTGCAGAATTCTGTTGGGAAGTTGCTAAATGCAGCTGCCAGGGACTTATGCCTATTGTTTCAAAAGCTCAGAAGATTTACTGTGGTGCAAGGGACTCAAGGAGACACCTAGCTCTCTCTGGCTGCCACTTTAAGGGAAAATTAGAGAGCACATTAGGTCCAGTAGAATGGAAATTTAATTAAGCAAGTATTTTATATTTATTTAATGAGCATACTCAGTAAGCACCTTGTGGGTGTCAGGCACTGCACTAAGAACTGGAAATTCATAAATGTGTATGTAATTGATGGTCAGACAGGGGAGGCTGACATGAAACCAAATGGTTACACTGCACTGGAGGCATTGGTGTGGGAAAGAACGCAGTGGGGTTGGGGAACGATTTCAGTGTAGCTGTGGGAGGAGGAAAGAGGGTTCAAGGGATTCACAAGTTCTGCCTGAGATATACGTGATTTTTCTCCTCCTCCCTGCGCATTTCCTGTTAGGTCTCTCCTCTTAGTGGAGAGGAATTGCTACTTCTTCTCTTCCTTCCAGAGGCCAGCTTTTTAATAATTCACCACCCTCAAAAGGTTAATTGCAACATGTTTTTTGGGAAAAATATTACACTTTTGCCCCTGACTATGGATACTAAATTTTATTAAGTATCAAACTGATCTGAAGTGATTAATACAATTTTTAAAAGTGAAATATGCTCGCTAAACTACTCAGTGAAGCACTGGGTGCAACCGTGTCACAGTTTACCGGCACAAAGCGAGCCCTGCAGCTGGTGCACAGCCGCCTGGGAATGCGCTTCACACTCCTACGATGTTCTCAGCAGATCATGGTCATCGAGGAGAGGCTTTGTGCTCTTAAACAGAATCATTACACGATGGGTAAGAAGGCTCTTACTGTAAGAATTTATACTTATAGTATACTTGCAGTATAATTCAACTTTTTAAGTTTAAAAATGAAACTGGAGGGAGATGGTCTAAATTGGTGATATGCAAGCCGGATATATAATACATCGGAATGACACATGGAACTTCTTAAAAATTAAGGGGGAAAGGATCTGGAAATCAAAATTTAGAAAAAATCCACAAATGACTTTGGTGTACAGTCATGTTTGTGAATTCCAGGATCAGATGACTTTTTATGAATATGTCCAGTCTTAAAATGGCTAGGCAATTTTCTGGGTGAGTAATTAAATGGTGGAGAGCACAGGCAGCAAACACAAGCACTGAGGGCCGAATCCAGCCCTCCACCTTGTTTCATCCTGTTTTATCCGGCCAGCACCTTGTTTCTACCTGGAGGCAGTGCTGAGCTCTCACTTGATGGTTAAGGAGTAGTTACATTTATACAGCCCTAAAATTACATTCGGCCCTTTGAAGGCAACACGAGGCTGATGTGGCCCCCAGTGGAAATGAGTTTGACACCCCTGGTGTAAAGAAATCCACCTACTCAAAATTGAATTGGCTATGAAAAGAATTTGTTGGAATAGCATGTCCAAGTATTTTTGGAATTGTGATTTTTTTGGAAAACCATGCTTTGAACTCTGACCATGCTGCTAATCCAGCCTAGCAATACGTACGCATTATGTACATTGTTCACCACGACAGAGCATGGGTCCCGAGTTCCCCTGCTGCTCCTATTCCATCTTTCCTGTTAGTAACGCTCCTGTCACTTTGTCCAATGACTTACAATTGTCACCCGCCCCCAGGCAAAGGTAAGTAGAGATGTGCTAGGAGTGCAGAATCATCTTTTCTGGCTGAAAGCAGGTATCATCAAGCTGTCTGGCACCTGTAAAAATTAGGGGGGGGGAATCAACTTTCTGCTGTTGTGAATTCTCACATGGTTGGTTGGTGGTTTTAAAAAAGTACTGACTGAGCCCTCAGGACTCAGAGGTGAATTACCTTAGCAAGAAGATGAAGTTAAGCATGGGCTTTTGAGTGACATAAACATCTCTTCTTTTTCTGATGATGCTTCAAGTGTGTGTCTGCTGAAGGGGGGACCAGAGCGGTGATGTTTGGGTCATCACCTTTCTCCTTCCTCTTTCCCCCATGGAGAATGAGGAAAGAGGAGGAGAAAAGTGTGCTGGCAGCTATGCCAGAACCCGGTGGAACAAAGACGGACGGTTCTTCCAAGGCAGAGAGGGCATCGTTACTGGAAAATAAATATTAAAAATGTGCCAGACAGATAAAACCTATATAGGTCCACTCAAATTGTTAACCAGTTTACATTGTTTTTATTTTGTGAATCTAAAATGTAAACTGGGGCACAAAAATAAGGCTGTTACATTTGGCTTTTTATTTGAGCCATTTTTGGAATAGATCACTGAAGTGGGCATCCATTACCCCTTCATAAAAGCTGGGGGAAAAGGAAAGAAGAAAGTGGTTAGACGGGCATTTCCTTGCATGAAAAAATTGGGTTGTTATGCTTCAAAAAGGAATATTGTTCCAAATGTACGCTACATTAGAGGCAACAATGATTGTGAAACAGGGTGGTTTTGTCAGTTAGGCCCTGAGATTTGCATATGAGATGGAAACGAGTTCTTGCTTTGGTGGCTGTCCCAGTGACACATGCTGCTGATTGGTGTCAAAGCTGTTTATTAAAGTAAGCAGATCAGGCATTTCACTTTCACTAAGTAACAAATGCGGGGTTACAAATTGTTATGTGCCACATGAATAAGCATTTGTCGTTGGCACTATTTCCCAAGGTCAGCGGTTTGTCCAAGAGTAACAATTTATAAACCTAATTGAGGACCAAACCGCCATGGAGATCCTTACTCCGTTTTACTCTTTTCATCTGCTCTGTTGAGTCTCACTTGGATTCTTTGATTTTTCTTTCTCATGATCTCTTCCCATTCTGCACAGTTAATCCATTCAGAATCTCATTCTTCACTCTTTTGTCCTCACATTACTCATTTTCCCTAAAGATTTTATTTTTAAAAAATCATGGTTTGTATATTTTTCTTTTAAATTTTTTAAATTTTTCAGTTGCAGTCGGCATTCAATATTATATTGGTCTCAGGTGCACAGCATAGCGGTTAGACACATGTAACTTACCGAGTGCTTCCTCCAGTGAGTCTGGCAATCACCTGACACCACACAAGTTACTATGGTATTTTTGACTGTAAATTCCTTATGCTGTGCTTCACATCCCCATGGCTATTTTGTGACTCCCAATTTGTGTATCTTAATCTCTTCACCTTTTTCAGTCCCCCAAACTCCCTCCCCTCTGGCAACCATCAGTTTGTGCTCTGTCTCTATGAGCCTGTTTCTGTTTGGTTTGTTCTTCGGACTCTGCATGTAAGTGAAATCATGTGGTATTTGTTTTTCTTTGTCTGACTTATCTCATTTAGCATAGTACCCTCTAAGTCCATTCATGTTGCCACAAATAACATCATTCTTTTTTATGGCTAACTAATATTTCTTCGTATATATGTACCAGAGCTTTTTTATCCACTCATCTATTGATGGACGCTTGGGTTGCTTCCAAATCTTAGCTATTGTAGATAACCCTGCAATGAACATAAAGGTGCGTCTATCTTTTTGAATTAGTGTTTTGACTTTCTTTAGATATATATCCAGAAGTGGAATTACTAGGTTATAAGGCAGTTCCATTTCTAGTTTTTTTTGAGGAGCCTCCCTATTGTTTTCCATATTGGCTACACCAATTTACATTCCCACCAACAGTGCAAGACTTCTCCACATCCTGGCCAACTCTTGTCTGGTTGTTTGTTGTTTTAATTTATTTATGATAGCCATTCTGATATCTCAGGCGTGATGATATCTTATTGTGGTCTTTATTTGTATTTATCTGATAATTATGACATTAAGTATCTTTCCATATGTAAAGATTATTATAATACTTACTTTTTCTCATTTCTTCTCTCTTTTTCTTTTTCTCCTTGCTGCTCTTTCCCTCCACATGCCCCCCGCCCCACTTACTTCCCTATTTCTTGTCAAGATGAATGTAGAGTTGGAGAAATGTACTGAAGAAAAGCTTAGGAAAAATGAAAAACATGAGAGAGAATATAAAACAAAACAAAACACTAAATAAGAAATGGAATCCTGAAAGATAGTAAGTTGCTTTGGTATAAAAAAAGAGACTGACTTGAACTTGCAGCTTGAAATACACTAAATGGAAAGGTTCATGGTCAGTAGCTATCTGCAAAGCTTTGAAGCCATCCTTTTGGACTTTTTAGACAGCTTTCTGAAGGTCAGCTGAAGTGGAAAAGGGAATTCCTCTATGTGTCTAAAGGGATAGAAACCATCCTGCTTCCTCTCCACGACTTGGAAAGCAACTTCACACAAGATTCCCAGTGTGGGATGTGGGACGTTGGAGGGTCAGGGAATGAAAAATTTAGCTTTGATACTAGGATAGAATTCAAAAATGTGGAAAAATCAAAAGACATGGCAAGCACTGAAAATAATATTATTGCTTTGATGTCTTTTGTGGCTTTATGTGGACACTTTCACTAAAGACATAAAACAGGTCATGGCTTTGAAGAATCTTTGGCAAAGGTGTAAAAGTTTAGGTAGCTATAGCTGGAGTTTATTCAGTAATTTTATGATAGTTTTTTTAAAAAATTGAGATATAATTGACAGAAAACATTGTGTAAGTTTGAGTTATGTAATGTGTTGATTTAGTACATTTATATATTGCAATATGATTATCCCTCTATCATGTCACATAGTTTGCATTTCGTTTTTGTAGTGAAAACAGCTCAGATACACTCTCTTAGCATCTCTGAAGCATATGGTACAGTATTGTTGAGTATGATCGCTACACTCTGCCTTAGATATCCAGAATTAGTTCATCTTCCAGTTGCAGGTTTGTCTGCTTTAACAACTTCTCCCCAGTGTACCATCCACAGTCCCTGGTAGCCACAGCTCTACCCTCTGTTTCTATGGGTTCGGCTTGTTTAGATTCCACCTATCACACAGTATTTGTCTTTCTCTGTCTGACTTACTTCACTTAGCATAACACCCTCAAGGTCCATCCATGTTTTCACAAATGGCAGGATTTTCTTCTTTCTCATGACTGAATCATATTCTATCATATATACAATATACCACCTCTTCTTATCTACATGCATCTACTGATGGACACTTATGCTATTTCCACATCGTGGCTATTGTGAATAATGTTGCAATAAACTTTGATTTTTCATAATGGAGGCAAATATAAGTTGTCATCTAAATTTAGACTTGATAACTGGGGACACTGGTTTTGGGGCATGGACACCATAAACTCACAGGGTTTTAGCAACTCTGACTCACCTGGAGGCCTTTGTGGGAGGAAGAGAGATTGGGTGAGCCAGAGGGAATCTGATTTAAGTTTTAACGCCAGCTGCAATCCACTCGAGTCCTGTAACTAGCACAAGTGGTGGATCCCGGCAGCATTCCCACAGCTGTGGTGTGGGGAGGTTACGGGCCGCCCTTACTTTAGGAGATAAAGAGCGGAAGCAAATGTGGCTCTGTACGAAATGGATTCCATGCACAGCACAGCCGTGTACGTGAGGGATTCCTAAATATTCACCCGTGCGCTCACATCAGATCGGCTTTTCCCCAAATCTCTCTCTCGTTGACTTCTGTGTTGACTGTATTATTGTCAGAAAGTATAGCCTGCAAGACTTCTGTTTTGCGGTGTATTGAGATTTTCATGGTCAACTGACAAAAGGTTAAGTTTTTCAGAAGTTGACATAAGTATTGGCGAATAATCTTTTCTGTTTAACGGTTTTCTCTGTCCAGGTGATAATCATGTCAGTCAAAGACATTAGAGCCTCTCTTTTTTCACTTTGACTTGTTTGTTTGTTAAGGTATCTCACAATGATTATGGATTTATTGATTTTTTCTTGTATTCCTACCAGTGTTCATTTATGTATTTTGAAGCTGTTTCATTAGCTATATAAAAGTTCATAACTGTTAACTTTTTGCTGAGACATACCTTATAATCAATAATAAATATTTTTCTTTCTCTTTTAGAAGATTTTTTTGCTTCAGTAAATTTTGTCAAAAACTAAAATTCCTATGCTTGCTTTCCTTTTGGTGGTGTTGGTCATTTTTCCTTTATTTTCAAACTTCTGTGTCATTGTTCTGCCAAACAAGAAGTCTAGTCAACTCAGGGTGACCATTTGGAGAGAGAGAGGAGAGAGAGAGAGAGAGAGAGAGAGAGAGAGAGAGAGAGAGAGAGAGAGAGGGAGAGAAAGAGAGAGAGAGAGAGAGAGAGAGAGACATGTGAGCTCCAGGTTGTCCAGTCCCCAACTTTTGAGTCTTCTAGCCCAGGTACCATGTAAATGAAGAAGGCTTCCAGATGAGCCCAGCATTAGCTAATGTCTGCCTGCAACTGTATGAGAGAGCCCAAGCCTGAACCATCTAACTGAGCCCAGCCAACCCTCAGAAACTGGAGAAATAATACTAATACTAATACTAATACTAATACTAATACTAATACTAATACTAATACTAATACTAATACTAACAACAACAGTGAAAAGATCATTGTTGGTTTATGCCATCATTTTTGTTATATGAGATAACTAGAGCAGAGTTTAACACCTAAGGCATTGTTCTAAGTATCTCTTATATAGGCAACTCATTTAATTCTCACTGCTCTATTATTCTTCCTATTCTATAAATTTCATAGCTGGTGTACAGAGAAGTTAAGTCCATCAGGTGTTGTTTTTTTCCTGTGTAACAAATGACTTCCAAATCTGGTAATATAAAATAATGATTCTGCTGATCTGGGTCTGACTCTGCTGATCTGGGCCTGACCAGTCTTAGCTGGCTTCACTGCAGCATCTGCAACTAGCTGTTGGCTTACTGGGGGCTGGGGAGTCTACAATGGCCTCATTCACTTTCTGGCTATGGACTCGTTGTCATCTGAGCATCTTGGGGTGACTGAGTCATGTGATCTCTCATTGTCTAGCAGGCTAGGTTGGGCTGGCTCATACTGGAGGCAGTGTCCCAGGACAAGAGTGAAGCGTTCAAGGGCTCCTGAGGCCTGACCTTAGGACTGGGACACACCAGACCAGAGTCAAGGGGTGAGAAAAGTAGGATCTACTTCTTGACAGAATATCATTGCAAGGATGAGAATACAAGGAGGTAGATCCTTGGGTGTTGGGAGCTGACCAACAGCCGACCCTTGATACAGTCGGGATGGATGAGACGCATCTGCACAGAAGAGGCGACTGTGGCCGGATCTCCTGTCTATCTCTTCCTGTATGCCTGTCCCTGCTAGCAATAGGTGGTGGGATTTTTGGATACCTGTGTGTTATAACAAAAATTCTGCACGATGCCTCTGATTCTGCACGAAATGACTTGTTGACCACAGAACAGAGACCCCTAGCAACCCTAATGCTGCCTGCTTTCCCCACCTGGGAAGTTAAGGACAAAATTAAACAATGGGCAGACCAACTGCCAGAACATTGAAGGAAGCTGTTGCTGGGAATGTTTCTTAAGGAGTCACAACTCAAAAGTTTAAGATTAGAGCCACTACCCCTCCCATACCCTGGACAGGAGTGTAAAGAAGCAAGGAGTTCTAGTTGGAAATAATAATCTCAAACACATGGAAATGAATACAAAACATGGCCCCCCTCCAAGATGTACAAATCAAAAAACTTAGGCAAAAAACCAGCTACCTAACTGAGACAAATCTAACCTCAATGGACAATAGCTAAATTATATATAACCTATAAATCTCCCCTTGCACCCCTCTAATTTAGACCAATTCCTAGAATTTTAATAGACACCCAGTTACTAATTGGCGCCTGAAAGTCTGTGCTTGTATAGCTTCGTTGGCTATCTGACTAATGACCCTCTTGGTCAAAATAACCTTTGTTTAACATGGTTGATCTGTGGGACCTCCTGTACTTTTTGGTTATTTCTTTGTTTAACATGATTGATCTGTAAAACCTTCTGTACTTTTTGAAATTATTTCTATGGCAATCATTTCTGTTTTAATAATCACAATTACACTATGCATTGAATGTTGTATAACCATGGTAATCGTTTCTGTTTTAATAATCACATTATGCATTGAATGTTGTATAACCTCCCCTATAAAAATAAAGATCGATTCTTCTCAGAGAGTCAGTTGGGCCCAAAAAGCCTGGCTGTCCTCCGGCACCTAACTTGGTGTCTGTCTCTTCGCCTGAGCCGTGCATCCTTCGGGAACCCTGAGACCCCACTAGGGCTGGACCCTGGCACTTGGGACCATTCTGCCACAACCGGCTACATTACGTAACTTGCCCATTGTTACATAGGTGGTGATGGAAGACAGATCTGCACCCCAGCAGCAGGCTTCAGAGGGAATTCCCTTCACTACTAAACTGCACTGCCTTTGACTACATGGTAGCTAGACTCAGCTCTCAGCAAAAACCACCCCAAAAGGCAGGCTGGCTACCATAATCAATCAGAAACCCAAGGCTTTTATAATATATTAGAGCAGGTAGTTTGAATCTTTGATTAACTACTTATTAGTTATTTGTTCTTGGGCAAACTACTAAAACTCCTCAAATCTCAACTTCCTCATATGAAAAAATGATAGATTTTTTATAACAATTAAGATAGATATAGTCAGTTCTGCTGTAACCCACATATGCATTCCTAAAAATCACTGTGTTATGCAAAATTACATAACAAAAACTACAGACCTTATGGGAAAAACGAGGTTAAAGGCATAAACTAAAATAGTGACACACACATTAAAAAAAAAGAAGAACCCTAACAAAAATAGTAGTGTAATATTGGATGGTAAATTGTTAAGAAATATATAAATACTATACAAAATTCATGTTGTGTTCAAAAGATGCCCTAATATAGAATCATTTTGGAACACATTTATGTTTTCTTTTTTAAATTATATTTTATTGATTATGCTATTATAGTTGTTCTGATATTTCCTCCTTTGACCCCCTCTGCCCAGCATGCCCCCTCTCTCAGGCAATCTCCCACCATTGTTCATATCCATGGGTCGTGTGTATAAGTTCTTTGGAGATTCCATTTCCTATACTGTACTTTACATCTCCATGGCTATTCTGTACCTACCTATTTGTATTCTTAATCCCCTCACCTCTTCATCCCATCCCCCATAGCCCCCTTCCCATCTGGAAACCATCAAAATGCTGTTTGTATCCATAATTCTGTCTCTGTCCTTCTTATTTACTTAGTTTGTTTTTTTATATTCAATTATAGATAGATATGTATTTTTGCATTTTATTGTTCATAGTTTTGATCTTTTTTTCTTAAATAAGTACCTTTAACATTTCATATAATAATGGTTTGGTGATAATGAACTCCTTTGTTTTTTTCTTGTTTGGGAAGTTCTTTATTTGCCCTGTGATTCTAAATGATAGCTTTTCTGCATAAAGCAATCTTGGCTGCAAGTCCCTGCTTTTCATGACTTTCAACATTTCTTGCCAATCCCTTCTAACCTGCAAAGTTATTTTTGAGAGATCAGCTGACAGTCTTATGGGAACTCTCCTATAGGTAACTGACTGCTTTTCTCTCGCTGCTTTTAAGATTCTCTCTTTAGCTTTAACCTTTGGCATTTTAATTATGATGTGTCTTGGAGTGGGCCTCTTTGTACCCATGTTGTTTGGGACTCTCTGTGATTTCTGGACTTGCTTGCCTATTTCCTTCACCAAGTTAAGGAAGTTTTCTTTCATTATTTTTCCAAATGGATTTCCAATTTCTTGCTTTTTCTCTTCTCCTTCTGGCACCCCTAAGATGCAAATGTTGGATTTCTTGAAGTTGTCCCAGAGGCTGCTTATACTACCCTCATATTTTTGGATTCACTTTTTTGTTGTGATTTGTTGTTTTCCTCCTTATGTTTCATATAGTTGGTTGGATTCTCAGCTTCATCCACTCTACTATTGTTCCCCTGTAAATTGTTCTTTATTTCAATTAGTGTATCCTTTGTTTCTGACTGGATATTTTATATGTTGCTGAGGTCCTCATAAAGTTCCTTGAGCATCCTTATAGCCAGTGTTTTGAACTTTGCATCTGAGAGATTGTTTATCTCCCTTTTGTTTAGATCTTTTTCTGGAGTTTTGATCTGTTCTTTCATTTGGGCCATGTTCCTTTCTCTCCTCATTTTGTCAGTCTCCCTGTGTTTGTTTCTATGTATTAGATAGAGCTGCTTTGCCTCTGTGTCTTGGTAGTGTGGCCTAATGCAGTAGGTGTCTTGTAGGGTCCAGTGGCACAGCTTCCACTATCACCAACTGGGTACTCAGGATAAGCCCTTCAAGTGGGCTGGGGCAACCCTCCTCTTATAGTTGAGACTTGCTTGCTATTGGCGGATCAATGGAAGGGATTTACCCAGGCCAGTCAGCTGCCATGATTGGCTGTGACCACTTACCACTAACCTCTACCCTCAGTGGAGGACCAGCTATGCAGAGGCAGGGCGGTAGTGCTTCATTGTGGTCTGTAGCTATCCACTGTGTGTTGGCCCTGGGGGTTTCCAGGTAGTGCAGGCCAAGTTCAACCCCCACCTGTGTTTTATATGGGGCCACTCTGCCTGAGCTATAAAGCAATCAGAGATGGCTGCTATTTGTGCTGGGCTTGGAGATTCCAAGATGAATTCAAGCTGTGAATCTAGGTTGGCTGCTGTTGGTGCTGGGCCTGGGGCTCACTGAGGCCAGCTGTTGCTTATTTGATAGGATTTAGGAAGCTGTGGAAGCACAAGCCAAACCAGCCATTCATATGGAAAGCAGCTTGGGTGGGCCAGTAAGATGTGTGGGGCAGAGTCTCTGGGGATCTCCAAAGCAGGTAAAATAGTGTTAGCCATATTGATGGAGTCTCAGACAAGGCACCAGTTTGCCGAATTGGTCTATATGGATGTGATTGCTTTAATTCCGTAGTTGCCTGACTTCCATTCAATTCGATTTCTGATGGTTCTGAGTGATGGTTGTTCTATATTTTAGTTGTAATTTTGATGTGGTTGTGGGAGGAGGTGATTCATGTCTACCTATGTTGCCACCTTGACCAAAAGTCCCCAAGTTTGTATTTTCAAAACAAGCATTTAAACAGAATTGGCTGTGGAGTTGTTAGCATAGCTCTGATTACTACTTAAGAAATGTTAGATCATTACTATTACTATAAGGCCCAATTGAGAGAAAAAAAGACATTCTCTTAATGCCCTTAATGTAGGTTAAGAAAAAAATGGGTGGGTGTCCAATAAGGAATCTAGAGAAAGGAAAGCTAGTAAGCAGGAATTGTCAATGTGTTTCCAGCACTGTCCATAGAATCCAAGTGCCCTCCATCTTGGCAGGTACATTTCAGTTTGGAGATGACTGTGTCAGTCCTAATGACAGCAGTTATTAAGGTCATCCAACCTCCTCCTTCTGTTCCAAGGCCATGATCACCTAACAGACTCCTGATTATGATTTACCTCTGTGTGTTGTCCGGAGGCTGCATTCTCAGGCTGACGTAAACATTCAGTGCCGCTTGGCAGTTATATTTCTCAGTGTAAATTGCTAAATTGGCACTCTGCTCTGCACATCAGTCTCTTGTGAATTCCCAGGGATTAATCAGCTACAAGCACACTGACACATTCCATTTTCTGGATCTGCAAAGCTGAGGAGCAGATGTTGGAATGCCGTGACCCTGAGAAGTGGCTGCTCCCTGCCAGGCCTGGCAGCTGCTTCCCCAGATGACACACTTGCCCACTCTCCAATTCCAAGAGTGCTGACACATAACTGCATCCGATCTGGACACATGTACATGTGAGAAGATATAAAATAGGCTCTTTCTAAGGTTCCAATTCTTTTTTAATATGTGTCATTCTTATGGAATTAGGACCAACTTCTTCATTCTACAGTAATTTCAAAAGCTTGGATCTGAGCTTTAAGGCATACTGTCTTCATTTATAACTATTGAATATCAGATAGCTGACTCTGAATGAATTTGCACCTGCAAATACTCATTTTTCTCTTTCTTCAGGAGGTAAATTACCTTAGCAAGTAAAGAGTGTGACATTCAGCTGTCTACTTTATTTCCTATTCATCCAAACCTGAACTAACAAAAGAATACATGATTAGTATCATCAAAGACAGAACACGGAGAGAAATAGACTCTTTTCTTATTTTGCTTCCTTGCAATACTCTCAGATATCTAACTCCGTGATTGAGCCTGAAGTGCACCACTATTGAGGATGCAGGTTTGCCATCTTTTTTCTTACAATCGAGGGAATTTGTAGGTTATACCTCTGAATGAGCGCCTAGAAATGCAAATGAGCCGGAGATGTGTGCAGACAGTTGTCGTAGTTTGAAGGCAAAAATAACTGGCCGGCTAAGTAAACTGGAACCATGACCATTATCTGAAAATTTCAAAACTTATGAAGTTCAATATTATTAATATCTGCCATCTCATGAGTGTGCCTTAATATTTAAACTAATTCAATTATAGTTTGCATATTTTTAAGATGAAAGATTAATTCTCTGTGGTTACATGCATTTTATAACTCAATTATCTGTTCAACAAACATTTATTAAATGCATTAATTGAATGCCAGACCCCATATTAGGCGCTAAGAATATAACAACTGCATTATTAACCTCTAAGAACTTGAAGTCCAGCTGAGGCAAAATACAAATAAATGTTTATTACAGAATTCATTCATTCATTTATTCAGCATATCTTTTTTAAGCACCTAAATGCCAGGAGTTATTCTAAACATTGGAAATGCAACAATGCATCTGAGAGACAATGTCCCTGTTTCAGTAAGCTTGCATTGTAGGATATAGTCAATAAATAAGTAAATAAACAAGATAATTTCAGATAGTCATGAGAGCTATGAAAAGAATAAAGCAGGATCAATTGATCCAGAAAGAGGGTAGTACTTTACCTGGGATTGTGACAGATGAGTCCTCTGAGTAGGTGGTATTTGTAGTGAGATCTGAATATTAGGAAGTGGTGAGCTGGGAGGATCTGTAGTTTTCCATGCAAGGGAGCAGCAACTCCAAAAACCTTGAGAGAACAAGTTTGGTATGTTGGAGGCACTGAAAGTTGGTGTGGCTGATGCAAGGCTATAGGATACAGGGTCAAAGGTGTAGGCTGGGCCTAAAAACCATGGCAGAGTGTTGGAATTTTATCCTGAGTGTAATAGCAGCTGCTGGTGTTGGGGTAGGGGTAGGGTTGTCAAACACTGAAATAGTCTGACTTCTGTTTTTAGAAGATTGCTTTGGCCATTTGTGCAGGGGCTAAGTGAAAATGGGTGAATAAGGTGGCTTTTGTTATAATTCAATGAGGAGGTGGTGATGGTGAGCACAATTTCAGCTGTGATTAGGATTACAATGTAATTTGGGGTTCTAAAAGTTGTACCTAAAAAGAACCGCAAGAGCATAGATGTGAGTGGAATTAATGCTGCTTTGAAAGGTTGGGAGTTCATTAGGAGGAGTGTGTGGACCCTGCATGTGACACTAGAACAAGGATTGACAAACTCCCATAAAGAACCACAGAACAATACACTTTAGGTTTTGAGAGATATGTGGTTACATGTTGCAATTATTAACTCTGTTGTTGTAGCTCAAAAGCAGCCATAGACAATGTGTTA
Organism: Trachops cirrhosus; assembly: GCA_028533065.1. Lineage (NCBI taxonomy): Eukaryota > Metazoa > Chordata > Mammalia > Chiroptera > Phyllostomidae > Trachops > Trachops cirrhosus. Next base: position 128,928,833 of record CM052542.1, read on the forward strand.
ATGAATGGACATGGCTGTGTTCCAATAAAACTTTTTTTCAAAAACATGCAGCCAGTGGATTTGATTTGGCTTGCAGGCTGTGCTTTAGTGATGCTTGGTCTAGGCGTTATCATCTGTAGCACTGCTGAATTTCCTCTGTTTTCTCCCTCATATCTTATGCCATTTCTCTTCATCCTCACTGCTTTGGTTTTGTTTATAGTAACTTTGAGAACCCAGATATTTTTATTACATTATTTAAATAATTTACAGTGTCATCAACTATGATGTCCCTCAAAAAAAATCTGCTTAAAGTATTGGTTTTATAGCCTATGATAGATATGGTCCAAAATTTGCCCAAGACTCACACCCACTTCTTGGTGAAAAGAGCAGTCCTCACCAACCTGTCTTCAGAGTTAGCTTTCTGTCACTAAAAATGACTGATTATAGAAATATTGGAGTCACATTTTATTAGTCTTTGTCTTCACCTTCTATACACTATAAAACTGTAAGTTTTATTGACTCTTTTTCATAGAGTTTTCTATCCATCTATCACATTCTACATAAGTCAAGATCCAATGAAAAAATAAAATACTGTACACATTTAACATTTAACAGAGGAAATTGATTATCACCAGTGATGAAGCTAGAAACTATATAGGGAGCAGGAATATCACTCAGAGAGTAGTAATGACAAACAGCTGCTACCAGTGTTAAGCAGGGGTGGGGATGAAGAAAGGAGTTGGGCTTTCAGTGGCCCAGGGACTAGAGTCCATTGGCCAAGCTTAGCCAGTAGTCAGATGACACAAGAACCTATGAAACCAAGTGAGACAGATCAGAGTAGGGATGGCGAGGAGTGGACCTGAGGCAATAGACCCAGGACCTGTTCCTCCTCTCTTCGTCATGCCAGCGCCCTGCTTCAGGTACTCGTCCTACACCTCACCGACTGTGACAGTGCCTCACCAGTTCCCCAGCTTCCCAAACTGATGCATTTTTTTTATGCATCCTTCAAGTTGCACTCTTCCACATGATTTAGTATCGGTCAAACCCATAACCAATTTTTATGGTAGAACTCAAGTCCTATCTCTTTCTTGAAATGTTATTGTTCACTCTGAAAATCCAAAGTCGACTCTACTTCTTTTGAAACTCTGTATCAGTCATTGTTTCTAATAAGTCCTGGATACTTAATCATATATTTTTTTTTTCAATTGTTGTTCAATTACAGTTGTCCCCGTCCCCCCCATTACTCTCCCCTGTCTTGCCCACCCCCTCCCATTCAATCCTCCCCTCCTCCATCGTCCGTATCCATGGGCCCTTTATACACGTTCTTTGACTTAACCCCTACCCTTCTTCCCCCCATTATGCTCCCCAACTCTGGTCACTGTCAGTTGGTTCTTTATTTCAATGTCTGTGGTTCTATTTTGCTCACTTGTTTATTTTGTTGATTAGATTGCACTTATAGGTGAGATCATTTGGTATTTGTCTTTTACCACCTGACTTATTTCACTTAGCGTAATGCTCTCCAGTTCCACCCATGCTGTCATGAATCATATATTTTCTTATATTGGTCCTAAGCATTTCTCCAAGTAGGCTGTAGTTTTCTCCAGTGCAGGGGCCACATCTTCTATTTCTTTGTATTGTCTATGAGATCCACAGCATGGATGGGTATAAGTAGGTGCCAAAGAAATACTCACTGAATGATTAGATTTTAAAATGATAGAATTATAAAGGCAAAAAGAACCTTCACTTGACTAATTTACAATCTCTTCTATTGCCACAAAGAGACTCTCGAAAATGCAGTAAGAAAAATTGATATAGAGAAAATAGAGAAAGGTTTGCAGAGAGATATCAAAGTAAAGACAGACTTGAAATCCTTTCTTAGACGGAGATCTGAGTGGGACATGCACACACATACACACACATCAGCGGGGCAGAGAGAGAGCAGCAGGGCCTGGGATTAGAGAGCAGTGCCCTGATTACAGATACAGAGTGAGATGTGCTTATCACACAGAACAACAAACCTGAGCAATAGCTGGTCTTACGAAAGTTAGCAATGTCAAATGTGTGTGGGGGCACAGTTATGGAGAAGTCTCCCATGCCCTCTCTGAGGGACCCACCACCAAGATGAGCTGTTTGTCAGAAAGAAACCTGCTTCAGAGTCAGCTTCTCCTGACAATCTGTGATGTGAGTTGTTTGGAGGAAGAGTTTGGAGTATGTCCAACCAAGCACCAGAGACAGAATGCCTCGGAGCCTGAGGTAATCCAAAATGTCCTTGTCATCCACAGCTGATTGTACGGCTTCATTGAGCTCACCCCGGACGGTCTGGGATATCCTCCCTTGGTGATTCAGCTTCCCTGGAAATCAGCAGCTTCAGTGTCCAAAGTTGGTAACTTTGTGTAATCATTTTTCTGACACATTTTAAATAAGTCACAGGGTGATGTGGTGTGCCACGCAGGCATTTTCACTGCGTGGTGTCCATCAACAGCTATACCACAACCCACAGGGATGTGCCTTGTAGTTGTAGCAAAAACAAGTTCCTGCCAGTGTCTTCCAGTGCTCGGTGACCCTGAGAACCAGTGTCTGTCCCTCTAACTCCTGGGGTGGTGACATCAAAGATAAAACAATGTCAATACCATCTCGATGGCACTGCTGAGGGGACTCCCTTTGGAAGGGGTCCCTCCAGAAACAAAGTCACGTTTCTCCCCCCCAGGCACAGAGAAGGAGAGTATGGTGATCTGGAGGATAGCATCAGGGACTCCAGGTGACACTGGGAACATGACAGAAGCAGTTACAGTTGTTTGGTTTATTTGCTGAAACATTACCTCCTCCTTCAAACCTGCTGACCTGGGGAGACTTCTAAAGGGAAAGGGACCATATTTAGGACCCACAACGTGTGGAACTTCAGAAATATTTGGATTATATGTGTAAGCACTTTGAACAATTCTCAGAAGTATTTGGAGATGGTCATATTCCTGGGGTAAGAGTATTTCTAACTAAAAAACAATAGGGAGTCTTCAGAGCAGAAGTTTCATGGGATTAATGCGCCTGAAGTTGCCCTCTTAGTTGGAGAGGGATGCCCCAAACACCTGACATCACTCGCCTGACAGTAAGAAAGCACTGGAGAGCATTATGCTAAGTGAAATAAGCTAGGCGGTGAAAGACAAACACCATATGATCCCACCTATAAGTGGAACCTAATCAACAAAACAAGCAAATGAGCAAAATAGATCCTGAGACATGGAAATAAGGAACAAACTGACAGTGACCACAGAGGATGGGGGAGGGGACAATGGGGGAAAGAAGGGGAAGGGTCAAGTCTAGGAACATGCATAAAGGACACATGGACAAAGACAATGGGAGAGGAATTAAATGTGGGAGGTGGGGGTTAGGGCAGGGGAGAGTAATGGGGGAAAAATGGGGACAACTGTAATTTAAAAACAATAAAAAATTAATAAAACACAATAAAAAAAGAACTAACTCCAAACTGGATTGTCTCTGATGTAAGTGAGTTCTTGAGCAGTTCAAGTTCGGACACACCTAGTAAGCAAGGATTGTTGAGGGGGCTTGGGTTTTGTTTTCCAAGTGAATTATATTATTCTTGAAGTCCCTTCTAATCTCTATTCAAAGGTAAAGATTTTGGAAGAGTATTTTCATTGGGAAGGCCACTCCTCCAATTTTCTTATCTGTCCCTTGGTTCCTTATGGTGTTGTTATAAGGCTGCATATATATTATGTTGTCCATAAGTTATTTTCTTCATCAAGAACATGGGGAACACAAGGCCAGAGTGGCAACAGAAAAGAAGCAGGAGAAGCAGCTTTGGAAAAACAAATCTCCTGTAGGCTTCTAGGTCTTGTAGGAATTTATTTGCACGGTTGCTTTCAGGATCCTGAACAGTTGCTTAAAATCTTTGTACTAGGATGTGAGGAATTTCAAATGCAAAGTTATGGTCTTTGTCCTTTCCATTGGCTCATATGGTCACAGCAAGTTATACGACAGACAAGATATTTTTATAGATTTTCTCAGTGGGATAGCACAATGATCACTTGAGGGCTTATTGGGGAAAACTGTCTGTCAAGCAGCCAACCGACACTTCCACGTTGGTAAGCTGACCCTATTACTAACCTGGTTCAGATAACTTGACGGTGCAGAGTGTCAACAGTCCATGATCTGATGGATCGCTTTAGGCAGGCAAGGAGTGAAATTACCCTTCAAATGTGTTGATACGTTTGAAATATGTTAAGAGAAGCTGTTTGCTCCTTAGAAAAAGTCCACTATCATATTTTAATCGCAATATAGTACACTTTTAGAGCAGGAAGATTAATGATAATCTATTAGAGTAAAATTACATTCCTCAATAAAATGAAAGAATTAGGGCAATTTTATGGATGTGATTACTCGAAACTCTCCAGCTTCGCACTGTTGGTATGGGCATGGGATGGGACTGACATCCTACTTAGTGATGGGGAAAAATGACACTTTGCAAAAACAAACATACCAACTAAACCAACAACCAATACAAGATTAATGTGTCATTTGTGAGCTTCATTTTACTGTATCTTGTCCTTGTAAGAGAATGGGTCCAGGCAGAAGTCCATTGCTAGAATGTAGTTTCCTTTATTTAAATTATTTGTTTTGAAGGAGAACTTCAACAACTGTTGTGTGTGTGTCTGTGCATGCAAAGACTTTTGTTTGCAATATTAAATTTTCTAGTGGATAATTTATGGTGTAGGTAACATTCGTTAACTTACATTATTTTTGTGCAAATATTGCTTTATTATTTTTGTGTAAGTCTTAAAAACTTCAGGTTGTGACTGCATGAAATTCACTCCTCCTTTGCAAAGAAATTGGAAAGGCCAGTTGATTGTAGTTAACATATTAAATATAAAACTTATTGCCACCTCCATTTCACTAAACCTACTTTTGCCCTTTGCTTTCACCTAAATTTTTTGTACCCCATTATTTATAATTAATACAGACACTCAGAATTGTCTTCTAGTTCAACAATTCTTATTAACAAAATAAAGTGGAGAATTGAAAAAAAAACAGAAATATAGGACAAAATATTATAGTCTTTCTGAAATAGTTGTAGTATTGAGTTGTATATGCAATTTAGGTCTCCAAGTTTTAGATATTACTTTAATTCTCTATTTGTATTGAATGTTTTGATTTGGCCAATGCAGATGCTTTCAATGAATTGTTATAAAATATTTTTGGCTTCTAACATCAATTTAAAAATATATTACAGAAACATATAATGATAAACAATACTTCTGTTTACAGAGATGGCAGATAATGTTGCTAACTTTTTTTTTAAGACAATAGAGTACTCTATGTTACATCTAAAATTTTTAATCAACAAATATATTCTGAGTATGTGCTAGTGATAAACCTTCTGCCAGATGTTAAGTTATACAGATGTAATGTGATCAAAACTTTACACAATATATTTAGATGTGAATATATAATTCACCTCAATAGGTATATACATATATATGTTTGTGTATATATGTATATAATCTTAGTCATAAAGATTTCCTTCCAAAAGGGCTGAGAATTTATGGAAAGAGACTTAATTTTTTAAAGCATATCTATACATGCTTTTTTAAGAAAAGATTTTATTCATTTATTTTTAGAGATGGGAAAGGGAGGGAGAAAAAGAGGGGGAGAAAGGGGGAAAGAGAGGTAGAGAAACATCAACGTGAGAGAGAAACATTGATCGGTTGCCTCTCTTATGAGCCTTGACCAGGTACTGAACCCTCAGCCCAGGCATGTGCCCTGTCCAGGAACCAAACTGATGACCTTTTGTTTTGTGGGACAATGCCCAACCAACTAAGCCACATCTGTCAAGGCAAGAAAATTAGTCTTGACAATTCAATGTATCACAGTCTCTGCTAGGATCAAACAGTTTCTTTTCATTTACCTCAATCTCCTTTGGATTCAAGGTTCATCTCTCTACCAGGCTGTGTTTGTCTTTCAAGTGTTCATCCCAAATCCTCTCCCTCTCCAAGTGGAATCTGGAATAATAGTAAATCTTACATGTTCTCTGCAAGACAGAGGCAGGTGTTGGGTATATGGTCTTTGGGGTGTCCTTGTCCTTCAGTGTCACGGGGTGACCAACTCTTGTCTGATGTACATGGCTAGTAAAACCTGTGTCCTGTTCTCTTGGCACAGCAATGTTCCCTGGGAGTTCAGCTGTCTCCCTGCTGACCAGTGTGATTGGGCCAGGCCCACCTGTTCTAAAGCCCTTGCTTGGCCCTTTCTTAGTGAACCCTCCCTGGACACATTTATTGGAGCAGAACCATCAGCTACCGGACTGTCTCCTAGGAGGACCCAGGAGCTTCTGGTGCCCCCTCTTCAGCTCTCTCTCTGTAGAATACTCCCCTACACACCCACACACACCGTTTAACTCTGTGTGGCTACCTTCTCTGAGGCCTTCTTCTCTCAGGAAGATGAGCACAGCTTCCTCCTGGTGCATCTTCTCTCTCCTCACAATATATTTGGGCTTATCATATCATTTCCCCTCTCTCTAAGGAAGATAGAAAAGGGGAGCATTTGCATAAGGCCTTCCAGGCTCTAGAACCAGATGGCTTTTTTACCCATTTTCTAGTAGGTGGGACTTGGTTCACAGTACATCTACTTATTTATACTATGGCTTCTAGCAAAACTTTGTTCTTGTGATATGTAAAGATGAATTAGGTTGAAAAATCCCTTTGCTTCCTTGAAAAAAAAATTTGTTTCCAAGGTGAATATTGATGCTTCCAAGTTTTACAGGTGAGTAAACTTCATTTATGAGACAGGAACACCTCATACTCTCTTGAAGCTGGAGGCTGCAGTACTCAGTTGTCTGCAGTTGATAAGAAGGAAGAGGAGACTCAGTGGGGTCCTTGGCCCCCACCTTGTCTTGATATAACCTCCATTACAGCCATAGCTTCCTCCTCATAGGGACCACTCCCAGGATTCAATATGCTCAACCCTCCAGGTCTTTCTCTACATCTGTCTACTTGTAGACAAGGGGAATGGAGAACCACCCTCTGTATAGTTGAAAGCTCTTGGGATGCAGTAAGGAGCCCAGTGAGTATGTTCCCATGTCTTCCTCAGTTATTCATCACCTCAGTGAATTAAGGTAATAAAGCATTGAGCCTCCACTATGGACTCCAAGGTCAAAGTTTCCTCTTTGACAGAGGAAGAGGGAAAGAGGAGAAATTCTCACATTTCTGAAATGTTTCAAAACTACATTATTAAAGGGAGAGAAGAAGAGGTCTTAGTAAATCTTAGCAGTATCTCTTTTCTCCTTTAAGTATACTTCTAGATTAGAATAAAAATTTTGCATGGATTTTAACACGAAATTTCAAAGAACTAACATTTTTCATCATTCTTCCCCCCCTACACACCACATTGAGAGAGAGAGAGAGAGAGAGAGAATAATTATTTAAGTATTCCTCAAAACTTTCCACTTATAGCTTACAACTGGAAAAGCACAAAGGTAAGATTTGAACTCTCATCTGTTTGCATTTTGCAGACCATGCTCTTTTTACAATTTCATCCTCACTGCATCACACAAACCAGATAGAAGGAGAAACAATCAGCAAATTTTACTCATCACTGACATCATTGCCATTTGTTCCCACTTTTCCTCAAAATGGCAATAGCAATTGCACTCCTACAGGCCATAGATTCCCAGAGTGCTCCCTGAAAATTCAAAACCCTGATTTTCTCCACACCAGACCCCTTTTTTCTCATCCACACTGACCATCTGGCCTCTGGACAATGTCACTAGCCCCTTGTGTCATCACTCTGGTCTACTGCCCCTTTAGAAGATGAGACAAAGACTAGGATGGTAAAGGCTAAGACGATGCATTCTGGATGGGCAGATCTCAGGTCATAGAGGGCTACTTCTGGCCCGATTGGAAGATTAGAAAGTTTGCCTGCACAGTAGAGAAAAATGGTAATAGCAGCTATCCTCTTGATTGCGTGTCATGTGAGAGATTGCAGTAAGCTAGAAAAATAGCAGTCAGTTCTCAGATGCTTGTTTTCTAGCATTTTCTTTGGAAAGGCAAGGCCACTTAACCATTGTTATTTAGCCTTGTGATAATATTTTAGAAATATAAAATTTTTATCTTTTCAAAGGGGAACATTATTTCTTATTGCTTGCATCACAATTTAAATACAATCTTACACTGATAAACCTTTCTTTTTATGTTCTTTTTCAACTGAAAGTAAATAAAAATAACACTCGAATAATGCATGCTAATGAAATTTATAAAGGGAAGAGTGTTTATAATAGAATTGAAAAATCAATGCCACCAAACCCCTACACAGTCTAAAAACCCATATTCAAAACAAATATTATTTCAAGGACTGTGATGTTTCAAAGCTGCTAGGATGTCTTAAGCCAAATTATATGACCTGAGAATATTAAATAATTATTATTTTTAATTTTTGTCCCTAGCTTTCCCAGAAATAAAGGGAAAGACAATTATGTTAATTAGCCTGGACAACGTGCTGAAGGGTCACAAACTGCTGAGTGTTGTTTAGATGCCCCACAATTTATGTTACATGCACCTTCTCAAAGAGTTGGAAGTAGATCTCTAATTCTCTCTAAAGCAAGTTCACAGAGTATGTTTCAGATCTAAGGGCTCTAAGTTCAGAACACAAGCCAAGTCCAGAAATAAGGGAGGGTGTTATTGCTATTTCCCAGAAAAAAGAATCTCAGAGTATCAAGGATTGTATTGTTTAAATATTATTTTTAAGGGTACAGTCTATAAAAGTAATGAGCTAGAGAAAATTCAGAAGTTCAAGTCCTGTAACTTTTCTTGGTCATGAATTTCCTAGATAATTGCCCACATTTTCATTTTTCTCTGAATAAGAAGACATGGCCATCGATTTGTTGAGACAAAAGCAACTTTTGGATTTCTTCTGTTCATTTCTTAACTTCTTTTATGATTCTGCATGAGCTGAGTGATGAGAACCCTTCATAAAATCTATCAACTTGTGGGGGTCAAAACCACCAGTCTGTAACTATAGAATCTTGTCTTCCATTCAAGTCTGTTAAACACAATGAGAAAACAAGAGAACAAGAGCTGAGTGATGCAGAAAAAAATACATCAAAATTCTGTGCAATAAATATGAATCTAGCAAACCAGCTGGTGAAGAGCAGGGGAAAACTAAAAATAATACTGTCGATTTTAAAATCGTGGAAGCCAAGGCGTGCCGGTAAATATTCTCATTCAACTAACACTTATTGAATGCCTACTGCACACCAGGGCCCATGCTAAGTACTTCACATATATCACCTCCTTTCATCTTCACAAGAGCCCTGCAAACTAATAAGAGGTATGGATTATTTTTTCAACAGAGGAGAAGCTGATGTGCCTGAGGGTTAAATAACAGGTTTCAAGGCCTCACAGCTGGCAAGTTTAACCAAGGTTTCAAATCAGAGTTTCCTGACTCTGCCTGGGGTAGTGTCTTCCAGAAGCAGATCCTGAACCATAGATTTGAGTGCAGGTGATTAAGAAGGAAGTGTTCCCAGGAGTAGGGAAGCAAGATAGGGTCAGGCAAGAAACCAGGCAAGGGTGTGGTTTTAGGTGAAGCCTCAGATGCAGAGTTTGCTCTGCAGCAGAGGAGCTAAGATTCTGTGCCTTCTCATCAGTTAGTGTGTGGCTGGCCCATGCACTTCTGTCAACCCTCTTGAACAGGAACATTTAACAACAAAGCAAGCAGAAAACAGGCACAGAGCAGGCAGGTGGAAGGGTCTGCCAGAGTCCACCACAGGCTCCAAGACTTATGCTTCTTATTGTTTGTTTTTAGTTTAACTTTAGAACATTTCTCCCAAATCATAGAAACAAGTGTAACATTATAAAAGTACCCAATACAAGACAAATATCCCAGAGGGTTCCGCAGAGGGCATTTTTGAAGACTGCACCATGAGGCAATTTCTTTAGTTCCAACAGAAAGAGCCATCTGTGTAAGGCCTATGGCTTCACAGAGTGTTAGTGACATGCAATATTTTCCCAGGACTAAAGAAAAAAGAAACCATTTTTGTTGATTGTTTTGCCTCCCTCCCCTAATTTCACATTTTTGAAAGCCTATACTTGGGTGGACAAACAACAGTTTATTGGTATAATAAGTGAAGCAGGACCAATTTTAGTATATCTTAATAAAAAATGAATTAGTATTCACATGCTGCTAAATTTTTACAAAATCCCCTCTCATTTTTCTTTTTTTTTCTGCAACTCCTCTCCACATCTTTATTTCCATTGGATGTGTAATTTTTTTCCAGTCAAATAGTTGAAATAATAACATTTGTTTGAATGAGCTGTATCAATACTTCTTCACTATTGACTATCACTTTACCAATTACTTATAGGAGCACACCTATTCCAACACCCCTCTTGTAAGCAGGATCCAGGTCATCTCTACCTCTTTTGTTTCTTCTTCCAGGTGCTATTATGGGCTATGAACTTGTGTTTTAACCTCCAGGCAGGAAACAGTCTGGCTATGTGAGCACTGTAATTGACCTTCAACCAGAGCTTTAACTGCAGTCAGTTGTGGATCTTCTACTGGGAACAATGAAAGGGTTTGCTGAGAATGGCTAAACCCTTTATGTGGCGTGAGCAATATGCTATGTTCCATGTAGCTAACCTAGCAAATTACATATAATGCATAATGTGGTTTTAATGCAGACTCTCTATTCCTCTTCCCCAAGGATTGGCAGAAATGTCTATGACCTTGTCTCATTTGTGTCCTCATCTTGCCATGACATCCATGGTTTTCCTCATTTATTGATGCTCTTCCCAGATAATTCCATTTCCTATGCTTCTTTGTGTCAAAATGTGAACAATAATTAAGTTTTTTCCGTGCAAATTCTCTTTCTATAGTTGCTCAAAGTGCATGCTTTCATAGAGAGCTTCAGTTGGCTCTCTCAAGTTCAACTCACATCATTCTTTGGTATAAGAACAGGAAGAAGAGCATGAAACACATGCCCTATAACAAGCCAGCTGTAACCACCCATTACACCAGAAATGGCTTCTCTCTCTTGCCCTGTATGTTCTCTGACATGCTCTCGGTGTGTGAGTGTGTATGTGTGTGTGTTGTTGGGGAGATGTCTAGAGTTTCTGAATTTTGGTAAGGGGTAGAACAAACTTTAGGTTTAGTAGCACCTAAAATATTGCCCTCCCAGCGTAGAAAGTGCTTCTTCTCTGTCACAGTTGTGTGTCAGGAAGCACCCCTTGCTGGTGCCTTTAAAGCCACCCTATGTGGGCTTCACAGAGGTGCTCTGTATGTGGGTGGGCAGTGTTTGAGCTTCAGTGCTTGTTTGTACACATCTACTGCCACTATTGTTCTACATGAAAATGTAGGCTGGGGATTGTAATCACATTTTGGTCCATTTCTTAGAATCTCTGTCCACATAAAGGAGAGAAAAAAAGAGGCTGACTGATTCCTCTTAGTAATCAGTACAGTTATTGAAATATGGCCTGTCACTTAACACTAATCAAATATGAGAGTTTCAAAGTTTCTGTGACTCCAGAAAAGGCACTTATGAGTAATTTATAATCAGTTCCAGAAAAGTGAGTGACATTCCATAGATCAAGTACAACATAGTCAAACTAGGATACATTAACATCACATTTAACTATGTTTTAAAAATCACTGAAGCAATAAATTGAGATGGATTAGTAACTAGAGAGAAGCTGAGAAATGTTAGGTAGCTGTAAAGACATTTATTATCACAAATGCAACTTGCTATTAAATAATACTGATCACTTCCATTATAGAAGAAGCCAGAAACTGACAAAGGGGTGAAATATTCCACAAGCAATTTAAAAAGGATGTTAAAATTCTGTATACCCATTTCTACTTTCAACTGGATGGATAACTAAACATTTATTCTCATATTAAAGGCCCTTTGTCAGTCTCCTGTTATAAATATCACTTCTCATTTTTAAAAATATGCCAATTCTATAGGCATATTCCTGGGTTATTTTGTTGCTATGGACTAAAATCCACCACAAAACTTTCAAAGATTCAGATATGGTGCCTTAAATAAACTACAGAGGTAGATAGAGTTCCTTAGCACAGAGATAGTGTGTAATTCAGAGGCAATTTCATAAAAAGGGAACGTGGTAGTAACTCATCATAACACTGTGTTGTTTTGTAGCATCTGAAGTGCCCAGTAAATGAGTGGATAAAAAAAACTGTGGTACATTTACACAATGGAATACTATGCAGGAGAAAGGAAGAAGGAGCTCCTACCCTTTGCAACAGCATGGATGGAACTGGAGAGTGCCATGCTGAGTGAAATAAGCCAGGTGGTGAAAGACAAATACCATATGATGTCACCTATAAGTGGAACCTAATCGGCTAAACAAACAAGCAAGCAAAATACAACCTGAGACATTGAAATAAAGAACAAACTGACAGTCATTAGAGTGGGGGGAGAGCAATAGTGGGAGGCAATAGGGGAAGGGCCATCAAGGAACATGTATAAAGGACACATGGACAAAGCCAAAGGGGGGTAGTTTCGAGGGTGGGAGTCAGGGATGGGTGGGCAGGTGGTGGTAGTGGTGTGAAAATGGGGACAACTGTACTTGAATGACAATTAAAAAAACAAAAAAATGCAATGAGGAAAATAAAAAATTATTTAAAAAATGTTAACTTGGATTTTGGAAGCACGTATACAAAAGGGAGATCCCAAACTAACTTTTTCTGAGAAATAATATTGAGTGAACACTGATTAAAAGCAAGAGAAGTTGATTGGTCATTGTCATCCATCCTGAATGTACACATGATGTGACATAAAATAGTGCCAGGCAAAGCCAGATCCTTCTGTGGTTGATTCAGATCTTCTCCTCTTATTCCCATTGCTGAAAGTTTAGATGAGTCTCTGGTTATTACCATGCTTTTAATTTTCAGGGATAACTAGGATTCCTGAACTTTACCACCTCTTTTTCCCAATCACAATTTCCATATATACATGACTAGTTTTACACTCTATAATGTCAGATAAAACCAAAAGGGAACAACACTGCTGGCTGTCTTAGCTTACAAGGGCATGTATCTCAAGCTTGGTGAAGGGAGTGAGAAGATGGTAAAGTTCCTAAAAGATATGGAAAGAAATGTCTTTGATTCTTTTTGGAAACACAAGAATGAAAAATTATACTCAATATGGAAGAGCACTGACTCTTGGTTAGGGGTAAGTCATACGTAGAGCCCTCACTGCTTGCACAGATGTTTGAGATCTGACTTCGTGAATGGGGTGAACTGTTTATTCTAATAAACAGTTGTTGAGTTCCATCAGCAGCCCCTAAGTTAATAAAAACTATCATCTACATCTATCTATCTATCTATCTATCTATCTATCTATCTATCTATCTATTTATCTATCTATCACCTATCTACCTATCTTACTTTTTTTCCATTTTTCTATAAGAAAAAAATTTAAGATTTTAGAATTTAAGATTTTTGTCCAAAAAAAAATAACTGGGTATCCCATCAGTGGAATGCTGGAGTCCTTGGAGATTATCTGATTTGATAGGGATGTGTGACCTTGACTTTTACTAGGCTATAATACAACTCTGTAGAGAAGGACATTAACTTATAGAAAATGAATGGTAATCAAATTATTTATGTCCATGGCAATACAAATGAATTTTGTCCAATAAAAATATTATGTCACTGCAAATCAAATCCTCATTTGAACCAGTTCTAACACCTTACTTGTTATCTGATTGATGTGTCAAAATTTTGGTGGGCGTGTGTTTATTGTATATCTATATGAGAGTCATAAATGTATAATTGTTAAAGACTGTCCACTAACAATACTCTATAAGGGACTCCATTTCCTTTTTAGAGTTAAAATGATTCTGGAGAAGGGGGCCAATGATGCCAATATGGCAGACCAGAATCATTTGGTGTGATGTAGAATACTGTCTGCAAAATACCAGAAGTAGGTGGATGTGGTTAATGGTGTAAAGCTGAAAACATCGCGATATCGGGAGCAAAGAGCCAGTTTTGCGTTACATACACATGTACACAATGTGAGCACACACATTTATAAATATGACTATAGGGAAAGAGAGAAGGGAAAAGGGAGGAGAGAGCCATTTCTTTTCCTAAAAGCTTCCTCTTACTCTTCATCGCTTGATTCAATATTTTTTGCACACATTGTGATTTGTTTTGCTCTTTTTCCTAGAAGAAATTTCACAGGATGTCTGCAATTTATACAGCAGATATATTTATTTTGTCATGCTGTCAGTTTCATTTCTTTCCAGAGAAAATAATTTCAAAATACTTTGTCAGTTAAAATTTTAAAAATTTGTCTTTCTAGAATGTTTATTTATCATTTTTGTGTGCTTGTTCAGAGGCACCTGATAGAGCTATCTACCCTTTTTTCACTCATCAGAGTCCCGTAATTAACTAAAAACATCACTTGATTTTAAAAATTTCTTACTAAAAATACGGTGTTTTTCGTAAGCCACCAGGGCAGACCTGTGAGCTGTGCTGAGAGATACAGCCTGTGATTGGAGAATGAGAGCAGAAAAGGTCAACCGCAAGTTGCAGGAGTTAAGTGCCGGAGGCCATCAATGATTCCTGAGTGGGACACAGAGTGCGTAGTTATAGACACAGGGAGAAGACAGGCTCACAGCACACAATACACGTTGAATATGCCTATTTAACTCAGCCTGGTGCTGAAACATCATTTGTCCTCTATGCCCTTTCTGGCTCTTGCCATCAACGGATGCTGTGTCCACACAGATGGCCATGAACCTGGCCCAGAAGACCTTGGCAGGAGGAACTCAAACATATTTCCTTCTCTACACATAAGAGCTCTAAGTCTCTATAATCATCTTGAGGAGACTTGTTGCTGTAGAAATGAAATGTCCATGAAAGGGGAGTAGTGCTAACACCAAGGAGGAGGCCTTTTCCCAGTGAACGTTTATTCACATTTCTTTTTCCCTACTGTAGGCAGAAGGACAATTCCCCTGCACATCGTGGGTGCCTGAAGTTGTACTCAGCTAATACTGAAAATGCAAAGCCCTTCTTAGAAGTGAGCTACCTGGCTTGGGCTCAGAACATCTGCTTGGTTTTCCCTATCTTGTGTAATTTAGTATCCAGATCATTGTATGGCTCTGACTCAGAGCTTGGTGGTTGTCTCTTTGCTTGAGCTATAACATCTGCCATCTTCCTTGACTGGTTCTGTGAAAATCAGAGGGAGGCTGGTTGGTTTCAATCACATTCAGTACGGCCATTTGAGGATGAAAGAAATGATAGTTTTGAGAGCATGGGTAAGGCTACTTTAAGAAATAAATAAGAAAATACCTATCTGTAATCTAAAATTGTTCAGTCCTGAGCTGGTTTTAAAAAGGTTTTTATTAAAAAAAAAAACTCCAAACCCACACAAAAGTTTGTCCATATAATTTACGCTGAATCATTTGAAAGCACGTTATAGTGTTGTAAATGTCAGGACCCTTCGTCCCTAAGAATACGAACATTCTCTTACACAATCACAAGTCAATAATCAAACTGAGAAGTTCAACATAGAGAAGATGTTCTTCTCTAATACTTAGTTCACATTCACGTTTCACCACTTGTCCCAATACTAGCCTTTGTAGCAACATACAGTTTTTGATACAAGACTAACGCAGTGTTAACGCTTCTTCAGTCTCCTTATATCTAGATCGATTTTCAGCCTTTCTTTGAATTGAATTAGGAATTTTTGCAGAGTTCAGGATAGTCACTTGGTAGAAAGTCCTTCAGTTTTTCTTTGTTTGATGGTGTCCTTGTGATTAGATCCAGGCAATGACTTTTGGGCAGAAATTCTACATCAGTAATGTCGTGTCTGTCTCAGCACATTGAGCCTGGCATTTTGTGATGTCGTTTGTCCCTTTTTTGGTGATGTTAGCCTTGATCACAGGGCCAAAAGTAACAGCACTGCAGAATCGAAAGTAGGGAAGAATGAAGAATAGTATAGAAGATTTGTTGTACATTAATAAGTGGCTTAGTGTATCTAATAAAAGTGTGTGTGGAGATACTTTTACACTATGGAAGTATCTTGTTCGTTAACAAACATTTTAGCTGATAGTTTTAATATCCATAATGATTTTTGCTTAGATTAATTAATATGATAGTAATTGAAAATGGTGATTTTTCTATTTCATTTCTTTTACATGTAATAGTAAAAATTATGCTTCTCCCCTCCTCTTTCTCTCCTTATTTCATTCTCTTTCCTTCCTTCCTGTGATTGTGTAGCACATTCTTACTATCAGTATGCACTTTTGGATTTTAAAAAAATTCAATGTATTGTATTCCATTATGATTGTTAGTCATTTTAAAGCTTGGTTTCTTTCCTCAGATTTGGTCTGTAGAAGCATGTTAGAGCTGATTTCTGGGTTCTTTTGACTTAATCGCATTTTTTGGTGTTTATTGTTTTGGCATAGCAATCTTCCAGGCTTAATTTTTACTTTCTCTGTCCTTCCTCCAAGGCAGCCATTTCTATAAGGATCCCTGGCTCCCTTTAGTTGGAAATAATATTTAGAAACCAAATATTGGGTGCTAGGTGTGCTCATTGGTCTTAGGGTCACATTGCTTCCAGTCTCAGTCAGTACATAAAACTTGGAAATAAGTATTTGTTATTTCTAAAATAATAAATGCATATTAATAACTAATTTTGATCTATCAAATTTAAAGAATAAAGTTGGCATATATGAGGTATGTCCAGAAGGTATACAGCTATGTAATATGAAAAATAGAGACATTTATTGAAGAAGTTATAAGATACAAGAAACATTGTATATAGGATAATCATGCCTCTGTCCTCTTCAAAGTAGGCTCCTTTGGACCTCACATAGTTCTCCCAATAGCCATCAGCTGACGTGTTGTATTTCCTGAATCTCATGGACAGTCTGAAATCTCTTCCCTCTCAAAGGTGATTTTAGTTTTGGGAAAAGCCAGTGTGGCAAGGTGCCAAATCTGGGCTGTAGGGGGCTGAGTCACCTGGGTAATTTGATGTTTCACTAAAAAACTCTGCACAATTCATGATGCATGAGTGGACCCATTGTCATGATGAAGTTGCCCATAGCTATGGCTTCCTTCAAATAGTTTCCATGGAGGTCAAGCTTAACGCAAAATATGATAGAAATTTGTTGCTCTACTCACTCAGTCATTTTGAATGCAAGGGCCACACAGTACATATGTTCACTCAACGGCATCTCCTGCTGCCACTGAATAGTACAGGAAAATCATCATTGTTCACGCATGCGCATTCCAGTCCACTCTCCTTGGCTGCCAGGTTACATTGATGTCATGCAAACTGTTCTCATTATATTGATGATGGCTGGACTTTTTCTGGACAGACATTGTGTGTCTGTGTATGTGTATTGAAGTACTGGTATTCTCTTACTCTTTCAACATGAAGATCTCTTCATTTTTTTGCTCTGACAACAAAGTATACATATAAAATATTGGCTCACTGGACCTTATTAATATGGGGAAATAACTGATTCCTACAGTGCAAATCTCTGGTTAAGATGGATTAGAGAACATGGTTTAGACTCAGGGTCAACCTTGAAACTTCTACCACTCACCCCAAGTCTGGGCCATCACTACCCACACAGAGAAGGAAAAGCTCTTGTGGAATAACTCCCTCCACTTATTCCCATGATCTAATGGAAAAAGAGCTCAGAGCTCATGAAGAAATGGATCATTTAATGTCCTCTCAGGGGAATTTAATGTCGTATTGGGGAATCTACTATTGGGGGAATCAGGAGCATGACTGGGCCATGGACCATATGTAGCAGAATACTGCTGTAGAATAAGTAAGACTTATAAGGTGGAGCTTCCCTTCCTAGGATAACATTTGCATGCAGTGGAATACCAGGCCATAAGGCAGATCCATTTTTAATTGTTTGAGGTAATTCCACATTGCTTTCCACAGTGGCTGCACCAATCTGCATTTCTACCAACAGTGCACGAGGGTTCCCTTTTTTTCACATCCTCACCAGCACTTGTTTGTTGATTTATTAATGGTAGCTATTCTGAAAGGTGTGAGGAGATATCTCATTTTGGTTTTAATTTGCATTTCCCTGATGATTAGTGACATTGAACATCTTTTCATATGTCTACTGGCCATCTCTATATCCTCTTTGGAGAAGTGTTTATTCAGGTCCTTCGCCCATTTTTCTTATTGGATTGTTTCTTTTTTTTTTCTTTTCTTTTTTTGGTGTTGAGTTGTATATGTTCTTTATAAATTTTGGATATTAACCCCTTAGCAGAAGTATCATTGGCGAATATGGTCTCCTATTCAGTGGGTTCTTTGTTCGTTTTGTTAATCATTCTTTTTGCTGTGCAAAAACATTTTAGTTTGGTGTAGTCCCATTTGTTTATTTTTTTCTTTTGTTCCGCTTGCCAGAGGAGATAGATTGGAAAAAAAATATTGCTGTGAGAAATGTCTGAGATTTTACTACCTATGTTTTCTTCTAGGATTTTTATGGTTTTGAGTCTAACATTTAAGTCTTTAATACATTTTGAATTTATTCTTGTTTATGGTATAAGAAGGTGGTCTAGTTACATTTTTTGCACATATTTGTCTAATTTTCCCAACACCATTTATTAAATAGACTATCTTCCCCCATTGTATGTTTTGCCTCCTTTGTCAAATATTAATGGACTATAAAGGAGTGGGTTTATTTCTGGATTTTCTATTCTGTTCCATTAATCTATGTTTTTGGTTGCATGCCAGTACCATGATGTTTTAATTACTATGGCCTTGTAGTATAGTTTGATATCAGGTAGCATGATTCTTCCAACTTTGTTCTTCTTTCTCAAGATTGCTGTGGCTATTCAGGATCTTTTGTGGTTTCATATAGAAGAGTTATTACAGTTCTATGAAATACACCATTGGTATCTTGATAGGAATTGCATCAAATTTATTCAGTGATTCCACTTTTGGAAATATATCTGAAGAAACCCAGACTGCTAATTTGAAATAATATATGCACTCCTATGTTTATTTCAGTGTTATTTACAGTAGCCAAGATTTGCTAGCAGCCCAAGTGCCCATCAGTAGGTGAGTGGAAAAAAAAGCCGTAGTACATTCACATAATGAAATACTACCCAGCTGTAAAAAAATAAGGAAATCTTACCTTTTGTGACAGCATTGATAGACCTGGAAAGTATTATGCTAAGTGAAATAAACCAATCAGAGAAAGGCAAATACCATATGATTTCACATGTATGTGAATCTAATGAACAAACTAAATTAACATACAACATAAAAACAGATTCATAGATACAGAGAAGAGACTGAGAGCTGTCAGAGGGAAGTGGGTAGGGAGGAAGGTAAAAAAAGATACAGAGGTAAAGCAAAAATCCCCTAAACAAACAGTATGGTGATTACCAGAGAGAGAGAGAGGTGGGGGGAGGTAGGAAAAGTTAAAGGGGGGATGAATGGTAATAGAAGGAAACTTGACTTGGGGTGGTAAACACATAGTACAATATACATACAGAGGACCTATTATAGAATTGTATCCCTAAAACCTATGTAATTTTATTAACAAATATCACCTCAATAAATTCAATAAAAAATTAACAAATTATAAAAAGCATTTACATGCACATGAATTGTGGTTAGAATGACTCTCTGGATCAGTGGTAGCCCTACAGTCAAGATTGAAAGAACTGCTGAAATCTGAGTGAGGTAGAGAGTTGGTCAAGGATTATTTATTTTGAGGGAGAGCAAATCAAAACACTTATCCCATTGTCTGATATTTAGGGTTTCCTAGTTAAGAAGGTAAATACATAGGAGTGGCTAATTACCAATGACCCAATATTTTTCTTGAGTTGAATCATGGCCCCTAAAGTTATGCTGAAGCCTTAGTCCTCAATACCACAGAATGTGACCTTATTGAAGTAGGGACATTGCAGATGTAATTAGTTAAGATGAAGTCATACAGGAATAATGAGGGTCCTTAATGCAATAACACTGATGACCTCCTTAGACAAGAGAATGCCCTGTGAAGACAGACACACAGAGGAAGACAGAGAGAAAAGCTCTCTGGTGTTTCCTCTTAGGAGGGCATTAATACCTATGACCTTATTTAAACCTAATCACTTCCCAAAGGCCTCTTATCCAAATAACTATTTCGCATTGGGCATGAGAGCTTCACCATATGAATGTTGAGGGGTGACGCAGATGTAATTCAGTCCATAGCACCATCCTATAAATTGATCTCATACACATTATTGAGTAGCAACAAACTCTGCTCTGTGGTCCGTATTTTGCCCAAAGTCTCAGAGCTCTAGTCTCCAGAGAAGGGGCCACTAAGTTCTTTATCTCATCTCCTACTTTCCTAACCATGTACACACATTGCACCATATCATAATGTGGAAGTAAATAGGGCTGAGAATTTATAATGGCAAACATTCCCTAAATACAAAAAACAACTATGGCCTTGCAAATTCAAATGAAATATTTGTCATATAAAAACAATTTTCTAGCTATTTACAGAGTTACAAGGGTATTAAATCACTGTTTCCTGGTATTCACAGCAACTGGGCAGTTTTTACTCATAGGGGCCTTGTGTACGAGGGACTCCTAGATTATTCTTTACCACTCTGTGTCCTGGTAATTTTAATTACTCGTTTCTCTTAACCAGGTTGACTGATTTTCTTCCTTTCCTCAAATAATTCATTGTTTAAGTGAATTGACCAAGCAAGAGCTTGTGTTCTGGAGATAATGCAAGGTTAGTGTAGTACTGACAACTAATCTAGATGAGACCATTTGTTTTGGGTGAATCTTAGTGTGGTCTTAAGAAAAACAACCATCAGAAACTTTCCCTTGGCTGATAAGCTAATAATTTTGAAAACTAGAAGGGAGTCATTATTCAGGCTTCCCTTCTTCTTAAGTTATTTCTTAATAATTTGAAGCTACTTAGGGATGATGAGAATAAATACTCCCATGATGTTAAGAAAATATTTGGTTTTCTCTGAATTAATATGATATTTTTATTATCAGGACTTTAACAGATAAATTTATCCTATTACCTAAAAAAGGTCAACTGCCTGGGTTCAATCACTCAAACTTGAAATCAACATCTTTGTCACACATACTAGAGAATGTCATTGAGCTATATTACCACAATTATAATTATGGACCATTTAGTATATTTCATAATCCAGTTACCTTGGAGTGTTTACTGGAAAACTATTTTTCTCCAGACAAGGTGGTTTCATGTGTTCACCATTAAGCTTTTTCCTTTGGTGAAGCTAAAGGGGATTGCTGACTTCCATACTAAAATTGTTTGGGCCATAATTACCATCGTGATCATACTTTGGTTTGGAATTGTAAACCTGGTATAGTCATTTAGTCTCTCTTGGTGTTAACTTAAAACTCTGCTGTGTTATACAATATTCCTGTCTGAATAACTCTCACCAAACTATGAAGGTGGAGAAATAATCTTCTGTATGGTCAAGACTACTGTTTGAAACTTTTTGTTCATCTTTAAGGGGGCTTTAAAGAATAGCTATGCCTAAAAAACACTCAAGGAGCAAAAAACTCTTTCACTATAGACATAAATCATCAGTATACTTTTATAATCCTAAACAGTACAATATATTACTATCTGATGCACACCCGAGTCATTATTTCTTTTAAAAATACTTTTTAAGATTAGAAATATAGCTGCAGTTTGAATTTGAAAATCAGGCATCCTAAAATAGCTAGCGCATTGTGGACCCACAGAGCCAGCCGCCTTTTCATCCTTTCCTTGATTGGTGAGTTGAGCAGAGATGATCAAGATCAATTCAAGGGTGCATGAATTTTATCTTCTTCAGTTTCTGCACATTGTATGAAGCCGGTAATTCTGTCTGCAAGATGACGCTGTTAGGAAGTGAACAAAGAAAGCAATTGATATTTTATTCTTATCTTTGCAGTGAATTTTGCTTGTTACCTACTTCTAAGTACAATTGAGTGAATAATGATTACTCTTGCAGAGGCATCAATGCATGCATGTGGAAGAAACTAAAACCGAATAGCACAGAAATAGCTTTCAACTTCCAAAATCATTTTCTCTGTCTGCTAAATGAGGCCAGATTTGTGCAGCCGACGTCAAACTTATAACAGAGCAGACTCTTCCAGCTTTGTTGTAACTTAGGATCCAGTGATGTAAGGTGAACAGAACCAAATGTTGGTGACATCCATTTTTCTGCTTATTGAACACGGCTAAGGAACAGTCTCTAGTCACATATCCTCTAGGTCCTTGCAGATAATCAGTGTGCACATTAAAGTTTGAAAAGCACTGATTTAGGCTAGTTGTTTTTACACAGCTTCAGGAGTATATGAAGCTATCTAGGACATTAACCATGTTTATTTCAATGCCATGTTTACTGAGCACTTTGCATATTTTAGGTATATATTTGTGAAATTAGTCCATGGATTTTATTCCATTAATGACTGAAAGTAAGTGTTTAGTTGGGTTAATGAACAGAATTTTTTTCTTTTCTTCCCCCCATTATAAATTTTTCTCATTAATCAATGTTATTAGAGTGTAAGTAATTTTTTTCTAGCTAAATTATTTGCAAGCAATTGCCCACAACAATTGTACTTCATGAATCTCCCTTAATTGCATGTGTTACTATTCAGCTCACATATACAGTGAACGTTTTTTGAGTCACAATAGTTAAGGTATGGACTCTAACAGTGTCCATACTGTAATTAATTTATAATTACATTATACATTTCCAAAAATTAAGCAAAATCACATGCACTATACAAAACATAATTTATTGTTATCTTTTAGAGACACAGGGAATTTTAGAATCTTTGGTGGTTCAAAATCTCACCTGTTATTGTTGCCCCTAGCACCAAGGCGTGTCTAAATTTGTCTTTGGAATACATGTGGAGCCTGACCACTTCTCTCCACCTTGACGTCATCACTGTGGTTTAGGTCATTGTTGGCTCTTGACTAGGTAAACACATTGTTCTTCTACCTGTTCAACAGGCTTGCCCCTCTTTACAGTGCTCTTCCTTCTGAAATCTGAGCAATTATTGAAAAAAGAGTTTGTAGTTTTACTCCTCTGCTTAAAACAGACCAATGGCTTTATAATGTTTCTTTCATGATAAAGTTCAAACTTTTTAGTACGGTCTGGACCACACTTATTTACAGTGCCTTATATCCTCAGTCCCCCCTGTGTCTCTGTCCCGCTCTTCCTACATACATGCTCCCTACTCTTTAGTCTCTCTCTCCTCCAACTAGAAAATGACTTTGAGGTCCCAGAAGCCTCTGCATACTTCCTGGTCTCCAGACCTCTGCACCTGCTGCTCCTTTGATTGGACCACTGTCTTTCTGTTTCTATCCCATTGCATGATTGATGCATAATCATCCTTCAGATCTCAGCTTCACCACGGGTTTATCCATCAGTCCTGCCTGCCTTTTTCACACCTCTCTGAGGCTCAGGCCATTCGAACACAACTCCTTAGTGATCCCACAGCAGACTAAACATCCTTCATCTGGTATTTACATTTTGGACTCAAATTCCTTTTTTACCTCTCTACATACTCAATCAATAAGGGCCTTTGTGGTGGTGAATAAGTCTTTCTCACCATTATAAACCCAATGCCTAGCACTGTGACAGACAGAAAAGTTACTCTATGCATTTTAATTAAATAAACAAATGTACTACTTTCCTTGATATTAAAAAACATATGATCTAATCAGTTTAAATATCAGTTTTACATGTGTACTGTTTAAAAGAAATAGCAGATAAGCCACTTACATTGAATTGTTAGTTATGTAGGTATGTGCCCTAGAAGAGGCTTTCTAAAATTAATACCCAATATTAACATATTTGCTTAACTTCTTCTTATAAAAATGAAGTGCAGATTGGGCAAATGCGGAGATGGTTAGGGCCAAAGTCACCTGGTTCCCCTTATTAAAATGGGTGTTAAGCTCTGCTTACTTGTATTCTCTGTTGATTATAAGAGAAGATAGATTGTGGAATGTATCCTCAGAAAAAATGATTTGTAGTGTAAGAATAGCAGAAATATGAACAAGGAACAGTGGATGGGAAATTGCAAACTAAATATAGTAGCCCATGAGAAAACTGAGAATTTAATCAAGTAATTACACACAGGAAAAGTATTTACTTAGAGGTAATCAACAGAATTTCAGGTCTGTTAAAGAATAATCAAACTCAGTGGATGTCATCATCACCCAAGAAAACATCCTCGTAAAGAACTGTCACCTCACATCCTCCAGGGTGTGGCCACAGCTCAAATGCTGGTGGAGACACCTGAGAGGGAGCTACCTGCTCTGGCAAAGAAAGAAGACCTGGGCAGGACGTCTGTCTTTGTAGTAATCAGTTTTGTACCATAAAAGCTTCTTTCTTAGGTGAGCTGTGAGTCAGCCACAGCTCTGCTTCAACATAGCTTTACTCTGAAACCAGGCTCAGGAGAAGCCCCTGTTTGAGATATGGCATTCTCATGGGAAAGGAAATGCAAGAGGCAGTGTTCAAACATGGCCAATTTTATGATTCTTAGATGCTTCATGTCACAACTTGTTACATTCCATCCATTGGTCAAAGAAAATTGCATGACTGAGCCTGATATTAGATTGAGGAAGTTTCTGTCACCAACACAGAAGCCCTGTGAATCATGTGAACACTGGAGTGGTATTATATATCTTCTTATTCAGAAGGGGATAAATATTTGGGAACACTAATAAATATTTGGGAACAAGGGCTGCAGTCCTTGAACTGGGAAATAGAACAAAGTAGACCACAGTCCTTGAACGGGGAAGAGAGTAGATAGAGTCAAAATGAAAAACTTGTCAGAGGTCTGTTTGTTTGAAAATGAAAGGCCTCGTGGGATAACATTTTTAAAAACTGTGTGTAGTCCATCTTCCATAGAGGCTATGTGGCTGACAGTTAAGGGCCCAGGCACACAGATCTCTGATGGTCCTTAATGGGAATCTGGGCTCTACTGTTTATTACTAGCTTTGTGACCTGGTGAGTCATTTCACTTCTCTAAGTTTCAGTTTCTGGGCCATGATCTATTTTTTGTTCATCAAATACCAAAGGAAAATCTGTGTGCTTCTCCATCTTTACTCATCCCATCTGCACTTGGAATGAAGCCATAAGAGAGGTTCTGGTTGGTGACATATGAATATTTCCAGGCATTACTCCTAAAATCTGCGCTAAGACACTCTGCTCATTTTCTTCTCTTTTGTAGAGCTGGAGTTGCTGATGAGAGAAGCATGGATCCTTGAATCACTCTGTGGAGAAGAGCAACACAGGAGAGCCACTTGACCCTCATCAGAATGCATTGGGGATAGCAACTGTGGGTTGTGGTAAGGTATTGAAATCTGGGGATTTATTTGTTGCTGTGGAATAATGCAACATTCATTTACAGATGAGGATAAAGAATATCTCCAGGGTTTTTGCAAAGATTACTTGAGATAATTTATGCAAAGTACACAGGAGCAATGCCTGGCACAATTACTACTCCATAGGTGGCAACAGTTATAATTCATGTTAAGGTCATTTTCAAAAGGAGATTAAAAATAAGGTTTTTTGAATCAATTGATTTAGTTCACATCCTAACTCTGCTAAGTAACTATGCAAATTAAGAACATTATTTACCTTCCTATGCCTTAATTTCTTTTTTTAAAGGATTTTATTTATTTTTTAGAGAGGGGAAGGGAGGGAGGGAGAGAGAGAGGGAAAGAAACATCAATGTGTGGTTGCCTCTCACATGCCTCCCTACTGGAGACCTGGCTCAAAACCCAGGCATGTGCCCTGATGGGGAATTTAACCAGTGACCCTGTAGTTTGCAGACCAGTACTCAATCCACTGAGCCACACCAGCCAGGGCTCTATGCGTTAATTTCTTTTTTTATAAAATGGCAATAAAGATAGCATCCAACTCACAGGTTGTAAATTATATAGTAAGATAACCATGTATTGGTGGTGGTGGTGGTAGTTATATTGGGTGATAATCTGCTTGCTCTATCATCATAGGAGCAGAGGTCGTTGTCAGGGAAAAGAACTAAGGTGACAAGCTCTGTAGAGACTGAACTATGATTTTGATCTGATCAACTGAACTGACCAATTAGCATAACTAACAAAGCTGTCTTCATTCACAAGAGCAGAGCCCAGATTTGGGCAGACTGCTCAAAATCAGTAGGTAATTTTTCTACTGAAAACATGAAAAACTTAGGAGCTAGAAATACATATAAACCATTTTGACTTTATGTTGTGTTTATATTTCTTTTTCAGTAATTTTATAGCAGTAAGCTACAGTATGTAGTGCTCAACTTTAAAAATTTATTTTCTTTTTTCCAATTAATATAGTAATGTAGTTTATTGTAGAAGTTAGAAGTAAAGATATTTAGACAGAAAGAAAAGCATACATCTTTCTAATCCGACAAATAACTAGTAAGTTTTCTGTAATAACATTCAACCATTTTTCTATGTATAAGTTTTATTTATTTAAGTTTGTTGGATTTTCTAATGTTATACTAAAATCACTTCATAAATATTGTGTTCAAGAATTTAATTAAGTGAATGTATAACAGTTTACCTAGCTATTTATTTATCTTGGATCATTAATTTATGCTTAGTTTTCTGCCATTATAAAAAATGCCCTTATTAATTTCTCTGTTACATATTTTCCATGTTTTGATTTATTTAATTAGGACAAATACACAGAATTGGAATCACTAGGTCAGATAGCAGAAATATTTATAAAAATTAATATGATATGGTGCCAAATTGATATCCCCAGCAACATTTGTACGTGATGATTTCACATGGCCTATCATGGGATTTATTTTTTAAAAAATATTTGCTAATTATTTAAAAATATTTACTAATACAGGATATTTATACCAATAGATATAAATGCTGTATGTTATTTTACTTGCATTTCTTAAATACCTGAGTTTGAAAAATCATCTGAGTTTACTTACTATAATGCATGATTTCTGAATCATGTTTTTGTCAGTTGTCAATTTCAACAATATTTTTATTACTGATTTGCATGAGTGTTTTTAACATTAAAGGTGTTAATGTAGAATCTTAATATATTTTATCCTTTCTATCAGGAAAATTAGCATCTGGCTCTCCTTTTGCTAGCTCTCTTTCAACTGACTATATGACTTTTCCCCTCTCTTACATATATATACCCTCATAACTGAATTTTCTACTGATTGTAGTAAAAGTCTCCCTTTTGCACAGACTTTCAAGCTTGGTAGTTGTCAACTCTCCATTTAGATAGATCTAGGGCAGGCTTTTCAACTTCTAGCAAATATATTAATAAGTTTGTTGTTTTTCAAAACTGACATAATTGCAGAATTCTGTTTAATTTTTAAGTTCTCTGTCTGTATGCAAAGTGTTCCTTTCAGTATAACTTTGGGACTGTCCAACGTACAGTACTGAGCCTAAGTTTCTGCGTACACTGAAAGGTGAGAAATAATGGCCATCTTCATAGACATTTCCATTTAGAACCACAACTCAAGGCACTGTTTATTTCAGACATTTCATTATATAAAACTTCTTCACAGAAAATAGTTTGAAGAATTGGGAAGTTTTTCTCAGAACTCCTTCTTTGGAGGAGCTGGTTTCCAGGATTGCCCGTCCTGGTATAAAGCAGCAGAGAAGTGGGTTGACCGTGGTCCAAGTTGTCAGTGATGCATGGTTTCTGCCAAGCCTACTTCTCTGCCTGCCACTGAGGAAGCTAAGTTTCCAAATGCCACAGTGCTCAGCAGAAATCCTCAGGGTCACATGTGGCTTTTGAACATTGTGGATTGTTTCAATCATTGTCTTTCCTCAATCATCACTAATTCTCATGTTTAAGACAGCAGAGCTCAAAGATTTCGGTGTCCAGGATTTCGAATGCATCAGGACACACACTGCATGACATTGCCATTATATCCCAACTAATGCCTTCTCTCATTAAAAGGCATCATTTATTCATTCAACAAATATTTATTAACTGCCTAGGGCAGCCAGTCTGCCTGCATTTGAATTTCAGTGTATCTATTTAGCAGCTGTGTGAATTTAAGTAATTCATGTTCATCTTCTCAGTTTTTCTCATCTCAGTTTTATTACTTCAACGCTGATATGATAAGCCAGACACTGTGCTAAGTGCGAAACATACTTCAGTGAACAAAGTAAGCACAGTCCTTTCATGAAGTTTAAACTCAATGAACTTGAGGAAGGGAATAATAAAGGCTGCCTAAACTTGAACCTCTCTATCTAGCTTTCTAAAATGCATATAGGATAGCAAGGAGAGTAAGTTAAATCTCCCTTAACTCACAGCTACAGATTTACTAGGTGAAAGAATACCCAAAATGTTAATCTACGTTTAGGTAGAAGAACATGTCTGAAAACAGTAGAGTCTGCTCAGTATCCAAGAGTCAAGGCTCAGATGGGAATTTTCTGGAATCAAAGAGAGGCAAGTGGAGTCTCAATGTCAGAGGGACATGGAGTCTCAATGTCAGAGTGACGCAGATCACATCAGTTGAAGTTCATTCCCCAAAAGACTGGATTCCACTCTGAGTGAAGAAATATGAAGTATACATTCAGAAACCTGATAGTTAAAAGCCCTGGTCACTGAGGACTGTAAAGAAGGGAGCCTAGAAAGTGGGAACAGGAGGCACCATGGAACCTGGGAATGTCTCTTGGTGTCTCTGAGGTAAAGGGAAAGAAGGAGTCAGCTGAAGGTAAGGACCACAATATGACATGGTAAAATTAAAGACTAAGAAGAAAACAGACCCCCCAAAAAGTCATTTATTAAAGTAATTGCATTTCACTGTGGTAACAGAAGAAGGCATTCTTAAATCAAGAAATCAAGGAAACCAACCAATTGCCTATATTACTGCTGCTCTAGGAAACCCCAACGCAAACACACATGGGTGCTGCCAACAGACTCAACATCCCTACTGAGTTATTATATGTAATACAAGGAGTGGTTTGAGGAAAACTCATGGCTTAAAATAGTTATTCTTTATGCTAACAAAGATGAACAATGCCAGTAAATTAAACATACAAATCAGAAAAAAAATTAAACAAAACAAAGAAATAAATATTGAATAAAAATGTGAAAGTAATGATTTAGAAAAAAACATGAGAACTAATAAATAAATAATTGCCATCAGTATTTTCAGTTATAATAATGATATTGTGGTCACATGTTTAAAAGTCTTCTGGAACTCTCTTACATTACCAGTGGAAGGCAAGCATGGTCCAGCCATTTTGGGAAAAAAGGTAGACAATTTTTTAGAAAATTAAACATACACTTATCATAGGACACAACAATCCTACCCTTTGACATTTACCCAAGTGAAACAAAAACTATGCTCATACAAAAACCTAAATATAGTTGTTTATAGTGGCTTTATTTGTAATGATCAAAAACTGGAATTATCCTTCAACTGGAGAATAAAAAAAACTGTGATAATATCCATAACACACAACAATACTCAGCAATGAAAAGGAGCAAACTATCACTGGGAAAATTACTTAGCCCCCACTCAGTTTCCCTGTCTATAAAATAGGATATCACCTTTGTTCCCCCTAATTTTATAATGATAAGATAATATGTACAAAATATACAGAGTAAAAAAATGGCTGATCGCAATGATTAATACTATTTCTTTTTAATCCTTATGGCTATTGAAAGAACATGCCAGCAGCCTCTGGGACATGAACTTTTCAATCAGGATCACATTCCTTTTAAGTCTTGCTTGGGGAGCTTGCGGTCAGGCATTTAATCAAAATTCTCATCTGTCTTTTCTTTTCTATGAGTTTTTATTATATGGAAGAAATTTTGTAACTGCAGGCCCTGCAACTTTGGAAGCTGCTTCCTGCAGAACTGTTTCTTTATCACTTATTCAGGAGGGAGACAGATATATATTTTTTCTCTCTTGAACATTTAAAATGTATTAGCTAGGCTTGAGTAGTTTTTCAGCACCACTAATAGTAATTTGATGAGAACACCAAATTCTCCTCACAGGTAGTTGTCCTAAAATTTTCACTATTTGAGATATTAATGGATCTGGAGAAAAAAAATGGGGGCACATTTTTTTCCAGAAAGTGCTGGATGAAACACCCACCCGAAACCTCAGCTCACCAATCCCCTCTCTTTGAAGCCTCAGAGTAGATCTGTTCATTAATTAATTGGCTGACATCTGGGGCTAAGATATAGGCTAAGAGGTCTGTAATGGTTGGTGGTAACATGGTCATTGGAAGTGCTGGGTGTCCATGAGGCTGCCCCAGGTTCTGAGAGTGGAGCCATGGGCTCTAGGGAGAGAAGGCCGAGCAGCTACAGGGGACCACATTTAAGGGGAAACACTAAAGGCATACCTTCTCTACTCATTGACCTAGTTTTGTTTTGAAAAAGAGTTTGAAGAAATTTTTAAAAAACAGTATTTCAAACACTACCAAAGACTATGAGTGAAAATATATCCATCTGCTCTCCCTTATCCATTTTTCCCTTCTCTTCCCCAGGGGTAAACACTGATACCAACTTCCTGACTATTCTTACAGAGCTCTTTCTTTGCACATAAGTAGGAATGTATATATGAAGATAGGACTCCTTCTTACTACTTTACTAATGTTAATTAAATTATTTTTTGCAGGTGAGTATAAGGTAGATTCTGTTATCACCATTCCCATTTTAAAGATGAAGATGAAGAATAGAGAGATTGAGGCTACTCAGCTCATAAATGGTGGATCCAGGGGAGGTTTTATATACATATATATTATATTATAATATCTAATATTATGTATTATTATGTATATACATTCACATACACACACTCTAATGTACTTTATTAATAATCTGTCATTTAAAGGCAATTTAGATGTTTATAGTGTTTTCATATTTCAAACACTGTTGTAACACCTTTCCTTGAACACAATGTCACCTGCGTAGGTTGTGTACTGCCTGATGCAGGGAGGTGCCACTCACCCAGATCATCTTATGGTATTATTCACATAGATTATATTGGCATCCTTGGAATTGCTCAACATGTCAGCAATGCTTGTTCATATTGACCTAATTTTAAATTGAATGTCTCATCCTTTGATTAGCTAGTATTTCCATTGAATTATTTGTAATGTCAGAAAGAAAAATGTGCCCTATACACAACAGTGCTAGATTGTTCAAACTTAAGACTTGAGAAATTGCCTTGGTTTTTAAGATAGGTAAGATAAAACATGACTGAATATTTTCTTTTCCTGTTGCTTCCACCTCAATTTATTTTTCATGAAGGACTGACTGCACTGTTTAAACAATGGATTTTTACATTCTTTAAAGATAAGGATGACTATAAGCTGGATCTAAAAGGATTAATTGGTGAGAGGTATAGTTGCATAGACGGTTTCTGACTCTCAGATGTTCACAAGAGGTCATGCTGCTCAACTACGTGTGCAGAGCACTAGTGGTGTTCTAGAACAAGGAAGAATGGCAGTCCTGTCGTTGCCTGCTCTGGAAAGGGTCTCAGGCACACATGAGGACCTGCAGCCAACGACACCTGGATACCACCGGGCAGCTTTTTCTAGAATGCAATAGTGTTGCCTCTCAGCAAAATAGACATCATATTTTCACTCAGGACACTCTTAGGATACAAATCATCCAGATGGCTGAAATATTTTCTTGATGACATGATAGATCGCTGGGCATTAGATCTTTGAAGAGATGCTATTTTTCAGGGGTTGCCTGTAAAACATCACTCACCCTGTCATGGCAGAACCAAGTGTTATAGCCCCGCAGCTACTGTTCTAAATTGCTGAAGTCAACACTGAGTAAGATGTCCACCATACATGACTACAATAGATGTGCTTTCAAAAAATGTGTTTGAAATTATTTATTTTTATAAATTTCATTGAACTAATTTGAATTTATCATACAGGTGTCTACAAATAGTACTATGTTCCCTGTGTCTGAAGTTTTTCTTTCTATTCTTTAAGAAATAATTTGTTCTGTTTTAGCAAATAAATCCAGGGCCCATTTGTCCCTTCACATTTGTATGTGAAGGTGTTTATATTGTTTTTCCTGGAACTGAGACAATTGAAGAAAAGAGATGGCCTTTATCTCTGTGCATAACTTTAATCCTGTTCTTTAATATCCTTAATCCATTGCTATGTTTGTCAGTTTGGTTTTTTCAGCCACCTCAATGGTCAATAACTATATAAGAATTGATCACCAGGTGGCCTGATGCTGTTACCTTAGCAACCCTGCACACAGTATAGTTATTTTAATAATTTAAATGACTAGATAAGATTATTCATTTGCCATTTGATCAGTAACACAGGGACCAACATAAGACTGGCTAATCTTATTGTGCACTTAGGCAAAGTCTTAGTGGGAAGGTGATTGTTTAATTAAAATTCGAAAGTATTTCTCTGGGCAAAACAAAATGTTTGCAGATCTAGTATCTAATATTGTAGCCATTTTATTTTTCTAATGAAGTGAGAAAAATGCTACCCTTAATGTCTCTTAAAAAAGTACCACCTCATAGATAATTTATGTATTCAACAATCATTATTAAGAATCAAGTAAGCTGTTATGTATTGGATTTTGAGGATATAGTGATGAGATACAGTCCCGGTAGGCAAGTAAATCATAAATTCCTAAGAAAGATATACTGGTAAGGAATTAATTTTGGGAGAGCATGGTAAATGCAAAGAGAATATGAGGAATGGGAAAAAAGGAAGTTACTCTTTCTATCTGGAGAAGTCTGAGAATACACATTCAGAGGAGTTGAAGCTTGAATAGGTTCTTGAAAGTTCAATAGGCATTCTCAATGAAAACCAAGAAGAGCCCTATAGCAGGGAGAAAGCTAGGAAGTCACAAAAATCAGAAAAACTAGTTGAGTAGAAAAGGGGATTTTTATTGAAAATTATAGTAGGCAAAAACATGGCTGCCCAAAGATGTCTACATCCAAATTCCAGAAAACTGAGAATATGTTGTGTTACACAGCAAAGGGAAATTAATGTTGCAGATGGGATTAAGTTTGCTAATAAACTAAACTTAATTAAGATAAGGAGATTATACTGGACCATCCTGGAAGGCTCAATGTAATCAAGGGTCTTTACACAGACAAGGCAGAGGTCTGAACAGAATTGGAGTGAGAAAGACTTAACCAGACATTGCTGGCTTGGAAGATGGAAAGGGACCATGAGACAAGGAATATGGGTAGTCTTTAGAAACTGGGAAATGTAAGAAAACAAATTCTCCCCTAGAGCCTCCAGAAAAATATGCAACCCTGATGACAGCTTGATTTTAGCCCAGTAACATTCATTTTGGACTTCTGACCTCTAGAAATGTATGATAGTAAATTTGTGTTAAGCCACTGAGTTTGTGGTCATTTATAATAGCAGCAATAGGAAACTAATGCACAAATTTACTTGAAATTCACTTAACCTAAAATTTAATTGAATAAAGAGCTGGGAAATCCAGCTTCAAGCTGAAACCAGAATCTCCAATATCCAGCATCATCGTCACCATCATCTCTCTCTCTCACTTGTGCTCTCTGTCTGTCTCTTGATCTATTGGCTTCATTCTGTGAGAGCAGCTTTTCCCATGGTCACTTGTTGCTTTTGGCTCATAAAATTATGGAATTTCAGGCACAGAGAAAAATATTTTTCTATCTTGGTTCCAACTTGAAAAAATTGCTATGGAAAAAATCTGATTGGCCTAGTTTGAGTCAAATGTCCAACCTTTGAACTAAGCTCTTGGTGTGAATGATATTAATCATTTCAGCCTGGTTCATGTGCCCATCAATTTGGCAAATAGGGAGAGATTTGTTACCAAAAGAAAGGGAATAAGAATGTAGGGCAAAATGAAATAGTAGCTGACTACTGCAGCATGTGCAGTGAACTAAAAGGGGTTCACTATAGTGGGGGTTTAAAATTAGTGACAAGTTCAACCCAAATTCGTATGAACAGCTAGATCCCATAATTAAGCTCTAATTGTGGACTTTACATTATTCCCTGAACTCCAGCATTCCCAAATATATGTTTATGAGTTTCCTGTCGAAAGGTGGAGTTCATGACAGATGAGTTCAACTTACCCATCATCTCGTTTTCTGTACAGGGAATTTAGGAATTGGTTAGCAGTGAGGAAGTTCAGTTTAGGAGGGACCAAGGCCTGGAAATAGTATAGATTCCTACTAAGAAGTGCTAGTGTTTGGGTCAGACCCAGCTGTAGGCAACTGAAGAGTTTATTCAGGAATCTTCAGCCTACTGGAAAGTGTCTTGGATTTTGGTCAGAAGGTCTGGACACAAGCCCAAACCATCCTCTTTCTTAATTTTATTTCTTAATTTATTAGGCTAGTTTACTCAGCACTGTAAGTTACATTTTCATCATTTGCAATCTATATATTGATCATAAAAATCTACTCCCTTTAAAAGCTGTCATTTATTGTGAGCTTATATGAACCAGGCACTTTATGAGGTTCCAGGAAACTTCAGTCATGAAGGAGAACTTACTGGCCTCAGAACAAAGCAAAGGCATAAACTAAGGGAAGAAGCAGGAGCTCTGAGGTAGTATAGACATACAAGCAGACAAAACCCAAATGAGGTTAACTTGATGCAGAGGCATTTAAATTGGTGTTTTTGGTGCAGATGTGATAGGTTTCTGACCCTGGGGGAGCTGGGAGTAGGATTACATAGTCTGCAGTGGAGAAGGTTAAGTCCATGGTGGATTGGGGTGAGAGAGAGAGAGAACAGAGAGGAATATGGAGGTTCTGCCTTTATTGTTTTCATCCAGGTTTTCCAAGTCTGAAAACCACTGTTAAACCTGGCTTCATTAGGCAGTTCCTTAAAGAAAATGATTCAAGTGAATCTAAAAAAGGAACCTCCAACCAAGACTGTCTTTACAATAGACCTAAATGGCAACGATTTCCCAAATCTTAGAATTAGATCATTGTTGATTCTGTCCCTGTTGGCC
Organism: Trachops cirrhosus; assembly: GCA_028533065.1. Classification (NCBI taxonomy): domain Eukaryota; kingdom Metazoa; phylum Chordata; class Mammalia; order Chiroptera; family Phyllostomidae; genus Trachops; species Trachops cirrhosus. Next base: position 128,963,756 of record CM052542.1, read on the forward strand.
AGCTAGACCCCCACTCACTTAGCAGAGTGTCTTATCCAATAAAGCATGATATTACTGTCAAGAGTTATTCTGGCCCATCTGTGCTGCTCTCCTATGGCTGCTGTAACAAATTGCCACACACTGGGTGGCTTAAAGCAACAGAAATTAGTTGTATCACAGATCTGGAGGCCAGAAGTCCCAAGTCAAGGTATCAGCAGGGCCATTTTTCTTCTGAAAACTGTGGAAGAATCCTTCCTTGTTTCTTCCTAGTTTCTAATGGTTTGGTGGCAGTCTGTGGAGTTCTTTGGTTTGCAGCTGCATGACTCTGATATCTGCCTTTACGATCACAAGTTGCTCTGCCTACACGTCTCTGTCTTCACGTGCCTGTCTCTGTATAAGGCCATTAGTCTTATTGGATTAGGGGGCTCACCCTACTGCAGGAGGACTTCATTTTAACCTCACCAATTACATCTGCAATGATGTAATTAGCCTGAGAGGCTGAAGTTTAGGACTTCAACATATGTTTTGGGAGTGATATTTTTGAACAATTCCTGTTCAGATTCTATATCTGTGTGATATTGTTTCCTGACCTCTGACTTTCTCTCCGATATATGACCCAGATCTATGCTTTGGGATAAATGTTGGCATTTCATTGATGTTGATACAGACATGACAAAGAGAAAAGCAGCCTGACATCTGGGAGCTGGCTGGGTACCACCATCTAGGCTACATGTTCTCTTGTTGAGCGTAAACAGTGCCACAGAACATCAACATCAGACACAGGTCCTGTACATGTGACAAATCAAGACACACACAAGACCACTCTCTAGCCATGTTTGAACACAAAACAAATGCAAACACTGTCCAAACCACAAGTTGACCAAACACCCTTCTATCTTGGTTGATATGAGTACCTGCTACTTCTTCACCAATCACAATTTTGCTTTGGTCTAGTCCTTTTCCCTTCTAGGTAAGATTAATTAAAATAAGTAATCAAAATTACCCCCAACTCCTTGAGAGCATCTAATTCAAAACTAAGCTCCATTTCCTTAAGTCCTCCCCAAATCACATAATGTCACCCCAAATATTTTTTTAAAGATTTTATTTATTTATTTTTAGAGAGGGTAAGGGAGGGAGAAAGAGAGGGAGAAAAGCATCGATGTCTGGTTGCCTCTCACAAGCCTGCTACTGGGGACTTGGCCCACAACCCTGGCATGAGTCCTGACTGGGAATTGAACTGGCAACCATTTGGTTTGCAGACCAGTGCTCAGTCCACTGAACCACACCAGCCAGCGTTCAAATCTCATATTAAATCCTTCTGACACTCTCTACCTGAGTCTCCCCCTGGTTTAACGATGTGTATTCTCCCTCACTGCAGCAAGCACTAAACTTGACTTGTTCAACTATGAATGTGTTCCTGATGATATTTGCCCAGAGAGCGTTGGCAAACATTTTAATAATGCATATTAGCTAAAGTGTGATCATTGAATTAGAAAACATGTTTTGCATATAGAATGTATCAATCTTTCAAGTGATTTCTGTGGGGATTATTATATATCAAATAGAAAAATACAGGCATAAAAAGTGGTTGTACTTACAAAAGTATTCATTGCTATACAAATCTGATGTTCAAATACAATCATGTAGCTTTTATTTTACAAATCAAATTATACTCAGACTTTGATATATCAGTTTGGCATCAGGTCTAGTCAGTCTCTCTCTCTGTCACCTTTTTTTGAATTGTCAAAAAACTAGAAAATGTTTTTTGGACGTGAGATCTACTGAACTTGCATGCCCAGCTGTGGGATGGGAGGGGGAAGACCTGAGACCTCCTCCCTCGGCCCTGCCAAGCCTTTGGCTGCCGACGGAGTCACGGCTGGAAATTCATCCTACCTGTCAGCTCAGGTGGTCATTGATCTTCACTGAGCCAAATCCCTCACTGCTTGGCAACACCAAGAGTGTCCCTTATTTCAGTTTTCCAGGTCACTGCTGTTCATTTTTGATTCATTCATTCTCAGTGACAGCCATTCTACTGAAGTGCCAGCCACTCCAGGAGTGCTGTGAAAAGCGGGTCAGCAGCCTGCCACCATTGGACTATAGCCACTTTTCCTTTTTCCTTGAGGGAACCCCCTCTCCAGGATGGGCAGGTCAGATTCTGGAGACCCTCAGACATAAAGGTCTCTCTACTGTCATAGCCCCTACAACAGGAGGACTTTTCATCTCGAGAGAGTCCTTAAATTCCCACTCCCTATGGGAGGCAAGGAATCTCTGTGTCTCAAAGAGCGGAATGGCTCCCAAGGAGGACATGGGCCTTTCTGAGCTATTTTTCAATGGAGCGGAAGAGAAATAAAACATTTTTGAGACATAAGTTAAATGCCTGATGGGGACATGCTGCTGAATGCATGTGACATAGCGACATAAAGCTGCTTTGTTTCTGAGTGGCTGCTCCCTTGGAATTGTTTAATTTACATTGGACACTGGGATCTGTGATGCAGTTTATTTTGATAATTTAGAGAATCATTACATTTTGCCAATCTTATATACTATCCCAGACTTTCAAAAATGTTAATTAGATTTTGTCTAGTCAAATTTCATCAACACATTATTATCTCTAGCTTGAAATAAGAATCTGTCCTTATATTCTTAAAAACATCATTTTAAAAATTCCTCTAGGAAAGATCATATTACCATTGAAAGTTAAAATTTCCTTAGCTCCTAGCCCCTTTTCCCCAAATAAGACAATTATTTTTATAATGTAATTTTTAATAATGTGATGCTATCCAGACAATATTTATCATTGACTATTATGTTGTGGCAGAATAGACAATATTAATGCTCATTTTAAATCCTGGTCAGGGCTTACTCTGACTACCTCCTTCTCTTCTCTCCCTTCTTACTAACCTGGTGGGGTGCCTTGTTCTCAGATACAGACTTAGATTAAATCACTGACCCCTGCACAAGTTCTTTGAGGGGGATATTTTGAGTAGGTGACCCATATACGAGTCATCACTTACCTCATCACTTTCATCACTTTTATTAGTTATAAAATAACTGAGGTCTATTCTTTAAGTTGTGCCAGTACTTTAAAAAGAAGATTGATTCTGCCATTATCAATTGTGGCATTCTTTGCTTAAAAGTGCTTCTTAACGTTTAGCAGAGAGCAAATCTGAGGGGATGGGACTCAGACAAGGTCAGTTTTTGCTGGAGGCAGAAAGAAGTTGAGAATATAATGCAATGAATCCTGGGATGCATCAGCTTCCAAGGTGGCAGAGGTAGAGGGCAGAGTCTGCCTGGTGGGGATATAGGTAAGGTGTAAGAAGTCAAAATGTAACTCATGCCCTAGTGTTGTTTCCGTCTATCCCCAAACTTGAGTTTGCCTTTAATAGCACTTCATACCCTTTCTAACAATGAATTTAATTAATTATGATATGAAGGTGAATTGTGTCAGGTTTGCATTTTTTTCAGCGAATTTAAGTTGAATAATATTCACTCTTTCCATCCAACTCCTGCCACATTCTGCTGATTATTCCAGAACACCTTGAACTAATTTAGATTTGTAGCACATATCTGTAGCCAAGAAAGCTGGAGACCTGTCTCTGTCATCACTGATAGCATCATTCTGGAATGTGATTTCAGTCCTGGTGAAATCTAAGTATTGTGATTGAAAAACAGATTTCTCTGATGCTTTCAACTCACTCTGTTTCTGGACAGTATTTATTTGTTTCTGTTCTCTTCAATCAGACATAGTACAGAGAAAGGCTTATAGAATAAACACAACACTTCTTTTCTGCTCTATACTGATGCTAGTGAAAATCAAACTCCCGGTTCTCTGACAAATATTTGATGGAAATATTGACCATGTAATATATGCTTAAACTAAAATGCATGCATTTGTACCTTAAAAAGTAGGAATACCTTAACCATTTTCCTCTACCTGTTACATCATGTTCTGATAATTAAAAATATATTACTCAGAAATAAGAATTAAAATATCTTAAAACATCACAAATAATGAATTTTCATTTCACAGCAAGATTTTCAGTGAACAACAAAATAATAGAAACATTCTGTTTATTTTGACAGCCCATTATTTTTAGTTTATGATTTCATTTGCCTTTAGTGTTGACAAGTAAAACATTTTAACATATCTGTAGATAATGAATGCATTCACTGACACAGTTACCTAAAGTAGTGGGGACGTAGCTGAAGAAGCCACCAGGCTAGTTGTCAGAAGAGGTTCTTTCAAATTTTGTATCTGCTGCTTATAAACCATGTGATTATTAGTAAGTTACTTCAACTCTCTGTTCCTTCTTTTTCTTTTCTACAAATGGGAGATAATAATGATGCTCCATAGCGCCACTGTGAGGATGAGAGGTCACGTATACAATGTGAGTAGAGAGTGTGGCATGTATTAGATGCTGACTAAGAGGCAGCGTTTTTAGGAAAGCTCTGGGGCCGTACTAGGCCACCTCAGAGATGAACCCTGGGGATCCTCACCTCGTGGGGCAGGCTCACGCCCTGGGTAATCCTGTCTCCTTGAGTGTGGCTGGACTTACTGCCTCATTTCTAATGAATAGACTATGACAGAAGTAATGAAATCGTACTTCTAAGATTAGGGCATAAAATGACTGCCTTTCGTCTTTAGTGTGCTTTCTCACAGAGGCTTCTGGGTTGCTTGCTTGAGTAAAGGAGCTGCCCTGTTGGGAGGCAGCCCAGTGGAGTGGCCCACATGGAGCGGGCCAGGGCCTGTGACAACCATGCCAGTGAGTCTGGATATGTACCAGAGAGAGACCTGAGTCAGGAGGGGACCCTCTCCCTGAGCTTTTTCCTCAGTTCTTGTCTTGCTTGCAAAAAACAAATTCAAGTAAAAGAAAAACATGTATAGTGGAAATGAGATAGCTAGTTTATTTGTGAAACACACATGAGCAAGAAACCACAGGCAGGCACCCAGCTAGTCTAAATGCCCCATGTATAGAGGAAATAAAGTTAATAAGTTTATTAGTAAGTTTGTTCTATACACTTGAGCTGAGGCTACAAGTGGACACTCAGCTGGTCAGAGTGCACTGACTATTGGGATTCAGGGGTTATATGCCTTAGTCAGTTTCTAGGTTCCCCCTTCATCTCCTTTTTCTAAACCTTGGAAATAATTCACATGTACAAAGCCTTTCTTCCTCAGCTGGTAAAGGTTTTTTGTCTTAGTGAAATTGCCACAGAGGCTTCCTTTCCCAGCAGTCTCGAGAACTCCCCTCCTCGTGAGCTATCCCTGCTTGTGATGTTCGGAACACCTGACGACCTTATCCGACCTGGCTGAGGACTTGCTGAGTCAATGGGTGGGACATGTGTCCCTCCTCCTCCCTGCCATAGTTTACTACCTACCCTCCCTGACAGAAACAGATACTGTCCCCAGATGAGCATTCAGATGAGACTGTAGCTCTGACTGTCAGCTTGCTGGTACCTCACGAGAAACCATAAGTCAGAAACACCCATGAAGCTGTGTCCTGATTCCTGACCTCACAGAAGCTGCGAGATAATTAATATTTGTTCTTTTAAGCTGCTAAATTTTGAGGTAATTTGTTATATGATAATAAATAACAAATATATCATAATAGGCATAATTAGCCAGATTTTAGGAAAAACATTCTGTTCTTTTTTATGAAAATTATTTGGTATGTTTATATAATAAGTTTACATATACTTCACCTTAAAACTATATTTGATGTGTTTTGGGGTGGGAGGTGGTAGAGGAGAGAATCTGAAGCAGTTTTAGGAGGTGGGTTTTAGGTTCTATTTATCTGACTATGGCCTTGAATCTCAAAATGTGTCCAAAGAAGGCTAGGCAGGTTTTTGAAGTGCTCCAACAAATGTGAACATTGTGTCTCAAAGTCTAGGAAAGAACAGTATTTTCTTTCTGTCCTGGAGAGTCACAATGATCACAGTGTGTTATGGGCTCTAGAAATCTGAGCGATGCTAAGATTTCTAGTAGGTTAATGGTGTAATAGGTTAGACATCCCATTGTGCACGCTTGGGGAAATCATGGTTACTTTGACCAAGAAAGTGCTGAAAGCCTGGCTTGTTCCTCACAGCCGCCTGAACTTCAGTTGTGAACAGCTACTTTCAAGTCTGCTTAACCTCGCCCCAGTCCCAAGCCCTAAGGGTTCACCCTTTCCCCAGAGCAAATGTTTTGTTGTAAAATCACAAGAACTCAATGTTATGGTCACCAGATGGTAATAGCTGAGCAAGTTCTAATCTGACAACATGGAAGAAATTGTTCCCAGTCTCATTCTGTTAGTTCTCGTTTCATCATTTTCCTCCTAATTGTTAAGATTCCTAATTGCTTGATCCCAATAACTCACTCATTCTGCAGGAAAGCTTGTTAACAATGCCTTCTCCCACTCCCCCAAATACATACATGAAACTCCTTCCCATTTAAAATTTCTGCCTAAGAGCAGTTTTAGTTCTCCATGGAGGACTCCTCTTCACTATAACTTGCAGCATTTCTGCTAAATATTGTGTAATGTTTTTGTAACATATTGAAAAATTCTTTGTGAATATTTGCATATCTCTCTAGTACCATTTGCAGCAATGTGTGGCAGTTGCTATGGCAACTACCTTAAAAATTAAAAAGAGAAATTAAAAGTTTTGCATAATTGAAAGGACTTTCTGACACAACATTTAAAATGTTAGGATTTTAACATAAGCTACATATTTGTGTGTAGGTCTGTTACTATTAGGACAAAATTTTAGAAATCATTATAAGACATTTATACCACCAAATTTTCTTTCCATGTCAACTGTGCTAATATCATTGTCAGAAAATGTTTATAACAGGGTGTCCAGGTTATACATTCTTTTTATTAAAAGCTTTTGTTTATTTATTTTTAGAGAGGGGAAGGGAGGGAGAAAGGGAGGGAGAGGAACATCAATGTGTGGTTGCCTGTCGCACCCGCCCTGGTGGGGACCTAGCCTGCAACCCAGGCATGTACCCTAGACTGGGAATTGAACTGGCGATCCTTTGGTTTGTAGGCCAGCACTCAATCCACTGAGCCACACCAGCCAGGGCAGATTATAAATTTTATAAACTATGCTTGGTTAGCAAATTCTCCTCTCTGAGTACTGGTAATAAGCACCAACAAAAACTACAACAGTACTGGCCACTACTGAGTGGCTGTGTGCTAAGCACTATATCAGGCTTTTGATATATGTATATCATGTATGTGTAGAATTTTGTAGGATTGTTGTGAGAAGGAAATGTAATTGTGCAATTTTATATACATAATTATATACACAATTAAATCTCTAATTTTACAAAATAGCTATCATAACCTCCATTTACCCATAAAGAAACTGAGGCTCAGAGAGACTAGATTACTTATTCAAGGTTATAAAGCTAGGGTGGCAAAGCCAGCATTCAAATTCGTGCTTGTTTACTCCAAAAGCTGTGTTTTTTGTCATTACTTTACTTTATCAACATTTTTATGTATCTTATTTTTTAACTTCCTTCTTCTTTCAATTTATAACCAAGGGGTTGTTGACATGACAATATGCCAGGAGTGACCAAGGGAGAGGCTCTCAGGCAATGCAAAGACTCTTTTTGCTTTTGTGTTGGCTTGACACAGGCCGTCAGGAAAATGCAAATCAAAACCACAACATCAGCAAAATGAAAAGGGAATGAACCATATGGGAAAATATATTTGCAAAGGATACCTCAGACAAGGGTTTGAGCTCCAAAATATATAAAGAACTCACACAACTCCACTACAGGAAGACAAAAAACCCAGTTAAAAAATGGGCAAAAGACCAGAACAGACACTTCTCCAAAGAGGACATAAAGCGGGTCCAGAGACATATGAAAAGATGCTCAGCATCACTAGCCATCAGAGAGATGCAAATTAAAACCACAATGAGATACAACTTCACACCAGTCAGAATGGCCATCATAAACAAATCAGCAAACAACAAGTGCTGGTGAGGTTGTGGAGAAAAGGGAACCCAGTACACTGTTGGTGGGAATGCAGACTGGTACAGCCACTGTGGAAAACAGTATGGAATTTCCTCAGAAAACTTAAAATGGAACTGCCTTTCTACCTGGCAATTCCACTGTTGGGATTATACCCTAAGAATCCTGAAACACCAATTCAAAAGAACCTATGCACCCCAATGTTCATAGCAACACAATTTACAATAGCCAAGTGCTGGAAGCAACCTAAGTACCCATCAGTAAATGAATGGATCAAAAAACTGTGGTACATTTACACAATGGAATACTACGCAGCAGAAAGAAAGAAAGTGCTCTATTAGGTTTATAAGTTGCAAAGTGCTCCTTTGCAATAGCATGGATGGAACTAGAGAGCATTATGCTAAGTAAAATAAGCCAGGTGGTAAAAGGCAAATACCATATGATCTCACCTATAAGTGGAACCTAATCAACAAACAAACAAGCAAGCAAAACATAACCAGAGACATTGAAATAAAGAACAAACTGGCTGTAACCAGAGGGGAGAGAGGAGGGACATAACGGGGCAAAAAATGGGAAGTTGTCAAGGAACATGTATGAAGGACACAGGGATAAAGAAAAAAGGAGTAAGGATCAAGGGTGGGAGGTGGTGGTGGGTGGGGTGGCGGGGAAGGGTGGGGGAAAATGGAAAAAAATGTACTTGAACAACAATAAAAAAACCTAAATGTAAAAAATATTATGGCAATATGAGAAAAATAAAATAACATTGTGTGCTTAAGCTCCTGTTACATGCTCTGTTTTGTCAACATGGAACAGAATAAACTCTTTGCAATGGAAAAAAACCCCACAATAAAATATCACTTTACATCAGGATCTCTATGATAAGAAGAACAGAAAATAAGAATTATTGGTGAAGATGTGGAAGAATTGGAACCCTTGTACACTGCTGGTGGGAATGTAAATGGTGTAGATTCTGTGGAAAATCGTTTGGGGGTTCTTCAAAGGCTCAACATAGAATTACCATATAACCAAGCAGTTCCACACCTAGGTATAAACCCAAAAGAACAGAAGTCAGGGACTCAACAGATACTTGCACACAAATTTTCATTGCAGCATAATCAGAATACCCAAAAGGCAGAAATCACCCAAATGTCAAAGACCATATAAATGGATGAACAAACTGTGGGATATGCATGCAACAGAATATTATTTAGCCAGAAAAAGGAGTGAAGTTCTGACACATGCTTCAACATGGGAAAAACCTAGAAAATATGTTACATAAAGAAAGCCAGAGGCAAAGTTTAAAAATACTGTATGATTTCGCTTATACGAAGTTCCTGTAAGAGGCACATTCATGGACAGAAAGCAAGTTAGCAGTTACCTGGAGCTGGGGAGAAGGAAAATGGGACTTATGACTTACTGGTTACAGAGTTTCTGTTTAGGGTGATGAAGAAAGCTTGGAGATAGATAAGTGGTAATAGTTGAATAGTGTTGTGAATACAATTAATGCTGTAATGAGCTATAGGCTTAAAAATGGTTAAAATGGCAAATTTTATATATATATTATATATTTATATATATATTATATATATATATATATACACTAAAAAGTGTTCTGGTTATCTTTACTCTACTCACTAACCTCTTAACTAACCTGCTTCAGCTTCCTGCCACTCAATTCTAGCTTCAGTTTTCTGTCTGTCATTGTTCTTTACCCATAGAGTCTGACCAGAAGAGTTTCCCAGAGTGCCAAAATTTTATATGTGGATCTTAGAATTTTAGAATTGGGAAGATTTTTGAGGATTTTTTTTTTACCACTCCATTCATGTTTTTTTTAACAGTTTAGATTTTCACACACAAAAATTAATCCATACACACAGCTGCTACCACAACGTTTGATGTAGCACTCAACAAATGTCAAGAACAAGTACAGTGGAAGAAAGGAAGGAAGCAAAATGAAACCCAGAGAAGTACATGTAAGTTAGTTTTATTCCTTAATCTATCCATTTATTCAAACAAAATTTGTTGCTGCTTGCTTGGTGTTAGGCATACAAGGTGCTAATACCTGAGAAGTATGGTGCCCTTGTACCTGAGAAGCCAGAGTCTATGGGGGTGGCAGATACAGAGGAATATATGCAGCACGGTGGAGTATTTGGCAGTATGTACAGTTAGGGTCTTCCCTGGCTACAGGGAGGACTGGCCATGGTCTCTTTATTCGTATACCAGCTTTATTTCTGTATCACTTGGTAGAACAAGTTCTATTGTGCTAATAACCTCTCTACATTAATGACTGGAAATAGGCCAAGATAAGGCCACTGTATTAACTAACGTTGTAAAGATTTTTGAAATTGCATAACTTATAACAACTACTTTATAACTTAGGTGGTTGGTCCTGTACCTGGTCATGGTAGGACACAGAAAGTCTTTGGGAGATTGTATCAGGACTCAGGATGCTCAGTATGTGTTAGGGACTTAATGTGTGTGTTCCCCGAAATTTATCGTTGAGCCCCTAACCCCCAATGTGATGATATTTGAAGATGGGGCCTTTGGGAAGTTGTTAGGGTTAGATGAGATTGTGAAAGTGGGACCCCAGGATGATATTAGAGACTTTATAGGAACAGAAAAAGAGACCAGAGCTCTCTTTCTTTCTGCCATGTGAGGACAAGACAGGAAGCAAGCTTGGAAGAGGGACCTCACTAGGATCTGAATCAGCCAGCACCTTGACCTTGGACTTCCCAGTCTCCAGAATTGTAACAAACACCTGTTGTTTAAGTCCCTCAGCCTATGGTATTGGTTCTAGCAAACAGCTAAGAGCATATACATTCAATAGAGGCAGAATCGGGTTTCTGGAGAGGTGGTGGGACTGGCTGTCTGTTCTGGGTTGACGTGCAGTCGAGTAGAGGTGTTGGGCAGCCGCTCATCTTGAATGTCCACACGTGAGGTCAGAAGGGTGGCCTTGTGGTAGGAAGCGCGGGTGGGCCAGGGTAATATGTGGAATGTAGATATTCAAGATAATAGTTTATAAAACAGAAATTAAGAATTAAGTCCCAAAGTTTAAAAAAAAAAGGTGAGAGAAAAAAAGGAAAGATAAAAAGAAGGTATAGCCAGCAAAACAGGAAGTAGGTGACAAATTTTAGAGGCCAAACTTAGTCGGACACTGCTGTAGTCTGAGCAGGCCCCTTTAAGCAGGCTGAGAGAGAAGGCACTGCCATAGAGCCATCTTCTCTTCTCAATTTTTACTCGGCTCTGCCACTGGAAGCAAGCCCAGTTCCCTTTACCGAGGCCTTGGCTTTATGAGTTTTTCAGACTTTCACAGTGGTCACATGTCTGCTTCCTCAGGAGCCTCGGAGAAAGGTTGTGAACATCACAGAGAGGCTCTCACCTGGATCCTGAAGAAGGAAGAAACCAAAGATACATCCATGAGTCATCCTTACTATCTGCTAGTTAAATATTATTTGAATCACTTTGTTCTTTTCCCCTCAATGGTCCATCTAGCTTGGCATAGGCCAGACACTTCAGAAAAATACACAAAGTTCCTCTAATTCATCCAACTGTATAATTGAAAACATTTGTATTATCCTGAAAACCTGTAGCCAGATCAAAGCTGCTTATCATTTATTCATGAGCACTGACAGTCCTTTGAATGTCATTGAAATTGCTGTGTTTTAAAATTGACAAATGCTTGAAAGTTAAAATTGCAACTATACACACTGCTTGCAATTTTATGTTCTTTGCAAATTGTCATCATGCATATTATTGGAAATCTGAGGGATCCCAATTTAGAAGCTCATGTTTCTTTCTTTCATCCTCCTTAATATTCCAACCTTGTTGCAAACCAGGCTCTATCTTCTAAAGAAAAGCTGCAAAGAGATCACTCTGATTCATTTTTTTTCCCTTTTGGCTAATTAAGAGTATCAGAATTGTTTACATTGCATTTTAAGCACGATATTCCTCTTTCTAGATTCTTTAGTTTTGGTTGCTTAAAAAAAAAAAAGCCCCAGTTGAGTGAAAAACTGATTCTTTTTGATGACATCAGCTTTGGGAGAATTACTTAACTTTCTGAATTTCAGTTCTTATTGGCAAAATGGGAAGAATAATCCTTGCTCTACCCACATTACTAGGTTGTTAAAATGATTAAATGAGGCTCTCCAATGTAAAGAACGAAGTATAACTCCAAGAGTGAATAATATGGAAAAAAACAAACAATGAAAGAGTCCTGGAACCTTAGTCATTTGATTAACTGCATTTCAAACAAAGAGTAGATTGGAATCTCCCTGGGGCAACTTTCATCCTAACCCCCATACTGGAGCAGCAGTGTGAGCTCTACAATAAAGTAAGTGAACCTCAGGCCTGGAGGCCTGCAGGGGACTTCCCTGTGAATGCTGGGAGCAGAGGAAGAAGCATGAAAAAGTTTGAAGTAACTCCTAGACTCTAAAGAGATAGGGAGAGATTATACAAAGGAACAGCAGCCCCATTTGAGAGGAAAATATTCCAGAATTCTGCATCCTAGAGAGTGTAGTTCTTACTGAGAAAATTGAAGGGGCCCAAAACTTGACTCTTGGCTCTCCATTTGCCCTCTTGCAAAGCCTTTCCCATACAGGAGAGAAATAACTGTTGGGAAAACAGATTTATTCAAACAGAAAATCTATACAGTCTACTTTTAATTAACGAGGTGCTAAATTAATTTGTGTGTATAAATTAGAATGATCAGATATCTGAAAAGGAGAAAACAGGTAAAAGGAAAAGTTTTGATCAACTAACAGAACTGATACCAAAAGAATTGGAGATACTCCCTCTCTTTCTCCCTCCCTTCCCCTCTCTCTAAAAATAAATAAATAGAAATCTTAATAAGAAAGAATTGGAGATAATTTAGCAAATAGAAAATAAGTTAAAATAATTTTATTTCTCAGAAAAACTTTGTAGTCATAATATATTGTAGTAATAATATAAAATTTTATTGCAGTGCAAAGTAAACTATTAAAGACCAAGATAACAGGGGAAGGAAGGGGGAGGGGGAAAAGAAGGAACACAAATAGAGGACTCATGGGCACAGATAATGGAGGGGGTTGACTGGGAGTGGGGGGGATGGGGTAGGTATGAGCAAGGGGGAAAGAGGGGGGACAACTGTAACTGAACAACAATAAAAAGATTGTGACAGTGGTATGAAATAAAAAAAATTAAAAGCACAATTTCCCAAAATGTAAAAGGTCTAAAGTCATGGTTGAAGACAAAATTTTTGAGCTGGAAAATAAAGAGAACTTTATTTTCCTAGAAGACATGCAAATAAATGAAATCATAAAACATTGGGAGACATGAAAAAGTATTTCAGAGGTTCAATATCTATCTAAAGGAGTTCTGAAAGCATTGGCATTAGAAAGTGAAGATAGGAGGAATAATTTTAAAAGATTATTGTTTTCTAGCTGAGGAAAGTCACAGATGGGAAGGTCTCACCAAGTGCCAAAATGAGATGAATGGAGTAAACAGATTGACAGAGAGATGATCAGATGGATGGATGGATGGATAGATAGATAGATAGATAGATAGATAGATAGATAGATAATAGATAAATAGACAGATAATAGATATACATACTGATAAAAAATTTCAACCTCTCAAACATAAAAAGAATATTCTTAAAGATTTTAGAAGGAAGAAAAATAGCTTATTTACAAAAGAAGGTGAACCAGATAAATATTAGATTCCTTACAGATCTAGACACTAGAAGATAGTGGAAAAGTATCTTCAGAGTTCTGAGAGAAAAGGAGTTTAAATTTAGAGTTTTATACCCCGTCACTTTAGCATTCAAATATGAGGGCAAAGATATAAATTTACAAAGTTGGCTATCTATAGAACTTTGCTAAAGAATTGTTTAAGAATATATTGCAGCAAAATAAAAAATAAATGCAAGAACAAGGAAAGCAAGAAATAGTAGTGAACAAAGAAACCAGTAAAATGCATAGTTAATCCTAAACAAAAATTAATACATAACTTAAAAAGAAAGAAACAAGCAAGCACTAGGGAATAAAATACCGGTTGATCCTAGTGTGGTAGAAGGAGGGGAGAGAGAAGGTTAGGAGGAAGGATAAAGCAGTAGACACAGGGTAAAATGAGAAAGAAATGATAGAATGAGAAGTGTGTGGAGAAGCTCAGTAATTATAAACATCAGTAGAAAATTTATGTTTATGTACATTTGGTGTTAAAAATGTAAAAGTAACTATTTGAAAAAAAAAAAAAAGAATTGAAAATGTCCAAATCACTAGGTAGAAAAACAGAACAAAGAAATGAAATCAATCTAACAAAAATAGACAAGAAACTTGACTTCTAGCCAAGATGGAAACATAGGTAGATATGATTTGCTTCCTTGCACAACCAAAAGAAGCACAACAAATTTAAAAAAAAAACACAACCAGAACTGCCAGAAAATCAAACTGTATGGAAGCCTGACAATGAAGGAGTTAAAGAAGAAACATTCATCCAGCCTGGAAGGAAGGGCAGAGATGGGCAGCCGAGGTGGAAAGCACAAGCGGCAATGGTGGCTTGTAGAGTGGGTGATCCCACAGTCATGTGAGGATTAGCCAGGAGTAACAACCAGGGAGCAAGACAGACCATGCACCCCAGGGTCCAGTGTGGGAAACCAAAGCCTCAAAACCTCTGGCTGTAAAATTCTTTGGGGGTTGCGATGGTGGGAGGAACTCCTAGCATCACAGGAGAGTTCATTGGAGAGACCTACAAGGTCCTAGAATGAACACAAACCCACCCACTAGGGAATCAGCACCAGAAAAGTCCAAATTGCTTGTGGGTAGTAGGGAAAGTGGCTGAAAGCAGGGCAAGAGCTGAGAAAGCAGCATTGTTCCCTCTCTTATACCTCCCCCACATACACACTACAACACCATGATGTGGGTTGCTCCACCCTGGCAAATACCTAAGGCTCTACCCCTTACTATGTAAAAGGTGTGTGGAGACAAAGAAATATGGCCCAAATGGAAGAACAGATCAAAACTCGAGAAAAGAACTAAGCGATGAGGATAGCCAACCTATCAGATACAGAGTTCAAACCACTGGAAATCAGGATGCTCACAGAAGTGGTTGAGTACAAATGCAAAATAGAGAGAGAAGTAAAGGCTATGCAAAGTTAAATAAAGAAAAATATACAGGGAACCAACAGTGAAGGGAAGGAAACTGGGACTTAAATCAACAATTTGGAACAGAAGGAAGAAATAAACATTCAACCAGAACAGAATGAATAAATAAGAATTCAAAAAAATGAGCAGAGGTTTAGGAACCTCCAGGACATCTTTAAATGTTCTAACAACCTAATCACAGGGGTGCCAGAAGGAGAAGAGAAAAAGCAAGAAACTGAAAACTTATTTGAAAAAATAATGAAGAACTTCCCCAACCTGGCAAAGAAACTAGACATGCAAGTCCAGGAAGCTCAGAGAGTCCCAAAGAAGTTGGACCCAAGGTGGAACATACCAAGACACATCTTAATTAAATTACCCAAGATTAAAAAAAGGAGAGAATCTTAAAAGCAGCAAGAGAAAGGCAGAGAGTTACCTACAAAGGAGTTCCCATAACACTATCAGCTGATTTCTCAAAAGAAACCGTGCAGGCAAGAAAAGGCTGGAAAGAAGTATTCCAAGTCACAAAAGGCAAGGACCTACATCCAAATTACTCTATCCAGCAAAGCTATCATTTAAAATAGAAGTAGTATTCATGGATTAAATTGTACTGTTACATATTGAAAAACTCAGATAACAATATTCTATCCTATACTTTTAATAAGAAATATAACAAAAATAACAAGAAATATACCTAAAAATAATAGAAAGGTAGAATATTCAGGGAGTGAAAGATATAATGAGCATATGAAAATCACAAACACTAGGGGCGGAAGTATTAATATTGAACCTAAAATTCAAGTCCCATAATAATTGAACTGGACAAAGATATAATCCACCTAGAAGATAAAACATAAACTTTTATTCATTTCACAACATGGCTTTGAAATGTATGAAATGAAAACTACTAGACAAAAGTGTTGTAATAAAAATTGACAAAAATGCACACGATTAATGAGAGATTCAACTGGCCACTCTCAGAAAGGGACAGACCGGCTAGAAAACAAAGTGAGTGAGAGTATAGGTTGTGCCATCCCGGGCAGCAGCCACAAGGCAATGTGGCTGCTGAGCACTTGATACATGGTTAATTCACACTGAGAAGCACAGAGGAAAAAGAACATAAAGTATTTAATTACTAATTTTTATATTGATTAAATCTTGAAAGAATCCAATATTGGATAAAATAAAATATGTTGGGAAAATCAATTTCACCTGTTTACTTTTTTGGTGTGGCCACTAGAAATTTAAAATTCTTACGTGACTCACTACATTTCTCTGTGTTTAAATTTTTTATTGCATTTTTGCCCATTACGATTTAGTCCCCTTATACCCACCTCTCCCCTGCAATCTCCACACTTTTGTCCATGTTCATTAGTCCTTTTTCCTTTTTTATTGGATAGTCTTGGTACAGAGGATTTGGGTAACACAAAATATAAACTTGATCTAATAGATCTATCTAGTGGTATCTCAATTATGTACCCTCCAAATAGATATATAATCCTATTCTACTACCTATAATATGTTTACAAGAACATTAAACATGAAGTAGTAGGTATCTCAAAATATATCAATGTATTCCTCCAAAAAAACAAAACCAAAATGAAAACCAAAGGCAGAACAAATTAAACAAGAAAAAAATTAAGTATGTTCCCCAAACATTTTTAGTATCCTTATGATCAATCTAAATAATCCTTGTTCTAATACAATACATTTAAACATATATTGGACAAATAATGAGTCTGAAATGCTCACTCATCCACAGTCTTGCACTGATTCTTTACAAGCAACCTTGATACCTTCCAGTGTCAACAGGGCTTGATGATAGTGACAGAAAGGAGCTAGATGCAGAGAGAGCAAGTGTGTAGGCCAGTGCATGGGTCAGGATCCAAGTCTGCTCTCCAAACAAGCCTATAAGGACAATATAGAACTTTTCTGTCATCAGAAATGCCATATTCCACCCACCCACTATTCAGAGTCCACTTCGCTGAGCATGAGCTCTGAGCAAGATGCTGAGCTACATAAAACTGAGCAAAGGCAGCCTGGTGCAGACTTTAACTGCATGGACTTTGGCATCAGACAAAACTGGGTTTTTTAATTAGCTCTGCCAGTTATAGAACTTGGACATTTTCTTTCATCTCTGTAAACTTCAATGTACTCATCTGTGAAGTGAGCCTGATAATAGTAAGTTCGATATAATTTATGTAAAATTGGCAGCACAGGACTGGATATAGCAGCAATTAAAAAGAAAAAGTTTGTGATTAATATAACTTATTTTAAGAATTATATAAAGTATAGGGTCTAGGGCATTCTAGTTAGAAGGAATAGAATGAGAAGGGATGTGAAGCAAGAAACAATATAGTGTTTTGGGGGAAATACAATCAATTTCATGTATCAAAAGGCAAAGAGTGGTAGGGAAGAGCTTGCTGAGATAGGGAATGGGTGTGTGATGAAGAACCTTTTGATGTCATGTCAACAGGTTCGAACTTCATAAAGTGATGGGTAGCTTTAAGTTTGTCTCACAAAGAAAAACCATTGAAACCTGCAATGACAAGAACAGTTTTGTATTTTAGATAGATGACTCCTGAGGGGAACCCCGTCCCTCGGAGTCCTCCTAGTTGCAGATAAAATGACACAATCTGTCTAGGGGGAAAGGGGCTGGTGATTCTCTCTAGTGGAGAATGCCTCAAAACCATTTTTATTGAGATCGGTACGTGTAGGGGTATACAGTATACTTGCATAGTTTATCAATCAATGTCAAAAGGCTATAGTCACAGACAACAGATATTATCTATAGATAACAACTGAAGGAACACAGAGATCTTGTCAGGCCAGGGTCAGTTAGATAAGCTGACGCCAGAGAGTCGTTAAGGCCTGGATCATGAGTTCAGGAGTTCACTCCCTTATTCTTTGAATTTAAACTTTTGGTTTATGCCAACAGGGCTATATCAAGCAAAGTATGCTTCAAAGGAAACAATGTATTCTTCAGGCCTGATTTCCCACAGAACCCTCGGTGCTAGCATTGGGTTGTGACTGCTTCCGGCACTCCCAGTTTTCCAGTCGGTCTTACAGGCCTCTTTCAAGGCCTTGCTTGTATGGGGCTACAGTCTCTGATACCACACAAAGTGGTCCCCAACAGACTCCCTTCATGGGGTGGTAAAGGGATGGGAGGGGGTCATAGCCTTAGCAAATGTAAAAATTAGAAGACCATGATAGTGATCTCCGCCTTGACAGCTAGTGGTGGTAGGAGTGAAGTGCAGAAAAGAAGTTGGGTATATATAGATATACACACACATATATACATACACATACATATATACCCTAACACACACACATATACATATATACATTCCTGCATATATATATATATATATGATACAAATAAATGAGAGTTTAAAGGAGACTGAGAATAATTATGAGTAGGGAGGAAGAATAAAGTAGATCAAAGAGATGAAAATAGCACTAGGGTTTCTGCCTTCGATAACTGGGAGAATAGCTCTGCCTATACAGGAGATAAAGGACACAGGAAATGATAAGGGGGAGCAAAATGGGAGGAAGATGAAGAGCTCAGGTTTGGACACATTGTGTGTTTCCTGGGTCAATGGGACATCTAACTACAGAAGCCAGCAAGAATTTGTTTAGTAAGATTCAAAATCAAAGAAGGGTCAGAAGTTGGTCTGTGAGTCAAATGTGCATTTAGGAACACAAAAATTAATGGGGCAGTCAAAGGAAAAAATGGCTTTTTAGAAGACTGAGAAAGTATATCAAGATAAGAACTAGAGTCTAAAAATACAGGAAAGAATCCAAAAAGACAGAGTTGCATATAAAGTAGAAGGAAAAGAAAAAAAGTCCATTAAGATAATGACTAAAGTAGCCTAGATTGTAATAGTTTGAAGAAAGCAGGAGAGCATAAACAAAATCAGAGTATGCATTGAAAGGAGAATGTATTAAAAGTGGTGGCTCGAGTGGAACTTGGAATGAAAACATTAAAAAATGATTAAACTACTGCCTGCTGCACATCTCAAGTTAGAAGCTCAGCAAAATCAACATGTTCAAACCAGAACTCATCTTCATTCAATTTTTTTAACAGGACGTCAGTATGTTTACAGAGGGAGAAAAAGGAGACAGTAAAGATGATAATGTTGAAAATATAGGAAAGAGGGGGGAGAACTATCCCAGCAGAGTTGGAGAGGCTGTACAAGATCACACTGAGGAGGTCTGTCCCGCAGTGAGTGGAGAGGAACCCCACCCTTGGAAGCTGGAGGCAGGAAGGTGATGCTGGCAATGGATGAAGTCTTGTTGCAGGGTGAGAAATATGTCTGAAAATTTTCAGCAAAGTCATACTATCATCTTTTGAAAGTGAAGGGTGTTTGGTTGGATGAGAGGTTTGAGGAAAGAGTGAAAATGCAAAGTGATTTTTGACAGGGTCAAGGAAAGGAGAAGACTAAGTAAAAACTGAAAGAAATATGGAGTGGGGTCTGTCACAGCACTCAGCAGCCTGAGCGGAGCAGATTAAAGTATAGTGTCACACTGATCCCAACTGGCTGAGTGTTATACTACATGGGTGCCGTAGCTCAAGGTACTACGTACTTGCTGGTGCTGGTGAGAGAGGTGTTGAGTGAACTAACCAGAAGGCTCTGGCAGAGTAAAGAAATGGAGCCAGATGGGGCCTAGAGAAGTGGGTAAAAATAAAGAATAAAAATGTTTGGAAATTTCTGTGATGTAAAAGAATAGAGAATCATGGGAAGGGAGATATCAAAGAACTGGGTGTGCTGTGGTCAATATGTAGGTTATTAAGAGTCAATTGATTTAGAGCAGTTTTGGGAGATGATGACAAGGCCTGGGGTGTGACCAACCACGTAGGTGATTAAAATCAAGTAGAGACAAATGTCACTGGGTTTGAGTGTGCAGATGAAAGAAGAGGCCCTGGTTTGGGATAATCCACCCGGCAGTTCAATTACCCAGGATAGAGGTACAACAGGACAAAGACCTAAAGTCTTGGGCAAATGCCAAGAACCTCAAGAAGTATGACAATATAATCAGGAAAGCAACAGAAGAGAGAAATGAGGTTCTGATACCTCATGATCTTGGAATATGATATCGTAGGTTGAATGACGGCCCCCCAAAGACATCTTATCTTGAGCCCTGTGAATATGTTACCTTACATGATAAGAAGGAACTTTGCTGATGTGAATAAGTTCAAGATCTTGAGACAGCGAGACATCCGGGATTATCCAGCAGGGCCAGTGTAATGACAAGAGTCCTTATAACAGGGCGGCAGGAGAGTCCATCAGAGCCCAAGAGATGATGAGAGAGGCAGAGGTGAAAGTGATGCTGGTCCATGAGTCAAGAAATGTGGGTGGGCTCTAGAAGGTGGAAAAGGCAAGGAAAAGATTCTCCCCTAGGTCCTCCAAAAGGAACGCAGCCCTGCTGACACCTTGATTTTAAAACTTCTAACCTCCAGAACTGCATGATAATAAATTTGTATTGTTTTAAGCCAGTGAGTGTGTGGTAATCTGTTACAGCAGCCATAGGAAACTAGCACAACGGGTTTTGTTCAAACCCACCTGGGAGTGATAAAGGCCTAAGCAGAGTCTGTTGCTGACTTTACCAGGAAGTCACATGCCAAGATGTTGAAGGAACATCTTGTGGATGAAGAGAGGTCTTTGGGCAGGATACCGAGCATTGCTGTCTGCTTGGATGTGATGGCCCATGCTTCCTTCCGTGAAGTGTGTCATCTGCTGCTGATGAATCAGCTCTGACTTCTGCCTTGAAGCTCAGGCAATGCCTGTCCTGTGGCTTCTGGGAAGACGGCTCCTCCTTTCAATTGCTGAGGCCCCGTCAGGTTGGGCTTTTCTCTTGGGACCCTCTCTCCCCCAGCTTCACGTTTTCCCCCTCTGAGATGGTGAAATAAGGGAAATGTTTACTGCTCTCTAACTGAACCGTTTTCTCAGAATCACTTGGGTGAGTTTGGATTTTTAGAAACTGAAGCCTGGAAGACATCTTTTCCTTTCTGTTTCTTGATTAGTGTTACCTATCACCAGATGCACTGATTACGAGGCCTACTGTCTACTCGAATGGGAGGTGGGAGGCACAGAAATAAAAAGGGAGGAGGCTTGGAAATAAAAGGTTCATGAAATCAAGCAATGAGTCTGGGCAGAAAGGTGTCAGAAGCTCAAAATGGAGTTAGTGTCTAGATATTGACGGCAAGGTCAAAGTAGCCAGGATAGGGGGTCAGAGTTAGAAGGTACTTGCCTGTTTAGTGCTTCCAGTCCAGGGAAAGAACCGATCCCAGAGTATGAGGTCTGAGTTCAAAGACAGGGGCAGATGGGTCCCTGTGGCTGTGTGGGAGGAGAGAGGAACATGGAACAAAGCACTTCGGGACAGTTCATGACATTTCTCTACACTTCAGCCAGTTGAGTACTAAAGTCATGCAATATTAAAGCTAAAAGAGTCTTAGAATCCAGAAATACTAGTAATGATTGAGCATGGTGTGTTAAGTGCTTTGTATCCACGTAATCTTAAAAACCAGTCCACGGAGTTGGCATTATTATGCCCTCCTGACAGAAAAATCTGAAACTCAAGAAAACTTACATGTCCTGCCCAAAGTCATTCAGCTCAAAGTTATTCAGTAAATGTTTGAGACAGAATTCAAACTCACATATGAAAGATTATAAAAGCCCAAATGGCCCTGGCTTGTATGGCTCAATTGGTTGGGGTGTCTTCCTGTAAACAGAAAAGTCAAAGGTTTGATTCCTGGTCAGGACCCATGCCTAGAATGCAGGTTTGGTCCCCGGATGGGGTGCATGTGAGAGGCAGCCGATCAATGTTTCTCTCACATTGATGTTTCTCTCCCCCTCCCTTCCTGTCTCTCTAAACTTAATGAGCATGTCCTCAGGTGAGGATAGATAGATAAATAAATAAATAAGTAAATAAATAAATAAATAAATACCCAAAGCCTGCTCTCTTGATTTCTACCATATTTCTCCCTTATAGTCTCAGCATGAAATTTCTATTACTATCTAAAACCCACAACTGCAAAAACATTCTAGTGCACTCATACTGCTAAGGTTATGTGAGAAGTCACAGGCAGTCATACAGTTTTAATTTAACATTCAACACATTTCCAGATGATATGAATTGATATTTCTTCTTAGAACCATGGGCAAATCTTTCAGCACCTATTAAATGTGTCTGTAATCTCCCTGAATTCTGCTTATTTCTGGCCAGCAAGGCACAGCCCAAATCACACTGCTTCGGTTTCTAATTTAATGGAACATTAAGCATCCATTTCTGGTACCTAAATTATACAGTCCCTGTTATTTATAGGGCTTACAGGCAAACTGTTTAACTGAAAAATGGAAATAAAAATAGGAAATGGATGGGTGCCTCCTATCGAGTCTCATGAGTGATCCTATAATATTATTAAGTCCAGTAGGTAATGAGTGTTAAACAATTTACATTTTCAAAATTTTAAAATAAAGACTTAATTACTTCCTTCCGCTAATGAGCTCCCAGTTTTTCTTCTGTATTCCAAACATGAGCTTCTGGAAATAGATCAACTGTATTCCATATAATATCATTTAGACATCTCTTGTTCTCGATGGTGATGCAATGGGAACTCTGTTTTCTTCCTTTGGTTCCTCCCTCCCACCTTCCTTCAGTCCTTCCCTCCCTCTCTGCCTTCTTTCCTTCCAATAAATCAATGCTGCAATTTGAAAACCAGAAATGGACTATAACAAAGCACATGCTCAGTAGGGCAGAACTTTGTAAGTCTGTCAAATGCAGTTTCAAAATTCCACTAATGAAAATAAATACACATAATCTGAATGCTGCCTTTTGCTAGGGACATTCAAAATAAATATTTGCTTATTTTTATTGATCTATAAGCAGATGGAAAGTCCTCCTGACAGATGCAGAAATGCAAGCAGATACTTGGTAAATGTTTGAGTACCTGAGGCATGGATCTCCACATAGACAAGACAGTCTGACATCTCATTTCACTAACTGCTGAGTCAAAAGCAGGTGGGCATCACAGACCCTCTGTCTCCCCTTCCATACCTCCTATAGGCCAAGTGATTTCCCATAATGTCCCAATCCCCTCATTCCCTGCACCTGCTGGGGCCCTATATCCCACATACCCCATGCAAGTACATTCTTTTCTGTATCTGGCCATCCCACAGGTTACCACGCACATTCCTGCAATTCCCAGAGTACCCCATGACTTTTCCCAAAGTTTTGGGGCATCAGTTGATTTACATCAAAGAATACCAACGTTTGCAAGAATATTAAATGCCCTAGAGTCCCTTCATTGTCCCTCTCACTAAAGACCTTGTCCAGGCTGCCACTTGAAGGAAGCCCTGGCTCAGTGCCATGCTGCTTTTCTTCTCCCTCTGCCTACCCTTGTCTCTCCATGTTATCTCCTCACACACTCAGGCTTTCCAAAGAAGCTTAAAATTCTCCCACTTTATTATGCAGAGCAATCTAATTGTCTCTGCCTCACTCTCTACTCATCCTGACCAGGCCATGAGGGCTTTTGTTTTTGGAGTCAAAGGTTGTTATGCTAAACAAAAATAATTTTTGAATTTAGGACTTCTGCAGCTAGAATGAACTGTGTATTGTATTAGTCATTTCCTCCTGCTAGTCCCATATTTCTGACAGCATTTTAATGCCATCATGCCATTATAAGTTAGGCAAGCCTCATAGGTCATCACCATTGTATGGACAAAGGCCTGAGTCACAGAATTTCAGTGACTTCAAGTTGGAAAATTATAGTTTTAGAGCTAGAATGCATGCCCTCTGATGCCAAGTCTTCTGCTTGTATCTTACACGTGGTGTTCTACAGATGGTGGCAGTTTTAGCAAATGCAGGCAAGCGGTGTGACTGGTTGGATGTTGTAAACAGTTGGGGAGTTAATTCTATGCGTCAGCTTGACCAGGTTATGGGATCATCAGATGGCTGGTCAAATATTGTTTTGGTGGGGTATCTGTGATAGTGTCTCCAGAAGAGATTAACATTTGAATCAGTAGACTAAGTAAAGAAGATCACCCTCACTAATGCGGATGGGCATCAGCCAATCTGTCAAGGATCTTAATGGAGTAAAAAGGTGGAGGAAGGGCAAATGCTGTCCCTTTGCTTGAGCTGAGGCATCCATCTCCATCCTGCCTTCAGTCATCCAGTGCTCCTGATTCTCAGGCCTTTGGACTTGAACTGAATGACACCATCATTTTTTCTTGTTTGTTAGTTTTCAGATGGCAGATTGTGAGATTTCTAGGTCTCCACAACCATGTGAGCCAGTTTATACGATAAATCTATGTATGTATGTGTGTATGTATGTATGTATGTATGTATCTATCTATCTATCTATCATCTATCTATCTATTTAATCTTCTATGGGTCCTGTTTCTGTGAACCCTAACCCAGGTGCTATTGGATCAAAGCATTGTGATGAGTACAACGTAATCATTGATGGGCTCATGCCTAAGAAATGCAATAGATAGTCTAAGAAAGGGTAGTATTCAACTCTTCTCATAATGGGGCAAAGTGTGTCCTCTCCTCACCTGGAGGAGGAAGAGGAAGAAAGAAGGAGAAAGAACATCTCACCTCATTAATAAACCCATAGATTTGAAATCAGTCTGAACGTCGGCTTAGCTCTGCCACTAACCACTTAGCATCCAGACCTTGAACTAGACTATAAGTCATGCCCTAGCAGGAGACAGATGATCAAAGTGACTGAAGAGAGTTTCATAAAGCAATTATTTACAAAGTTGTAGGAGGGTTCAGGGAAATGCACAAGGGATATAAAAACCCTGAAATTAGCAACCTAGGGAAATTGCTACTACCCTTAGAGCGATGGGCAGGGACCATTTACAAGAACTCCATGAGACCTGCCAAAAAAGTGTCAGAAAAATAAGCACTCCAAACCTCTCTTTCTTCCCACTTTCCGTTCTCCTGCCAGTGTCTCTGTCTGGCTGAAGCCCGATGAACGTCAGAGGGCGGGGGGCCCACTGGGGTAGTCCATAGACATCAGCCTCCTAAGGCACGGAGTGGGATGGAGAAGGGTGGGCAGTGGATCTGGAGGGGCAAATGAAAAAAAATTCCATACAACCATTATCAATAACAGTCTCCTTGTATGAAATAGAGAATAAAAGTGCCTCTCTTGAACTGTAGTTTTTTCTGTTTTGTTTTGCTTTTGATAATTGAATGAGAGATAATGACTGCAAAGGGCCTAGGGAACCTCTCGATACATATTATGTACAAAGTAGCACTCTGCCAAGGAAAGAAACTGGCACTAATACGAAAATGACTTGTATCCATTTGGTACTAGGACTTCTAAAGTGACTTTAAGTCGGTTTACCATTTATTGCACAGTGTCTGTGGGCAAGTTTGGGTACTGGAGGCCAGGACACCTAAAAGTCCCGTAATGGTAGCAGGGCCAAGCCATCCTTTATTACACTGATAGTTCTTAGCTACTAGAAAACGATGAAATACTGCTTTGGGAGCAATAACTATGGCTTATAGAAGCATGTATAAGGTTTCATTTCTTTATCAGAGCTTCTAACATGGAAAATTCGCTTTTAAGTCACATCCCAGCAAAAATGAGGCACTTGAGCCATATTCTAGTGTCTGGGAAGGCATAGCCTTGTCCCTATCCTTACCAGGCCATGAGGAACAATAGCAAAGGGATTCATCAATATTTTGACAGCTGGGGGCCTTGATTGCTTTTGGTTTCACTCATATGGGAACATATTTTGGGCTTAAAGGAAAGAAGTCTCTGAGGTTTTGAATTCCTTTCTCCTGGCTTTTTAATGAGAAAGGATTTGTGACATAATGTTTTAGCTGTAGGTCTGAAGAACATTTAAAATAACTCTCATCTACCTCCATCAGTCACAAATGAAAGCCCCAAGATCACAAGATTGACATGATCGCTGTCTGCATTTAATAATAAAGGGGAAATTGAACAAACAGAGGAGAAAAGAGAAAGTTTCGGGGAGTACAGAAGTAAGACATTAATAATTTTAATACAAATTTAGGATTGATGCTTCCAAACTTAAAAGTTCGTGTTGTAAGAAAGAGCACAGTGGCCGAGGCCTGTCCGAGACATCATTTAGCAAAATATCACCATTCGTCCTCTAACTCACTCACTCAACAGATATTTTTTGAGCAACTACTGTGTATCGGGAACTGTTCTAGGTGTTGGTGATACAGAAAAAGGCAGACAAAATACTCTCACGGAATATAGTGAGCAAGTGATATTTGACCTTGGAAAGGGTAGGTAGAAGCCAGGCCACAGAGACCTACAGATTTGGGTTAAAAGTTTGTATTTTACTCTGTGTGTAGTAATGTAGCATCAAGAGGGCATTCACCTACAAAGGACAGAGTGCCCTCGCTGAACTGACATTGAAAAGGGGGGAAGATTTATTATCTCCCATAGTTCCAGAAGTAGGTTAGCCCCAGAAACAGTTTACTTAGCACTTCAACAGCGCCCTGAGGTCTGTTTTTATCATCCTTAGTGTGCTGCTTTTGTCTCTGCGGTTGCAAGAAGCTACCTACTTTATATTCTGCAATTTGCAGACATGATAAAGTGTATTGAAATAAGAGTTTCTTTGTTAGGAGTAGACTTATTGGCAATAACTGAAATAACTCAAGTAATGATGGCCTCAAAAGATAGAAATTAATTTTGTTATGTGTAAAGAAATCTGGTGTTGGGGTTGGTGTGCTGTGCCCATGAAATTGTCAGACTCAGGTTTCTTTCAGCCATCATCCCACGGTGAGACCTGTCCTCAGAGATGAATATGGCTGCTGGAGCTCCAGCCATTTTATCCATGTTCTAAGCAGTAAAATGCACTGAGGAAGAAAATAAGAACACACCTTGTAGTTAAGGGGAGTTTCCAGAAGTGCACTCAAAACTTCTCACATCTCACTGGATGGAACTTAATCACAATGCCACACATAACAGCAAAGGAATCTGTGAAATGTGGTCTTCTAGCACAACAGCAACACTTAGAAACTAGACATTTATTCATAAAGAATAAGGGGAAATTCATATTGGGGAGAAACAGGAAGTCTCTAGCATGAAGAAGTATGTGTTCTCCATATGCCTTGATTTAGGAGTAAGGAAAGCATCTCTGCAGATAGCTTAGTCACATAAGTTTTGAAGTTAAGAAAGTGTTTTGGAATCCGAACTTGGTTTTACATCCCAGCTCTGCTATGTATAAGCTTTGTAAATTTATGCAAGATATTTCTTTTAATAAGATACTTCTTTTATAAGCTTTGTAAATTTATGCAAGATAAATTTATTTCTCTAAGGTTCAATTTGCTAATATATGAAATGGACATTCTAAGTTCATAAGGTTGTTGGGACTATTAAGTAAAATCACGTATTGCAACAAATGGTGATAATAATAATAATTACAACTGACTTCAAAGTAGAACTACATTTTGCTATGAGGATTATCCTAGTGACTAATAGGGCCCAGCAGTTGATTTGATCTTTTACTTGGAGAATCAATGCCCCTGGATGGACTGTGTTACCCGGTATCGTGGAGGGGACTTGCACTTAGCGGCTCCCGTGCAGGCCCTGTGTGTGAGCCTCCACCCTTGGCCTTCAGTGCCCTGGGTCACACAGATCCTTTGTTCTGTAGCAACCGTCAGTTTTATCAGTTGTTATTTTCCATCAAGGAGGGCACCAGGACAGTTTAAAGTTGTTAAAAGTAGGGATTCAGTTGCAAAATACAAATTCTTATAACATATGGTTTGGAGGACAACTAATGGTAAAGTTCCAAAAAGATTAAAATCTTAAAGGACTAAAAATACTTTCTTTAAACAACCTTTCTCAGTACAGCTGCTTCTTTGTTAAAGCAGCTGTTACTAAACCCCCAAAGATACTTCTCACAAGGAGGAAGGGGGGTATTTTTTTCTAAATGGTTTAATTCTTTTAGCTCAAATTGCAATGTGTTTGTAATGGTTTTACATTTTTACCACTGAAAAACAAAGAAAGAAAGAAGGGCAATGAAAGGAATAAAAGCCTGGAGGAAGATTTATAAAGGGGTGTGTATATCCAATTCAAAGTATGGTTGTGGGGAGGGGAGCTAACAACATAGCAAAGAAAATTAGGATGTGAAAAATAGGTATGTTCCTAAGGGAGAATAGCTTCATATGTAGCAAATTGCAACGTGCTTAATCCTCAGAATATTAAATAGTTTTACACCATATTGGTCAACACGCAAGAAAGCAGAGCAGTGTAGTATTTAAGATAGTGATCTCCGGGGTACAGTGAACGACAGGAATCTTGACTCCCCTCCTTGTTAGCAGTGGGATCTTAGCCTTAGGAAAGTTACTTGATGTCTTTGAATCTAGGTATCTTCATTTCTAAAACAGAAATAACAGTAGTAATGCCTACCACGTGGGATGATCATTGGGGTTAATGGAGGCAGTGTGTATAAAGCATTTGGGACACACTGGCAGGCACATGCAAGAGCCCGTGACAAATTTAATGATTACTTAAACAGTTTACAGCTTCAGAAAAAGTTCATACTTGTCGAGAAAAAAAGCAATAGGTAAGAATTAGACAAAATAGAAAATAAAAATGTTCTCTTTTAGATAAGCTCTGTAAGAAAAAAAGTCTTGTAGTTATATCCTATCCTCAAATGGTTCAACCTTTCTTTTTGATAATCCAAACACATTGCCCAATATTATTCAACTTTAAAAAAGAAGTAAATTCTGTCATTTGCTACAACATGGATGAACCTTCAGGACACTCTATTAAGTGAAATAATCCAATCACAAAAAGACAAATACTGAATAGTTCCACTTATATGAGGTATCTGAAGTAATTAAACTCATGGAAACAAAAAAATAGAAGATGGTTTCCAAGGGCTGAGGGGTGGGGAGGGGAAAATTGAGAGTTGTTCCGTGAGTATGGAATCTCAGACATGCAAGAGGAAAAGTTCTAGAGGCCTAGTTTACAATAGTGTGCACATAACTAAGAATATTATAATGTATGCTTAAAATTGTTAAGAAGATAAATTCATGCTATGTGTTTTTTTTGTTTCGTTTTTAAAGATTTTATTTATTTATTTGTAGAGGAAATGGAAGGGATGGACAAGAGATGGAGAATAACATTGATGTGCAAGAAAACATCAATTAGTTGCTTCTCATAGGTGCCCTGACCCGGGACGGCACGGAGCCCACAGTCCAGGCATGTGCCCTCACGGGGAACGGAACTGGTGAGTTTTCACTTTGCAGGACAATGCCCAACCAACTGAGCCATGCTGCTAAGGACCATGCTATGTGCTTTTTCTGCAATTTTTTTTTAAAAAGAGGGAAATTCTGACACATGCTACAACATGGATGAGCCTTCAGGAAATGAGTGCTACACAGAGGCACATATTGTATGATTTCACCTAGATGGGGACCTAGAGAAGTCAAATTCATAAAGACAGAAAGAATGGTAGTTACTGGTGGGTGGAGATTGGAGGGATGCAAAATTATAGTTTAATGAGTATGGAGTTTCAGTTTGGGAAGATGAAAAAGTTCTGGAGATAATGGTGGTGATGGTTGTATGATGTGAATAGATTTAATGCCATTGAACTGGATACTTTCAAAATGGTTAAAATGATCCATATCCCATTATATATTCTTTACCACAGTGAGAAAACAACACACACACACTGACACCTTTTCTGGGATGAAGGTTATGAGCCTACCTTCAAAGCTGAAATGATCTGATGGTAGCATCAAACAGCTGCTGCATGCAAGGGCTCACGGGAAATGGGGCCACACTGGCCTGTGCAATGTGTGGCACACTGTGCTGTGAGAAAGATGGGTTTTGCTGAGAGAATACCTTCTGAGAAGCCATTCTTGCCTGAGCTGCCTTTTATAAGAGCAAGAATTGAAGATATTTTTCCTTCTAGAAAAATACCTAATGTAGATTCTTAAACTCGCAACTTCAGGAAGATGACAAAAGAATTTGCTGAGCATGTTTCAAACTGTTTTCTTAGTTCATAGTCAATTTTTCAAAAATACATTTAGAGATGGTGCACTTTAAAAAACATTTATTTATAATTCTTTCCATATGAAAATTGGTATCAATCTTTCAAGAGGGAGACAAAGAAGACCTTATCCAGACTTTATTCTTTTTTTCACACTCTGTGCCATGAAATCTGTATAGGGGTTCCAATTATTGTTTTAGAGCAATTATTTATGAATTTTTGAACTTATGTAGGCCCTTGATTAAAGTGCAGTCATTTTGTTTTGAGACTTTATGAGTTAATTTCTAGAGTAGGCTTTGCTTTCTCCAAAATAATCAGTACTGTGTTGGCTATCAAAATGATTTGCTCCCCTACCTTCTCTTTTTTGATCGTCAACTTGTGCACTCTGTAAATGGGAGGTAAATTTTAAATTGATTTTATTGGAAATGCTCACTTCTTGCTCAGATCAGAAGCTAGAAACAAGCAGTCAGTATTTAGAGACATTTCTTATGTAATACCTTCATTTATACTCCAAACCATCCCACATAAGCAATTGTAATAATTCAAAGCTTTATAGTTTAATCTTTCTATGTAAAACATTTTGAGTTTAAAAGGTGGAGATGTTTTGAAATGGAAGTTCATGAAAGGTAAAGAAGCTCTTTATTTAAAAGTTTACTATAAGAAAAGATTTTTAAAAACTTAGAAAACTACGAAGTACTCAGTAGGATGAGTATGAAGAATACCTTTTAAAATCATAAGTGGGCTCACAGAAAACTAAAGAAAATCTCCCAGGAGCCACAAAGTAAAGAGTGTTAGCACTTGCAACCTCTATAACAAGTGTCTGGGGTTTCAGTAACCACACAAATATTTAAAATAAGGATTGGGTAAAGGAGGGGAATTATTACTGAGACTCAAATAAAGCTGAGGCCCTTGAAGGAGTAAGCCCTTAGTGAAAGGAGAATTAGAAAAAAAATCTCACTACGCACTTTGAAGGGAGATAACATAAAACTCTTCTATGTCATCATTGGCTTTGCTAGGATTTTTTTTTCTTATAACCATAGCTTGTCTTCATGTGGAATTGAGTTCAAATTTATGCTCCCTCTGTGGTCAAGAATACTTTAACCTAAAAAATCAATTTAAAATGTCCATGGCTAATAGCAACCCAGGGATCTTGGTGAAGAAAATGTAGATCATGTTTGGGGCTCATACGCAACCCTCAACACCAGCCACACATCATACTTGAAAAAAAGTTTGATGAAATAAAAGGTGTAATTCAAAATCACGAATTACAAAGAATAGTATAAAGCAGACCACCACGACTGAGGGACAACAAAGAGCACAATTAAACTTGCCAGTGCTTCAGATAGACCGTGGTCTGCTTAAAATACAAATAATAAAAATAAAAGTAGGTTTCAAGTCTAAAAATGGCACAGTAGTGATGATCAGATAAATCTTCCAACAGATAATAACTACAAAGTGGACAAGATATATAAACCAACCATCTGAATACACTGAAGGGTGACAAGAAACAGCCATAAGCTGGAAGGGAATCAATACTGGAAGACAGGAACGAAACTGTCTATGGTCCTGAATTTCTCATTTTTTATGGCCTTTTGTTAAAGAGCAGGTCCCATTTGAATTCAGGTAGGATAGATGAAACATGGGTAAAAACTCTCAGGCTTGTTGACTTGAAGGGCCAAGGGGACAGTTTAGAGGTGACCATACCAGATGAAAAGTGAGGAAGGGAATCCAGGGGAAAAAAAACCAACAGTAGAACAGTACAGAATTAACATGGAAAGTGTGTAAATATCTGGCTGACTCCTAAAGACTCATGTATGTAGCAGAAACCAACCAAAAGCTAAAACTAAAAAAACTGGAGCAAGATTTTAGCTGCTGCTCAGTACATAGGAGACAGAGTTTAAAGTGTATGTCTAGTCAAGTACAAGACACTGATTGTTCATACAAAACAAAAGGAAACACCAATACTTAGCAATGTAAGAGAACCTAGAATCGTCAAAATCTCAAGGACACAATCCAAAATTAACAGACATATAAATAAAAATATAACAAAACCCATATTTAGGACAAAAGGTAATCAATGAGACTAACCCTAAGATGAGACAAGGATTTTTTTAATTGTATTTTTTCCATTACCATTTAGTTCCCTTATATCCCCCACCTCCCCCCAGATCACCACACTGTTGTCCATGTCCATGAGTCCTTTTTCCTTTTTCTCAATCCTTCCACCCCCTACCTCTCCTTATTCATCATCCTGCTCTCTATCTATGAGTCTGTCTCTATCTTTTGTTAGTTCAGTTTGTTATTAGATTCCACATGAATGAAATTATATGACATTTTCCTTTCTCTGACTGTCTTATTTCACTTATCACAATATTCTCCAAGTCCATCCATACTATCACAAAGGGTGAAATTTTATTCTTTTTTATGGCTGAGTAGTATTCCATTGTGTAAATGTCCCATAGTTGTTTTATTCAGTCATCTACTGATGGACACTGGGCTGCTTGGTGATTGTAAGTAACACTGCAGTGAATAGAAGGGTGCTTATGTTATTTCAAATTAGTGTTTGGGGTTCCTTTATATCTAAGGATATAGATATAGGGATATAGAGATATCTATTCCTTATATATAAAGGACCCCAAAAATGAGATATAAAGGAACTCTCAAGAGTGGGATTTCTGGGTCAAAATGCAGATCCATTTCTAAATTTTTGAGGTATCTCCACTGCTGTCCACAGTGGCTGCACCAGTCTGCATTCCCACCAACAGTACAAAAGAGTTCCCCTTTCTCCACATCCTCACCACTTGTTGTTTATTGATTTACAATGCAAGCTATTTTGACAAGTGTGAGATATCTAATCGTGGTTTTAATTTGCATTTTTCTGATGTCATATGTCAGCATCTTTTCATGTCAATTGCCCATCTGTACATCCTTTTTGGAGAAGTGACTATTCAGGTCCTTTGCCCATATTTATTTATTTATATACTTACTTATTTATTCTTCACACTGGCTTTTATTTCTTGAATATATCAGGGCTTTTTAATTTTTTAATTTTATTTTTATTTTTTATGCTTCTTATTCCATGTGCCTTTCCCCCATTCTCTCCCCTCCCCCTCTCCACCTATAACACTCCATGTGATCTTTATTTCTGTGACTGTGTTCCTGTTCTAGTTTGCTTTTAGTTCATTTTTGTATTTTTAAGTACAGTTGTTGATAGTTGTGAGTTTGTTTTCATTTTACTGTTTGTACTTTTGATTTTTTCCCTTTTCTTAGATAAGTCCCTTTAACATTTCACATAAAAGGGCTTTTTAATTTTTAAGTATATTTTATTGATCATGCTATTACAGTTGTCCCAATTTTTCCTTCTTTGCACCCTTCAACCCAGTACCCCCCTTCCTTCCAGCAATTACCCCCTTAGTTCACGTCTATGGATCTTGCATTTAAGTTATTTGGCTTCTCCATTTCTTATACTATTCTTATTATCCCCCTGTCTATTTTGTACCTACCAATTATTTTTCTTAATCTCCATACCTTTTCCCCCATTCTCCTTCTTCCCCCTCCCAGCTGATAACCCTCCAAATGATCTCCCTATCATTGATTCTGTTCCTGTTCTAGTTGTTTGCTTAGTTTGTTTTTGTTGTTATTTTTAGGTTCAGTTGTTGATAGTTGTATATTTATTGTTATTTTAATGTTCATAATTTTGATCTTCTTTTTCATAAATAAGTACTTTAACATTTCATGTAATAATGGTGATGATGAATTCCTTTAGTTTTACTTTGCCTGGGAAGCACTTTATCTGCCCTTCCGTTCTAAGTGATAGCTTTGCTGGATAGAGTAATCTTGGTTGTAGGTCCTTGCTTTTCATTCCTTTGAATACTTCTTATCAGTCTCTTCTTGCTTGGAAAGTTTCTTTTGAAAGATCAGCTGACAGTCTTATCGGAACTCCTTTGTAGGCAACTCTCTGCTTTTGCTGATTTTAAGATTTTCTCTTTATCTTTAACCTTTGGCATTTAATTATGATGTTTCTTGGTGTGGTCCTTTTTTGGTCCAACTTGTTTGGGACTCTCTGTGCTTCCTGGACTTGTATGTATATTTGCTTCACCAATTTAGGAAAATTTTCTGTCATTATCTTTTCAAATAAGTTTTCAGTTGCTTTCTCTTCTTCTTCTCTTTCTGGCATCCCTGTGATTTGGATGTTTGCACTTTTGGAGAAGTCCCAGAGTCTTTTTATACTCTCCTCATTTTTTTAATTCTTGTTTCTTCATTCTGTTCTGGTTGTGTGTTTATTTCTTCCTTATGTTCCAAATTGTTGATTTGAATCCTGGCTTCCTGCCCTTCACTGTTGGTTCCCTGTGGATTTTTCTTTATTTCACTTGGTGTAGCCTTCATTTCTTCCTTTATGCTGTTGCCATACTCAGTGAGTTCTCTGAGCATCCTGATCACCAGTATATAGAACTCTGCATCTGCTAGGTTGGCTATCTGGCTATCTCTGTTTTGCTTACTTCTTTTTCTGAGTTTCTTTTTCTGTTCTTTCCTTTGGGCCATATTTCTTTGTCTCCCCAATTTGGCATCCTTCCTGTGTTTGCTTTTGTGTATTAGATAGAACTGCTTGGACTCCCTGTCTTAGTGCCCCTGTTAAGTTGTACAGGGCAGAGCCTTAGGTATTCACCAGGGAGGGGCAAACTGGCTTACTGTTTGTGGTGCTGTGTGGGGGAGAGGGGTCAGAGAGGGGACAATGCCGCTGCCTGGGTTCTGGAGTTCTTATTAAATTTTGGATATTAACTCCTTATCAGATGTATTGGTGAATATCTTCTCCCATTCTGTGCACTGTATTTTTATTTTGATGGTATTTTTCTTTGCTGTGCAAAAACATTTCAGTTTGATGTAGTACCATTTGTTTATTTTTTCTTTTGTTTCCCTTGCCTGGGGAGATTAAACCTAACCAAGGATGTGAGAGACTTGTACTCAGAAAATTATAAGACACTGAAGAAAGAAACTAAGGGAGGTGCATATAAGTGGAAGTACATACTGTGTTCATGGATAGGAAGACTGAACATCACTAAAATATCCATACTACCCAAATCTCCTACTAGTTGGAGATTTTAACAATCTTTCAGGAATTGATGGAACTTAGCAAAAATAGAGTAAAAACATAGAATATCTGAAAAATACTATCAATCAGAATGATCTGACATTCATAGTACATTGCATACAACAAATACAAAATAGACATATCCTTTTCCAGTGCACATGGCAATTTCAACAAGATTGGGCCAAACAAAACTCAATATTTCTAATAAAATAAAGTTTTATAGAGTATATTTTCTTAGAAGAGAATTAAATTAGATACCAATAATAATAATAATATTTAGAAACTCCAGTAATTTTCTTGGCTTACTCCTGGCTACTAATTTGAATCACATGGAGACTTATATCGGTTATCTGTTGCTGTGTAACAAATTACTCTGAAACTTAGCACCTTTAAACAACAAGCATTTGTTTCCTCCTACAATCTCTGAAAGGCTGTGAGCAGTTTGGCTGCGTGATCCTGGCTCAGGGTCTCTCAAGATGTAGAGCAGGGATGCAGTCCAAAGGACTGATTGGCCTGAAGCACTGGCTTGTAAACTCATGTGCATGGCTCTTGGCACGAGGCCTCAGTTCCTTGCCACAGGGGCCTTTCCTTGTTGCTGCTGATGACATGGCAGTTGACTTCATCAAAGCAAAAGGTCTGAGGGACAGAACAGTCAAGATGGAAACTTCAGTATCTTTGTAATGTAATCACAGTTACTTCTGCATTATTTTATTGGTCACATAGAACAGCCCTTGACATAATGTGAGAGTTGGGGGTGCCATACAAGGATGCAAGTACCAGTACATGGGGTTCACTGGGGGTCATTTTGGAGACTGGTTACTACGGGGAGCTTAAAAAAATACTCAAGCCCTGGTTCAACATCAGACCAGTTAACTCAGAATGTCATGGGATTAGGCACCAGCTATTTTTTGTTGTTGCTATTTAAAAATTTTTTTTGTTTTTCCAACTCCTCAAGCTCTCCAAATGATCCTCAACATTCAATGCTAAGAAATATTACAGTAGGGAAAATCCATTCTGAATCATCAGGAAGTATCTGTGTGTCAAGATCTGGGTAAACGAAAAGTCCAATCCCCCAAAAAGCAGAAAAGGAGTCATAAAATGGACATAGATTTACAAATCAATTAATCAAACCGGAATCCAATCAATAGGTCAAGATTTTCAAAAACATATTCATGAAAACTTCCATAACAGCACTGAATATCTGCAGGCTTAGTGGGCAGCTAGTATTTTTAAAGCTCCCAAATTATTGCAATGAGCGGCCAGTTTAAGAATCAAATCTTTACATGATACTTGCCACTGGGTCCCCACTTCTTTCTACATAATTCCTATTGAGGAAATTCTCAAGTTCACTCAGTCTTTCTGAAAAGATGCTTTCATTTAACGGGCCATTTTGAAAAATATTACAGCTGGAGTTGAAAGCCTACTTTGGCACTGATGAGAAGAGGCTGTAATTTGCATGATCCAGGACAGCTTTTCAAAGCTGCACACAAGGTTTTCCTGACTCT
The DNA here is from genome assembly GCA_028533065.1 of Trachops cirrhosus. Lineage (NCBI taxonomy): Eukaryota > Metazoa > Chordata > Mammalia > Chiroptera > Phyllostomidae > Trachops > Trachops cirrhosus. The sequence continues at coordinate 129,000,391 of CM052542.1, forward strand.
AAAACTCGAGGTAGATAAGGGGAGGCCCGTCCTATTTCCTTGCAGTTTCTTGCTTGCCTTTGGAAATATTTCCCTTAGATCCAGATCTCAGAAGCACTGAGCAGATTGAAGTCTTTTGACTGGAGAGTATTCTCAATTACAGGAACTTCACTATATTTAAAAGTTCAGCCAGACCCCATTTTAGACATCTCTCTATTTGGAAAGTACATAGAATGCGAACCTCATTTTCAAGAACGAATTCTCAGTTTTATGAACTGGAAGATGTTTTGAGACATATCCCTTTGTTTTATTTCAGATGAACCTAGAAAACACACTCAAAGAAAAAAAAACACGAGTTAGCATTTGTCACCTTTCTTCCCCCTAATATTTGTGATTTACATATGGAGGCAAGAAACAGATATAGATTACAGGGATTTAAATGCTGCAGAGGGGGTAGAATTTCATATTAGGAAAAACACACCTTTTAGCATTAGAAAACCTAGGTTTGACTGTGGCTTTTTGATAGTTCTCTGAATAAAAAAAATGGACACTTTATCTTAATCTATCTGCAGCTCAGTTTCCAATTTCAAACAATTAGGAGTTGAACTTCCTCATTTCTAAAGGCTCTTTTATCTCTAATATTTATAGGCTGTAATTGAAATGTGCTGCTCCTTGCAGGCTGTGGGTAATTTTGCAGCATGAGGTTCAGTTTATGGAGAGAAACCTTCACGAATGATAATGGAAAAACCTGGAGCCGTAGGAAGCTCTTTTTGGATATAGCTGTGACCCAGTGCTCCTTTTTGGGGTGCAGATGGTGCAGTGGGCTGTTTGCATTTTGAAAAGCACAGAGTTTTTAGTAAGATTTATTGGAACACAACCGCCTCCTAGAAGCTGGCTAAAATATGACTGATAAGAAACTCAAGTGTCCTCTAAACAAACACAGCATATAAAACTTTGAATTTATTTTTAAAAGATAAAGAAAAGAACAGGAGTGATTAATTGCATCACAAAAGAATTGGTTGTTCTTGTGAAATAATTCTTTGTAGGAATGTTAATAATACTTAGTCATTTGCCTCCTATAAATCTTATATATGATTTTGTATAATTATCAAATTATGACCTTCTTTTATGAGAATTAAGGTGTGTTTATATCTCTAAGACATTTAAGAGTCCAACTGTGCATTTGCACCCTCAGAGTTCCAGGAAAGCCAATATAGATTACTTTGATGTGCGTCCTCCTGCTCAGAAGACTTGATTTGTCAAAGGATTTACAGAATTTCTAAAGAACAGGGCAATTCCAGCCTGCAGTCCAGATGAATCAGTCACCTTCGTATGTTCGTATGGTTGATCCTTTAACACGGCAGGGGTTGGGGTGCAACCCCTTATGTAGTCGAAAATCTGCAAAATGCCTTTTGACTCTCCCAAAACCTAACTACTAACAGTCTACTGTTGACCAGAAACCTTACCGAAAACAAGAACAGTTGATTAACATATATTTTGTATGCCCTATGTATAAGGTATTCTCAGCATAAAGTAAGCTAGGGAGAGTGTCGTGCTATTTAAAAAATCACGAGGAACAGAAAATACACTGACAGTGCTATACATATTTAGTGAAAAAAGTCCATGTGTGAGTGGACTGTCATGGTTCAAACCCATGTTGTTCAAAGGTTGACTGTATTTTCAAAGATTAACACTTTAATTCTCCAAACTGAGATGTCAAAGATCAGTTATTAAAAGAAAGAATTTTGGGACCCAGGCTATTGGAGGTAAATTTCTACCAGTTTACAGGAGGCTAATAATAGCAGATTTCATTTTTCTGGGCCCATGAATTAGAAAGAGATGGTTTAGTTGGCTGCCAGAATCACTTTGAAATGTGATTCATTTCACATTTCAGAATCAGAGACTGGTTGAAGCATTAATCCACACCCTCACCTATTCCTTCAATGATGGAAACTGCTGTTTTCCTAAAGCTGCAATTTTGTGATATACACCCTCAGCCCTGACTGAGTGTGGACTACAGACAAGTGATATGGGATTTAAGGTGACAAGAGATAATAAGCCCCTTCTCCAAAATAAAAACCTGTACCAGGCCATTGAAAAAAATGTCACTTTTGTTGGAAGATGAGGGGGACCAAAGGGAAGAATGTTCCAGATTACCTGAAGCTAATACCTTTATGTGATAATTTCCCCCCTAAATCTCAGCTCTTCTTCATAAGTTTCTTAACACTATACATTTCCTACCCTTTAAAGAAGGGCACAATTTAGGCTAGCCTTTCTTGATGCCCCACACAACCAACACATGGAAATGAAGTTTCTCTTCAGTGATCACGTTGCTTCTCACTTTTGCCTGCTCTCTTCCTCCTCTTCAATTTCATGCTGGCCTTTATTCTTCTATCAGTTTGTCCGTCTTTAATTTTTCCACTATTGTCCTTTCAGTTTATTCTTTCTAGTATGATACTGGAAAACAAACCAATTCAGAAAGTACAATTTTGTACAGAAAAGATTAGGACGTCACTTTTATGAAAAATAAACCACTGATCTGTACGTTTATTTAGGGAAGGAGATACATCTAAATGTTTCGGTAGTCTTGTCTGGATTATTAGAGTGATTTTAATTTTATTTTCTTCTTAGTATTTTTCTCTAATTTCTGCAATGACCATGTGTTTATAATTTTGTAAATAACAAACACAAATATTTTGATTTATATGTACTTTATTGGTTTTGAATCAAAAACCAATAAAACCAATATACTGTTTTGGTTTTGAATCTAAACTGCCAGTCCAAGGTAAATATCATCCTGGTTAATTAAATCACCACTCAGTGACCTGTGTTAAAATGCCCCTCTGAGCATCAATTCCTTCATGTCAAATGCCTCCTTCAAAAAACTGGGAAAATTAAATAAAACCGACTAAGTAGAGTGTCTGGCACATAGAGAGTGATTTAAAAAATATCAGTACTATTTTTTAAAATGTTATGGTAATGGAGGAAAAAGGGTTAAAAAACCAAAATACCCAGTTTTGAAACAAAGACTTTGTGAAAATGACGATTATTTTGATACTTAGAATTGATTTCTCCCAAAGTTGGTATTGTATACTGTGGTTCAGAAAGCTCAACTATGAGTAAGTGGGTATACTGTATCCCATTGAGTTGTAATATTTTGGAGTTAGGAGGGGACTTCAGAAACCAGAGTCTGAAACTTTTGTTTTATAGTTGAAAACACTGGGTGAAAGATTTATTAAAGTCTTATTGTAACTTTGTCTTCAGAGTGTTCTAGAAGAGAGGAATCATCTCTTTCGTAGCTTTCAGCAGTGGCCCTGGGGTAGTTTGTACTCAACTTAATAAGATTTCTGCCCTCCCCCCTCCCCCACCCTCAGGCTAGTGGCGGGAATGGGGAGGAGACAGTTGGGGAGAGAAAAAGCCAGGAGAAAGGAAAAAGTGCTCAGGAAAGAATATGTTAAGGCATCAACCCAGCAGCAAATCTTCAGTGATAATGTTTATCTCTAACTCTGGCTAAAAAATATACTTGCAGAAGGAAAAGCTCTTCCAGGCAATTTTATAAACTATGGGACTAAGAAAAGCAGTTATTTCCTTACTGACATGCTGGGGGCTCCTCATTTTGAACGAATTTGCACGCTTTGTGGCCAGTGAGTGATGGGTGCAACTCAGCGGTTCAGAACTCCACCTGCTGCATTTGGAAAAGCTGCAGGGGTGTGGGAAGAGGGCGTTTAATAGGAACCTTTGCTTTGTGTCACTAAGGTTGCTGCTAAAAGCAGAGAGGCGTGCTATTTAGAAGAATCTCTATGCAATCTTTCGTGCTTTAATACAAAAATTTCTCTTGTTCTTAATTTGAGTAATAAAGCTCATGGATATATTTGTATTTCTTAGGCAAATATCAGACACTCTCCCCCTAACCCCCTTTGGCTAACCATTCTCACAAATCAGCTAATTGGGTGATAGGGGGCAGGGAGTGAGAGACTTCCTTTCAGTTTATGAAGAAGTGTTAATTATTCCGGTGACAAGACTCTAACTCTCAGGCACATAGCTCTCCCTTTAACAGAACTGTTTCTATCTGCTGCAGTTACCTGAAAGCAGCCACCTGGTTTCAGGTCAGAGGAGGGGAAAGAATTTAATTAAATTTTCCTAATATTGATTTAATTTTGAAAGACTTGACAAATACAAACACAAGAGCTGCGCCTATGATCTACCTGTCTCACTCTCTGCATCCCACACCATCCTCCCTTCCAGGTATTTTTGCTAGGTTTTCACTTCCCGGGTTTTAGCTTGACGTTTTTCTACACCTAAAGCTGTCTTATAATGGGTGTATCAAAATTCTGAAGATACTGTTCCTAATGCCTTGATACAAGAGGTTCAATGCACACACATAAACCAGTGTGGAAAAAACAGTAACACTACAATAGTCAATTAATTTAAAGACAAGCAGTTAACAGAAGTGGTGGTTCAAACATTCACTGGGACATTTACTTACGTATTCATCTAATGTCTGCTGCGGTCAAGCATCATACTAACAAGTATTGATAGAATGAGAAGACATACTTGGCCCTTGCCTTCCTAGAGGTTTTTGTCAAACATAAGGAATATTAAAGGGCATTTTAATTTTTGTCAGGCGTCCAAGGCATTAGTAATAACTGTTTCTGCCCACAAGTTGTGTGTCCTTGGACTGGTCTCTCTGTCTCTCTGTGCCACGGTTTCCTCTCTGTAAAGCCAGGGGACTGGGTATTGTCATAGGCAGTTACACAGGCATGAGCAGAGCAAGGACAGTGGTCCAGGTATGGAAGGTCACCAGGTTGGAAAGTCCCAGGTGCCCAGCAAGGGACAACTGGAGGGTGAGACCTCGCCCCAGGGTAACCTTTTCTCCCCTAACCTATTGCTGGTCACGCAGTTTTGACATCTTGACCTTTCATATCACTTGGTCATGTGGTTCAGACCCTCCCCTGACCTTTCTTCCCCTACCATGTGGTAGACCCCCTTAGAGGAGAAACAAGGGGGCCAGAGAATAACCTCATACAACCCCCATATAAACCCCTGCACAATCACTCCCTGAAGCATGCAGCCCTAGAGATAACACTGAGGCCTCAATTGTGTTTCAGCTTCAGGCCCAGAAAAGCAGCAAGGCCAGGTGGGGCAATGCCAGCACCAGTGATGCCACAGCTAACATCAGGACTAGCTGCACTGCCCAATCAGTGGAAACCATGACCCTGAAAGACACACCAGGAAAGCTGATATTCTATTGAGTTCCTACCCTGGGACCTTTCCTAAAATCCTTGCCCTCAAAACCCTTACGACAGAGGACTCTGTGTATTGTCTCTCTCACACTCATGCCTCCACCCTCCCCCCTTTCTCTTTTGTCAAGGCACACACCTTTGTTCTCTCTTTCTCTTAAGGTCCAAAGGCCGGCCTTTTTTTTTTTTTGCCTCTGTAACTTATTTCCTGAGCCACTCACTTCTCACTTCTTCTCAGCTGGCTCACTTCTTCTACCTCTGTGACTTTCTAAACTTTTGTTTGTATTTGAGTCTTGGCTCTGAATTCCTTCTTAGCTGGACCTCAAGTACTGAATCAAGTACTGAACCAAGGCTCAGTCACCAGTAATATTCTGGTGCTGTTACACAGCTAACAGGCATGACCTTCTGCAGTCTAACTCAAAATATACATACTTCAGTGTCCATGTACAGACATTTTCAATTCTAATCCTGACAAGTTTAGTATAGAAATTGAAAGTAAGCATTTAGAAATGTTCACCACAATATGACAGAGTCATTTTATTATCTCTAGAAATTTCACTAATATTGAGGGTTTGATTTCATGTCTTTGTTTTGTTATTTTATTTTTTTACAAAAGTATTAGCTCATGATTGATTTGAAAATATAAATTTGTCTTTTGACATAGATAAGTGATCGTAGGAGTATTTTTTTAAAGGAAGAGTTCCGTGGGCAAGACTCTTCTTATTGGAGAAACAAAATGCAAATTAGTGTATTAAAGGCTCCAAGCAGTCCTGCAGAAAACAAACCTGTGAAGTCTAGCACTTCCGGGACACACTGTGCCATGGAACTTTTTCTCTTCCCCCATTTATCAGCTCGACCCCCTGTGCATGCCTCCTTCTTGGTTTCTGACATCCCTGCCAGGCTGGTCCCCTGTAGGGATGGTCTCCTCGCCCTTCTCAGGGTCTGAATCTGCAGACCAGGCCACCATCACCCACAGGGATACCCTCGTCAATCCCTTACTCATACGCTTGCACCCTGCACCCCCGAAAAGCTCACCAGAGACCTTACAGTGGTTTCAGGAAGGGATGGAGTTAAGGAAAGAGGCCGAGGAAAACATAGTTTTTGCTACAGATTTCCTATTAGAACAATGTCCTTTCCTCCACAGACGACAGTCAGTTTTTCTCTGATTATTAATGTCCTAGATAAAGGATGTCAATATAGTTCGCACTTACTGCATGTCTGCTTCATGTTTGTCATTGTGTGCTCCCTATTCCTAATTCTCCCCACAATCCTATTACATGGGCATTATTATTCTTGTTGTAGGTATGAACAAAAACACTCAGAGTTTAAACAAATTTTTAAAAGTAGCAAAAAGAAGCACAGAATTTGAATGTCTGCCAGGCCCTTTTCACCAGGCCACACCCTCTCTACACCTTGAAACACTGACATGTCTAAGTCAGTGTGGATTCCTCAAGAACCAATTTAAGAATCAATAAATCTCTTCAGACACACACTATAACACTTCTACCCCAGAAAGCACAGTGCCCAAAATTTGGGGTTTTAACTTTAGAAATTTGATGCATGACAGCCCAAGAGACCATCTGTAAACATACCTTTAAAAATGCAGGCAAAGTACAAGTCCATGAATCAATGTACAAACATAGGCTATTCTTAAAATAAGGAGAACATTTTCCTTGATGTTTTCTTGCAGCAATTTCTCACAATTGTTCCTCAAAGATTATGAAAACTCCATTCACATCTTGTCCTGCTGATTTTTGTGGAGTTATTTGAGGGTAAGTTAGGGCTGATTTCTTTATTCTGGTTTATGCAGCTCCTAGCTATTAAAAATGGCTTTTTAGTAAAGAAAGGCAACTTCTGACACAGGAAAGAAATAAGTGTCTACAGATGGGGTAGTTGACACCTATCTTCCGCCTGCCCTGTTAATGCTAACAATCAGCCAGAAAGCATCAGGTTTCCTAGCAAAGGAAAAACTGAAGGAAAAAAAATAGGAGTTTTTCATATATTTATTGAAGTTTGATACTTTTAACTTTTCACTCCCTTCTCCCTCCAAATATTATGGACTTTGGGCCATTCTTATTTAATTTTTATTACAGTAGCAGTGAAGCAGAAAATCATGCCAGAACATTGCTAAGCCTGCAACTCTTGGGTATGATCCTATTTGGGGAGTAGAAATACGGATGACTTTACTCTTTTTCCTTATGCTTTTCTGTATTTTTCAAATTTTGTACACTGCACATTTGTTACTATTTTAATCAGAAAACAATGTTTTCAGGAGCATCATGAAATATGTGTAGAAAAGAATCCCAGATTGGGGAGTTATATAAAGGTGAGGGATACGCCCACCTAGAGGTTCAAGGGTCAGGTACAAATATTGAAACCTTCTGTAAAGCTGGTCCTGAAATTTGAATTCCTTTTGTAAATTTCTCCTTTAAAATGTGAGTGGTTGTTGCCTTTACAGTAAGATGACCCTGCTGACACAGAATTTTTCATTAACCTTAAATTAAGGTTACACGTGGGACATTTCCGTGTCTGAGGAAGCTGCCTCTCCATGTGGCCCCTGATCCCACTCTGCTGTGGGAAGTTCCTTTTTGTTGGTTTGAGATTGGTCTCAAACAGGGATTGAGCACAAAAAGAAGTGGAGACGGGCCAATGTTTAGAGACTTGTGGAAAGAAAGCCAGAGCAGATGATTCAGGGCAAAACACTCTCTCTGGGACCAGGACTGGTCAACCCACGAGGCCTCTCCGACTACAGCCTAGATCAGGGCTGCCCAGAGGAACAGAGCACTTAGGTGAAGGGACCACGTGGCATCTCTCAGCCCAGTTCTGGAGCACTGGCCCTCAGTTAACTGCCCTTCAGGTTGAGGTAAGTGGTCAGTCCTCTCAGGCTAGTACTTACCACTTTATTGTGACCACAAGCCAGCGGTATCTGCTTTTCTACCAAAGTGGGCCCTCGACTGTGGGGAGTCCTCTCCCATCCTTCCCCTTACCTCTGTGTGACACTTAATGGGGAAATAAAACCAGATTCTGCTTTTGCTGCTAGATTTCAAGAATTGTATCTGGGAAATACAGGAGTTGCAACTAATCATATCTTGACATTTTTCTCTTATTTGTACAACGTAGCAAAATAAATCCCCCCAAAAAGGTATTTTAATGCTATCTGATAATGGGAAAAGGACTTTGAGGGATTTTAATGGAAGCACTGACTTCATCCATATGTGAGCCATTCCAAGAAAATGTGTTTGAAGCTGGCAGCAGCACACGTGCCGTGAAAGGGCTGCTTTATTTAGACACCACATGCCAGCGTTCAGGATGGAAAGGCACACATCTCTGGAAAGCCTTCTTGGGTAAATACGAACCTAAATGTGTTTTGAGTCTTTCTCTCTGTCATATGGATATGCACTTATTTATTACACCCCCTCTAACAAGTTATTATATTTGTTTGCATTTCATTTCCACTAGGTTAGCAGTTAATTGAGGACTGGAGGCAAAATCATCTTTGATTTAGGAGATGGTCCAGAAGGAAATAGGTGCTCAAATATGTGTGTTCAATAGTAAAGGAATATAAGCTAACATTTATAAAGATCTTATGATGCCAGTTAGTCTGTCACATAGAGAATGTCTTCTAGTCACTACACCTACAAGGTAGGTGTTATTGCTGCATGAATTGTACTGATGGACAGAGACAGGCTACTGTGCCTGGTCACACGGCGACATCGAACAGGACAGGGAGCCCCTGCTCAGGTGGGCTGACATGGGGACCCGCTCTTCTTACTGCTCGATGATGCCTTGTACTTACATGAAAGACAATGAAAACACTTTGTCCACAACCTACACTTATTTTTTGAATAACTAATTGCAATTTTAAAGATCTCAGCCCTCAGAAATCCTTAGGGAGAGGCAACAAGGGCAGGGAGTCTGACAATCCTGAGGTTCACTCGAGCTCAGTCATTCATAAGCTATGAAATCTAGCTTCTCTGAACCTCAGTTTATCTGTAAAGAGGAAAATAATAAAATACTTTGCAAGATTATTAAGAAGAGTGGCATCAATGTATGACATTTTTGGCACAAAATAGGCCAACAAATATAACCATCTTACTTCTTCTTGTATAGAAAGAGTGGGTCTGTAATGGCAATACTTCCATGTTTTAATTATTCTAGAAGTAGAAACATTTCCAAAATTCATTCCATACACTTTTGCTTTTTAAAATAGGCTATGGCCTAGATGATTTATTTATTTTTTGATGGACTCAGAATCAATATTTCCAGCAGCTTCAATGCAATGATGTCTTTAGGCCCTAATTAAGTGTTTGAGCCTTTTGTCCCTAAACTAAATAGCCTGAAATTGCTCTATTCTGAAGGTTCTTGTGTTTGGTTTTTCCCACTTTTTATGTAACTCTTATTTTTAGCTTGTCAGCCCACCCTTTTTGTACTCTGTGTGCTGAAGGAAGTCCACATACCCTATTCAAATGTGTCATATGCTTTTACATAGAATAACAGGGATTTTTAGAATTGCATGTAATACTGAGATGATAGACTTAAAGCTCTTCTAAAAACTAAATAAATGTTTTGTTATGTGAAATTTTTAAGTATCCATTTGGACTTTTGCGAGGCTGCCCTCCCCTGCCGCTCTTTCCTGAGTTCTTGCTGCATTCTCAGTCCTTGCCTTTGTCTGACAGCTGACAGTCTGTGTCCTTCTCAAAGTGCATGCAGAGTCCACCAGTCATCTGGATGCCCTGTGCATTCCTTCCACCCTGCATATTCCACATTTCCAGACTGTTACCTCCCCTATTTCTATATTTCAAAATCTAAATTCAGGAACCCTGATTATCATTCAACCAAACATTTTCTTACTACTTTCTTATCAGCTGTCAAAACAGCTGAATGCTATGCAATTGGTCAGTTGCCAAAAATAGCATTAGGAATGGGGTGAGAGGTGATAAGACCAGCTCTGCGAATTATTCACTCTGAGAAATCATCTTGGAACCAGAACATGGTTGCATTCAAAGTAGTGCCTATAAAAACAATTTATCTTAATTTCTATTTTTCTCCCGTATGAAACATGGGGGAATTAACACACCATTGCATTTATCAGGGAGATAAGAAGCCAGATTTATCATATGTTGATGCAGGAAAAACTTCAATAGTTCTTTCAGGCTTGGTTAAGGAACAGGCCAAAATTTCATAACTAAAGAACAGATGGGGGTTGTTAGAGGATTTGCCATGAAAGCAGGCACCAAACAGTAGGTCACAGAACCAACGTTTATTCACAGCCAAGTCTCAAGTCCCTGGTCTGACCTTGGGATGGGTGAATAATTTATGATTCCTTGCCCTTTTCCAGCTGGTGATAGTAGCTGAACCCAGCAACAAACTACCCACACCTGCCCTCTTTCCAATGTCCAGGAGCCCGCAGAATCCACAGTCATAATCTCTTAACATTTCACATACATGAAATTGGGTAAAAACGCAAAAGGAGCCTTTTTTTAAATTCTTTTTTATTTTAAAAGACTTTATTTTTTTGAGAAGTTGAGGATCATAGCAAACTTGAGCAGAAGATAAAAATATTTCCCTTTCACTCTTTACCCCCGCATATGCCTAGCTTCCTCGATTATTCACATCCCCCACAAAACTTGGCACTTTGTTACAACCAATGAGACCACCTCCTTGTTACCTGAAGTCTATAGTATACTGTTGTGAATAGGCCTTAGTAATGTGGTTTTAGGGTCGGGTGAGGGGAAGAACTCTGTAGTCTTTCTTATGAGTGGGGTCAGTCTTTTAGTGAGCCTTTGCCTTTGAACTCTGAACTCAGTTCTCAGCAGCCCCCGTCCCTGAGATGGGACAGCAAAGCTAATGAGGGCTGGAACTGGGCATTTCCCTCCTCCCAGGTTAGTAAGGCTATGAAAAAATCTCAGCCCATTAGGCTCTGGTTAAATACTTTCTCCTACAGATAAGCTTTGTAAAGAAGGGCTGAATGCACTGGTGATTTCAGAATGGTTCCTTTCCCTCCCCCTGAAGCATGAAGGGATTTTTCTCTGATGTCCACTGTGAGTACCTGGTGGAGACCCAGGAACGAAAATCACAAGTGAGAATGTCCCCTTCCCCCAAGATCAGGACCTGCTGGATTTTTAACTCTCAGAGTCCTCGGTTCTGAGCCCAGAAGTTCGTAACTACAGTTCAGGTTTTCCTACCCTGGTACTGGCTCCCGTGGAGGCTTCTGATCCAGGAAACCATGTTTTTTTTCTGAATTTGCCTGCCAGTCTCTCCAGTTTTGGAGTCAGTGATTTGATCTATGACCTCTCTTCTCATTCAGATCTGAAATGAACATTTTTCAGTTTGTTCATCTTTTTTTTCAGTTTGTTCATCTTTTTTTTCTTCTGGTTAGGATGGGCCATAGATTTCCAAGCTTTTTACGCGCTGGACTGGAAACTGACAGTTCTCCTCTTTTATTCTTTATCTATCCTTTGAGTTTTGAAAATTAAACATGTCAGTTATAATTACATATCTCTGCATAGGTGCTACCAAGAAGTAATATCCCACACCAGTGCCCCCAACTCTTCTCTTAAAGGCATCTTCTGTTAGCAATTTCTTGTGGCTCCTTCCGGGAGTATCCTCTACTGACACAAGCACGTGTATTTTTCAATAGTTGCTTACACAGATAGCATGTGTTCTCTGGGGGTGCCGGTGTCATAAAATGAGTTAGGAATGTTATCTATTTTCCTGTGCTCTGGAAGAATGTGGGCCATTTCTTTTGTAAATATTTTTGGAAGAATCCACCCATAAAGTCATCTGGGCTAGGGGTTTTCTCCATTAGATTTTCATAAGTTTTCTCACAAATTCCTTAAATTTTCTTCAAAGAATGGAAGCGATTCGATTCTTTTACTAGATACGACTATTCAAATGCTCTAATTCATCCTGTCTCCTTTTTGTATATGTTTTTCAAATACGGAATCATAAGTTGTCTGAGTGTCCTGATACTATCATGATCAGTCCTGAATTGCTATGTATGTCTCCTCTCTCTGATCTTCATCAGCCTTTCTGTCAATTTTTGTTTCATAAATATTGAGGCTGTGTCATTAAATGCAAAAAAAAGTTAACTGTTGTATCTTCCTGTTATATTGACCTTTCACTATGAAATAAGCATTTTTATTTCTAATATTTATTGCTTTAAAGTATATTTGTTATATCACTATATCCACAGTTACTTTTGTTTATTGTCTGAGTTTTTCTATTATGTTTAATCTTATATTTAAATTATAACTCTTATTAGAAGCATATATTTGTTTTCTTTATTTAACTTGACAATTGTTATTTTTAAGTGGAATATTTATTCCATATTTGTTGTGCTTGAGTTTAAATTTTTCATCTTAATATTTATTTTTTATTTTTCTCCTGTTTCATGATTTCTTTTTCCCTTACAGATTTATTTTTATTTCTTGGTGTGTGTGTTTCTGTTATGTTTTCATTCTTAGTTTACTAGTTCTACATTCTGTCACTATATGTTTAGTGGTTGCCAGGGAGATTATGACATACATCCTTGATTTATTAAAATTTTATAAAAATAGCAATTTATCATCTTCCAGAAAATATAAAGATCAAGGAACAAGTTAATTACCTTTACCCAGCTATTCACCAGATTTTGTGCTATTGTTGCATACAACTTAATTTATGTATTAAGTCAACATATGTTATTATTATTGCATTATGTAGTCAATATTTGTTTAGTCTTTAACACACATTTACCCTCTTCTGTGTTATTGCTGAATATTGTTCTCAGTGGAGATGATTTGTCTTTGTTTGAAGAATACACTTTAATATTTTCTTTGATGAGAGTTTGATTATAAAAACTATGAGTTTCTGCTTGTCTGAAACTTTTTTCACTTTTATAGGTTATATTTGCTTGCATAGAATGATAGGTTGGCAGGCATCACTGTTCTCTATTTTGCAGATATTTTTCCATTGTCTTCTGGCTTCAGTTATTTCTGTTGAGAAATTACTATTAATCTTACTGTTCCTCCTCTTCAGATAGTATTTTCTTGTTTCCTGGCTGCTTTTAAAATCTTTTATGTCTTTAATATTCAACATTTTTTTCATGATGTACCTATGTATATATTTTCTGATTTTCTTCCTACTTGGAAACCTACTTGGGGTTGATAGCATTTATTGAATCTATAGATTGATATCTTTTGCCAATTTTGAAAAGTAATCAGTCAATATCTCTTGAAATATTTATTCTGTCTTACTCTTTATTGTCTTTGCAGAGCACCACTTGACTCACTGTGGCCACTTCCCTCTGTGTGACACATGCCCCTTAGACTTCTGGATTTTCCAGCCCTTGTCTCTCCACACTCCAGGCTAGATTTTTTCCCTTATCTTTCAATCTATTAATTCTTTGTTTTTCTGAGGCCAATGTGCTATTAAACTCATCCTGTGAGTTCTTAATTTCAGTTTCTGTTTTTTCCTTAGTTTATGTTATTAATTTATTATTTTAATTTTCAGTTTTATTTTGCAATTTGCCACTTGTAATTTAATTCCTTTAACATGTTAAGTATAGTTCTGTTTCAATAAAAATGTGTCTTATAATTTCAGTATCTGTATTTTTTGGCTCTAGTTCTAATACTTATTGTCCCTTAGCTTTTGATCATTTTTGTGTACTGTAAGTTTCATTATTTTTGATTAAGTGCTCAACATTGCATGTCAAAAAAGTGTAGACATAATTTGAAGTTCAGTATGATGTTATTTTCCTCCAGAAATAATTTACATGGCTTCTTGTAGGAAGCTAGGCTAGAGGCAATCTACCTGAACTAAACCTGGCTTGAAATTATTTAAAGATGGGCTTCAGTCCTCCTCAGAGCTATTCTGTTTGCTGTTCAGTGTAAATTGTGCTGTGTAGCCCATCAAAATCTCAGGTAGAAATATGAACTATTAACCAGTGATCTCTCTTCTTCATGATTTCAGAATTTTTATGTATTTTTCTTATAGCTCCATAGCCTAATGAAAACTTTGCTTCACTTTTCACATTTTTCATTGCTTTTTTAAAAAAATCAGAAGTCACTTGGGAGATAAGTAATATTCCAAGTACCTAAATACTTTCCTCAGTTTTCTATTTTTACAGATTATAGCCTGAAAATTCTTCCTTCTTAATAGCTCTAAAATAACTCTTTTTACTATTAAAATTTTATAATTTACACTTGACCTACAATATTATATTAGTTTCAGGGATACAACATAGTGATTAGAAATTTATGTAATTTACAAAGTGATCACTCCAATAGGTCTAGTTTACCCATCTGACACCATACATAATCATTACAATATTTACTATATTCCCAATGCTATACTTTACATCCCTGTGATTAATTTTATAACTGCAACTTGTACTTTTTATTTCCTTCATCACTTTTTCATTTTCATTTCTTATTGTTATATTTTATTGATAATGCTATTATACTTGAACTGATTTCCCCCCTTCGCACCCCTTCACTCAGCACCCCCCACTCCCTCAGGCAATCCCCACACCATTGTTCATGTCCAAGGGTCAAGCATATAAGTTCTTTGGCTACTCCATTTCCTGTATTGTACTTTACATCCCCATGGCTACTCTGTAACTACCTATTTGTACTTCTTAATCCACTCCCTCTTTACCTATTTCCCCATACACCTCTCCCATCTGGGCAAACATCAAAATGCTCTGCATATCCACAATTCTGTCTTTGTTCTTCTTGTTTGCTTAGCTTGTTTTTTTAGATTCAATTGTTGATAGATTTATAGTTTTGCCATTTTATTGTTCATAGTTTTGATCTTCTTTTTCTTAAATAAGTCCCTTTAACATTTCATATAGTAATGGTTTGGTGATATGAACTACTTTAGTTTTTTCTTGTCTGGAAGCTATTTATCGGCCCTTCGATTCTAAATGATATCTTTGCTGGATAGACAATCTTGGCTGTAGGTCCCTGTTTTTCATGACTTTCAATATTTCTTGCCAATCCCTTCTAGCCTGCAAAGTTCATTTTGAGAAATCAGCTGACAGTCTTATGGGCACGCCCTTGTATGTGACTAACTTCTTTTCTCTTGCTTCTTTTAAGATTCTCTCTTTATCTTTAACCTTTGGCATTTTAATGATGATGAGTAATGAAGTGGGCCTCTTTGCACCCATGTTGTTTAGGACTCTCTGTGATTTCTGGACTTGCATTCCTTCACCAAATTAGGGAAGTTTTCCTTCATTATTTTTTCAAATAGATTTCCAATTTCTTCCTCTTCCTTTTCTCTTTCTGGCACCCTTATGATATGAATGTTGGACTTCTTGAAGTTGTCCCAGAGGCTGCTTATACTATCCTCATTTTGGGGGGTTCTTTTTTCTTCTTGTTCTTCTAATTGGTTGTTTTTTGCTTCCTTATGTACCTTACGTAATGTTCCTTCCTTATGTTCCTTACATAAATCATTGGTTTGATTCTTGACTTCATTCACTCTACTGTTGTTTCCGTTCTGCATTTTAATTACTGTATCCTTTGTTTCTGACTGGATATTTTGTATGTTGCTGAGGTCCTCACTAATTTCCTTGAACACCCTTATAACCAGTGTTTTTAACTCTGTATCTGATGGATTGGTTATCCCATATCATTTAGCTCTTTTTTGGAGTTTTGAAATTCCATAGTTGTCAGACTTCCATTCAACTTGATTTCTGACAGTTATGAGTGATGGTTTTTCTATATTTTAGTTGTAATTTTGATGTGGTTGTGCAAAGAGGCAAGCTTTGTCTGCCGATGCTGTCATCTTGACCGGAAGTCTAATCTCTTCACCTTTTTAACCCATCCCCATAAGGAAAGTGGTAGTGGGGAAATGGAGACAACTGTACTTGAACAAGAAAAAAAAAAGAAATGCCTCTCATCTGGCAACCATCAACTTATTTTATGCATTTATGAGTTCATTTCTGTATTATTTATCATTTATTTTGTGTTTTTAACTCCACAAATAAGTGAAATTGTGTGTTATCTGTCTTCCTCTGATTTATTTCAGTTAGTATAATACCCTCTAGGTCCATCCATGTTGTCAAAATGGAGGATTTTATTCTTTTTTCCAAGCAATATTCCATTGGATATATGTACCATATCTTCTTTATCCATTTGTCTATCTTAGGACACTTAGATTGCTTCCATATCTTGGCTACTGTAAATAATGCAGCAATTAATATAAGAATGTATATATATTTTTGAATTAATATTTTGCTTTATAATAACTTAAATAAGATTTTTTTACATTTTGGACAGATTCTATAGTTTTTCTTGACAAAAGAATTGGTCCTAATCAACCTAATCACTCATTGCTGGAAACAGAATTTCACATTTATAAAAATTAAAGTAAAATAATAAGATGAAAACTTAAGAATCCACTAACTTACTTAGAACATTAGATATAATTTAATCCACCTATGTCCTATGTTGCTCTGCCAATCACCTAGAACTAAGCACAAATCTGAATTTCCTTGTTTAAAAATGATTTTACTCTATGTATTTATACTTCTAAGCAATATATTGGTTAGTTTTGCTTATTTTGAAATTTATGAAAATATGTACTTTCTATAATCTTCTGAAACTTGTCTTTCTCCCCTCATATTATACCGTGGTTCTAATATTTATCCATTATTATAAATAACTATAATTCTTTTTTCAAATATATATAGACAACAATATATTTATATGATATAGACTTACATTCTATTGTTTATTTTATTTTTAGCAAACATTTGTGGGGTTTTTATCTCTGCTTTTAGAAATTACAAAAATGTTGCTCTGGATATTCTTGTACATGTCTCATATTTTCAATTGTTAAGAGATTTTCTAAGTTATACAACTAGGAGCAGGATGTTTGTGTAACAGCATGTGCATATTTTCAACTTATTTAGATAATATATAAGGGTTGTTTTTCATAATTTATATATGAATTTATACACTAACAAACAATTTTTATGATTCTTTTGGATTAATATATTTGCAAACACTTGATATATCAAAATTCTAAATTTTTGCCCATATATTGCATGCAAAATTATAATTATTATTGTCTTAATTTACAATAAGTTGGTTACTACTATGATTCAGGAGCCCATGACTTGTAAACATTCATGTTCCCTTCTCAATAAAATGCTATTATTAATTTATCTTTTTGCCCATTTTACTGAAAAAATTGATTTCTAAGATATATATATAATTCATTATTAGTTATATGTGTTGTAAAAATCTTCTTCTGGCTTGTGACTCTACACTTTATTTTGGTGTATTTTAATAAGACTAAAATGTTAATATTTGGAATCAGTTACCTTCACCCTCCAAAAAATATATACCTGGGCAAAATGTATTTCAATAGCTGTTGCAATAGGAAATATAATACACTCTTTATTATAATGATTTTAAAATAATATTTATAATGAAGGTTAATTTTAAAATTCATGTTTAAAAAACAATAAAACTAATTATATATGTTTTAATTTAAATAAACAGTACAGGCTACTTTGGTTTTACTTCCATATTTTGAAATCACCCACAAAAATGTGTGTATAATTTCAAAAATTGTTGCTGACTATAAATAGTTACCCCCTGAATTTTGACATTAGACTAAGTTGTAGTTGATATAATTGAGACAGAATAATATCAACATATGGAATGAGATTCTATAGTTATCTAAAAATCAATTTTGCTGTCATATTAAAGGTTTTAGCAATTAGCCCTGGCCAGTAGCTCAGTTGGTTGGACTGTCATCCGGGATGCCAAGGTTTGTGCAAAGGTTGCCAGTTACATTTGGTCAGAGCACAGACCTAGGCCAAGGGTTTGTCCCTGCGCACAGCACATATGGGAGGCAACTGATGAATTTCCTCTCTCACATCAATGTCTCTCTCACTCTCTCTTCCTTCCCCTCTCTCTGGAATCAATGAAACATATCCTTGGGTGAGGAAGGAAGGAAGGAAGAGAGGAAGGAAGGAAGGAAGGAAGGAAGGAAGGAAGGAAGGAAGGAAGGAAGGAAAGAAAGAAAGAAAGAAAGAAAGAAAGAAAGAAAGAAAGAAAGAAAGAAAGAAAGAGAGAGAGAGAGAGAGAGAGAGAGAGGGAGGGAGGGAGGAAGGAAAAGAAAGAAAGAAAAAGTTTAGCACTTAGAGCCTAATATTTCTTGAGTTTTAAATACTTTATACTTCTGAACATATTTTTTCTATTAGCTTATTAGTCCAAAAGTCTTTGGCAATTTCCTTTGTAACATAAAAACTTAACCAGTCACAAATAAGAAACACTAGAAGATCTGTATATGTTACTTTGAAAAATAATAAAGTGTTAGTAAATTGTATGGTACTGCTAATAATATAAAATAAATTTTGAAACTGTAAAATTTAAATTACCATTAATATCAATTAAAATTGACACTTTTGTTGTTAAAGATTAATACAGATTTTTAAATAAATTGCATTTATTTTTTACTTTTCTATTTATGCAAAATTGTTCACTAGAATGTTTTTTAAAAAAACATTTGCAAATTGAAGTTTACTAGCCACCCCCTGGGTTAGAAAACTTTCAGCATTCTCTGCACCTTTCTTTCGACCTACGTGCCTTTCCTTCTGCCTAACATTCTGTAGTATAAAGGGTCTGCCCAGAAGGTACCCATCCATGTACTATGAAAAGTAGAGGCATTTATTGAAAAAGATACAAGAAACATTGTATGTAGGACAATGACACCTCAATCCCCTTCAAAGTAGGCACTGTGGGACCTTCACAGTACAGTGAAGTCATCATTGTTCACACATGTGCATTACAGTCCACCCTCCTTGGCTGCCAGGTTACATCGATGTCATGCAAACTCTTCTTGTTATATTAGCAATGGCTGGACTTTTCCTGGATAGACCTCATATATGTGCATCTCTAAGGTCTTCTTCTCTGGGAAGAGTTAGCTTTAAACTGGGTGAGCCCTTCATGCATTCAGTTATTAACTCAAAAAGTAGTCACTGAATTCCTAGTGTTAGGTACTTCTTTTAGGAACTGAAGATTCAGTGGTAGACAAGACATACAAAATTCCTGCTATCACCTCAGACAATGGTTAGATCTTTAAAATATATAAAGAACTCACATGACTCCACTCCAGTAGGACAAAAAACCTAATTAAAAAATGGACAAAAGACTTGAACAGACACTTCTCCTAGGAGGACATATAGAAGGCCCAGAGACATATGAAAAGATGCTCAGCATCACTAGCCATCAGAGAGATGCAAATTAAAACCATGAGATAACACTTTACACTGGTCAGAATGGCCATCATAAACAAAGCAACAAACAAGTGTCAGAGGAAATGCAGAAAAAAGGGAACCCTAGGGCACTGTTGGAGGGAATGCAGACTGGTGCAGCTACTGTGGAAAACAGTTTGGAATTTCCTCAGAAAACTAAAAATGGAACTGCCTTTTGACCCAGCAATTTCACTACTGGGATTATATCCTAAGAACCCTGAAGCACCAGTCCAAAAGAACCTATGCACCCCAATGTTCATAGCAGCACAATTTACAATAGTCAAGTGCTGGAAGCAACCTAAGTGTCCATCAGTAAATAAGTGGATCAAAAAACTATGGTACATTTATACAATGGAATTCTATGCAGCAGAGAGAAAGAAGGAGCTCCTACCATTTGTGACAGCATGGATGGAACTGGAGAGCATTATGCTAAGTGGAATAAGCCAGGTGGTGAGGGACAAATACCATATGATCTCACCTTTAACTGGAACATAATCAATAAAAGAAAATAGCAAGCAAAATATAACCAGAGACATTGAAATTAAGAACAATCTGACAGTAACCAGAAGGGCAGTGGGAGGGGATAATGTGGGGAAGGGTTTTCAGGAACAACTATAAAGGACATATGGACAAAACCAAAAGGAAGGGTGGAAGCAAGGGAGGGAGATGGGTTTGGCTGGGGTGGGGGGAGTGGTGGAGGGAATATACAGATGACTGTAATTGAACAACAATAAAATAATTTTTAAAAAATTAAAAAAAAGATTTCTGCTATCAATAGAACTTAAATTCCAGAGAAGAGAGTAAAGAAAAAAGACAAACAAAGGAAGTATTAAAGTAGTAAGAAAATATCAAGTAATTTTACACAAAGAACAAAAACATAGTGGGTGATTTGATGGGAAATATGGGGTGGGCCATAGAATGACATATGCAAAGGTCAGGAATAACAGCATTACTGACAGAGGGAACAAGCAGTGCAAAGTCCCTGAGTGACAGGTAGCTGAGAAACAGAGAAGCATAAATGTTGAAAGGGAAATCTGTATGAGGTGATGTCAGGGAAGTAGCCATGGCCAGGTTAGGGAAGCCTTTCTAGGATAAAGAATTTGGGACTATTCTAATGGTAATGGGGAGACATTGAAAGGTATTTAAATGACAGATGGGCATGCTATAATTTGAATTTTCCAAAGATTACATTGATGGCAAGCAGTGGATAAATTGTAAGAGTTAAATTGTAATGGGGTGATTTCAAAACTATTTCATGGACTCACTCATCAAACATATGCAAATTCATGATAATAAAAACAAAACTGAACAATTAAAAAAATCTCTTATTGTTGTTAGTTTCCAAAACATTGGCTCATTATTCTGAAAATCAGTAAATAAAGAGCAAAGCTTTAACATTCATCATGTCTTCCCAATATAAAGTAGCTTTCAGGATAACAAAGTAGTTGTGGAGAGAAAGTTCTTTACAGAGGAGTTTCAGCCAATATATGCAGGTGAAAAGACAGAATTTTAAAAAATCATCTTTTGTGAGTCAGAGTTACATAGCCATAACAACTTGAAAATTAAATTGAGGAAGTAAATATGTGTGTTATCATCTATAGCAGAAAATAAATATAGAAAAAAATAGAACATCAAAATTTTTTTTCTTATGGTATGTACTTAATCTCACTGAGTTGCTTGCAAACTTTTAGAATGGAAATATAAAGACTAACTTTAGGTATTCTCAAAACATGGTGTCTATGAAATGCTTAATATCTTATCTGAAATATAAACAATTCAAATTCATGGCAAAGAGTTAAGTATATGATATCTAGTGAGTCATAGAAACTCCATTAGACAATCTTGGCAGCTTACATTATCAATACATGTTTAGTGACAACAGGAACTCACTTTCCTTGGGCTCATGGTTTCTGTCAAATGGTCTAAATAATGAAAAAAAATCACATTTAATGTAGAAAATTTCTCTTGCCTGGATTTTAATTGAAATATGGCTTGCAAATGGCACATTACATCTTTACTGTAAGTTTTGTTTCTTGCAAGAAGGACAAGCAGCCTAGAACAGGTGGTCACATTGATTTCTTCTATAATCCAACTCAAGTCATAGAAAAAATAGTCTTCTTCATTGTTTTAACAAAATTAAATGTTTTCACTGTTCCAAAATACTGAAGTATAAATGAGAGAAAAAATATAGGGCATGAAAATTCATCTAGAAACAAAACAGAACAAAAGAGTGAACGATTCTTTGAGGAATGCACTACAGTCACAAGTTTTGGGTTACAGGGCAGAGAAGCTGTCATATCTCTAATCAGGACTTTTACCCCCAAAGGACTGAATTTTAGAAAGCACAAAACAGATGGAGGTAAATATTGGAGTTCAAGAACAAAGAGCCTGAAGGTACCAGGATCCTCTTGTACCCAGGGGCCGCCCCTTTCCTCAATTTCCTTATCACATGCTCTATTTCCATCACACCCACCTCTCAATTGTGTGCAGGGTGAGGCCCAGTATAGGTATTTGCTGTTCCTTAAAATCGCTGGTTTAGCTCTGGTACCAAGCTGTTCAGACCAAGTCCCTGCTCAACTTATTTTACAGGCACAGCCTGGTTATGTGACTGGCAGAGCTCAATCTTGGGGACACCTAGATCAACTTCTCAGAACACAAGTATAGTTGCAACGTTCTGCCATGAACCATGACCAGTAGCTTACCAGAAATGTACGCCTCTTATAAACGTTCTCATTACAAACCGTAATAAAACAGTCTGCTGCACATTTTTCCTTTTAGCAAAAAAAAAAGGTAATAATATGTTTGACCAGAAAAAAATAGCTTTCAAGGCTTTATTAGAGTGGTAGAAAGTATAAATCTGTGTCCTGAGTGATACAAGCTAAACCTTCCTTTAAAGAAGTCAATATTGAAGCAAAATGTCTTAAAACTTCTGCTCAAACAGTTAAAATAAAAAACCTTAAAAGATACACAATGAATTTTCTAGTGCTTATAGTTTCTCCAAAGAGTGCCACTAGAGACCATTTATTGGAAAAAACAGATCACATATCATTCCTGAGATGTTCTAAAACCTATTAAGTCTAGCTTTGTTCATTTTCCCTAAAATGGAATAATCAGCAACCTACATCAGTTCCCATAAGCCTAGATTATAATTGGAACATAAGCTCTCCCAGTGTGATTTTTCTATAAATAAAAAGAGAATCTTTTATTGGACTAAGGAGAGGGTGAAAAAAGAAAGAAAGAAAACACTTCAGATAGAATGTCGCTTAAAACATTTTGTCCTACTCATACGGTAGATGAAAAAGTGGCTCTTTGCAGTGATCCTCGTCAAGAAGTGGGGTTGTTTCCCCACCCCTAGGTTCATGGCTTGCTAGGTTCATTACTTGCTTTGGTCACTAGAATGTGATGGAAGTGCAAAAGGGACATCATGTGTATTCTGAGTCTTGGCTGTAGGCAGCTTTGAAGCTCCCATTCTTGCTTTTGTGGAGTGCTGTTGGAGTGAGTCTAAGCTACCTAATGAAGAGGGCATAGGGAGGAGAACTGAACTGTCCAGTCAAAAGCCCACACCCTTCAACCTTTTAGCGAAGCCCATCCCAGTTGCTGACCCACAGAACCAGGAGAAAATAAATGATTATTGCTTTATGCCACTATATTTTGGAGTGGTTTATTGCTTAGTAAAGGTTAACCAGTCATTCTGATGTTGCCCTGTGCTGTCAATCTCTGACAGATGCCATCATCAGCCAATCAGAAGAAAATATCTGTTTCACATATAATGCTAGAATTTTTTTTTAATTTTTAACCACCATCATGCCCCGGTGGTGGGCAAGCCTCAGTCTATAAGTAATCCATTACTCTTGTTCCTATATCATCACACTTGCTTCCTTTACACACATACACATGTGTATGTATGTGCATTTTTACCCTCATGTGAATTGTGCAGCATAAGAACCATTGTTATTAACCTTGGTATGATGAGGAACTCTGTGAAACTGTAGTAAAACCATACTTGGGAATCAGATGGCCAGACAAAATTGAGTTTAATTTCTCCTATTCATACCTAAATCTCTGTCAAATCCTGACTTTTTTCTTTTTTCTCATTGATAAGTTGTTTAAAAATTTCACTGCAAATATCTGGAGGTGTGCAAAAGGTCAGTCATTCAAATCTTTCCATGATTTTTTCTTAATCAGCTACTTACTTTCATACCCCTGTCTGAGCCAGCTATATACCAAACATGAGGCTGTTGAGTGGAAATAGGAGGTAGGAAATTAGGAATCTGTAGATGTTTGAGGAATGCAGCAGGTCAGGGTGGGAAATCATAGCACCATACTATCTTAGGGCATTATGCTGACATGGGCTTATCGAAGACCTCAGGTATAGGGCTACAGGAGGCAGAAAGGACATATAAGAGAAAGGCAGGAGAATATTTAGGGCATATTCTTTATCAAAATATATCCTAAGGCCAGCCCTTTCTCCAGCATTTGACTCTTTTCTCTTCCTATCATATGATACTCAGTTTTCAGGATCTTATTAATAGATCAATGTATACCATTTGTGCCATTTTCTAGCTATGTTT
>CM052542.1:129024531-129380269 GCA_028533065.1 Trachops cirrhosus
TTGCCTGGCTTATTTCGCTTAGCATAATGCCTTCTAGCTCCATCCATGCTGTTGCAAAGAGTATAAGCTCCTTCTTTCTTTCAGCTGCATAGAATTCCATTGTGTAGATGTACCATAGTTTTTTGATCCATTCATTTACTGATGGGCACCTGGGTTGTTTCCAGGTGATGGCCTACTCTTTACGATTAACATAGGGCTTCATTCCCTAACTCCTGTTTGGAACTCGTAAATCTAGGTGGCTCTGGTGTCAAACTCTCAAAAAGAAGTCCTCAACCTAGTGATTTAATCTCTCCTTTCTGTTAAAGCCTAGGCCATGAGCTTGCCTCGAGGCCTCCTTTCCATATCTACTCTGAGTTTCCTCCCTAATCTTGGCTCCAGAGGTCTAACTATGATTATTTAATAAGGAATGGGCCTTTTCTTCCTAAATATTAGAACCCTGTCCATTGAAATTAGTCTAACCTATGATTCTCACATTAGCATAGTTGATTGTAGCCAACACTGTATTAGATACCACAAAGCTGTTAAGAGACTAGATTTTAAATGGTATCACCACAAAAAAAAAAGATAATTATGTGATATGATAGAGGTTAGTTAACACTATGGTGGTAATCATTAGCAATATATAAATGTATCAAATCAACACATTGTATACTTTAAACTTATACAATATTTATTCAATTATATCTCAACAAATAATAAGACAATTTTTAAAAGATGCTACATTTTGTATATAACAGTATTTCAGAGATTTTATTGATATGTTTCATTGATTTTTTCCTCAACACAGACAACTACGTGAAACAAATTAAAAATATTCTGTAGAAACATACATATGCTAATACTCATAAACAAGAAATGCTTTTGTAGCAGACTTTCTGTTTTATAAAAAGAGAGTGATAGAAAACATCTGGTCACACATTAGGGGCAATATTCAATATCCAGTGAGACCAAACCTGTGATAAAAACATATGTTTTACTACTCACGCTTTTAAAACAACATACATTCTTATGATCAGCATCTTTCAGGGTTTCCACTTAGCAGGATGGTTACCATGGTAACACCATGACCATGCTGATGTGTATGTGCTTTTTCATTGAAGGCTGAATGACCACAGTAGGCCACTTGGCAGCTGTTTTCAGTTGTAACAACATATGTTCCTTGAAGAGTTTATAAATTGTTTCGAAGTCCATCTGAATCAGTTGATGTCAAAATGTTCCACTGACCTTTTTGAGGATCCAGGTACTTCAGGCATCTTACAGACCAGAGTGGACCAATTTTATGCTATGGTTTTCAGAGTGGCAGCTCACCAGATATGCCCATGGTCCTTACATGGTAATTGGCAGTAAGATAAATAATTTCATGCAAATAGATAGAATCATGTAGATGAGTAAACAGGCATCTAGGCAGAAAGTGCAAACATTTAAAACATGTGGATAATGAATCAATATTTTTGTATCTTTACTCAGATATTTAATCTTGTCTAGACATATAATTTTTTATCTGTAGTAATTTTGAAATAGAATGGTGACTATTGCTTTTCCTCTCTTCACCTAACCTGGCTGTAAAATTTGATCTCAGGAAGAGAGTAGAGACTTCATGTGTGAAACTAGCATATGGACACTGATCAATGATTACTAAGTCAATGAATGAATGAAAAACTAATGCTACTTAGTATTTTTTTACAGGAAGTCCCTGATTAGAAATTTGATAAAGAATATTAATTAAAATATGTTTATCACTTTATAATTTATAACATAACTAGAAGAATTCAAATTTTAATCTAGTGAGAAAGTTTAAAATTATCCCAGTTTTATAGATGAATAAATATGAGGTTAATAGAGATAATGAAACTTAGTAAAAAACACATAGCAGATAAGTGGTAGGTTAAAATTAAGTCTAAGGTTTACTAATGCTATGTATCATGTCCTTTAAAATTCAATATGGTGCCCACTACAGTAGATGAGTTGTAAATAGTGCTCGGGAAAACAGTGTGGTGAGGTGTCAACAAGTCCCTTGTTTGCTGATCCTGCAGAGTTTAGAAGAGATTGCTGAATGAAACTATGTTTAAAGTCAAAAACCAAATTTTTACAATTTAAGAAGAAAATGTAGGAAGTTATCTTTTACACATGAATAGGAAAGAAGCCTCTAAGTAAACTACACACGGGAGGACAAACCATATGGAAAAGATTGGTAACTTTATTGTATTAAAATTAAAATTTTATTAATCACAAAGAACCCACAAATGAACTTAAAAGACAAGTCAAATGCTGAAAGGAGTTATTTGCAATGCATACAGCACAAAAGAATTTTTAGGGAAACTCTCCACTTGAATAACCCAATAGAAAACTGGAACAAAGGAACAAGAATATGAGACTATGATCAACTTTTCTGAGAATACAAATTAAATAACACTAGGAAATCCAGATTTAACCAATACAATGCAATTTCACATAAGCCATTTTGGTAGAGTCGGTGTCTTTGAGGGGAGCATTGACTGAAGGCAGCCAGCTCGGGCAAACTTTGAGAGAGAGCTGAGGGAAATAAATGCACTCCCCTCATTCTGCTCTCCTACCATGGCTGCGTACTGTCCGAACCTAACCAGAATCGAGAGGAATACGAATCTGTTGGTATAGTCCATATGGCCACACTGCCAGCACCGATAGCAGGTGAAGAGGGTAGAGATGAATTAAAGATATTTGGCACAGAGGTTCTGATGTTCAGTGGCCATAAAAATGACAAATGTCTACAATTATTGTCTTCATTTAAAAATGTACAATGTGCGTACATGGGAAAACACACTATTTAAATTTTTAAAATGGGGAATGGAAAACTTCTTTTACACCATTTAAAAAGGTCTAATTTAAATACTATGTAATCCTTTTGATTCAAGTGCATAAGTTATCTTCCTACTGGGAACATACTTTACAAAATAACATTCTCAAAACTAGATTACAAAAATAGAACATTTTAGCAATACCAATTTTAAATTTTTTTATTGTTGTTTAAAAAAGGGACCTTAGGGGATCAGTATTTTAAAAACAATTTCATAGTAACAGTATAAAGTGGAGAAGTATGTTGATTCTCAGTATTCTGTAAGATTTTTATGTTCTATAATTTGTTTTTATTTTAATGTTTGCTCTTGGCCTTTGCAAGTAATGATCTAAAATGTAAGAGCTTATTTTATTCACTTGACCACTTTTTAAATTACACACTTACGAAACTGAAGTGGCATCCACACAGCCTAGTTCTCTATGAATTGAGACAGAAGTACATAAATCGAAGTCCAGTAAAAGTATTTCCAACTGCTTTCAAATGAGTTTGGAAATGGTTTTCTTTACTATATGGGGCAGGTGGTACCTTTATTAGTTAAGGTAATGCAAACTACTTAAACTAATAAACTATACGTTTTTAGTGTTTTAATAAAATCCAGCCATTCATCCAACACACATTTTGAGTGCCTTCTAAGTGTTCTAGATATTTAGGCTACATCACTAAATTATAGAGAAAGTTCCTGTCCTCCTAAAGCTTACATTCTAACAGTGGAGACAAGCAATAAATATAGCGTAATAAAAACATAAATTACATAATACATTAGAAATGGATATATGCTACAGATCAAAGAAAAGGTAGAACAGGATATGAGGGATTGGGATTTGGGGCACGAGGTAGAGTTAGGGTTAGCTCCACTGAGAAGGTACAATACTATATGAGGGGGAACCCCTAAAAACCCAGAATTGTCTTCTGGAGGGTGGGCCCCTTTGTAGTACAGGCTTCCCCCACTGGTGAATTTCTATCTAGGAACCCATCTATATCAGTGCACCAGCTGGCGTTGTTGTGAGAGTCTGCATTCAGCTTCTGTGAAATTTTTTTTAGAAGACTCAGGTGCATTTGCCTATTTTATAATTGGTGATTTGCAAGTGCACCTGCCCACACGGCACTGAGTGTTCAGCAGTTTTTCACCCAAAATGGCATGGCTCTCATGCTCCACCCTTCCTGTTCACCCAGTCTGGCTCCGAGTGACACTCTTTCTTTTGCTTGTTTCCCCAGATGAAAAAAGTCCTCAAAGGGAAATGTTTTGCTGAGGAGGTGAAACAAAAATGGCAGAAGCACTAAAATGAATCAAAACTGACAAGTTCAAAACTGTTTTGAGCACTGGAAAAAGTCTTGATAGGTGTATTGTATCAAATAGAGAGTACTTTGAGGGTGACTGAAGTTTAAACATGTAAGAATAAATATACAATTTTTTTATCAGTTCCATTTTTTGGGTCCCCCCATATGTATCAAGATTTGAAATGTGTGGGAAGTAGCCGAGCGTATAGCTGGAGGAAGAGCCTTCCAGAGAGAAAAGCTTTCTCTCTCTAGAGAGAGCACTGAATTGAAAATAGAAATAAGTATGAACTTAATAGTTACATCATCTTTCTTAAACTTTTCTACATTACATTTAAAACACCATACATCCTCTCCAAGAATACTGGTCCTCAAGTACAGTAGAGATGATAGGATAAGAATGTTCTCGTACTCATTTGCCTTATCTTATACTACACATGTAATACCAATATTATTACCACCAATTATGACTGCTATAGTTAAGAAACATTTTTATTCTTCCTATTTTCTCTAATTTTTGTGGTTATATTGTATTTGCATTATAAGAGCATATAACCAATACATGCTATATTCTTTCTCTTCTATTTGCTTACCACTAGTCCTATATTGATGTACCTCTATACATATTAATTGTCTGAAGTTTGTTATTTAAATCCTTGGAGAGGGACTATGGCAATAATATTTTCTTAGTTCTTGTTATACTGATAACAGGCATGCATTTTATACTTAAAAGTCAGCTTTGCTGGATATAAAAAATCCTTTCATAAAATATTTAAAACATATTAATGCATTTTGTTCTGGTATAACATACTGTTTTATAAATGTTTGATGAGAACATAAATTTTTTTATTTACTATTTTGGTCTAGACACCCAAAATATTTATTCTTTCTTTTTAAGATCCATACTATAATGTGTCTTTCTGTTGATTGTTCAAGGTTGATATTCATAGAATATAAATTCGCAATATGTTCTTTAAAATTATAGGTAGGTGTTTTATTTTCAATTCAGATAAATTTTGTTGAATTATGGTTTTCCATATTCTTTTTCCTGGCTTTGGAGTTTACTTCAGGAATGCAAATTATTTGCATGTTAAGTTTTCTTTGTTTAGCTTCAGTATAGGTTACTTTCTCTCAAATTATTCTCATTTCTTTATTTTCTTATGAATGTTCCTCCTGTTTATTTTTAATTTCTATTAAGATATTATTTTCTCTGTTTATTATTATTCACTGTATTTTTAGTCCAATCTTAATTTCTAAAATTAATTTTCTATTTTTTCTAATTCTTAATTGAGATATATCACCTTATTTCTGAGTTTTTCTAATTCTGATTTATGTTGTTCTTTAAGTCATATAATTTTCTTAATATATTTTAGCTTGTTTTGAAATACAGGAATGCTTTGTTTTCTTCTGCTTCACTTTACTGTGCTTCACGGATACTGTGTTTTTTACCAATTGAAGGTAAAACCTTCCACCAGCCAAAATGATTACAGCTTGCTCTATTGTGACACTCAATTTATTGCAAAGGTCTGAAACTGAACCTGTAATATCTCTAAGGTGGATACCTGTACTAAGTTACAGTTTGAATCTATTTTATGGTTATGCCTATTTGTATACTGAATTGTCTATGGGAATTTTATTTCACTCCATATTCTCTCTTTTTTTCTTAGCGTAATTTTGTGTGGAACTGGTTCCAATACATTCTATTGGTCAATTTTACTTGCAATTAGTTTTCTTGGACTTTTAGAAGGTGTAGTTCACGATAGCTTTTCTAATTTAATAGAACCTCATTTTTGCTATGTTCACATGGTGTGCAAGGTTATAGTGATTTGATTTCCGAAGTTTCCTCTTAGCTCTGTTTTCCTTTCAGCATTTCTCTTGCTCTTCTCTTTCTTTTGTCTCACTGTCCATATCCTGTTCAATTTTTATTCTACTCCTAGTAAGTTCTCTTCAATCTCGAGCCCTATTTTGCATGGGTGTCTTACTCTGCACCAGGGCTGAATTGGTCCAATTTCTTTATACTTCGCCATGGGTCCAATCATGTTGGTCTGCTCTTAGATTGGTCAAACCCTTGTTCACGTTAGATGTTTCAAGTTGGCACCCAATGCTTTTCAATGAATACCTGGATTATTTGGGATTGTATATTCATAGGTCACTTCATTTTCAGTCACTCCATTTATCTCTCTGATTCTTCCTTCAGAAATGCTGGTAGTGGGAAGTTCTAGAAGTTGTTGGTAGGTATTTGTCCAAAACTTGTAGTTTGGGATTAGAGGGAATACTGTTTTGGTTATCCATAGGCTTCTAGTTTTATCAAGTTGGTCTGCCTATTGGGATTGGAAAGTTACTTAAACTGTACTTCTTCTACTGCCTTCATCTTCCTACGATCTCCCTTATCTTGCCTTTTAAGATTGAAATACATGTTTAAATTTTTATGTCATGGAAGATTTGAAACCATTATCTCATTATTTCCACAGACTCTTGGAGCCCATAAACTGCCATAGAATTCTAATGACAGTTATCTAAAAACAACCTATAACAAGATGAGGAGCTGTCCTGGTGAGAGGATCGCTTTCAGTAATTTTTCTTAGTTGAATTCTTGCTAAGACTCAGACTTTCTACAAACTGGAACCTGAGAGATCAATGCCAAGTATTTCTCTGGTACGCAGTAACTTTTCCATTATATGCTGAGAATTATTATCATTCTTAAACCTTCTGTCTTTCAGTAGAAAAACATGGTCATTATTTTTTTTTGAATGATATTTCCTACAGTAGTAATCGCTGATCCCATATGGACTTAAATAAACTAAAGATATTTTAGGGGTTACCACTCGTCCATGTCTTCTAATGGGCTGTAGGCCAGGGTTTTATTCTCAAGTTCCGCACAATCATATGACAGATGGGAAGATTTTGATATTAGTAATATAGCTTCTTAAATATAATCAATGAATCACCATAGTCAGTCAATTATTCATTTTTATATTGCCCCTACAGTTTTTACTCATGAGTTCATTATTTGGGTCCACTCAGTCCCAGTGAGTGACAATCTTATTAATAAGTTATTGCTTAACACCCTGCATGATTCAAGAATATCTTGAAACAACAGATATCTGAATTTCTAATTCCAGGAAGAAGACTAAGGGACATTCTTTAAATAGATATAGTTCACATTACAGCACCTAATTAAGCAGATTTCTATCAGGGGGTGAAAACGTCAGTGAATTGGCTGTGGTGCTGCTGTGATTAGTCACTGGACTAAACTGTCAAAGCCAAATGTTCACACAGTCATAAGCTTTCTAATAATGCATCAACTCTAGATATGTTATCATACTTTTGGCTAGTTAGGATTTGTCAGAGATTACCGGAAACTTTTCCTTCAGAAATGATGTGATTCAAATTTGCTGTCACTTTTCAAACAAGAGAAAGCATGGCACTCTCACACGGTGTGGTATAAGTTATTACCAGTGTTGTGGGTGATTTAGAATTAGAAAAGTAGCAAAAAGTCAAAGAAAGTAAATTCTTTTTTTAATTCAGCAAACCCACTTTCAGGGGATACATGTATTCTAAAGAAATAATGAGAGTTGTACACAAATTTTTACGTAAAAACAATATTCATTGTTGCACGTTTATAATAGGGGAATAGAAAGAACCATGTTCCATTAAGAGAATGTCAATTGTTGGGAGAACTGGTAGTAAAGTATGCAACAGCATGTGGATGGTGAAAAACAATACAGCCAGAAAATATCATGTTTGGGAGTACTTGGAACTAGCAAATGATGATTATATTTAATTTTATAAAGCAAGTTTAAAAATTGGTATATAAATTATGACTTCAAATTTGCTTTGTGTACATGGACACTATATGTGTGACTGTATGTAAGCATTTGTATATAGAGAGAAGACAGAGAGAGAGAGAGAGAGAGAGGGAGAGACAGAAAAACAGAGAGACAGGAAAGTTTAGATACCAACATCAGGCTATAAGACATGATATATTTCTATATTTCTCTAATTGTAATTTAATGTCCTCCAAGCCCCCTCTCACTAGATTCCTTCTACCTTAAAGGTACTTAAAAATAATATGGGATTTAAGTAGTGCCAGTAAATAGAAGTAGGGACCAAGTCATTTATCCACACTAGCTAGCATCTCTCATTGCTCCTAAGCTACAGATCATTCCTGTTGAGCATGATCCCTGCCATTTGTCTTTCAGACACTACTGCCTCTGGAAGCTTCAGGGATATTTCTCACAGAGGTCCTTCCCATTGACACACCTTTGGAACCCTATAACTGCTTCCCAATCTGAAGATCTCATTCCTCATTGCTCCCCAGGCTAGCAGGAAACACTAAATTTCTCTTGGCTTTTTGCTCCTGACTCTGTCAAACTCCTTCCTTCAGAGACACATTGGATCTTCAGAG
Source organism: Trachops cirrhosus (assembly GCA_028533065.1). NCBI lineage: Eukaryota > Metazoa > Chordata > Mammalia > Chiroptera > Phyllostomidae > Trachops > Trachops cirrhosus. The sequence goes on from CM052542.1 coordinate 129,033,048, forward strand.
AAAGAATTAATCCTCGGAGTTGTTGTTTTTCACAGTGGTAGGGGGAGGTAACAGGGAAACCAGTTCTCTCTCCTATCGGTGGAAGTGGAGAAATGTTAGGACACATTTATTTCCTAATTACTCACCCTATTACATAAACAAAGTAGAAAAATTACAACAAAACTGTTTATCATTGTGTGCAAACACAGTGAGTGAAGATTTTTGTTGTTGTTTTTCATTTATTTGTTTTTTACTTCTTGCTATTTTCCTGATTTTCTATAATGAACATGTAAAGGTAGATAAAAATTATAACCAAAAAAAAAAAACATTTTTTTGCTTGATAGAATAGAAGTGATCCTAAAATAGATTGATATTTTCCCCACTGAGAATCATCAGGTATAACAGTATAAAACTATGCTAAATGTTTATATTATTTACAAGTTATTGACAAATAGCCAGTGTGAACAAGCCTAACTGGACCAGTGAACATAGAATTCCAGATACTGTTTATCATCTAGAATGCAAGTACGTGGAAGTATGGAACACGTGAAGTTGAGAGGAGATAAAAAATGTAGGCATGAGGATGAGAAGACCAGGTGCTTGGATGTAAACACACCAGACTTTGGTCTTTTATGAAGAGCCTACCTGTGAACCTATAATAGATGGGCAGCAGGAATGGGAAAACAAGGCATTTATAGTTTGGAAGTAGAGAAGAATCCATTGGCTTTTGTCCAGGGTTATGACCTAGAAAGGAAAAAAAATTAAAAATCAAATAATTACTGAACAAAGATTCTGTGCTACCATAGTTTTCCCGAATGTATGTAATCAGTAAATACCAATCTTTCTAAGATTTTCCACCAAAGCAATTCTTAGTGAGCCACCTTAATTAAAGTCTTTAGTCTTTATTACTACCTTTCCTAACCATTCAGTCATTCATACAGCCAATGATTTTGAGGACATAGGATTCGCATTGCACAATTCTAAAGAAAGAGTAGCAGCAGAAGAGAATAGAGGGGAAACTAATTTAGATGCGGTGGACAGTACAGGTGTTTTAGGAGACCTAGAAATACAGAATAAGAAAGTTTTCTACTAGTCTTACCAACAACAAGAGTCCACAATACATTTTGAACAACGGACAAAATATGGTTTCCAGTAACAAGAATTTAGCAGCAGGAGACAATGGATAAGAAAGATACTGGGGCAACAATAAAACAATAAAATAAACAATTAAGTGGATATAATTGTCATGCAAAAGTTAGGAAAAGGCTTTTTTAATTATTGTTTATGCTATTATAGTTGTCCTCACTTTTTCTCCCGTTGCTCACTTCCACCAAGCCCCACCCCCATTCCTCCCTCAGTCAATCTCCACATTGTTGTTCATGTCCATGGGTCCTGCATAAATGTTCTTTGGCTAATCCCTTCACCATGGACAGGGCTTTTATTCAAAATCAACCACACCTGCTCTCATTTTGGTGACTTTAGCATTCCATCCAACATCCTGGGTTTTCAGTTTGTGATTTCCTTACTTTTAATTATTCCTTCCTTCACCACTTCTCTACGAGCCACTCACATGGTCACATCCTAGATTTTGTTGTTACAAAAGTGGCATCCTCCTATAAGGGCCATCTGTCACCTCATTGTTCAGCAGGATTGATTCTGTTTCTCTGGCTGGAGAGACAGGTGTCCTTCCATCCTCACCCACTCCAAGTGTGTCCCTCCTGAATGTAGAGGCAAAACTGTCCTTGGTGAAGGAAGGCTATTATCCCATCAAGAATCATTGGTCAGAATGGTGCCGTAGTAGGAAAAAGCATGTCAGATCAAGAACTCAATTTCTCTCCCTACTGTTTTGTTTTGTTCTGTTTTGTTCCTTCTTAAATGAGCTTATAACAAGAAAAAGAAAATGTACACTTTTGACTCTCACTTTCCATGACTCAACTTTTCCTTGGGGTTTATAACCAACTGTCTTGGTTTTGGACTATAAAATCAAAGAAAAGGGTTTTAAGACCACAATAAGCTCTTTGATCATCAGTTTTTACAATCAGTCCCCCAGAGACATGACTGTGTCTTCGTCACTGATAAGTAGATCAAAGGCTCTTATTCTAATCATAGTGGATCAAAAGAAGTACTTTCCTTCGGGAAGCTGTGATGATTGAGCTCCGGTCACTCAGAATAAGGCTTGGTGACATGAGCCTTTCCATCTAAGTTTAATAGTTTATAGTTCTCTACGCTTAATATGTTTCTTTTCTTCTATAAATTAAATTTTAAAAGACATTTTTTATATGCCAAGAAAGACTATGAGTCAAATCTAAATTTCTCTTTAGACTAACACCATGAATCAATAACATCTGTTGATAAGGACTTGCAGGGAATATGAATTATTTAAAAAATCTTTAGTTATAAATGTCAACTTCAATCTTCTTTGAGAATTATTTATTAATCAATGTATTAATGTGGAAGATTAAAATAAGTGTACTTTAAATTAGAATGAATTTTCTATAGGAAATTATCACTATTCATGGGGATTGGCAGAAACATCTTCACGAGGTGTAAACTAATCCTTTGTCTAAAGCCATAAAAGAGTTGGATGGCAGATTTTAAGATACGAAAGCAGTGTGCAATTTCAGGAGGCCACTCCAATTTGCCTTTTTTGTTTTCATTTACCTTAATAAGACAAGCTGTCTAACTTTTCTTAACCTCTGTAGAACTTTTCAATGTCTGATCTATACAACCCATAAATCACCTTATTGTTTTATCTTGTTAAGTATCTTTTAATGTATAAGTTTCATTAAGCACAGACTCTATTTCTCTTGGTTTTCAAATTTTTCTTTAGCACTTAGCATTAGCCCTGGAACATGGTAGGTGCTGAATAAATATAATAGCTAACATTTTAAATACAGTTTTTAGTGTATTAGGTTAGTTATTCCCACACCTGTATATAGTATGATCACTTGGGTAACTTAAAGCAAGATTAGGTCCCCTGATCTCTAAGTAACAGAGCTAAAGAATCAGCAGACGCTGATATAGCCTACCCATTGCATTGAGTATGGCCCCGTAGGCTATTAGTTATTTGATGTAAAAGGCCTTTAATACTCTCAACAACCCTATGGTAGATGTTAACAACTATATTATATAAATAACAATAATTAATAATAATAATAGCTAGCATTTGCTATATGCTTCCTGTATATCAAAGTTGATAAAAAGACAAAAGGAGTTAAGTGACTTCCTGAGATCTGGAAGTCAGCACATGACTGGATTTGAACTCATTTTTTCAGCTGCAAAACTTTTTTCACTGTATCATGCTGTCATCCAGAAAAAATGATGACTCACAGCAAAATATAATATTGTTGCATTAGTTAAACACATTCTAATTGAACTCTTTCTTTTCTGGCTAAGGTTTTTGTCTTTTTGGGTTTCTATTCAGGAAATGCTGGTCTGCGCAAAGCCTCCTCGGCCAATTTTTAGTAACTTCAAGGCTAATATACAAGCAGGAGCAGTCTCAGAATATTCTACTTACCATAACCATTCAGGCCGATCGCCTGGATTACTGGTTTACACAAGCCAGATGATGACAAGATGTGAGCAGTCTCTCAGTGAGACAAATAAATATTGAAAAAGAATTAAGTCAGAGAATAATAACAATGTTATCCTCCATTATAGAAGTCACTGATCCTGTTCTAATTGCCTTATTTTCTGTGTTTACCAGAATTAATCTTTAAGAAAGTTCAGTACTTCATGATCTTTCCTATTTTCACATCAGTCCTATTTCAGTTGTGCTGTGTAAACAAATTTAGGCTCTTATATCTGATGAAACTTTCATTTTACATTTTAAAACCATTAACTGGGATTACAATGACTATCCAATATTTTCTGCCTGCTCCTCAAATCCCCTGCCACAAAACTAAATCCAGGGGTTCTCACTAAAGCTGGATTCATTTACACACTAAAAAAAATAAAGTATTTAAGTTCTGTGGCCCAAATTAACACTTAGCATAGTACTTTCCAGAATACCAATATACACTGAAATGTCCAGATAAAGTATGTAATGGAAACAACTTAGAAATTGAAATTTGGAGTGGAAAGCTTTGGGCTGTGGAACTGCTTCTGACTTTCACCACTTTGTATAGGAAACCTCTCCATGTTGAGGCTATTTTCTCATTTGCAGAATAGGAATGAGTAATGGCATGTACATGGCAGGGTTGTTGTAAAGATTAATGAGATAATATATATGCTTTCTTTTCACCCACAACAGGGACTCACCTGCTGGTCTCTAAGGTACCTCTGTTCTTTTCCTTGGTAGGGAAGTGGGGGCAAACTCCAAAAGTGCACTTAACCTCGTGCCCACACTAACTTATCAATGGACAGCCTCTGCCACTCACGCCCACTGACACATGCTCCTCAGAATTCCTACTGAGTTAGTTCAGAGTTATAAGACTTCAGACACAAACCAGAAACCCTGTAAAAACAACATAATGCAATGGTGGAGGAGAAAAGAAACTAAATGTGAGATTTTTGTAATAAATGTGTGGGTAGAGAGATGAGGCAGACATCATCTTAAAGAATATAATCTTGAGGATATAATTTTTATGTCTCACTATATCCTTCACTGATTGTCTAAACGTCAACCTTAATTTTAAAAATAAATAAGAATGTGTTTCAATGTTCTTTGGATATAGTTCTAGAAGTGGAATCTAAGAACAAAATAAACAAACAAAACAGAAATAGACTCATGACACAGAGAACAGACTGACAGCAGCAGAGGGGAGGGGCCCTTGGGGCTGGATGAAAAAGGTGAAGGGATTAAAAAACAAACAAACAAACAAACAAAAACAAAAAATAGGATAAAATAAAAGTAAATAAGAATGAGGAAAACCTAGTTTGTCCATGCAAAGTGTCTCCAGTATTCTATTTCCATTTGTATGGCTGATGTAAAACAGCAATGGTAGAACCACATATAGCTCTTAAAGCTTTGCTGGGACTTAGCATATTACGCAGCTCCTATTTCATTGTCTAAAGCAAGTGGCATGCTTAAGCCTGTGTTTAGAAGTAGGGGGCCTCTAATCTTTTTTATGGAATAGAGAGAAAACTGGGAACAACAACACGCATGGAGAAAAAGTATTAGAGTGGGAATTAAAACTGAGTTTTTCTGATACTTAAATGAACACAGTCAGCCCTGAAATCTAATCGAATAAACAAGTAAGTAAATGAAAGAAAAAAAGGATGAATGAATGTTATCCATTCATTTTCTCCTTTCTTGAGGACACTCTTGAGAATTATTGAGAGTTCAGACTGTTAGACATCAACCATAGAGTATCTGAAATGTCTACACATATTTTATAACTTTGTGGGACTGAACCAAGGAGACTGGGACCAATGCCAAAAATATACCAACACAATCTGAAAGAAATGTCGCAACAGGAGAATCTGTCTACAGGATGATAAACACTGCTATCCTTAAAGAAAAGCCTTCAATTGAAGGCTAAAGATGAACAATTTTTATCAGAAGAACGTTCAGAATGAGGATATGAGGTTCATCATGGCTGAAGATTCTGGTTCTGATTCTTTACAAATATGTTCATATGAAAGAAGTGAAGGAATTATAAAGTGGACCATCAAGCAGGTGTACCTCTGCAAACTGGAATGCATAGCTCATTATTTTAATTCATCATTTTCCCTAAGTAGACTGCCAACCTCTTAGTTAGTAATTCAACAGTATTTACTGTGTGCCCATTATATGCCAAGAACTATTTAAGGTGCAAGGGATATAAATTTTAAGGGAATAAAAACTTCCTGTTACCATGAACCTTCTTTTTTAGTGAAATAAAAATAATTATTTTTCTGTCGGCATATATGGAGAGCCAGATGGTAATGAATTCTATAGAACAAAAATAAAGAAAGGGGATGAGAAACCCAGGAGAAGAGGGTGGTAGTGGGAATAGCAATTTAATAGAATGGTCATGGAAGGATTTATTGAGAAGATGACCCTTCAACAAAGACCAGATAGCAATGAGGAAGCAAACCATGCACTCCGGGTAAGAGTGTTCCAAGCACAGGAAACGTTAAGTGCAGAGCCTTGAAGTGGGAGAGTACCCAGCAGGTCTGAGAAAAAGTAACAGCCAGTGTGGATGGTGTTGAGTTGATAAAGGTAAAAAAATTAGGCCAGAAAGGTAAGGGGAAGGAGGGCAAACCATTCAATATGTTGTAAGTAGTTTGAGTTTTACTTTTAGATGGGGAATCAATAGAGGTTTTTGGCAGAGGAGTGGCATCATCTAACTTAAAATTTTAGGAGATCACTCTGGCTTTGTTTACAAGGAAAGAAACAGGGAGATCAATTAGGGGGATATTGTGAAAATCTATTGAGAGATAATAATAGCTTGCACCAGGGTGGAAGGGATGAAGATAGTGAAAAGTGGAGCTTTTTCAGTATATTTTGAAGGTAGAGATGACATAATGTGCTGAAGGATTGGACATTCAGTAGAAGAAAAAGAGAGGCATCAAGGAAGGCTCAAGATTCAACCAGAGCAGCCAGAGAGATGGTGGTGTAGTTACAAAGATAAGAAAGACTACATGAGAGGAAGATGCGAGAGAAAAATGAGTTTAGTTTTAGACAAATTAATTCTAAAATGACTATCAGAAATTCAAATGATGATTTCAAACAGGAAATAAGATACACTTTTTGAGTTCAGAGAAAATGTCTGGCTAAAGATAAAATTTGGGAGTTATTAGAGTATAAATCCTTTATAGTCATGAGACCAGATACAATAATCAAATAGTGCAACAGCAGAGGCAAAGACCAATGTTTACAGGTCAGGGAGATGGGAAGGAAGCAGAAAAGGAGACTGGTACAGACCAGTCATTAGGGTAGATGGAAAACCGAGAGTATGGAAAGCCAAGGAGAAAAAATATTGCAGGGAAGAGGGAGAAACCAACTCATGAAATTAGATTAGAAATTAGATTTAGTAATATGAGATCACTGTTGATCTAAAGTCTAGACAAAAACAGTTTTGGTGGAATGGTGAGATTATAATATTGATTGGAGTGAATTCAAGAGGTGAGATCCGTTTCCAAGTGACCAGTTAGCCTTAGACAGGATTGTGGGCAGTTTGGTTACAAAAGGGAATGTAGGGTTACAGGAGAAAGTACAGATGTAGGCAGGAAGACAGACACGATGGTAGAATCTTGTGCAAGTTCTCTACTAGACACATTTATTTTTTAAACAAAATTGGAACCAATGCCATCAGCAAGAGTTAAGTTTAAGAATAGAAGTGAATATTTTGTTAAAAACAAGACAACAGACCCAAAACGGAGTCACTTATACCAGTCAGTCAGTAGTCACCTGGTTAGCACTAGTTAGGTCATCTGCCTTACAGACCCCTGCCATCCCCTAAAAGACAGCGATCTTGCAGTAACCAACCTGCTTTTTTGCCCAGTATAACTTCCTTGTTTCCACTCCCTTCTGTCTAAAAAGTCTTTCATTTTGTACAGTTCCTCAGAGCTCCTGCCAGATTGGATGCTGCCCTATTTAAATCAAATTTTGCTCAAACTCTTAAATTTTTAAATATGCCTCAGTTTATGTGTTAACAGTTCAAAACAGTTGCCTGGAATAGGCTGGGAGAATAAATGAGCTTCTGTGTGTACTGTAGCCGGGTACATATCGCTGGGCTGTGCTAAGGCACAAACATGAGTTTGTTTTTTATGAAATTAAAGAGAGACAAGTCAGCAAGGATATGCATTTTTCCAGTCCATTCTAAACTATGAGAGCAGAAAAGAATTGGTAGAAATTTGAATTTTACTTGAATTGGGAGTTTGCCAGATGCAGGTGATAAAAGGAGACAGTGGCAAGGAAGTTGGGGGAATGCAAAGAGAGAGTAGGACACACTAGAAAATTTAAGCTCCATAAGAAGGGAAATGAGAGTACAGAGGTGGCACTGGACAGTGAAAATAGGGACATTTCAGTAGATTATAAGTTTTGGAGATGTTGTGGTCAGAAAATGGGATTCTTGAACTTGAGATAATGTGGATACATTGCAGTTTATGGAAATAAAGAAGTCAAAGTGTGACTTTGGGGTTAAACAGATAAACTAGGGTTGAAAATAGATCATTGAAGTAGAAAGTGTCAAAAATCTAAGAGACTGAATTGTTGAAGGGGTCATCTACATAGATATTAAAATCACCAAAAATGGTAGCAAGAATAGTATTAGAAAGAGCTCACTGAGCCAGGAGCTGAAAGTGTAAGGCAGTGAAAAGTGACCTGGGATCTGTAGATGACCACAGCAAGGAGCAGGGGTGTTACTGTGCCATGACCTGTGGTGTAAAGCTGTGTGTCTGTGTCAGGGAAGGGATTGGAAGGAAGAGGAAAGGAGAATGGTCTGAAGTGTCGATGAGGAGCAAGGATACACCAACCTTCCCCAGAAACCAATGGCAGAGGGCGTGGGAGAAAAAGTACCCAACATTTAGAGATTCTGCAGGGGAATCAGTATGTTTAGTGTGACCCGCTTTTAGTTAGAGCAAGACAGCAAAGGGTACACATAGAGACAATTCTGAAGATATCCCCAATTTTGCTCATGACTGACCTTCAGTTCTGGCATAATGGAAGAGTTTTAGAAGCTGAGGGAGGGTGACTGATGGGTTAGAAGGGGCCTGTATGGAGTGATATGGGGAATCTAAAGGGTACAGGATGACTTGGGTGTCACAGGCTGCTTTGGGTGACTAGAAGCAGAAATAAACGGCACAATGAGCTCAGTCCTGATGGCGTTGAAGCAGGTAGTGATGGTGAGTCTGTGAGTGTCAGGGAGGGGAGGCTGGATGTGTCAATGTGGAGGAAAAGGAGAGGTGAGGTCTTATCTGGACAGGCCAGGACTACCAAGTTTCCTGCTCATTCCTGTGAAAGTCACTGGGTGTCATATTTACATTTTATCCCCAGTGTCCTCCATTGCACAGAGATGCCATTCGATAAGGGTTTGTTGACTGAAATCAATTCCTGTATCATAAACCATCAACAAACTTTAGTTAGATGTGAACACTAGAGTTAATATGGATGAATTGATTTTGAGTACCTTGACCTGCCTGTGGCGTTTTCAGTCGTAGGATTCCATCCTGTGATACCAGATACTGTTAAGCTTCACATGGTAGAACGATCTGACACTGAATCATCACTGACTCATGGATCCAGCTTGTTTCATCTGCAGTGCTCACTTTGAGTCACAATGACCTTTTCTGACTAGTTGTAATGGCAGCACAGTGGGGACGGCAGTTCCTGGATAGTGCACCACTAATAGAATGGTTAGCTAGTGCTGTTTCTTGTCCCTTGGAATGAAAGGGAAAGTAAAGCCAAAGAACAGAGATTAATGTCCCATTTTTCTCACTCAATTGAGAAATATATCTGAAAAACATTCTAAAACTTCCTAATTTAAAAGATAGTCTTTGCAAGGTGATTTTTTTTTCAGGTAGTAAAATACTTTTTAAGGACATTAAAGAATTTATTACATTTACTTATATAGAATAAAAAATAACAGAAAAAAAAACATAAGAATCAAGAAATCCTAAGAACCTTCTTCACAAATATTCAGAGGAGTTTTCGTTTTCAAGAAGGAGATTTGCCCTGGCTGGTGTGGCTCAGTGGATTGAGTGCTGCTGGCCTATGAACCAAAGGGTCACTGGTTGGATTCCCAGTCAGGGCACATGCCTGGGTTGTGGGCCAGGTCCCCAGTGGGGGCGCGTGAGAGGCAACCACACATTGATGTTTCCCTCTCTGTCTCCCTCCCTTCCCTTCTCTCTAAAAATAAAGAAATAATTTCTTTTTTAAAAAGAAGGAGATTAGACTGGGTAATTATACATCTTTTTTTGCACAAAGTTTGTATTAGACTATAAAATCTTAAAGATCCAAACACTATTTATTTTGATTGAAGTAGGAAGTTGGTCAAATACTTTTACAATGTTCCCAACTACCATAAACTGAATTGTGTCCCCCCAAATTCATATATTAATGCTCTAATACCCATTGTGATTATATCTGGAGGTAGGGTCTCCAGGAAGTAATTAGGCTAAAGGTGTCATAATGGTAGAGCCGTAATCACATAGGACTGTGGCCTTAAAAGAAGGGACAGAGATCCATCTGTTTCTCTCCCCCACCCCACACACACCACGAGAGAATATAGTCAGAAGGAACCATCTGCAAGCCAGGAGGTACACCCTCACGAATACCAACTCTGCTGGCGCCCTAATCTTGGACATCCAGCCTCCAGCACTGTGAGAAAATGAATTTCTGCAGTTTAATCCACACGGTCTATGGTATTCTGTCATGGCAGTCTGAGCAGGTTAAGATACCAACCTGCCCACCTTTCTAGACATGATGTTTGTTCCTAAAGGAACAATAGATTCATATCGCATTCTTGATCAAAAGATAACTTCTGAAAATTTATGCAACAGTAAAATATTTTCTGTGGAAATGGTTACTTATTTTGAAAAATATTAAGAGATTTTGAGGTCCTCCCTCAGACTGCTAGTGTCTCATTGGTATGGGTGGTGCTCACTGGTGAACACCAGCAGGCAGAGTGAATGAACAAATGCATGCAAAGAATCTGCCGAATGGGAAGGGACTGTGGAAAAAATACCAAATAATATGCTGTCTTTCAGAACTCACATGAAACAAAAGCCTCCACCTTTGTGTTTATATGCTTTGGGCTATCAAAAAGTAGAGAACTCATTTGTGCTTTTTATTTTTCTAATTTAAAATTACTGGTTTGACACTGGCCAAGTCAGTATTAAGTTTCTTTGTCCAAATCAATAAAAGCAATCACATTTTAATGCCACTGTAGACTTATATACCTGAGATTTAGCATCACCCTCATATAGCTGTCAGCACATAAAAAAAGGAAAAAGTTTATTGCCCACAAGAAAATATAAGAATTAAAAAGTACCAGTCCTTATCCTTAAGTATTTTTCAAGATATTCCCATGTTACTTCCTCATTCTTATTAATACAGATTATCCAAGCTTTTGTTTTTCCTCTCAGTTAGTTATCGTGTAAGAAATGTCAGAAAATGTTATAACTCTTACTAAGGATGAAATAGTAAAAAATCATTAAAAATAACTTAGGTCTGTTCTCCAAGCTGTTGGCAAGACACCTGGTATAGAGGATGAAAAGGTCGACTCTTGGTTCATTGGCTGGGCAGCCAAGCAAGTGCATTGTTCTCACTCTGTAACTCCAGATGGCGTGCTTTGCACTGTGTTAATCTAGAAAAGGAGATCTGGACTAACTGGGTCCCTCAAATATGTGAGCTTTGTATTTAAAAAAATATTAGCATTGAAAACATCAATTTGAGTGTCCTGGGCCATTCAGTTGGATATAATCTGTGACATTCGTATGAGGAGTGGATGACATCTGCCAAGTTTTCTGTCAACTCCTCTTCTCTATTCCTGCCTTCTGTGACTCCTCACTTGATTCTCTTCAATCCATCACCTACTCAATACTATTTTTCTCATTCTCTGGGAGGCAAATGTGGAAAAATGGCCAAGTACTATTTATCGAGTTTTAGAGTCAGAACTAGTTTAAGCCCTACATAACCTTGGACAAGTTATTTTATCTCTTTATGACTCGATCTTTTCATTTCTAATATGGGAGCAATAATAGTACCTAATTATAAGGTTGCTAGACTAATTAAGTAAAATAATGTAGGTTATAGTTATTGTCAACAGTAAGTGGTCAAAATGTTAGCCATTGTTATTTCATTATTACATGTTGAGACCCTTGTAAAGAGAACTAATTAATTCATTACTTTTCTTGGTCTTTTATATTTTTCCTTTCTACTACTAAGAACATCACAATGAGAAAAATTGGGCTGCTTCCCATACAGAAATTTCATAACACAGACAACTGTCCTTTTGAAGGAACCTCTTAGCTATCTGTGTATCTCCTTACTCTTTGCTCCTGGTTTTTCAATTCTATCTTATTTTGCTGTTTGCCATCATTTCTTCCCCAAAGTCAAATGGCTTCTCATCTCTATTTCTATGGAAAGCCTGAACCCTCTCTGTTCTCTTTCATTTTCATCTGAGCATCTTCTGTAAGTTCATCTGGGCGGAGGTTCTCAGCATGGGTGGTTCTTTTTCCTTGTCTTCCTTGACCATGCAGTGGGGCTGACTGTGTTCCCTTTACTTTATTATAAGGATTTTGGGACATTTTTGTAACTTTTCCCTCTCTTTTCCCATGATATTACAACAAAATTTCTATTTATTGAATTTATAGAGGCCACCACTATGTTCTTATTCATATTCCCACATTCTTTTTTTTCCTACTTTTTCTAGCTTTATTTGAAATTACTCACCTGCTTGTTCACTCCCCTCCAACTCTGCTCAGTGATCATCTTTCAGTTTCCCGGAGACACCAGTCTGTTTCTGGACTCTGAGTCTCCCTGCACGTTCAACCTTTCGACTGGAATTTCCTCCTCCTTCCTGTTCACTTGATCAATTTTTTATTCATCTTTTATATCTCAATTTAGATGTCAGGAAATGTACTGTGATTCTCAGCTTCTCACTTTATGTATTCAGTGTATACTGTGCTTTTTTGAGGCACATTTATTCAAATTAAATTACTTACGCACATATTTGTCAAGTGGCTGCCTCATGCACCAGACCAGGAGTTGGTATTTTGTTCACTGATAGAGCTCTTGCACCAAATAGTCAGTAAATGTCTGCTGTATGGATGAATGAATGAATGAATGAATGAAAGAAAAACCTGTAATTTGCACACCTCCTTCCCATTAGTTCTCATGGTATAATATAGCCCCTCTCTAACTGGTTCCTCTACCAAAGCTAACCATCCTGCACTGTAATGAAATATACCAGACAGAGGGTCCATTTTTTTCTCCATTCTGGAATATTTATACTTCCCAGTTCAAACTCAAATGAGCATATTTGCTGAACTTTCAGAGATTCAAAATATCTCTTTAATCAGTTCCTAATACACAGCTATTGATGTCTTCATCCTTAGTTTGCTCAGCAGAATCACGTGGTCTCTGCCCACAAGAGTCTCCCCAGTAGTCTCTGTGGCTGAAGACCTGCTCTCAGTGGCTGGGAAGCTGATGCTCATGGCCAGTCTCCACTTGGCAGTGTTCTCTAAATAGCTTCTTCTTACTCTCACAGAGCTTTTTTTCTCTTTATTTCTTGTACTTGTTGTTATGACCCTTGCTAGAAATGGGAGAGTCAAGGGCAGGTCTCTTTCAGAACTGCCCCTGCTGCCTTTGTCCTGTCTCTTGCTAGCAGAAATTTTGAGATTTAAGTCCAGTAGAAGTGTGTGAGAGGCAGACAGTGGCTGGGACTGACAAGGCTAACTGATGACTAGATATCAGTAGACAAGGGAAAATTGCCACAGTTAAGCATTCAGAGCAGAGAACCCCAACAGTGATTCTACATCAGAGCTGAAAAATAAGGCTCAGAGTATCCAAAAACCAAATCCAACCTCCTAACCCCCCAAATGCTGCAGCAAATAGCAGGAGCAAATTAGAGTCCAGACTCACTAAGCAATTTCATAATTTATGGTAACCCAAAAGGATTCCTGGAGTTTTCTCTGCAAGTGAAGCTACTCTGGGCCTAGGGACAGAAGAAGGATTTCACATCAGTATTTTCAGAATGAGGCAGAATTTTGGAGATTTGCTCAGTGATGGCCAAGAGGACTCAGGCAGCCAGGATGTTACAGAAAATTGGGTCTCTTGATGTCAGACCTTCCCTCCTCAAGTAAGGCTTAGGTTAAGTACAGTAAGAAAGCTGCTTTATCCCAATTTGGGAGACACTCCTGGAAGCTTCTCTGAGTTTAGGATGGAGGCTGAATTCCATGACTTGCTTCCAGTATGGTTGTGTTGCTATAATCATTCACTTGTGTCTCCTTTGCATTGTGTGGTGAAACAGGGTAAATAACCAGGCGTAGGCTGTCTGCAATTTTAATGTTTGGAGAGAGCTCTGCCTTCAGTTAGAACAGTGATAAACAACTCATAGCCTTCTGTTCATGACAGGTAGAGAAATTAGGAAATACATCATATTCCTCACCTTTTCTGGGTCACAGACTTTTAAGAGGAGAAAATTGAAATCTTCAACCACTATTTTACCTGCAGGAAATGCTCCATTCCCCAAATACAAAGATTGAAAGAAGGGACCTAATGGAACATAAGAAGTGTTTTTCATGAGTTTTTATATGTTTACCCCTAGGAGCAGTGGTGGAGGATCAGGGAAGACAGAGTGACTGTGTCCCCCTTGCCCTCCTCCCATGATAAACCTCAGCCCTCCAATGGCAGCAGAAATCGTGAATGCCTGGCAGGGGTCAGAACATCAAATAGAAAAGTATTTGTGGGAAGTTGGGGTCAGAAAAGCCTCTCAGATGGGAAATGTGGCAGATTATATCTGGGACTGGACAAATTAGAGATCATAGGCATTCAGTTAGGATAGAGACAGGGATTTGATAATGTTGCTTCAGGTTATGAATGGATCTATTAATGCTCTTTGAAAATCACAGTGAGGATATTTAAAGTTAGTTCTGTTCCTGGTTTATGCCTTGGATGCAACTGTGGTCAGAGCTTGGGCTCCCAAGTCTACATTTGATGTTAGCCAATTGCTGAGTAGTGATTCCTCAAAGTTTAAAATCTATTATGCTTTATTTGCTGTCTTACTTCATTTGGGCTGCAATAGTAGAATACCATAGACTGGTGGTTTATAAATCATATGAATTTATTTTTCATAGTTCCAAAGGCTATGAAGTCCAAGATTAAGGAGCCAGTAGATTCAGTGTCTAGTAAAGACCCACTTCATGGTTCATAGATGGTTGTTTTCTTTCTGTGCCCTCCTGTGGCAGAAGGAGACAGGAACCTCTTTTGGGAGTCTCTTTTATAAGGGTACTAATCCCATTCATGAGGGCTAAATGCTCATGGCCTAATCAGTTCCCAAAGGCTATGCCTCCTATTACCATCACATTGGGGATTGGAATTTCAGTATATGAATTTTGGAGAGACACAAACATTCCACCTATGGCATTCACAGGAAATAAAGATAGGTATTATACCAATTTTTTTTTCAGGAAGAAAATTAAAAATATACTTCATCATATGATTAATCTGAGATTGAGATTTTGCCATTATTTATTATATCATGGGGAAGGAAAATCCAATCTTTGTCTCTCAGTATTTCTTAGAGATAATATTATTTAATGTACATGCATGTGCACATAAGTGCCCACTTGGTTAGATGGAAGTACAGTGGGTTAAGTACCTGTGATATACAGTTGTTAAAATATATGCTAGACTTTTACATATAATCATCTTTTTCCTAAACAAATTGTACATTTCTAGTGGGATGGATTCATATATTTCCCTTTTAAATTGACTCTTTTTTTCCTAAACTTGCCTTGCCATTCTCTCTTTCCCATTTCACTTGTTAATATTATATTTCTTTTACTCTCTTTTCCATTCCTGATCTCGGCCTTTCTTTCAT
Source organism: Trachops cirrhosus (assembly GCA_028533065.1). Taxonomy (NCBI): domain Eukaryota; kingdom Metazoa; phylum Chordata; class Mammalia; order Chiroptera; family Phyllostomidae; genus Trachops; species Trachops cirrhosus. The sequence continues at coordinate 129,048,500 of CM052542.1, forward strand.
CCTTTCCTCATCTTTCATTTTTTTGTCTCTTATGTCCATTGAATCCTAAAGTAAAACAAGTTAATTTTTTAAAAGAGTAGCAAGAAGCAAAGAGATTTAATTTGTCATGTTTCAGCCAGGCATGCCATCCCTATGAGTTGGGGAATAAGGGATTGATTATAGAAATTGTACTTCATGTGGCCATGGGAGTGACAAGGGAATTAAGGTCCTCAAAAGGGAACTGGAAGACCAGAGAGAAGTCACTCACCAGCCTGCTGAAGCACTGGAGGAGGTAGACAAGGTAGAATCTGTGAAGCCAGGCATGTTTAGGTACTACGAAGGAGGGCAGGTGGGAGATTCTCTTGAGGGCTATGCCTTTGCCTCCATTGGTGAGCCATGGCTTATTGTTGGATGCCAGAGCTGCCAATGGGATAAAGAGCAAGAAATACAATAGAACAGAGAAGAGCAAATGCAAGCTGGAGCTTACCATCATCTTGCTTATATCTCAGTGCAAAGTGAGGGAAGACGAGTTTGAACTTGCCAGTACATCTGTCTCACACTCCACCTAATCAGGATGACCTTCAGAAAATAATAGCTGCTGCTTCACTGCTCCCTTCCAAACATCTATATACAAACATCTTTTTGGCCAACTCTAAGCTAGAATGTTGCAGAAAGGGGAAGGTAGTTCCAGCTATGTAAGTTGACAAATACAAAGCTACCACAAGAACTAAGCATGTCTGTATCATAGGTGTGACAGTAGGACAAGGAGACTTGTAAATGTCAGCATTACATAATTGGCTTTCTCTATTGGACTCACAGTATCTGATAGCAATGGAGATTTCATGGGATCATCTGTTAGATTCGTTTTGGTTTCTCAAAATTACCTGGTAATGATAATGTACGATAAATGATGTACGAGTATTAAGGCTGAATGGATAAATAAGATATAGTTGCTGCCTTAGTGTTAATCATCTAAGGAAGGCAGACATAAACAGACAATGTTAATACAGTGCAGTAGGTACCAGAGTAAAGGCAGGCTAAGGGTTCTGTGGGAGCACAGAGGAGATGTTCTGATGTGGCCTAGGTGAGAAGACTATGGGATCTTCATAGACCAGTTGAAGCTTGACATGAGATTTAAAGGCTGAGTAAGAATTTGTCAGAAAAAGGACACTTTGGGCAGAAACATGGATTGAAAGTTTGGGGTTCCTGAAAATTAAACCGCACACATGGCTGCACTGGCTGGTGTGGCTCAGTAGATTGAGTGCCAGACTGAGAATCAAGGGTCACTGGTTCAATTCCCAGTCAGGGCAAATGCCTAGGTTGCAGGCCAGGTCCCCCATAGGGGGCACATGAGAGGCAAGTACACATTGATGTTTCTCTCCCTCTCCTCCCTCCCATCCCTTCCCTCTAAAAATAAACAAATAAAATCTTTTTTAAAAAGTGCACACATGGGAATGGCAAGAGATTTGAGTAAAGCCACATTTTAAAATACATTGATATATGTGATCTATAATAATTTATTGGTGAAAATTTAGAGTAAGGGAGAAAAAAGAACATTACATGTTTGCTTATTGTACCTTAGTGAATATGAAGGTATTTTTAACATTTAGATGTTAATCTTCCTGATCTCTTTATGTTCTGTATTGTCAAATGCACTGTTCCCATCTAATTTCATATATCTCACTACAAGAAAAAGGTACAACACCATTATAAATCTAGAAAGCCATAGCTCTTCAGAACCTAGTTGCGTTGAAACACCACAGTCTTTCTTGCCTCTGAAGTTTCCCAATACCACTTATTTAATGCTGGTTATATCATTACTTATGATTCTGTATCATCTTTCATGTTACCTGTGGATACTACTGTCTTCCACTAACTCTCTTAAAAGTTACTATGTTTCCTTGATAATGACCACAAATGTAACTCTTACACAGGAAAATGTAAAAGATAATTTTATGGCCATAATAAATTTATCATTCAGAATGTTATGGTAGAACAACACATCTTTTCCCATGTCTTTGCTTGAACTCCAGGCCATAGCCATGACATTCCTACAAATTCCTAAAGTGTGCTTTTTCCCATGTGGACTGCAGTCTCCTGTACACTGACGCACACAGGAAATGTAGGTAAAGGACCAGTCAGGGTAAGAGGAGTATTCCCACTCATGTAAGTAATGCCTATTCCTCATGCAGTTCAAGACTGATTGAAGAGAACAGTCTTGTCACCACATGGTGCAGGAAGCAGGTAGGGGACTGAGAACAGTAAATCAGAAGGCACCATTGGTACTGTCATCATCAAAACCCTCAGATGATATACAATCATCCACCTGCAGAGAACTACAGAGGACATAAAGCATAGAGGTTATCAAGAAAGGGGGGTGGCAAACCAGCAGTGGGGAACACACAAGATGAAGAACAGTTGCCACCTCTCCCACCATCATTGGGTGCTATAGACTAGAGGTGGCACCACACTCAGGGCACAAATGGGTGAGAGTTACACATGCAGCTCAGTCCCAAAGGTTAGCATAGCGCTGAACTCATCCTGTGTCCAACATGAGTATACTCATTCAAAATCAACATGTCAGCATCTTTATGGTGGCTCATTTTTATGTAGTCATACCAAAGAAGTACTGCGCTAACCATCAAGACTGATCCTGGAGCCAGGGCCAGCTGCAAGTCCAAGGAAAATACCATGGCCTGAGCCCTGAGTTTTGTGGGGGTATCTGGGCAAACTCATAGGTTGGACAGCACCTTGAAATGAAGAAATGAGGACTAGGGTCCACAGGAGTCCCCATCTGATGCCCAAATGCCTCATCCATGTAGTATTTTCAGAACAAGTAGTCCCAGGATTTCCAGAAAGGGGATTTAGAAAATTTCTTGGAATCTCAAAGCATAGTAGGCTTCAGGAAGCCCAAGCTTAGCTCAAGGCTGAAACTTTCCCAAGTCTAAGGGTAGTGCTGAAGGTAAGCTAGAGCCAGCTTATGGAATATCTTGTAATACCATGATCAGGAGCTTAAATTGAATCTGTAAATTGGTGCTTCCAACATGTCTTACTTTTTGTGAAATGCATGTTATTTGGTAAACTGAAAAATATGGTCAAATAAATGGGAAACACTGGACTCCTGATAGCCTTTAATATATTAATATGAATTTTCTGTGAAGAGGAATGCTATGCATCCTCTTGTAATTTCATCTTAAAGATAACCCATGAAATCCTTAATCTGTTATAAACTATATTCTTTAATTATTATTATATAGAACACACTTTGGAAAAATCTACAATAGACATGAGGGCTATTTAGAGGATTTCATGAAGAACAAATTTCAGTTTTAGAAAAATCACTCATGGTAACTGGAATGTGGATGGTTAGAGGAGAGAGAAGAGAAAGGGAAAGAGCAAGAGTAGAGGACAGGCAGTTGTTTTAAGAATTAGTTGTTATGTTGAGGTTTGAACTAAGGCAGTATTAGCAGTACTGTGCAGACACAAAATAAGCACATGTTTCTTAGATAAATTAAACTATATGTACTTGGCTAAAAACAACTAAATCAGAAAAAAAAGCCATTTAGTTATTTCAGGCTACTGAGCCTGCCACTGCACTCGATGATAGCAAACATCAGACTGTGCATGGGACTGCTTCCTTGCAGTCATAGTCATCGAGCACATTTTGTTCATGACCAACTCCCAGGGGTGTCCAACCTGTGGCCTGTGGGCCACATGCGGCCCAGGATAGTTATGAATGGAGCCCAACACAAAACTGTAAATTTAGTTAAAATATTATGAAATTTTTTTGTGAGTATGTGTTGCAGTGTATTTAATGTGTGGCCCAAGAAAGTTCTTCTTCCAGTGTGGCTCAGAGACAGCAAAAGGTTGGATGCTCCTGACTGAGTATGATTCTCCTATTTAAGGGCATGTATTTTCCATAAAGCATTTCCTTTAAACAAAAGTCAACCTCTTCATCTAGGTGTCAATCTGTTTCATTGCTGCAGGGAAAACTAACCATGTTGGACTTCAGTGACAGACATTATGTCAGGCTCTGATGTGAATCCTAAGGTATCCTCAAGCGTAATTTTGATCATATGTCATCTCCATTGAAAATGATTTCAGTATCCAATCCCAGTGTAGGTTGCAACTGTGTTCACAGACAGCACTGAAGAGCACGTGCCAACCCTTTCTCTGTAAGTCTAGTCATGTGATTCTACAGCCCCAACAGCACATAAGTAAATTGGCACCCTTTAAAGGGGTGAGAGTTTGAACAATCCCTAGATAAAAGTAGAAGCACTAAGTGTATTAGAAACTGTAGGGGCTAGACGTTGGTACATTTTCTGGAAAAAAAAACTAAATTGCTTGATTTTTAGACAATGAAACTGAAGGTCAGAGAGAGAAATCAACCAAGCCTCCAATGTGGTGGAATGGAGAGGTATATACAAATGTTCTTATCTTTTTAGAAGTGTTGATCTCTAGTGACTACAAATCTCTCTTAGAATACTCCATTAAAACTTTTATGAAAGAACCAACTGTATGGGAAAACATATTTGACAATGATACCTCAGACAAGGGTTTAATCTCCAAAATATATAAAGAACTTACATGACTCCACTCTATGAAGACAAGCAACCCAATTAAAAAATGGGCAAAGGATTTGAACAGACACTTCTCCAAGGAGGACACACAGAGGATCCACAGACACATGAAAAGATGCTCAATATCGCTAGTTATCAGAGAGATGCAGATTAAAACCACAATGAGATACCACTTCACACTGGTCAGAATGGCCGTCATAAACAAAGCAACAAACAAGTGTTGGAGAGGTTGTGGAGAAAAGGAAACCCTAGTGCCCTGTTGGTGGGATTGCAGACTGCTACAACCACTATGGAAAACAGTATGAAACTTCCTCAGAAAACTAAAAATGGATCTGCCTTTTGACCCAGCAATTCCACTGCTGGGACTATACCCTAAGAACCCTGAAACACCAATCCAAAAGAACCTATGCACCCCAATGTTCATAGCAGCACAATTTACAATAGCCAAGTGCTAGAAGCAACCTAGGTGTCCATCAGTAAATGAATGGATCAAAAAACTGTGGTACATTTGCACAATGGAATTCTATGCAGCAGAAAGAAAGAAGTAGCTCCTACCCTTTGCAAAAGCATGAATGGAGCTGGAAAGCACTATGCTAAGCGAAATAAGCCAGGCAGTGAAAGACAAATACCATATGATCTCACCTTTAACAGGAACCTAAACAACAAAACAAGCAAACAAGCAAAATATAGCCAAAGACACTGAAATAGAGAACAGGCTGACAGTGACCAGAGGGGAGAGGTGAGGGAATTTCAGGGAAGAATGGGAAGGGTTTACAGGAACAAATATAAAGGACACATGGACAAAAACTAGAGGGGGGGTGAAAATGGGAGGTTGGTGGGTGGGCTGGAATGGGAATAAAGGACAGAAAACTGTACTTGAACAATTAAAATAAAAATTTTTAAAATAAATAAGTAAACTTAAACACCAAAAAACCCCAAAACATAAAATAAATAAAATGTTTTTAAAAAAGAAAATTTGAAAAAAAAACTTTTATGAAAGGGCATACAAGTATTATGTTATTTTTTCTTAACTACAAAGTACATGCAAACTTTAGCTGTGTGGAATCTTGTGGTAAAGGCATATCACCTTCCTATGCATTCCCTATGTTTCTAAATACCTAATTTCTGTTTTCTGTATAATAGAATAATTCAATACAAACAGGAAACATCTGCATTTTAAGAAGTTTCTAAATAATTTTATTTCCTAGAAATTTATCAGAAGTATTAATTCTACCTCTAAATGCAAATAAGGGTGTTTCCAACTCCCTTGGTGCTTCATACACATAAACGCATCCCACTTCCCCACACTACACCAGGAGCCTAATCCTCAGCACTGCAGTGTCTTCGTAGCCAACATCCTACCTAGACAGTTAATTGTAGACAAAGTTATTTAGTCTTTGCTTGACTGGCTAGAATCCTGAGCCTTTTTGAGTACTGGATAATGAAATTGCAGAGTAGCCCTTAATCTTCTGCAGCAGCAGCTGTTGCTTAAGCCTGAGAAGAAATATAGCAAAGCATGGTAGGTTATTGGCTGAAAAGGATAAGACCAGCTAGGTCCCTCACTGACAGTGGCTTGGCCAGACCGTTGAACATGTAGGGTTCTAAACCCCTTCTGAAGACAAGTGTCCATCAGAAGCAGAAGGCAATGTGGGACACTGAGGAACAGCAGAGCAGCGGCTACCATGGTTAGTTTGGAAAAAAGGCAGTGTCATTCAGAGAATGCTGTGATGCTGGGCGTGATAGAGGATAGGATCAAGTATATCACAGAAAAGGAACCAAAAGGGGCAGGAAGCCAAATGCTGCTGTGCGAAAGCTGGTGATGTGATAACATTGTGGTAGCACCAATAAAGCCAAGCATGTCATCTGCAGCAACCTAGAGGCTCACAAAGGTGACATGCAGAGGAGCAAAATCCCAAAGCCATTGTGTGGCAGGAACAAAGTGAAGCAACCAAACTTCCTGTTCCTAGAAGCTTCAAAGTACAGTGATAACATACTGTAAATAAAAGAAGTTCTGGAACAACACAGCATAAACCCATCTGTGTTTTTAAAAAATGTGTGTATGTGTTTCTGTGGTTGCAGGTATATGTATGCGAGAATGCTAGTATGTGCACAGGTGCATTTAGACAGATATGTCTGTAGGACACAGAGAAACATCTGAAAACACGCCAAATTGACCGAACTGTTTCCTATACTTTATCTTGGGTTGTCAAATAAGAAAGCTGGATGAGGGCACCCTCTTTTCTTAGTTATGAGTGTTAAAGTTTGAATCGTCAGTGCTGACAGACTTCACTTTCTTTTAGTCTTTGTCCATATTTCCTTAAAAATATATATATTTTTTAAAAAGTCAAACTTTATATTTTACAGCCTCCTTTAGCTGTGGGAATCTGAAAAATCTCTTCAATATTTGTTTTCGTTGTTTTCTAACTCTGTAAATTGGGCGTGCCCTTCTGACCAGGCAGAGATGTGGAGCTCAAATGAACTGAGGCTTCCCCGGTGCTTTGTAAGTGAGAGAGCAATACGGTATAAATATGAGATCAACCTTTGCCTGTTATTTCTGTTGAGAAACCAAGAGTGTACTTGACATACCCTTGCAGAAGTGAAGAAAGGCTTTAATTCTGAATATTTTTCATCAACCTATGCTTTGAAGGCCCTGTACCAGTGACTGTCCATGTGGATTTGGTCAGGCAAAAGAACAATTCTGTAATGTTTTTACTGTAGGATACCCATTCTTCCCTCCCCACTCTGAACTGAGGAGAGCTTATTAACATTGTTAGCTGAGAGGTAGACAAAAGAGCTTTATTTATCCCTTGACTTGTCTTCTCTATTCTTCTGTTTCAGATTCCAGCCCAGACAAGCAAGAGAAATGATAATATTCTAATTAAAAAGATAAAACTGGGCTTTTACTTTCTCACTTATAGGCTTCCTCCTTATATAACAATAAGTATGTAACAGAAAACATACTTATCTTCTAGGAGTCACATATCAATCATTAAAATAAACATCAAAGCTTTGTAAATGGGGCTTTATGAACTTTTATTTCCACCACTCTCATCAATTTTTGCTAACTGGAATCCTTAAACTCCAGCCCCTAGCAATAACCCATGTAAAGTACATTAGCTCTCAAATTTAGCATGAGTAGGAATAATTTGGTTTGCTTCTTTAAAAATGCAGATTTCTGAGCCTCATCTGTAATTCATAGGATTTAGTTTAGGTCTGGGTTTCACCCCAGGAATCTGCACTTTAATCTGTACCCCAGATGATTCTAATGAGGTAATCTAAAAATTGAGATTCCACTGCAGTAGTTTACAAGGATCTACAATAGGATATATATCCCAATTCTCATTTTAAAAAGACAATAGCCTTAGGTAAGTCTGATATTCACTAATTCATTCATTTGTTCATTTAAACAAATATACGTTGAGTGCCTGCATGTTTCAAGTTCTAGGTAATAAAGATATTAACATGATGCTGCTTCTATCCTCAAGAAGTTTATGATGTATCTTTCAGGAGCTGAGTTAAGTTTTTTTACTACATATTCATTTTATTCCAGACATCTGAGATGATTTTTTTGCTGCCCTTCTCCCTGTACTCTGTGGCCAATCGATATCACTTTAATATTATCTGGGAGCATAAGTCAAAAGTCTCAAAAATTTTCATGTTTGGGGCAGAAATATGTCTAAATGGCAGTGGAGATGCCACAAAGTCTGCAGATAGCTTATGGTGCAAACTTTTTTATTTGATGAGAAATACAAGGTTGGTAAGGGGTGTCTCTAATACAACAGCAAAGCACCCTTTCTATTTGGCAGAATATATGTCTTCCATATGTCATTCTTGCTAGAAGGCTAAACCATTTGGATGGTTATGTCTAGCACTTGGAACCTGAAAAACTGGTGCAACGATACAGAGTCCATAATGATACTATTTGTTACCTAGACTGCTGAGGATGTCTGGCAGCAGAGTTGAGGATTAAGATACCGCAGGCATGATGGACAGTGTTGGCTGTGCCTTTGGCAGCATCATAATCAGACTGTTTCTGGGAGTTCCTTTAGCTCCAGTCTACTCTTCAAGACTGACTCTCCAACCTCCTGATTAATTCTTTCCCATAAATTTCTTTTCTGCTTTAGTTGTTCAAATCAGTTTCTCCTGCCCACAACCCAGAATTTTGATAAACACCAAGACGAGTATCAGCCATTATGTAACAGAAAACACAGCCCCAGACAAATGGCAGAGGACAAACCTGAGATTGGATCTATGGACTATGTGGGCATGAAGTCAGGGAGAATCCCATTTGCATGGGAGCAAGAAAGACCCCCGAATGTAATGCTAAACTATTGCCGTTAACCTGGAATGCAGTAATGTCCAATAAGGTCAAGTCTTTGTAGGATTAAGTTACCTCTTCCACAGAAAAATGAAAGGAATGAAAAAGTCAAGGACTATAGAATGAGATGTTGGTCTTTCACTCTCCTGGAAATCTCAGCAAACAGTTCTCCAATTTCTCAAATAAAGATACTGAATGAAATCCAGGGATAGTTTATGACCAAGATAAAGGAATCTGTTATCTATTGTTGTAAGGTGGTTCAGAAAATTCTATCTGTTCAATTCACTGCCATTGTTCTGGGGCTGGTGGTACTCCTGGGAATATACAGGAAATTCAGAAAACCTTGGGATACCCTGAATCCTCACCTCCCACTGAGCATCTTCTACCAGTCTCCTCCCTGTCAATAAGGCCACTTATTGCAGACAGTCTTCCCTCACCTAATGGACTTACCCTCCTCAAAGAGCCAATTCTTTTCATAACTCACTTTCTTTCCTTCTTCTCCAAGGTCAAGTCAGGGAAGAAAAGGAAGAGAAGGCTTACATATAAACATCTCTAGTACTTCCCTAATTTATACTTGTTAGAATCTCAAGGATATGTATAGACATGAATTCTATGAGGGGATAGTCCAGGATAGATCAACCTAAGTTTATTGATGTAGGTGTCAGCGATTCTGTATTAAGCATGCTGGTCAAAGAGGTGAGAGTAGTTCTGATATATGGTGTTTACATAATATTGATGTGAAATGTCAGGAGTTTTGTGGACTAAGGTAGAGAAAGGAATCCAAAAATTAAAAATAGAACTTCTTAAGTAGCTTTGTCTTGTACAATCAGACCAACCATTTTAATTTACTAATGAAGCTCCCAATAAGGCCCAGAAACCAGCCTTGATAAGTACAATGGCAAGGGGACCAACATATCTGAAGATGAAAGAAATGTTGGTGTGAAGCACTAAAAATGAAATGAGCTCCTTGATTTCAATGTGGGTGAGAGAATTTTAAGGTGGCAAAAAAAGACAAGTAATATCAGATAATCACAAATGGCGTGGCCACATACGTGTCATGTACCATGTACCTGCTATCATCATCAGAAGGGTCTGACCCACAGGGATCTCTAACAGTTGTTATTTGGTCATTGGGTACCTAGGGTGAAAGTGGATATGGAGTTCACCGAGGTCCTACTACTTGATTTGTACTGACAGGAGTAGAAACCCGACAAACTTCAAAGCTGGTGCACAGAGATCTGACTGGAAGCCCCATGAGTCACAGTCCCTTTTCCATTTCTCTGGCCTGAGTCAGTTCATAGATGCTCTTTGAAGTGCTCTTTGAAGTGCAGGTGATATGAGCAAAGATCTTGGGGAATGAGAAGACATAGATGGAAAAACTAACCTACTTTGCGACTTTGGAGGAGATAGGGGCTGAAGAAGCAATGTAAGTCTTTGGGGTTATATTTTTATATTTATCATTTTCCCCAATAACATTTTATTTGTTCCTTTGCCTATTGTTCATGTTCTGACATTAACATTTTACAGTGTTTTCTAGTTTTTAAAAAAGCACTTCATGGGGATATTTTCAAATTTTCAAATCTTGAAGACAAGCATATAATATGTTAGAAAGCCATAAAATGGCCACTCTACTTTTAATCCATTTCATTATTTACTGGGAATGACCTTGTCTGTAATTTAGCAATTTAGAGTTTTTTTCTTGAATGTTGTGGTTACTTAATTCATCTTTCCAGAGATTATTTTTGAATGCCAGATGAGTCTGCATTACAATCTGATTCTTACCTGTCTGCTCAGATGGAATGTTTTTCTTTGCATTTGGAGAAAATGTTAATTAACACATTAGGAATGTATTTGGTACATTTAGTTGCAAATGCAAACAGTCTAATCTTCTATTCATTAGAGCCTTTTGTCTGAATCATTCAAGTGAGTAACAGGCTGCTCTGAGACATCACCAAAATGATTCAGTTATCCTAAAAGTATTTCTTTTGTTTTTCTGGGAAGAGTTATATATTTTGAATTACTCAAATTGCATTTTCATTTCATCACCAGGCTAACTACCATAGCAACACTTAAAACGATGGTCATGTTAATTACTTCACTGACAAGAGGTTCTGGCCAAATTTTCCATTCTGAACTTAGCCGAGAATGTTACCAGCATCTGTAGAACTAAACATCGGAGATTTTGTACTTTGGGGCTTCATATTGATGTTGAAGGAATACCGGTGAAGAAGCAAGGTACAATGAGATGGCTGGGTTCAGTTTTCCCCTTTGGTTCTATTCCCTTTCTCCTCATCGTTCACGTTTATTCTTTCCTAGGGGTGAGCATAACTGGAGGGCAGAAAAGGAAAGTCATTTATCAAGTACCTACTATGTGCTAAGTGCTAACTCTCTATGATCAGTTTAATCTTCCTGACAGTTGTATGGGTGAGGTAATACTATTTTTTCTCTTGACAGATGAGAAAAATGAGGCTCAGAAGAATGAGTTCTTTCATTTATTAACTTAATAAATAGTTATAAACTGTTTTCTTTCAGCAAAATGGACCAAACCAGTAGAATTAGTATAGCTGAGATTTTAAACAGAGTCTAAATACAGAGCTCATGCTTCTTACGCTGTAGGATCTTGTCCCGAGGCAGCAGTGAGCTGTTTCGGTGCATCCTTCCCGCTGGTACAGAGAATTAGTCAGTCGTGGCTTGAGAGGGGGCAGATTTTTTTCACATCTACAACCAGAAAGGGGTGTAAAACATACTCTATAAGGAGGCAGGATACATGTTGTAATACTGCCTACTATGGGAAAAGCTCTCTTCTAAAATAATATCCTTTTCTTCACCATTCATGAAAGGCAAAGCCTTCTCAAACGCAATCAGACTCAAGGGTTAAACTACAAACAAAAAAGCAACTTCTCTTTCTTTTTCTTCTCTGCTTGCACTGTATTTTCTGGTCATCTTCAATTTCTTTTCTTTTCTGGAATACTTCTTATTTTCTCTTTCTTCCAACCTATTCATCTATCTGGAACACTCTTCCTCCTTCTTTCTCCTTATTCCTTCTACACTTTCTAACAAGGCTCTGGGTCTCAGCTTTCTGACATCCCTTTCTCTGTGTAAACCAGAGGCCCCCAAACTAGGTTAGGGGTCACATAGCATCTATTGCACTGGATCATAATTGCCAGTTTTCACTTGAATCTGTCATTGATGGTCACTGGTCTGAGGGCAGGGACCACATCCTTCTTATTTACCATCATAGCCCCAACTCTTGAATAGTGCTGGGCTCACTGTAATTTCTCATTAAATGTTTATTGGAAAAAAAGAAGAAAGGGAGGAATTGATAAAGGGATAAAGACAGGAAGGAAGAAAGGGAAAGAAGAAGGATCAAATCCTTAGGGATGGCTCAGTATTCTTTCCATATTTAAATGACTTTGAAATGCTATGAGGGACTTTGTTCCTCTCCCTGGAGCAATGTGGTACAATTAAATTTCTGCAGCAAGGGACATGTTCTATATGTGCACTATCCAATACAGTTGTCACTAGCCTTATGGGGCTATTGAACATTTGAAATAGGCCCAGTGTGCCTAAATAATTGAATTTTTGATGTGGTTTCGCTGTAAATATAAACAGTCCACGTGGTTAGTGGGTCCTGTGTGGGACAGTGCAGGCCTCGAGGAGCCCCTGGCAGAGCCCACCTCCGTGCCCATCCCACGGCCCTTCCCTCACCAGTTCTGCTGCCCTGTTGCTCAGTACTGTTTTATTCATTGCAATTTCCTGTTGTTTTTAAGAATTTCTCTAACATTCTCCATTACCATGCCAGCAGTCGAAGTGCAATAAATGCAACATATAGCATGCCATTTACTCTTCATTTCCAACAGCCATAATAAGGGTGATTTTGATGTCACAGATACTGGTGAATGGTTTCTATCCATATCACCCAGAGTTGTATTTTCCCAAAAAACCCTCTATAATGGTGAAATGATAAAACAAGCAAATAGCTTCTCAAACAATTATGCCAAATGCTGCAAAATCAGCTAAAAATTGTAACAAAGGTTTAAATTGACCATTGCTCTTAATTCCTTTGGTGTACAGAGAAAACAACAGGCTGCCGATAGCAGAAGGCAGGTAGGGAGAGAGGTGAGGGAAAAGCATGAGAGAAAATGAGTGCCCAATCTTCACCTCCTCGCACAAAGCTGAGCAATGATCGTCCCACGGTTACCATTATGAGATGGCCAGCAGGTGGGAGGGAAGAGCGGTGTGCTGGGAACCAGAAGTTCTCTTCCATACTGCTTGGGCAAGTCACAAAATCTCTCAGAACCTCAGTATTTTTCTTTTCTAAATGGTGGGAAATATACCCACTTTCCTTATCTGGTTAGGTTTTTGCAAGTTTCATAGGAAACAATATATTGTTAAAAGATATTCAGTTTAAAATATTCTTACTATTATATAAGAGGAGGCAGTTTTAAGCATCTTGCCACTCTGACTTCTAATAAAACTCCAGGACAGAAAGAACTCAAGAATATATTATTTATATTTCTTAACAGCCATACTAGCTTACTTACCTACCTTCACCCATTAATATTTACCTGGAAAGATTATATATATATATAATATTATATATATAATCAGGATTGTTGGTGGGCAGTATCTACTTTAGAGTTGTCCTGGAATCTGGCAGTGCTGCATAATGTTATACCAAGGACCACATTAGGTGTTAGATGGATTGGTGTGAAGGGAGGGGGAGTTAGCTGCACAGCATTGGAATTCAAAATAGGGTGATGGCAGTAAAGAGAATACATTTTTGGATTTCTTCTATCTTCCCTGTAAGTATCTCCTTTAACTTCCACATCATGCTAACTTCCTTCTCTGAGTAGGTGCCTACTTACTCTGAAATGCTGTGGTCCAGTGCTTGGACCAAGAGTTTTCTTTAGCTTTGAGAGCTCTATCCACTCGGGAAGCTCAATTAAGCATCTAATACACATCCAGAAAAAGTCCTCACGCAGTTTACAATCTGGAGATGGAGCTCATGTGTATGTAGATGACACCATGACGTAGTACAGTACAGCATACAGGGAAAAATAGGCTCTGTCCATGTGCAGTTTTAGACGGGCAGACTTTTTAACAGCCTCCAGAGTGTTGCAGTTAGAGCACCCATTTTCCATGACATTCCTGCCTAGAATAGAAAGAATATTGACATTCTGTGCATGAAAATTCATATTTACAAATGTTATTTTCAAAACAAACCACCAGAAAATGACAGCCTACATGCTAATTAGATGTGGAGGATTCTATTAGGTGAGGTCAAACTCAACAACTGCTATTTCAACATATATTTCTAAATTGATTTTAATAACATGTATTTATTCACGGTATGGTATATACCATGTGGGAAGATTCCAGTGATTTTCTGATATATTTCCATTAAAAGAACACTACTCAGCTATAAGTAAAGACAAAATACTGGCATTTGTGGCAACATGGATAGATTTTGAGAACATCATGCTAAATGAGTTAAATCAGATGGAAAATGTCAAGAACGATATGATTTCACTCATATGTGAGATATAAAACTGAAAACAACAAGTGAACAAAGACAAACAAAAACTCAAACACACAGACAACAGTGTCTGGTTACCAGAGGAGAAGGATGACGGGAGGAGGTAGTAAAGGGAGCAGAATGCACGGTGATAGAGGGAGATTTGACTTTGGGTGGCGGCACACAATGCAATATGGACGTGCTGTATTATACAATCATATACTTGAAACCTATATACATTTATTAACCAATGTTACCCCAATATATTTAATGAACTTTTTACAATAATATAGTTTCATTAAACAGGCCTAGTATTATTAAAGTCCCTACGCACGAACTATGACCCACGTGAAACCAGGTGATACCAGTTTCATCGTTTGTACTAGTAATCATATGTTGTTTGCATTGTGACAATGTTATATCTGCTGATTATGTCTCAATTTGAAATCCAAAAATGGAGTATTAAAATAAAAGGTTCTCTCTGAGATTCAGCTCTCTTCCTAAAAATTGAGCCCTGGCTGGTGTAGCTCAGTGGATTGAGCACAGGCCTGCGAAGCAAAGGGTTGCTGGTTCTATTCCCAGTCAGCGCAGATGCCTGAGTTGCGGGCCAGGTCCCCTCTGGGGGGCATGCAAGAGGCAACCACACATTGATGTTTCTCTCCCTCTCTTTCTCCCTCCCTTAACCTCTCTCTAAAATAAGTAAATTAATTACAAAAATTTTTGATATATCTTGTCTTCTTGTATTATGATACAAAATGTCCATTTTAATGAATTAGATATTCAGAGTATGCAGAGAAATCAGCCTTGAAAGTATGTTTTATTTTGCTCTCATTTTAAATTTAAAAAGCAGAATGTAAGCAGAAAGATTTGGGGGGCTTTTTGTCTGTTTTTCTACTCTTTCTAAGATATAAAGTACAAAATAGAGCAAAACTGAAAGAAACACTAGCCAGACAGGTAACGTCTCCTTGCTAACCTTAGGATGTTTAAACTTCCCATTTTTTGTACATATTTGAACTTGATATCTTCAGCCAGAAGCCTCTTAAGCTGTGGAATGGCTGAGAAAACTATACACTAGCATACCCTTGTGCAGTTTCTTTAATTAACTGTTTGTCTTTGATAATATAAGGTGCCACTTTTATTCTCTCGTTAAACTCTAGACTCCCTCCTCCATGGTGAAGGAGAAAGTGAATGTTATACTTTTCACCATCAGGACAGATATCCTCAAGTTTTCTCTAGGTATATCAAGTTAGATCTTAGAAGCCCTCTTTCAGAAGTAACTGGAAGGATCAGGATGTGAAGTCAGGCAAGTCAGCTAAAGCAGAGGGTGATCATAGGTGGGATCTTGGGTTAGCAGCAGTTGTGGGCTAGGCATGTAACCTCTACCCAGGGAAAGAGGCCATGTGCCTTTGTCCTTGACTTCCGAGGCTTTCTGTTGTATGGGAACACAAAGGTAGAGGGTTTTCTGAACCCAACCTCTGTTCCTGACATTCCCTTGGCTTACAAAAAGATTCTAGTTGAATAAAATACAAGTTTAGATTTAAAGGCTCAGTGGACCAAAATCAGGGAAAATCTTTCAGAGCTACAACATCTGTCCTTCCAGCAAAGTACTGGACTGTATCAAAGGATGGAAATTACTCTCTAAAATTCCAATGCTGGCATTGCTTCATAGCCTGATACAAACCCTAGCAATATGATGCTTTTTATGTTTTTTGTCAGTGATGTAAATATCCTGATAGCACTGGTGCTCTAGCTTCATGCAAACTCTTCCCGCGTGATGCATGACTCAACATCTTCCCCCTAGTAATCCCTTGATACATGTCCATTGACAACACATAAATGAATGAAAGAATGAGCAACATAGGAACATCCTTCTCCCAGAAAATTTTAGCATTTCACCCTGAAAAGCAAGTAATGAAGCTTTCTGAGAGAACATTTTACAACTTGTTTTTTTCTAAAGGCTTTCGATATAAAGGTTCTTAAAAGTTCAATATTATAACATATTTTTAAAATAAATCAAAACAATTTAACAGCAATAAAACAATTTTCATTCCATGCTATATAACCCTCTAAATTCAGAGGCAGCGCTGTGTTACTGTGCCTGCTGTGTAACCACAGAGCTGACCAACAGGGCTTCAGAAAAAAATTCTGAAAATCCCACCCAACCTGCCTATATAAACAAGGCTGAGGCTAGGGCAGGACCCCAAGCTGAGATCATGAAGTAGTAACCTTTGGGGACCACAACTCAGCCCATCTATTATGCATATGCTGAGTTGTATCCCCCCAAAATTCCTATGTTGAAAACTCAACTCCCACTATATCAGAATGTGACTGTATTGGGAGACAGGGCCTATAAAGAGGTAATTAAGTTAAAGTTAGGTCATTGCGTGAGCCATAACCATTATGGCTAACCATTATGGTGAGCCATAATCTAATGCCACTGGTATCCTTATGAGAAGATACTAGGACACAGAAAGGTACAGAGGGAAGACCATGTGAGCACACAGGAAACAGATGGTGATTTCTATAAGCAAGGAGAGAAACCTCAGAAGAAACCAATCCTGCCAACACCTTGGTCTTGTACCTTTACCCTTCAGGACTATAAGAAAATCAATTTCTGCCGTTTAAGCCACCCAGCTTGTGACACTATGTTATGGCAGCCCTAGAAGACTAGTTCACTTTGTTTTCATCTTTCTCTCCCCAAGGGAGAAGGGAATACATTGGACTTGGCACTCCTTGGTTTCCCCAACTAGGTAGGGTCACTGGTAACTAGCTTATTGTTGCTATCACTGAATCTGCAGGGTACCTGATTATTTGATGCTGCCAGAATAAAAAGGGGGCAGGAAAGAGAAAGTGAAACTAAAAGAAAACTACCTACCACTTGGGGTGGGAAGAACATTTGAGTCTCCTGCAGGCTGAATGAATGCTGCACTAAGTAGCTGACTTTCCAGAGGTCGTCTTCCACTAAAGCAGGGGGACCCCCAACATCAAGATGTTCTAAGGAAGTTTTACAAATAGAGGAATAAGGATCAGCAAGAAGCGGGCTTTGGCTGACACCCATGCCAGAGAACAGTCAGGAAAGTGTCCCTGAAGAAGCCCCTGAATAAACCACAGCTGAACTATCCTCAGCAACCCAGCATTCAGGGAACAGGTGGCACAAGGAGAATAGCTAGTTAGGAACAGACATGAAAGCCTCAGCAACCCACTTAAATGGGATGGTAAACTTGCCACCAATGCTGGTGATTGAAACAAGTTCATTTCCTCCTTCTGTCATCAGGGAAAAGGACAAATTATATTTAACTAATAATTCCTATAACAATTCCTGTGTGTGGAGGACTTTCCCTACAACCAAAGAATTCTCTTGGACACAAACTGGGTGTTCTGCAATTCAACTCAATTCTGATACTATCTACCCAGAGGCAGCATCAGATCCCACAAGTTCAGGGCTCAGTTCTTCATAACTGCTTCCCTTTTTTAAGATGCCAATTGCAAGTCCAGGTTGTTACCTGTGTTCCTGATCAACCAGCTGTAGATTGGAAGTTCCCATGACTCCCTACTCAGGTTTGACTAATTTGTTAGAATGGCTTGCAGAACTCAGAGAAACATTTCACTTAACAGTCAGATGGAAGAGATGCATAAGCAAGGCATGGGGAAAGGTTGGGGAACTTTCATGCTCTCTGAGTGCATTACTCTTCTCAAGTCTCTGTGTTCACTGACTTGGAAGTTCTCCAAAACCCATCCTTTTGGGTGTTTATGGAGATTTCACACATAGCTGATTAAATCCATGACCATTGGTGTTGGAAACTGTAACCCCTCATGGCTAAGGCTGAGTGAGGGACCTTGGGACCTAAGCCACTAAGGAGACGAAGCTTATCTCCCTGGCAGGGGCGCCACCTCTGCCCCCTTTACTTCACCCTGCTTGGCCCTGAACCTGACTGGTTAGCCAATGATGGGTAAGATTCCTCAAGGGAGGAATGACCTAAGACAGGCATGGTCACAAAGGGGACCCCAGGGAAGGACTTAGGGGGCTACCGAAAGAGGGAGTGATAGACTCTGGCCCCTCGGCTTTGGCATAGCCTGAGTCCTCATTCTGTCTGCAAGAAGCCTCCTAATCTCTTGGCTGCCTTACTTCCCCTGACTGATTTAAGCCTGAGACAATAACAGGGTGGTGCAGCCCTGAGCTGGAAAGGGCAGGTTCCCTGGGGCGGTCAGGCCTAAAAAAGAATGCATAAAATCCAGTGAAACCTGCTTTGCTAAGAATGCCCTCAATTTTCTGATAAGCGTCTGAGCTGGAAATGAATTTGTTTCCCAAAGTTTTATAGCCCCTTCACTAACTAATGCTAAGAATAAGCCCTCGTAGTTCTTCATATGCTATTTATTGTTTGATTCTTACTGCCTGACAATGGCTGATGAGCTTTACCTGTATTCCTGTGCAAATTGAACCCAATGAAAGCCTAATGAGGAACAGACTCCTGGCCCTTCTTTGAGAGATGGGCCACCTTTCCTCCACAAGCAGATTATGTCTTGGTAGACTTTCTCATCTGTAGTGGATGGGGCACTCTGGGGGCGGAGTACCCCAGCCCCACATTGGTGATTACAGGCCCACTAATCTCCAGGCCCACTCTCGCATCAGGACTTGTGAACCCTAATTGCATAGTTGGCCTCTCTGTCAACTAGCCTATCCTTTGATTACATAGGAGCAATCCAAAAGTCAGCACATTCACATAGCAAAAGACACCTTTACAGCTTTGATCACTTAGGAAATTCCAATGGTCACTGTTGTCATTACAAGAGTCAGGCAATTCATGCCTGAATGTGCCCTTCCCTCATTTTCTAATTCATCTCCTCAGACTGATTTTCATGATGAAAGAAGAGAAAGGGCTTTGCTGCTTTGTTTTCAATGTAGAAACCAATTTTCACTAAGAGTCAATTGCCCACGGTTAAGCAGACTGTATTTTAGCATTCAAATTAGCTCAGTATTGAAGCATTTCTTGAAGTTGTTTCAGAGCCCACTGCTAGCATATTATTTTGCCTTAAAAAGGTCTATCAAGCATCCTCTGCAGTACTTGCAGCTCAAAATCATGTCCCCGGCAGCTTCAGGATTGGTTATCTAGCTCCAAGACCCATGAGTAAAATTCTGCGAGACTCATGCAGCAGATCTCTGACCCCCAAATTTTCCATATCAAATCTGGGTGTTTTCATGGTAACTGTCCTCTCCCTCCTCCAACCCAGGAAGCAGCATTAAAAGCTCTACATTTTTTAAAATAAATGAGAAACAGCTGCTTTAAGGATGCAACATCATCTTTAAAAGACCCACATTAGAGTAGTCACAGGTGTTCAAATAGAGATTTTTAAGATTCTCATTTTGTTCATTTCTCATTCCCTGAATAGTCCAGCATCCTCTTACACTACCATCCCCTCAGCCTTGCTAAGCCTGCACAGCTGGAGAACAGAGACAAAACATTAAACCCTCTGGAGAAGGATCTTAGATCTGTGGTCACTGGAAAGAAAGTGAAGAAGTAAATGAGGCAGGTGTCTGGAGGCTGGCAGCTGGGAAGTTCTGTTTCTTCTTGGCACCTTCTACCAATTAAAGAAAAAGATTGTTCACATTTCCTTTCCCTGCAGAAAAATGTAGGAGAAAAGAAACTGAGCATACTTCCAATCCTCCACCGAATTGCTGGCAGACTCTGATTAATTATCCTGGGGAATTCCTGTTGAAATTTAATATAAACACGCTACTTCAGCAAATATAATTGGAAAAAATAATCAATTTAATATATCCTCAACAGTGCTTGTTAGGAATGCTGCATCCTACAATAAACACTAAATGTACTTCTTCCTTGAAACCTGTAAATTATATTTGCTTTCTGTAAATATTGGAGGATGTTCTCTCTTCTGTCCCTGGAAATACTTAGTGCTACCTGCTGCCAAGCTTGGGTTTCTTAAGGGACAGATCATAGGGAACTCTCAAACACATTATCTTTACTGTTAATACGCCTTTTCCCCCAAAGTTCTGACCATTTTCTACCTTGAGGGGCTGGAAAGCCCCGTGCTGAGGAGTGGTGACCTCTACATGGTTCATTAGAGCCATGGTACAGCCATTTCTCATTGCTGAGCCCATGATTTTTTTTTACATTTTGAAACATCATATATACAGACTAATACATAGCTATATAAATATATAAAATATGTATTTACATAGTAACATAAAATAATCAGCAGTTTATGCCCCACCCAGGTTTGAGAAAAAGACATTAGGAATACCTTAGCAGGTCCTTCCTGATGGTTGCCGTTTGCCTGCTCTCAGAGGAAACCATTGTGCTAGGTATTGTGTTTTTTAACTTTTTTAAAATTTTAGTTTATACCAGGTGAATCAAATAATTCAAACTTTTACTTCTTGGCTCCTGCCAACACTCAATCCCCCTCTCTACTTTTCTTTCCTATGAATTACTTTCAGGGCATTTGAGGGACTTGTTAAATACTAATTCTTGGAGCCATTGCTTACATGTATATTCTTACAAACAGCTCTGAAACCACATTGCATTTCCAGAATTCTATTACCATTTGTTAGATGTCCAATGTGTTCAGGCTGGCTATGCCCTTAACATCACTTTTTAATTCTCTATTCTTTAGATTGCTAAAGTACATGAGAAAATGCTGTATTCATGATGTACTTTCACTAAAGTGTCCCCAACAGAATTATAATCTTGCAAACACCACTCCCAAGGATGACATGCTGCCCACTTGTTTTCTGTGGTGATTGTGTGCTGACTGCTGTGATAATCATTTTCTTTCTTCTCCTTGTAGTTTTAATACTACATGCACATCTCCAAACAACCTCGTACGTATCGCCTGTTTTCGACCTTTACACAAATAAAAACACTTTGAGACTTGTTTCACTTGTTCAATATAATTTTTGTGAATTTCTTTTTCAATCAATGCATGGAGCTATGATTTATTTATGGCCATACTATTCTACTATATTAACCACAATTTATGTATCTGCTTTTGATGGACATTGAGTTTATTTTATGTTTGGGCTATTACAAACAATCCTCTTATAACTGTCCTTACATAAATCTTCTGGTGCCCATTGCCAAGGGTTTGCTAGGGTAGATAGCTAAGAGTAGACTTGCCAGACCAGAAGTTAGACATGCTTAGTTTATGAGGTAATGTCAAAGTGTTTTCCAAAGTGGTTAGACCAATTATACTCCCACCAGCAGTCTAGAAAAGTTCTCTTTGCTTCCATCCTTGCCAATATTCTCTAAAGACAAGCCCAATCCTTCTTAACACAAAGTTGAAGGTCTTTATTACAAATTATTTAAATCTGGCATATAAGCTAAAACCTGTTTGTCATTCCCACTATAGAAGTTTCCCTTCATTTCCTTTTCTTAAATCTTAGAGTCTGCAGAAATCATTTCTAAGATGCCTCTTTACCTCTGCCCAACTTGAAATATTATCAATGAAATGGTGGGAAAAAGAGGATATGGAGAACAAGAGGAAAACTACATAAAAATTCAAGAATTTGGTTTTCGGCACCAAAGCATCTACAATTTTTCAGCCTTGTATGTCACAGAAGCTATTGAGGATTTTCCTGCTGTGCAAGAAAAAGGGACTCTGAAGAGCAAATAAAATGTGGAGGAATCAGGCTGAATCTTCCTAACATATGCCAGGAAGGACAGTCTTTAAGTCCCTGAAATCCAGAACAACCTAATAACTAAAGCCGAGGAAGCGGCAGCTCATTCCTCTTTTCCAGCAGAGAGGTTGTCCCCAAAATGGAACAGTCTCTGTAGTCCATAATGTAGACCTCTTGCATCTTTAAGATTAATAAGTGAATTGCCTAAACTGAACCCAATCCACTTAGTTATTGTTTCAAAGGGCCCAGTTATACTCTTCTTTGAACATAATATATGACTCAGGAAACTCATGTAACCAAAATCGCCTCACTAGTTAATGGGGTATAGGGCCAGATGATTTCTGAGGTTCCGTTGTGCTTTCATATTGTTTGATTACTACTTCAGTGCCAAAGGTCAGACTGTCTCCCTAATCTAAAGTGTATGTTTATGTAGGTCATTTATAGTTGTTCTTGAAAGAATTTGCTGTTGTTCAGCTCTGCAATTGCCAACTTGATCTAAGAAGCTAATGATAACAGAGCAGGTAGCTGAATACAGCTGAAAGAGGGAAGTAGAATTCAGTGATATTATTGAGCAGCTGAACGATCCCTGGGACCACCAACTTTCTTTCTTTTTTTAAATTTTTATTTTTTTTTATTGTTGTTCAAGTACAGTTGTCTCCATTTTTCCATCACCATTTCCCCCTGCCCCACCCACCTCCACGTCCCCTCTCATTCCTACCCCCTTTTGGCTTTGTCCATGTGTCCTTTATACGCGTGCCTTGATGACCCTTCCCCTTCTTCCCCCGTTATCCCCTCCCACTTCTGCTCAGGTTACTGTCAGTTTGTTCTTTAATTCAATGTCTCTGGTTATATTTTGCTCGCTTGTTTGTTTTGTTGATCAATTTCCACTTATAGGTGAGATCATATGGTATTTATCTTTCAGCGCCCGGCTTATTTCACTTAGCATAACCACCAACTTTCATGTGATTTTTAATGTAAGATTAATAAACCTCTATTATTTAAGATGCATTTATGTAAGTATTCCTGTACATACAACCTAAGACACACTTACTCATGCGAGACTCTAAGATGTCTAAATGACATTGCTCTGAGGACACGGATGCCTCCAGGCCTAGCTTCATAGTTGATGGGATGACTACTTCCCCTGAGATGTAGATGATTTGGTCATCTGCCTCCTCCTACCACTGGCTTTAGGCAAATTATTAAAGCAGATGACTTTTACCATCTCTAATATTCCTTAATGCCCTCTCCTCAGCTGAGTTAGCTAGTAGAGAGACTGGGGACATATTTACAGTGTGAGTAAAGAAAATGCATAAAACATGTAAAGATCCTTGGCCAGGTAGCTCAGTTGGTTAGAGCATTCTCCTGATACACCAAGGTTGTGGGTTTGGTCTCCAGTCAGCGCACATACAAAAAGCAACGAATGAACGCATAAATAAATGGAATAACATTGATGTTTCTCTCTCCATTCTTCTCTCTCTAAAATTCAATATATTAAAAAAACATGAAAAGAAGTTTAGCTCTGATAAATACTCTGGAATTTTACAATCAGAAAATTTGAAAAGAAGTTGTTATAATAGCATGTATATGTAAGTTTTGTGACTGATATTAAAACATTGCTTTGAATTTTAGTAGCTGTGGTAGAGATTTCCAGTGCATATTCTCATTTGGTTCTGCTCTCCTTTCTGGGACTATTGGAAGATGGAATTTTAAAGGCCATTGCAGGTAGTCAAGGCCAAAAAATGTGAGTAGGAATAATAAAAAGTTCAAAATTGCTATAAACGAGTGATTACTGTGAATTTTCCACTCTTTCTCTTTCTAAATTGCAATGGTTATTTTATTTTCCTGTCTCTGTTCCGCTAATTGATATTGGGAGGGGGAGAGGCAAGGTAACCTTGACTCCTTAGTTCATAGGCCACCAGCCCAGGACATGCTGCTTTGGACACAATGGAGAATACTTTCCATATCTCCTAGAGATCTTTCACTGTAAGAAGGATATAGTTCCTGGATGGGAGTTTGACTTGTCTTCCTAAGGAAGTAATTGAGTGTGTTTTCCATGTAGACAGAAGAACAAACTAATTATTTGGTGATCAAAAAGGCAGACTACAATAGAGATTATTTGTGCTTATCCATATTCTTTTCTCTTCTCCTTGAGAAGATTAACTTTCTGTCACCTTGCAGTTAGGGAGGGTCATATATACTAGCTCCAGCCAGTGAAAGGAGAGAAGGTGATATGAATCTCTTCTGGGCCAAAGTTTTAAAGCTAGTGTGTCACCTTTATGGTCTGCTTACCTCCCGTGTCAATTAGCAAGGAGGTCGGTCACGTTGTGTGATATTATGGGGACCTTCCAAGGGGATGGGTGAGAGTGCTCCCTACCCTGCACCAGACTTTACAAGAGTCTGTGGTCCTAAACCACTGGGCCTTTGGAAGTTTATCCATTATTAAAGGAGAAATTGCTATATTCCAACTAATATAATAGCATACCTAGAAAGGAGGAGCCAACACCTTTTCAATAGGCCACCTTCCTAGGCACAGTGCCTCTTGAATGTCCAAAGATAGCTCCTTCTGCAACCCACCAGACCCACTTCCTCTGACAATCTCACCATATCCAGAATCTGTTTATTTTCACTGACCATCAAAACTTCTTTCTCTGGTAACTCCCATCTCTGGTAACTATGGTCTTGCAAAGTATATGCTAACAACTCACATTTAAGTATTAGCTGACAATAGCAATGTGAGACAGAATTTTTCAAGGAAGGTTTTTTCAAGGAATTTTTCAAGGAATTTTTCAATTTTCCTTTTTAAATTTTGTTTCCTTGAACCCCTGTCATAAGTATCTATATATAATTTAGTGCCTGCAGAAATGATTTTGCTTGGAACCCTATAAAAGTGACAATAGAATTTATTGAGAATAACTGACATTTTTTAATAAAAGCTATTTATAGTTTTGGTAATTTATGTATTTTTAGAAAACTGTAGGGAACATACAAGTGTATCTGACCTCAGTCTTCATTTTTTTATCTTTAAGAAATTGGTGATCACGCCTAACCAGAGTAGTTAAGCAAATGTTCTAGTCTCTCTGATCTCCACTCTGCCCGTGTTCCCTTCAGCAGTTCTCTGTGGGACACCGTAATCTCGCTTCAGGCTCCATATCACTTACACGTGTACACTTGTTCAAGTCACCTCATTAGGATATATGCACATAAAGTGAAATCTCATTTTAAATTCTCTTTAAAATTAAGGATGTTTAAAATCTTATAAAGTACACAGGAAGTGAGAATCCCAGGTATGTTTTCATCAGTAGCTCAAAAATTTGTATCAAGAACCCAGGTTCTTTTCTTTCCTCTGCTCCCCCACCTTCTGCATGGATTTCATCTTATATTTAGTTCTCTTGTGGCCACAAGATGGCTGTAGTATTTCCAGAAGTCACATTCAGATATGACACTATCTAGTCCAAGGTGGAAAGAGAATGTGCACTTGCCCACACCTGTTTTTCTCTAGACGAGGGAAACTTCCTCAGAAGCCCCACAGAAGCCCTCTTCCCTTCAGTCTCACTGCCTAGCATCATGTCACACATCCATTCCCAAACCACAACTCGCAGATGTAATAAGAACTTGGGACAGCAGTTCTCAGTGTGTGGTGGGTGGATGTCTGCGGGAGCCCTAGGCCCGTGTAGGGGGTCTGTGAGGTCAAAAGCTTTGTAATAATTCGAAGAGGCTTTCTGCCCTTTTCACTGTGTTTTCATTCATACCAATGGTGTGAAAACAATAATGATGAAATGGCTACATCTCAGCACTAATCAAAGCACAGGCACTTTACCGCATTAGTAGTCATTCTATTCTTTATTGCCATGAACTTGCAGTAAAAAGAATACCATGTCACTCAAGAACGTCCTTGATGAAGCAGTAAAGATGCTTTTATTCACACATTTAGATTTAGAAAATGACAACTGTCCATATCTCAAAAAATAAGCCTCCAAGGAGTGACCTGAGGGCGGGGCACACGATGGAGATTTTAGACTTGGGAGGTTGAATGGCGACTCACCCTGTTCCTAACAAACACTTGGCAGGAACAGGGTGAGTCCCCATTTAACCTCCCAAGTCTAAGAAAGTAAGAAGGAAAAGAAGAAAGTAAGGAGGAAAAGCAAGGCGCCAGGGTGCAAAATTGATTCCTAAGTCAGGGATGATGAAGAAACAATAATATTCACAGTGATGTCAGGTGGGTGAACAATTCCTGCTCCTTTTGGTGCTCGAGCAATAGATAAAGCGTGGCAAGTGCTGGGGGGAGAAGAATGACTTCTTTCTTGCCAGAGACCTAGCTAAAAGGTAATTCCTGCCTGATTCCAGGGTTGTGCACACTAATAGAGTCCCAGCAAATGTTGAGATGCTGATCACAGAAGTAATAGCATCCACAGGACTCTGCGTGCTTGCTTGAGAAAAGGACTGAGCAACAGGACTGAGGATAAGGGAAAGCCATCAGAAAGCCTAAGTTTGCTCAGGAGTTATCAGTATCCGTATAGAAACCTCCTCCACTTAATATCTGAGATATTTATTACATAATTTCATTAATTAACTCATCTAATGTAACATTGTACAGAGAGCTCTTGTCTTAGGTTTCAGATATTCCCAAGAGTTCCCCAGGAAGCCACTGGAGAGTGGTATGTCATTTGGCAATATCCCGTAAAATTGATTTCATGGGGAAACTCATTATAAATCTCATGGATGGATTAACTGCCTCTTACTAATACAACAACAATAATATTTCAGGTTTGTGGAATCTTTAACTCATATCAGCTTAACAATAACCCACAACCTTCGGTCCAACTTTTAACTCTTATCAAAGCAATCTTAGTCTCTGTCATTCTCCCAGCATCTAGCCTGGCATCACATCACATTATCCTAAAACAATATGAGGAATACACTTTATCTCCTTTTGATGTATAGCAAGATTGAAGCTTATAAAATTTTAAACAATTTTCCTGAAATTCATGGACAAGTAGGAGCAGAAATATAATTGGAAACTAGGTATTTTAAATTCTAGCTTCACATTCTTCCATGACATCACAGCTGCCTTCTATTTACAAACTTGCTCAGCGACCTCCATAAAAATGAACATAGCTTCCAAAGTCAAATGGTACTCATTTGACTTCATGGTACTCATGTTTTGATATGGAGATACTCCCACCCTGCCACCTTCCTCTAGCACTTCGTTGTGCTTGTCAGGCAGCGCTTCTCACTCAGTGTTGTGGAGCGGGTGCCAAGGAACATGCTTTACCTCCCCTGTTAAACCCTTGAGAGACGGTGGTGGCTAGTCTCATTTGGCGTTGTTTTTTCCACAGAACCTAGCTAAGTGCCTAGTAGATTAGTAAATACTTGTCCCTGGTTAATAAAATGCACGAATTACTGCTCTGAGTGTCTCATAAGAAACTTCCCCACATGACAAATCAATTATCCCATGGAATTGCCTCTTTTAACTAACTTGGGATTTGATCCTACAGAAGAAACCTGAATTGAGCTAGGCCAGCCAGCGTTCCTGGCCCATTGGGATCATCAGGGTCATGCTGGGATAGCAATGAGATGCACAGCCCAACTCGGTAAAGGACCTGACGTCCCAGCTGCTGGGAGTGTCTTCAGACCATCCTCAGCCTCAGCCCAATCCAGAATTGCCTGGGCTGCCCTCCCTCCAGGGACATCCATGACTGATTTATATGGGAGTGGGAGTTATTAAGGCCTGGGCATCTCAGCTTAACTGCTTAACTCAGGACAGTGCCAAAGGGCCATTCTAGTTCCAGAGCCCCTGTGGGGTCGGCCAAGGCTGTCCCTGGACCAGTATGACAGCTCAACCTTACCTTCTGCACAACCTCGCCTCCTCCTCCCTTCCCCGGGTGTGGACCACAAGCACTTTCCCTAGTAATCATTCTGCACGTGGACTCCCTCTGAGAGTCTGCCTCTTGAGTTCCCAACCTGTGACCCATCCCAAAATTTCCCAGGATTTGAAACAAATTCAAAAAGGCTTCCAAAGATTCTTGCTTACTACTGGAATCACCTGTGCAATTACAGTCAGCACTGGCATTGTCCCCTCTCATGTTTTTTACAGTGAATATAGCTTTTCTCTGGTTATATAAATCTTAAGGCTCAATATAAAGTATTCTAACAAAACAGAAACAGAAACAGGAAAGTTATGTGAGTGTTATGATAATGCCTTTAATCATCTTTTCAGGTATCTCTGTATGTATACATACATAGTTTTCACAAAAATTTGGGACATGACGTAAGTGCAGTTTCTTTGTAAACATAGATCTCACATATTTATGCACAGACCAACAATATATCTCATGCAGCACTTTGGGTTTGTCTAAATTTCTGTTCCCACTCCTTTCCCCTTTTCTCTGCAACCCCTAGACACACCACAGGGGTATAATGTGAGTCCCTCGGTTGGTCTCCTCACATGGACTCCTCCACGCTCATGTAATGATTCACACATACATACGTACATGGAGGTACTTCTGCCATTGTTTTTCAAAACTGGAACCATTTATTCTTCTGTATCTTGCTATTTTCACGTAATATATTATGGAAATCCCTTTAAGTAAAATGGTGTGCATTCATCTTGTTGCATTATATTCCACCAGATCAATGTACAAGTTAGCCAAATACCTGGACCATTTGTTTTTTTTTAATGGATGTTTACGTTGTTCTAGATTTTTACCACTCCAGTGTTGACGTATCCTTTTGCCACAGTATTTTTGCATCCCATTTCTGGGAATTATCTCTTAGAAATACAAGCAGTAGTACAAGGATGTTTATTACAACACTAGAGTGGTAAAACCTAGAAATAACATAAACATAATTAAAATATATATGAGATTTCTTTCCAAAAATAATGTAAAAATCCACATTTTCTCAATTAACATTTTAAGGTGCCCCCTTTCTTACAATCCCATGAATAGGTATTATCACTTTTTTAGATTTTTTGCCAATCTGATGATTATAAATTGATATTTTACATTAACTTGCATTTTCCTGGCCAGTAGAAAAATAGAGAAATTTTTCATATATTTATTGGCTGTTGGATTTTCAGGTTTTAATCTTTTCCGTATTTTCTATTTTTGACCTATATGTCTACTTAGAGAAGTTTCATTACTAGCTTTTTCAGTATTGTAAAATTTAAGCCAGAGGATATTTATGAGTTGAACATGAATAGTACCAAGAAAGTAGAAGTTGGAAATGTTTTTCTAAGAGGAGCTAGTTAAGAAGACTGATTAGCGACAAATAGCAGAGAAAGAAAACATCGTTATTGAGCTCCTGCTTTCCCCTAGGTGCTTTGCTTGCATTACCTTCTCATTTTATTTTCTCAACATCTCTGAGAAGTTGGCATTAGAAAGTGAAGCACAGAGGTTTTCAGGAGCCTGTCGAAGTTACTCAGCTCCTGGTTCACAGCTGAACTTGTGAACCAGAGCCAGTGTTCTCCCACCACCCCACGCTGCGTTGCAGCACACCGGCAATTTTGCAGTGTTCCCGCCCTCTCCAATTAAGGCGTCAGGTCCTCTGTGAGCCTCTCCTACTCCCTCTACAGGGTCCCGGGGGCATAAGAAAAGAGATAGTCTAGCATTTTATAGGATTGGAGGGATATGGAAAAGAATTTATCTGCTAAAAATATCCGTTGTCTGACACTACTACAATTTTAGAGACCCCATCATTGAATGGGACTTTCTCAGGGAGCTTTTGCATTGCCAAAACTCTTCTTTAAAGAGCAATAACAGAGATTTTGTTGTTTTAGGAATTGATTTTTCCTGATTCTGTTGTCTGTGTTCTCTGGTAGCTTACTGAGCTTCTTTAAAACTATTATTTTTAATTTTTTGTCAGACAATTTGAAAATCTTTATTTCATTAAAGCCAGTTACTGGAGCTTTATTAATTGGCTTAATAGTGTCAGGTTTGCCTGATTCTTTGTGATTTGTGTAGCCTTGCATTGGTGTCTATGTATTTAAAGGAGCAAACACCTCTACTTGTCTTTACAGACTGGTTTCAGCAGGTAAAGGTCTACTCTTGCCTGGTACCCTAATTGATGGGATTGTCTCAGGGACCTCAGTCAGGTGAGGCTGAATCCTGGTCACATGGCTACTGCCTGTTCTCAGTTGATTCCTGGGCTAGCAGGCCTGTTACCAGGAATACGGATGGGTGTGGATCCAGCATGGTCCTTGGGCAGGCAGAAATTAGAGCAGGGCTGGAGCAGAGTGACAGAGCTGCTTCGGGATCTGCAGTGGCCAGCACATACGGTGGAGTGAACTGGTTGTCTCCTGTGGGGTCCCTGTGAGGGCAGCACTGACTGTCAGCTGGCAGTAGAAAGGGACTGGAGTTGGCTCACAGGGCCACTTTAGATTCTGCAGCTGGATCCGTGGTGGGGAGGAAGGTTATCCACGTGCAAACGAATGCAACTGGACCCTTATCTCATGCCATACACAAAGATCAACTCAAAATGGATTAAAGACTGAAAGGCTAAGACCTGGAAACATTCCTCTTCTTGAAGAAAACATAGGAAAAAAGCTCTTTAACATAGTTCTTGGCAATGATTTTTTGGATAGAACACCAAAAGCACAGGCAACAAAAGCAAAAATGAGCAAGTGGAACTACATCAAACTGAAAGGGTTCTGCACAGCGAAGGAAACAAATAGTGAAAAAGCAGGCTACTGAATGGGAGGAAATATTTGCAAATCATATATCCAATAAGAAGGTAATATTCAATATATATAAGAAACTCATATAACTCAATAGCAAAAAAACTCAACTTCAATTAAAAATGGATGAGAGCCCTGAAGAGACATTTTTCTAAAGAAGACATACAAATGATTGACGGGTATAGGAAAAGATGCTCCCCATCACTAAGCATCAGGGAAATGCAAGTCAAAACCTCAATGAGATATCACATCACACTTGTTAGAATGGTTATTTCCAAAAAGTCAAAAATAGTAAGTGTTGATGAGGATGTGAAGAAAAGGGAGCCCTTGCACACTGTTGGTGGAATGGAAACTGGTGCAACTACAATGGGAAACAGTATGGAGCTTCCCCCCAAAATCACAATAAAACTGCCACGTGGTTCAGCAACTCCACTTCTGGGTATATATACAAAGGACACAAAACCAGTGTCTTGAAGAGACACCTGCACTCCCCTGTCCAGTGTAGCATTATTCACAGTAGCCCAGATATGGAAACAATCTACATGTCTTTGACAGAGGAATAGATAAAACTGTGATTTCATATGTATAAATGTATAGATATATTATTCAATCATCCACAGGATGAAACTCTGCCATTTGTAACAACATGGATGAACCTGCTGGGCATTATGCAAAGTGAAGTAAGCCAAACAGAGGAAGACAGGTACTGTATGATCTCACCAGTATATGAAATCTAAAAACTGGAACTTATAGAAACAGAGAGTAGAGGAGTGCTTACTGGGGCCTGAGGGGTGGAAGAAATGGAAAATGTTGGTCAAAGAATCAAAACATTCAGTTACAAGATGAATAAATTCTGAAGACCTACTGTACAGTATGGTGACTATAGTTAATGAAGTATTGCATTTATGAAATTTGCCAAGAGAATTTATCTTAAGTGTTCTAACCACAAAAAATGTAACTACCATATTTTTAGGACTATAAGACACACTGGACCATAAGATGCACCTAGGTTTTAGAGGAGGAAAATAGGAAAAAAACTTTTGAAGCAAAAAATGTGGTAAAATATTTAATAACCTGTGACCCCGCACCACCACTGCACCCACCCCCCCTCCACAGTGAGGCAGGTAAGCTACATTCAGACAAATTTTCTCCCAAATTTGGGGGAAGAGTGCATCTTATAGTTCAAAAATATGGTATGTGAGATGATGGATATATTCATTGTGGTAATCATTTCACAACATATACTTATATCAAAACATTACCTTGCACACTTTAAATATACACATTTTTATATGTCAATTATATTTTAATAAAGCTAAAAAAGCAATTGATTTTTATGGGTTCAGTCTCTTTTAATTTTAGATGTGTTGTCCTTCCTCTTTCTTATACTAATGGTACTCTCTGATTCAACAAACCTGACAATAGTCATAGTGACTATTATAATAACAATAACTATTATAATTATAATAGCAATACTAACTCTAATTCTCTTTATACCTGGTTTTGCTAGTAGCAATTGTTGTGATAGCAGTGCTGCTGTGGGGCAGCCACTTTCTCACGAACTTTTACAAGCATTGCCTAACTTAAACATAAGTGCAGATAAAGGCCCCTGCCTTGCTCATACTAAACCCAAGGTAACGGAGGGTATATGTTACGCACTTAAATTATCTTCTGTGCTGTCCTCAGAGGCTTTGACCCCTCAATCTGCTACCCCACCCTGTGGGCTACTGTTGGATGGCCTTACTAATCACCTGCTCCCATTGCTAAGTAGAGAGAGGTGGCGACACTTGAGACAAGCCTGCTGTAAATAGGTTGCTTGCATATGCTATCTTGGAAAACCGCATGTTCTGTTTATTAATCTCTGCACCATGGAAAGGGTAAGAAATGAAACGTGTTTGGCTCCAGCTCCCAGCATTTGTATTAGGAAATTGTTGCCCGGTTGCTTAGAAGTCCATCTGCTGCTGCTGGGTGCTGCACACTTGGAAGTCTAAGCCCGGTAAGTCAAACCCAGCCATTGCCAAGGACCCAGGTTCACTGTGGCAGAGGTGATTAGGTTTCTAAGTGGGAAATAGTCTGCAGAAATAGATGACTTTCTGGAACTCTGGTTTTCTCAGACAGATGACCCATGGCACATTGAAAAGTGAGGATGCACGATTTACAAATAATAATTTTTTTACAGCTCATGTATTTCTACATTGCAGTGCAGTTGTAGGTCTTTATACTCTGTTCTCTGCATTAAAAGGGAAAGTGGGGCATTTAGTGGGATGTTTAGTGGTATATGTCATTTGTTAATATGTCTTCCTGAACTGGGAAAGACACAGGGCAGTCTGGGGCTTCTCTGTTAAGCTGGGCAGACTCGTGCCTGTGATTTTGCTGAAGGATGAACCACTCACCTTGAGAGACAGAGCAGAAATCAGGGAAGAACTCTGGGCTGGGGATTCCTCCTCTGGCTTCTCCAGTGATTTGTTGTCTGTTGTTCACTTAATAGCTTAAATTTTCTGGAAGCTGAAAGTCATAAATACACTGAAACTTGCTGTTCACATTCCAAATCAACTGCTTAGATTTTCCCTCAATGTGGCAGTTCTATTTTGTTTGTCCTTACCCAATGCCCTTCACTGGCGGCTGAAGATGTACTTTCCCAATATCTTTTATACAGCACCATTCTCCCTTTCCTCAGCTAGGAATGCACACTGAATGCTGTTTCTTTGCTAGAGTGTAGACACTAAAGCTCTGTCCCCAGCACACAATAGCAGCACATCAGAACAAAACTCTCACCCCCTTAGGCTCATGAGTATCCAGAGTGTTTTAGTGTTACATATAATATGGACTGGAAATCAGCACAGGGTGCTACCAAAGGACAGAAGCAATCATTATCTAATTGCAGAGTGGCAGTCTTTCTTGGCAAGTCATTGCTGGAAAAGTGGTGCCGAGACCAGTACTCTGATCTGGACATTGAATATCCCTGTGTCAATGCCCACTTCAGCTGTCCATTTCCTTATTCGTGTAAGGGGAGCTGCCAGGCTTGGAGCAAGTCCCAAACTCCCAGTGATGCTCCTGGTGTCAAGCTAACTTACAGTCACAACATTTCCCCCACATTCTGCTTCTCTTTCAGAATTTCTACCCCAGACCCTTGAGGATGGATGGGACTCAGAGTTCAAAAGGGAGATTCTGTCTGCTAGCCAGGATCTCACAACTTCCAGACACCTTCAAAATACAAAGGGGGCTAGGTGTAAACCTTTCCTCATGCTAAGGTGGATAACTACTCCTCTTAGCTCTCCAAACCACTAAGAAGTATTTTCACTTTGGGCAACCACTTGTATGTACCTTTTGAGGCAGGACCTGCTTTACCATATTGTGGTGAGGATTAAATGAGAAGATGCTAGAACTGAGAGTGACAAAAGTGAATTGTAAGTGCTTTATAAATTGTAAAATTGTTGTTCCATTATTAAGTGTCATTGTCATTATTCTTAGTAGTAATTATTTAGTTTATGCATAAATGCAAGTTTTAATGAGTTTCCAGATATAATTAATTTTAGAGCTATGGTTGATTGACTCTCAGCCTTTCTGGGAATATCGGACATGCAAGACAAGAGATTTCAGCTAAGTTACATTGAGAAGTTGAATTAATAGAAATTATTTTGCATGTGTGTATCTCAAACATTAAGTGGGTGGATGATGTATAGCTATTAAATTCCTGGCCAGTCTCAGTCTGAAATACTGAGAATAAAAAATATTTTCCTCATACCAAGTCCTTGTTAAGGTCACGTTTTCTTCAATTGTCTGTGGGCCTTTGCCTCCATTTTCAGCATATGAACATTTTCTAAAACTCTATCAAAGAAGCTGAGTCATGAAGGCAGGCAGAAATTAATTCCCTTTGAGTCGGGTCTCCAGAAACAGGCATTTCTCCTCCTGCGCCCACTTCTATCCCTCCCTTGCACCTGTGCCTCCATTTGGTTGGCAGTCTCTTTTCTGCCCTCCTTCCATGGAAACATTGTCGGCAGTTATTGCCCCTCCAGATTACCCTCTCCCTGAGACTTTCTCTAAATTTACCAGGGAGAGGGAAATTATTCCTTGTTTGAATTTTTGGCAATTATTTCTTATTTTTTGTATATCATCAATTCTGCCTTGACAGAGGGTCACTTTTCCCCAGCTGGTTTTCAGTGGTCCTCACTGACCACTGAACTCCCACAGCACTTTGTTGTAATCATGTTGCAGAATGCACAACATGAATATACCACGTTGGACCCATAGCTGAAAGGAGTTACTGCAGCTTCCCCAAAGACAAGGGTTAGACCCCAAAAGTTATGTATTTGAAGAATCTGACTCATGAACTATGTGATCTATATAAGTGGAAACATTTCCTAAGAGAAATTGCCACACCACAGTTTTATTTTTCCCTGAGACACAAAGCATGAGAAATAATGTAATTTAATACAATAGAATGCAAAGAATAGACCATTACTCAGAAGAAACAGCACATTACTTAGCAGCTGACAAGAATTACTTGGAAACTTCCAGCAGCAGCAATCTACATGAGCAATAACTAAAGAATATAGCTCTTTCTCTTACCAGATGGCCGATATACACTATTTCAGTTACACAGGAGAATCCATAATCACAGAAGATCATTTAATACAAGCCCTCATCAGTGTCTCTCAGACAGCATAAGCATCACTGAAAGAGACTGTTAAAAATTCAGATCCCCACACCCCAGTCTCAGAGAGGCTGAGCAGGTGGAGATTCATGCAGAGACCACGAAAATCGATGTTTTAGGTACAACCCAGGGAATTCTGATGCAAGTGAGTCATAGGTCACACTTTAAGCAATATGACTCTGTGTTGCAGATGAAAAAATTGAAATTTAGAAATATAAATCACTGTGTCCCAAGGTCAAAGACCCACTTACCAGTAGGGCCAGGACAAGGATTAACAATAGCAGCAATGATACCAATAATGTGTTAAATGTTTTATGAAAGATGAGATAAGTCCCCTGCCTTCCATGCAAGAGACAGTCTCACCATTTACCTCTTACTTCCTTACATACCTTTACTCATCCTACAAGCATTTTAAAAATATTTATTGAGAATCTGTAGTTAAGATACAAAGAGTAAAATCTTTAAAGATAGAGACTTGGTGGAGCTTATAGTATATCAGGTGTTTACAAAAATAAAGAAGAATGTAGAATAAAAACAATAAAAGAAATGATTTGGTTAAAGAAAGATCCACTCAATATTTAAGAAGCAGTTAACAAAAGTGAGGAAAGGCATTTCAAATAAACACTTATCCACTTATTCTTTTATTTCACAAATATTTATTGAGTACTTATTATGTGCCAAACACTATGCTAGGCATTGGAGATACAGCAGAAAATAGGAAAAACAAGGTCTCTGATTTCTTGAAGGGTAATTTCTAGTGGGCTGGGAAACAGATAATAAATAATTGTTAACACAAAACTGAGCAATAACATTACATACTAAGAAAAATATTCCAAAGGAAATAAATAGGGCAATGCAGCATATAAGAAGGGGTAGAATGTAGTTTCAATAAATGGGCAGAGAAAGCCACTTCAGAGAAATGATATCTTATCTGATACCTAAAATCCACCGTGGAACCAACGCTGCGAATTGCTGGTAAAAGAGCATCATCCCAGGTAAAGGGAATAGCAAGTGCAAAGGCGCAGAGACGAGTATGAGCTTGTCATAGTAAAGAAAGACCAAAGTGATTTTTCATTGGCATGTAGAGAGTGAGGAGGAAAATGGTATGACATGAAGTCGAAGATGCAGTCAGGAGCTAGAGCCTTTGGGATCTTGTACACCACAGTAAGGACTTTGAACTTCATATCAAGTGCAGTGGCCAGTCATTAAAAGCAGAGAGGTTAGATTTTTCAATGCACATTTTTCCACTCACTGGATAGGATGTAAAGACTGAATTGAAAGGGAGAATGACCATAAGGAGCAAAGCTACTTGTTGTTCAAGGATATTTCATGCTTAAAGAGTAAGGAAGTCCATTTACCAGAAACTAGAGAAGGAGATACAATTGTGCATTGGGACATAGATGATCATTTCCAGTAGGTTAGGCTATGTGCACAAATCCTCTTAGCCCACACAATTAAGCACAGACTGCCTAGTCTGGCATCCAAGACCATTCACTCCAGCCCAGTCTGTATCATTGTATTTATCTTGCCTGTCTGGGTACCAACCAGATTGAGCTGCTTGCTCTTCTCCATTAATCCTTTCTATATCCAGTGCCATGCTTTTGCTCATTTTATTTCCTTCCATCTCCATTTGTTTTTGCAAAAGGTCTCCTTATCTAAATTTGAAGACTTACAAATGTTTTCTCCTTCATAGCACCTTTTCCTACAATAAGATATAATCCCTTTCTCCTTGGAAAACATGTTTTAATTCACACAGTCATGCCCAGCATTATTTCTTTTTGTTTTTATATCTTTCTTTTCCTATAAGATTGTAAGCTGCTTAAGGAAGAAATAATATTTTACTCACTTTTTATTACCCATGGTGCTTTGCACAGGGCCTCGGTATGGAGCATGGACAGTTTTATGTCTTGAACTCGATTAACTTGGAGCCTCATTTCTCACTCCTACCCACTCCCTAAACCCGTGCTGGTGCCCTTGCAGGTCTATGGAAAAGGCGATGCCGTGCTGTGGCCCGAGCCTTCAACCTTACCCTACCATCTGCATGGTTCGCTGTTCAGCCTCTCGTCCGGCCAATATCTTCTTCTCTCAAGACTTAGCCAAGGGCCAACCTCTTCATGAAGAGTTTTCATGGCACTTTACCCTCTCTTCAAGTAAGACTGCCAGCTCCCTGTCAGATTTTTCTGCCCCCACTGCACTGTGTAAACTTGAAATGTAACACTCTAGACATGTTATTCAATATAAAATGTATAATACCTTGCAGGACATTGCTAATCTATGAAAATAAGTAAGTGTAAATGCTAAACTTACACTAACAAAAAAAAAAGAAGAAGAGACCAAGATAGACAAGCAATGCCAATTTTTCAGAAGGTGAAGATCCCTGAGTTAAAAGAGTGAAGAAAGCTGAGTCCCCAAATGCCTGGATGTCACAACTAATGATTCTACAGTGAAGCCCACCCGTTAAAAAGTTCTGCACGCACACAACAAACATCACACCAGGCTTTGTGTGTATACCTCCCTCTTAAATATGCACATATGCACAGACTAAATATTAGTGAAAAGCCTCTGAAAAAGAGAAAGGGGACTCAGGAGCTAGAGCAAATAGGAAGAGGCAATTTCTCTAAAACTATAATTAATTTCTCCAGAGGAAAAAAAGTGCTGTAAAAAGTAACAGTCACGAAATTTCAAAACCAGCTCTCTGAAGTGAAAAACACGTGAGAGCAGGGGTGAGCAGCACACACATGCACACACTCATCACCAGATGCAATTGAGAAAATCTCAAAGATCTCCCAAGTTGAAAAAAATGACAAAGAGATGAAACATAATATTTTTTTAAATAAAAGAAAGTTAGAGACTAAACTCTAACTGGGATGAACTGGAAAGTTCAAATACCAGAAAAAGAAGGTAGGGAAAAAAAGAGGATAAAACAATATTGAAGAAATAATACACAAAAGTTCTCAGAATTTACATTTCTAGAAGGAAAATATTCATTGAAGCTCAGGTAAGTGATTGAAAAGCGTTCAAAAACGCACATAATCATCAAATTTGAGGACCTTGGATTTAAAGAGAATATCTGAAAAGGTTACAGAGAATATAGATTGTTTACAAATAATCAGAAATAAGAATAATCAGATTTGTCACCAGGAATACCGGAAGCTAGAAAACAATCAAGCCACGTATTTGAACTTCTATGGAAAATGATTTCCAATGTGGAATTCCACACTCAGTGAAACCATTCTTAATGTTTAAGGGTGGAATCAGCACATACTCAGGCACACCGAGTCAGGCAGCTGTAGTGATGTGCTGTAGCTTCCACAGCAGGGGGTACTGTTCCGAAAATAAGGTATCTAACCCAGGAGAGAAAACAAAAAAAGAAAAAGGAGAGAGAGTTTTAAGATATTTCTAGAATGATAGTAGGTGGAGAGCCTGGAATGAAAACTGTGCAGTGGGCCCAGAAATCAAATATTTCAGATTGGGTAGAAAAATAGATTGTTTTTAAATGGGGAGAACATGTAACTGATCAAGATTACCCAGCGTGTTTGAGCACAGTGAGGTTTCCGGCTCTGTCAGAAAATATGTGGTAGCAGTGATAAACACATGGGGAAAACGCAATTATTAATTCTAGAAAGTAGGCAAGAAAGGAAGTGTGATCATAATACATCAGGTGACTCAGCTGGAAATAGCATTTTCATAGTTGTGATGATGTCAACACTGAATTTGGATTTAACCAAAAATTCTGATAGAATGGTATTGAGTAAATGAGGGGAAAGGAAGTACACCAAAGAGGTTGTAAAATGAAGGTTAAATATTCAATTTCTCTATATCAAGAAGAAATCTAGAAAAAATTCCAATCATTAAATATCCGTATAAACATATCAACTACATGAAAGCAGCAGACACGTGGAACACACTAACTGTCACTAGGGGAGAGGGACTGGACGAAAGAGGGTTAGGCTAGGGGATTAACCAAAGAGCAGATACAGATGACACAGGGGCACAGACAACAGTTTGGTGACAGCTGGAGGGAAGAGGGGCCAGGGACTGGTTGGAGGTGCTCAAAGAGGATGGGGGAATGAGGACATCTGTAACAGTGTCAATAATAAAGTTAAAAAATTACTTGAAAAAAATGAAAAAGACTGCTTCTGAGGGCCAGGAGAGGAGTGAAGAAGAGTAACAAAAGAAATAACAAGCATGTTGTATCACTCTAGCCAAAAAACATTTAAACAGAATCTTGATGTATAAACTATTAAAGACCATTCTTCTCCTACTCTCCCCTCGATAAAAGAGCAATAACATACAGAACAATTTGTTTCACTATGTGGA
The DNA here is from genome assembly GCA_028533065.1 of Trachops cirrhosus. Classification (NCBI taxonomy): domain Eukaryota; kingdom Metazoa; phylum Chordata; class Mammalia; order Chiroptera; family Phyllostomidae; genus Trachops; species Trachops cirrhosus. The sequence goes on from CM052542.1 coordinate 129,088,179, forward strand.
GACTAGTACACTTTGCAAAATGATTTGTTGAAATAAGTGACCTAGAAAGAATAATGATTATGAAGGTTTTTAGGCAGTTTTTATATAGTTTAAAGACACAAAGCCGTTTGTGGGTATGTATTTATTTTTCACTCAAAAACTCAAAAGAAAATCATGTTATTTGTTTAGGCCACAATCCACGATTAGCCAAAATACTTTAATTTATTCAGTCATTCTCTTACTGTATGGCCACTAAGTATCAAGCATACCGTATTGATTCTAAGAACAATGAAAAATTTAATCAGAGTAGTGATATGATCAGATTTGCATTTTTTAAGATGCTGGGCTGTCTCATGGATTGAATGGGACTACAGTTAATAATATGGTATGGAATACTAAAAATTTGTTGAAAGCATAGATTGCAGGTGTTATATCATACACACACACGAAGGTAATGATAGGAGGAGAAAATGTGTTAATTAGATTGCCTATACAAATTGTTTTACTATGTATGTGTATACCAAATCAACGTGTTGTATTCTTAAGTATATACAACTATCAGTAAAAATTAATTAATTTTAAAAAGAATAGCTATCTTTTTTAAAAAAAAAGAGAAGATATCTATTTGTGGAAGGCACCTCAATAGTTCAATTAAAAGGTGATGATAGTGCCCTGCCTGAGTAGATCAAACAGTTAGAGTGTTGTCCTATGCACCAAAAGTTTGCAGGTTCAATCCCTGGTCAGGGCACATAACTAGGTTAAGGGTTCAATCTCCAACCAGGGTATGTATGGGAGGCAACTAATTGATGTTTCTCTCTCATATGGATGTTCCTGTCTCTCAAATCAATAAATGTATCCTCAGATGAGGATATGAGAGAGGTGATGAGAGACAAAACTAGGGTGGTGACAGTGGAAATGAGAAGTATATTTATTTGCATGACATTTGGGGGGTGATATCACTACTTTTTGGTGGTTAATTGATTTTGTGGTTCACTGAGAGGTACTGAGAATAATTTCCAGTTTGGGGTGACTGAGCAACCAGGTGCATGGTGGTGCTATTAATTGGGATGGGCAACAATAGTACTATTATCCCAACACAATGATCTTATTTATGCCTCTTCCTTAGCACAACTGAGTTTTCAATCAGCTGAAACCTATAAATGAAGCATTAGGAACTTCAAGGAACATCAAGCCTCATTGTTTGACATTTAGATTTTGAGTCCGATGAAAGAATAAGTTAATGTGCCAAGCCAAACCAGAAACCCAGATTCAGACTCAAGATAGCCTCACTCTCTCTACTATAAGTATCAGACAGTCATTTATCAACTAGGTCTTTTTTGCCTTTTCCATAGTGTTTGCCTAGACAAAGCTAAAGAGATTATCAATATTTTTCTTCTCCACTTCATATAATAAGATTTTTCTTTCATTTTGTGTGTGTGTGTGTGTGTGTGTGTCCCAAAGGGTTTGTATGGCAAAAAGCCTTTCAGGAACTTCCAAAGGGGCCAAGAGAAATTGAAATAGAAAATTATTTACCTTATGCAGAAAGTCTTCTGAGGTTGAAAAAATGAGAGTATTTTAATAGGGAAAAATAAATGAATTTTTTTATGTTCTAGTCATGGGGAGAAATCTCATGTGGAGGTCTTTCAAAACACATTTATATTCTGCACAGCTTAATAAGATAAAAAAGAAGAATATAAACACCACTGAAATCTCAAACTTCTCACACATTTTCTTATCATTTTCTGAATTTCTTTAAATAGGAGAATATGCAAGCTCCTATTACAGTTGGTTCTTTGGGAATCAAGAATAACTCAAGAAGGGCAAATATAATCTGTCTGGGTTATATAAACACACACACATTTACTTCTATCTACGTAATATTCATGAAAATACTTGAAGTATCTTGTAGTACTTAAATACTTTGATCTATGATCTATGATCTACTTTGATCTATGAAAATACTTAAAGTAATTTAGACTCTAGTATAGTCTTCAAATTAGACATTAAAAATAGGTTAAGCATACTTCAGCTACATAAACATTTTGTTAGCATTGTTCATGCTTTATTTATGTAAGTATATCCTCAGAAGTCCTCAGGCATGTCCTACAGAAAGCTCATTTTTATTTTAATTTCTAAGGAATTACAAACAACTTATTTCTAGACCTTCAAAAATATGGCATTTTGTTGTGCAAAGTATTCTCCCACTCATAAAAAAAATATGTCTGAACCTTGAGTTGAACAAATCAAGAAGTTTCCTTCAACATGATTTTCTTTCTTAAAATTTACCATTCCTTGGGATCACAGGCCAGTATTCATTAGAGGTGTATTGAGATGCCCCTGGGCTAAGGGAACACGTTCTCATTTCAACAGCGCTCCAGGACCTGTGCTGATGAGCACTGAATTTGTAGGGCTTCTGGGAAGACTTCCGTGTCAATATCTGGGAAGCAGCAATTCCTCAGAGCCAGTCTCCTTCCAGTACACTTTTAAGAGCTGTACTGATGTGTTTTCTAGGCCACTTTGTTCGTACTCAAGAGCTCTTCAGCCTCCCAGAAGTTGGGACTGACTTCAGACAAATTGTGCAGTAAGAGACAAATGTCTTTCCCTCTCTCTCTACTGTTTTTCATTGTCTATCTCCCTGTTCTGGGGCTTTTTCCAGGAAACATCAGCATCTCTGCACTGGTTTGGGCAGCCCAGAATCTTGCCTCAGACCTCCCCACACCCTTGAATCATATCATCAGTATACCTTAGGAGACTGACCCAAATTAGGACAAACATAGGCCGGTCTGGCCAATTAATATGTCATATTAACGATTGACAGTGGCCTAATAGATCATAGTAATACCAGGGTATTTCCCAGAACCCCCAAATGAGTACACTCTACTGGCTACCATTCTGTTCGCCATAATCAAGGCCAACTAGAGCATGAATGTAAAAGAATAACACACATATAACCATCCCAGATCATGGCAGATGATTATAATTGATGGACTACATTTTCCTAAGGAGTAGACAAAGTCTCAAAATCCTTTGTAGCATCCTACTCCAGGTAGCCAATACTAATTTGTAGTAATTATCTACTGCTGTATTCAAATTGCCCTAAAGTTTAGTAACCTAAATCAACAAATATTTATTATCTCATGATTTCTGTGGGTCAGGAATACAAGCATGACTTAGCTGGGTGCCTCCGGTTTCAGATCAGAGTTCAGTTGGGTAGAATCTGCTTCCAAGAAAACTCGAATAGCTATTAGCAGATCATTTTGCCTCTTTGTTCGCTGTTGCTTGGAAACATGAGGTCCTCATCATGTGGTTCTCTCTATAGGAGAGCTCACAACGTGGTTTTTAACCTCCCTTAGAGCTAATAAATAAGAGGGAGAGGGAAAGCAAGAGGGAGAAAGAGGAAAGCACAGCTTAATTTCAGAATTGACATTATATCACTATTGTTGTAGTTTATTTGTTAGCACTGAGTCACTAGGTCCAACCCTCATTCAAGGGTAAAAGATTACACTAGGACATAAACCCAGGAGGCAGCATCATTGGGGGCTGTCTTAAAGATGGTCTACCACACTCTCTCTACTAGATTGAACATGCAATTACAGACCTCACTCTACTAATTACTATTAAATAATTTCAACTAAAAACACAAAAACCTTGAATTTAGTAATCAGAAACCTAAAATAATAGTCTTCCTTAGACCATTATTTTAAGTAGATGCATTTCTTTAGCTTCCATTTAAAATAAACTACCTAATTCTGGAAAAGTGCAATTTCCTTCAGAGTTCAAGAAAAGCAATACCAGGTCTGTGATAAACTATCTGTTTGTAGATAATATTTATACTTTTTTAAATTTAAAAATGTAATAAATAGCCATTTATCAAATTTGTAAAACCTAGGAGAGTATAAGAAAAATTTAATTATGATTTTAGCATTCATAAATGACTACTTCTAACACTTTAGCCTTTTTTCAGAATTAGTATATACATGTATTTATATTCTTCATTTTAAAATTTCACATTTCATTGTGAACATTTAAGCAATTACCCGAGGGGGAATAAAATGGGACATGTTACTGTGGGAAGTGCTTGTCAAGATGGTTTACTCACGCAGACTTGAAGGGGATCCTTATAAAACTACCCAGGTCAGAGCAGAGTGTGAGCCTGTGGTAACTTTTTTATGTCTTGTAAAATCTCTGCAACTGCCACAGTAACAGTTTACCAATAAATGAAACCCTAAGAGAAGAAGGCATAGTAAATTTTCTCTGCTTAACTGGACTGAATGGTTATGACAGCAGTTATGAATCTTTTTTAAGGAAAAAGATACAACAAATCAACAATTTCTCTTTTGAGTTCAGCCTCCCATTACCTTTGTTAAATATATTCTCTTTTTTTCTATTCTGTTTACTGTTTCACTAAGATCATTATTCCCAATATTCATTCCTACCTAAGAAAATCTTCTTGCTCTCTTCACAGTGTTTTAGATTTGGAGTTATAGGCAAAGTCTAATGAGACCATTTTGTCCCTATAAGATGTCTTTAAAGTGTATTTTAATAATAGTGTTCAAGTTAAAATGTGTATCTCATTAGGTCATTGGGAGGATGGAATGGATAATGTTAATAAAAAGCTGACATAGCAAGCACTCAATAATGGAAGCAATTTGGAATGGAGAACCTGGGCCACTTAGCTTCTTTTAGCTGGACTTTCCTTAGAAATTAATGTCTGTAACGATGTGGAACAGTTGACTCTGCAAAAGCTTTAACTTCCAGGGAACTATGCAGGGAGGGGTGGAAAGAAGAGATATACTTCAGGCCAACATGAATGGAAGCAGGGAAAGAATCTTTTTTGAATTCTCATGTTTGGCCCACATTTACTTCTTTAAAGTTCAAAAAACATTCTTAAAAATTTCAGAAATGGAATAAACCTTACTGCAATCACTGGAAGTCTGACCTAAGAAGTTCCTTCAGATTCCCCTTGTTTCTCCTCATACATCTTCTCCACTTTGGTTCCTTTTGTACTCAACCTTACTCACATCTATTCTTGTGGCAAAGATGGCTAACTATCAACCAAAGATTCATGCTTACCTTCTGCCTGTAGGGCTGTGGCTAAGAAAAGACTGTGCAGCCAGTGATGAGGTTCCCTGCATGGAGGGAGAAGCCTATGACCGGTTCTTTCCAGTGGAATGTGAGGGGAGGTTGTGTGTGTCACTCCCATGGTGGAATAGGCTTCTTTCCCTATGTACTAGCTAAAAGAAAAGGGAGAGATATGACAGAAGACAGAGCCAGCCTGGGTCTTTGAGTGATTACTCGAAGGCCACCTGCAGACACAAACAATGGACTATTCTATGAATGACAAATAAACTTGATATTGTGTTAAGCTACTGTAATTTGGGAGCTTGTTGTGGCAGCTATCATTATCCTAAGTAATAGCTACTCAGCTTAAGACTGACCAGGGAACTCCATAGAACTCTGTTCCAACCAATTACCATTCAACGGCACATACACAATCTGTGGCTACTTGGAACTGTACCCAATTACCTAGATAAGGTACCTACCTACCTAACAAACCTACCTACTCTAGATCCCACACACCCAGGAAGAGAGAGGAGCCAATGTGTTTTCATATAGCCAGACACAGTCTCTGTGTCCACTTGAAGTTTCATTGTCTTGTCCCCAGGTCCAATAGCAAAAACACTGTCATAAAATGATAGCTCTCTAATGGGTTTTGAAAAGTGTGGCACAAATTAACTGACACGAGATATAGCAAAGGTGGGTCTCAAGTATCTCCTAGACAGAACGAACTCCTCTCTATCCATGCAATTTGATTGACTCTATAGAGTTGAACTATCCGGCAGCTGCTCCCCCACCAAAGCCGCGGAGACATAGTCTGTCTGAAGAACATAGACACAGCTGCATTATTGTATATGGTAGGGCAGAGGCCACCAAAGCTGGCCCCAGCCATTCTCTAGGCACACAATATTTCTGTGGTCCACATACAACCAAGTAAGATTTTTCTACCAAAAACCATCTAAAAAGGAGTGTATGTACCAAAAATGAAGCAAAAGACATTTAATTCAGGACACATAGAAGACATAAAGATAAATTGCAAAGTAAATTAGGTAAATAATTTTAAGAAAGTTGTTGTATCTACCTTTTAATTTTATTTCTTAATTTATATTGTCAAAGATTAAAGCCTATTCAGCTTTTGGTTGCATGTCAGTTTAGATAAATAATGCATCTTTTTACCACCTTTTCTTATAGCAAATGTAACTCAGAAACATAAAGACATATTTATCTAACCCACATGGGCACTAGCTCTTATTGTAACTTTTAAACCATTTTACTACTTCTATTCTAAGACCCAGGTCACCCAAGCATAGCTAAATTGTTTAGTTGCTGGTGAATTACTGTGGAAGCACACACCCTGTGTTACAACAGCAACAGGGAAAGGTTGCTTTCAGAATTGAACCGGTGCCAGAGGAGACTGTTTTGATTTCTGCCTCTCTCTACCTCTCTCCCTGCTTACCTCCCTCCCTCCCCCTTTCCTTTTCCCTTTCTTTCTCTCTCTCCCTGATTAGGAATAGCTTACAATGAATGGAACTTTTACAGAAGACGAAGGTGGTATTCTGGTGCAGATAATAAAGTCATAAAGCCCATGAGATTCCTAAGTAAGTCCCAAACAGTAAGCTGAAATTATATCTAATTACCAATTACCCAATCAAATAAGCCATAAGAACAATGTGTGCCCCAATAAATATAGAAAATAACTTCATTATTCTGGGACATCTATAGTAAAAAAAATTCACCTGAAATATTGAAGCAATAGGCCACATATTTGGTCCCATTCACATGTGAAATAAACCCTTAAATGATGTTGCACAGAACCGTGGTACTGGCTGACCTGTACTTCATGACCAGACCCACCTGATGGCTCAGTGGAAGACTCTAAGCTTTGTCAACATTAATAAAGAGAGCTTGAATGATGCTCAATCTATTTTACCCTAAGCTAGATAAATCCACTCTTTTCACCAAAAACTATTTCACATGATATTTTCTATCTTCAAGTATTTCTGTATTTTAAAATGTTAGTAAGTTAAATAAACAGGCCTGGTAGAAAGAAGGGGAAGTAAAGAAAACAAGGTAATTAAAATGTGAACATCTCTGTGCCAGATATAGGAGAGGAACTTTGCATACAGGATTGCATTTATTCCTTACAGTACCACCCTGAGGTAGGACCTATAGGTGAAAGAACTAAAGCTTCAAAAGGCAAAATAATTTGCCCCAAAATACACAACTAATGAGTGTTAGTGATGGAATTCTAATTACCATATTTTGCCATGTATAATGTGCACTTTTGCCCAAATTTTGGGGGTAAAAATAAGGATGCTCATTATATATGGGTAGTGCCCGAAATACCTTGTATCTGTTCTTGTGTTTTGTAATTATTTGTTACATAAAATTTCTTATACTATAATATGTTCAAAAATAAATTCTAAAGTTCCTTTATAACAAAAAAGGTATCTAAATATAAATAAATAAAAATTGAATTGAAAAATTAAAATAAAAGATTTTTTTCCTGAAAGTTTGGGCCAAAAACGTGGGTGCGCATTATACACAGGAGCGTACTTGATTTTAAAGCCCTTGTCCACACCACTACAGCCTCCTCCCTCAACTTCCTCCCTGTCACTCTCCTTGTGGGTTCACTTGGAGACTTAAGCTTGTCAGTATCAAGGGAAATAAATGTGTCTATGTTTCTACAAAGCATAGTGAAATCTAGGCACAAAGCCTGGTGCAAATTATTTCAATTCACAACAGATTAAGAGCAACAAAAAAAATCATATATGAACTCATCATCATGATGTCAGATATTCCTTTTAGACCATCTGTTAAACTGAATATAGAGCCCAGAAAACAGAGACGACAACACTTGGAAGCAAATTCCCCAAATATTGAGTGGTTGACTACAAAATCAAAGAAATAAGACACAACAAAAAATAACTTTCAGATGATTTTCGGTGCTTCCTAAGTGCCTCTAAATGTCGCTAAGATGTAGGGCGACTTCTTCCACTGCTGAAGAGTCTAATAGATCACCTAGCCAAGCATTTGGCAAAGCAAGGAGGAAAAACAACAGATTCAGATTTACACGAACTGTAGCTTTCAATTCTCAGTGATCAGTAGGCTGGACAGCCTTCAAGGTAGTTTAAGCCAGGGGTTGGCAAACTTTTCCTGTAAAGGGCCAGAGAGTAAATATTTTCAGCTTTGCAAGCCATATGGTCTCTATCACCACTGCTCAGCTCTGTCACGACAGCAGGCATAGACAACACATAAATAAATGAGGGTGGCTATGTTTCCATAAAACTTTATTTACAAACTATAAGTGGTGGGCCAGATTTGGCCTACAAGTTGTACTTTGCTAACCTTTGACTCAAGCTTTATTTTTTGTCCAAGCAGTGAAAGAGATTTATTAAAATTAATGTTTGTCACAAGACAACAGGTTCTTGGTGAAGAAAAAACAGAAGGGAGAAGGCAGACCATAACATTGTAGTGATGTTAAAGCCAATATGAAGGTCTGTCTCTTCAGAGAAGCTGAGGGAGGGAACTGTGTAAATTTTGTGTGGACTAGAGAGAAATGAGGTGACTTCATTTATGTCAGGAATTCTTTTTCCTCATCAGCAAGTGAAAGGCTTAAGTAAAGGTAAAGTCTTGAGAAAAGTTTTCTTTAAGTGAATTTTTGTGGAGCCCTAATATGTAAAACAAATTATTCCACTCAAACTGTGGTTAAAGCTGAAGGGAGGGAGTCTCACTGCACAAGACTGATCCAGAGTTGACTAAAATGCCTGCATCTCTTCCCAAGAAATCAAAACTTTTAGCATGGGTTGAAAACCTCTATGGTAGGCAAATACAAAGGTTCTTTCTAATTCTGACATTCTATGATTGTGTAATTTAATGTATCTTTTTTCCTGCTTTTAAGGTATATCTACACGATTCCACCAGTATTTCCATTTTAAGATGTCAGTGTCTATTGAGGGCATCTTCAATGTTAATATATATCAATTGCTAGATTCTGAAAGAATAACACAATTGGTTTGATTTAACATGGTATTGTTTCTTCCTGTACAACAAATTAATTGCTTGTATTGTTCAATTGTTTAAAAATTTACCTTAAAATGTTAAATAACACAATCCAATAGGCCTGGTATTAATGTCCATGTGAACTAAATTTCGGATTTGACCCAGTTTGGATCTTGTATTCGTCTGCTCAGGCTACCATAACAAAATAGCATAGACTGGGTGGCATAAACAAAAAATTTGATTTCTCACAGGTCCAGAGGCTAGAAATCCAAGATCAAGGTACAATCATGGTGAGTTTCTGAAAAGGATTCTCTTCCTGGATTGCAGAAGCCTGGCTTCTCCTTATGTCCTTGCATGGTAAGGAGAGGGAGGAGGAGAGAGAAAGAGTAACCTCTTTTGTGGTTCTTCTTAGGAGGGCACTAATCCTATCATGAGTGCCTCACCCTCATGACCTCATCTAAATTGAATCACCTTCCAAAGGTCTCATCTTCTAATAGCATCGGGTTGGAGTTTAGGGCTTCAATATATGGATGTGGGAAGACACAATTTAGTCCACAGCAGATATCACAGGCTATAAAGGAAAGGACTGCAGTAAAAACAAAACAGAGATTGTGTTGAAGAGAGTAATGTTTGCTTTCCTTCCAAGATATCTTTAGAAACCAGCAAACGAAATGACCTTTTGCTTATCTCTATATGGTTTGCCTCATGTTAAAAATAACAAAGATGCTGAAGTCAATTTAACTTCTTTATCAAACCCCATCTTTCTAGTCAGACTTTTCATAATGAACTCTTTTTAGGTAACATTGTTTGGAGGGCTAAAATAAAAATTAGATGGTTATATTGCTGCTGTGATTGGAAAGTATTATCTTTAATTTTCTCTTTTGATTGATTAAATGGAGAAAGAACTGGTGAAGCATTTTCCCTTCAAACACTACAGATATGAGTTCTGGCTCTAATGGTCTGCTTCAAGCAAAATATCTTGATTATTAAGATGTTCACAGAAGTTGCCCTTCTACAGCCATTGGAAATTGAGTTACCTCTGTCAGACTGGCAAACACACTGACTGCCTGGGTAGTAATTGAGCTTAGGTTTTCATCAGAGGTGGAAATTGTCCTGCTGATGAGTTTTCATTTTTGGCGAAGGCTTTGCCGCAGTTTCTAGCACAAAGCTGAGTACCAAAAAAGCAGCCAGTGTGGGTGTTCTAGTTGTTTTATTGCCAGGAAGCATCCTTCGATCTGAGATTTAGGACCACTTGGGAAGATAATACATGCAAATATTGAAGGGGGTTGTTAACAGCAATTATCTTTTAGGAATAAGATAAGTTTGCTCCTCCAAGGATAATTCGAGATGTTTTTCGGAAAGAAATGCCAGGCCATTTTTAACCACATTTTGTCACAGGGAGCTGTGATACTTTATGCAGCAGTTCCTTTTATTTTTCACTCCTTTCACACCAACAATAAAAAGTGTGCTTTTTTTCTCTTTTATAACCTCACAAAACATAATGCATAGCCACTGCAATTATTCCGAGAAGCAGCATGATCTTGCATTTATCCCATTTTATCACCCACTGGAGGACTCCATGTTTCCTATTAGTGGTAGTGAACTTGATGCCATTATGTGTAATTTCTTCCAGATGAGCTGTAGCACTTAACTTCCTACTTCAAAATACTGAGTTATGCTTAAAGCAAGCCCAGCTTCTATAGAGTGATTTCCCAAAGCAGAGAATTCAAGTCTAATTAAACACATTGCTTCCCATCGAGATGTTCTTTGTGACCAAATTGTTCTTTAAGAGGTAGGCAGGTATCAAATCAATGTTGGAAATAATTTTTAGGTTTTGGGCAGACAGTAGCTAATTGAAGCATGATAATGGTCATGAATGAACTAAAAATAATTTATAGAACAAGGATATTTTTTAAGCTGCAATTCAGTCTTTTGTCTCATTCTGCTTCACAGCACTCTTATAATCCTTTTTTCCCCTCCTATGTTGAACATAGAAATATAAATTTAAAAGAGACATTTTGGAATTAAGCGCCATAATTTGCCAAGTGCCTACTATGTGTCAATGTCTGAAACAAGTGACATAGTTTATTTCTAATCCTCACAACCCTAAGAAAAAAAGTATAACAAATATGCAATCCCTTATCCAAAATCCTTATAGTCATGTGTGTTCCAGAATTCAGAATTGCTTGGGTTTTGAGAGATAAGGTACATATGTCACCTAATCTGTAACCAAGTGAGGTATAGCACAGCATTTTAGAGGCAAATAAAATAATGTTTGTATGAAACATTTAAGTAATCATATTAAGTGGTATTAAAAAATCACACCCTAAAACTGGTTCATCAAAAATCATCTTGCCATTTATTTCAAACTATATTTTCAGATGTTTTTAGATTCTGTACTTGTGAATTAGTTATTACAGATGTTTAGACAAATTATTTAAAGACAGGTTAAATAATTTGCTCCAAGTTATATAGTTAGGTTGAGATTCGAACCTACGACTGTGCCTCTAATGTCTATGTTCTAATAGATGAAGAGAATAAGACAAATAAAAAATGATCTTGGGTATTATCTTGGGGAAGGGAAATCAGAACAAAATAGAGACCAGGCAGGAAGAGGAACATGACAGAATTTTTTAAAAAGAATAGTAAATTGAGTAAAGAAAGACATGCCCAAAGGTAGAGAGAGAGACAATGCAAACAGTCATCAGAAAGAGAAAGGTGAAGGGCCAAATGGGAAGAGGAAATCACAATGCCTAGGGTCCAGGTGTTCCTGCAGAAAAGATGAGGCTGGGTAGGTTCTATACAGACAGCAGAATGAGGCTATGGGATGACATAAATCTGCTTATTGTGCTAAAATTATCTCTAATTACCATAGCCCCTGGCTATTTATTAACATACATTTTTCAATGCCTACTATGTGCCAAACACTAGGGATACATCTATAGAAAAGATGGGTATGTCTCTGCACTGCTGGGCCCAATACTTAATAGCTGTGTGAACTTAGCAAAGTTGCTTAACTACTCTAGGCTACAATCAGTTCATTTGAAAAATGAAGATAATTTGTAGAAATCAGTTCATCTGTCAAATAAGAATAACTCATATAATCTACTTCACAGACTTTACTACTTCATAGTGGTGAGAATAAAATGATACAGTACATGTAAAGAACTTAATACAGTGCTCAGCATAAATCAAATGATATAATATTAATCAGTATTATTACAGAAATTGTATCCTTTGAAACAATTGATTGCTTTAACCAGAGGAAAACTGTTCACATTCTGGAAGTATTTGAGGATAGCAAACCAGAGTACAAAGCACCAACTTCTGGTCAAATATAATTGCTGTTCAATCCTCAATCCGGGGAAGTTTGCTCTGTCTTCAGTTCCAGCCTCACCTGTTGTGCTATCCTGAGTGAGTCATTTATCAGCACCTGCCTCCCCCTCTGCGAATTCACTTCTACTCTTTAACTCAAGGGTATTGGAGGAAGCTTTGGGGGAAAATGAAGGAGAAATTACTGCTCCAACTAATACGCTGTCCCAAAACATTGGATTTTAGAGAGCTAGCGCTCTTAACTTTGTTGTTTAACTTTGTCTTGGAAGACTAGGAAAAATACATCTCAAAAGAAAGAAAGCTCCTCTCATATGCTTATACCCGAATTCCTGGAATCTATGGGTGACCACGGTGTAGGTGGAGGAAGTCTGAATCAACAATGCTTTTCTCAGTCCTGCAGCAATATTCCCCTTCAAAAGCATGGTGCTCATTTGAATACAACTGTTATGTTTCCCCAAGTTAGAAAGATGAAAATTTCTAAGAGAACTGACCTATTTCAGCTGCATTTACAGTACAGATTGATAATTCAAAGGACAGTTATTTATTTTCAGCAACTGTCAGCTGCTTGGGGAATTGCTTTCATTTAAAACCACCTATGGGGCTCAGCCTCCTCCCTACTAGATGGGGTCCTGCCAGGGAAAAGAGTCAAGGCCTAGAGTATACCTAATGCCTTGTATGCACAATTGGAAAAGCAGATTCTGGAAGATAATTAACTGACAGTACCATGTTTTATTACATTTACTATAAATAAAATCTGGAGAATAGATGTATAAACCTCCAGTAGAAAGCTATCATTATGAATACAAAAAATCCATATGAAAAAGCTTAGATCATATGACTCTGGTAACCTATTATCTATGAGATATTGATCCTAAAATTTTAAGGCAGTAAGCAAGGGACATACACCATACTCTTTTGTCTGAAATGGAAGACTAAAGTCATGAGACAGTAGCTCAGTGACTAGAATTACCACCCCTCCTCCAAACACAGGCACTCTTAGTCTGAATTTCTCCATCCTCTAGTCACCTCCCAGTCACACTCAGGAATGTCCCCAACCTGCTGGGAATTCTTTCAGTCTTTGTACATCTTGTTCTCTTTGCCTAGAATTCTTTACCATGCTCTCTTCTCTCAATGTCCTGGTTAACTCATACTTTATGTTTCATATTGCCATTCTGCCTGGGAAATCTTCCCTAACCTCCTACATCTTGGTTAAATGCCCCTCCTTTGTGCTCACATAGCACTTGTCCCTTTGATTGGTAAAAAGTTTTTTTGTCTGTCTCTTCCACTTGACAACAAGCAAACTGAAGGGTGAGGTTTTATAATAGTCACAACTGAATTCTCCAAGCCTAGCACCATGCTAGTCACCTAGCAGACACTTAGAAAAATACATACGGAATGGTGAGTGACTGAATATATGAGTCCACTTGTATGAAACTAATCAAAGGATGACTTATATTCTAGTTCATTGTACCATTGCCCATAGAAACACCACAAAAAAAAACCTTAAAAATAAATGCTTCGGTGGCATTAAAAGCTATCAGGACTTAACAGCTGTAAAGGCTGGCAGCTCTAGAGCATCATGAGGTTCTATTTCTGGTTCAGAGTATAGGTAAAGTTATAGTTACAACCTTAGTGACAGAACAAAACATGTCTTGGGAACCCATCAGTTGTTTTGATGATGAGAATGAATAGAGTAAGAGATGGAAATCTCATTAAACTTGAAAGTATTTTTAGTTGGAGAACATTGGAATTAGACTGTCAGGATATCAAATGGAAGGGAATTATGATGAACAGTAAATATATTAGTGAAAATGGTCAAGTGGGATTATGATTCAAAGAATTGCCTACTATTTCCACCAAATCACTGTCTGGTTGCCCAGCAACCATTCCATATGGGAGTTGCACCGCATGATGACATATTAAAGCCCAATCTCAGAAGTGAACTGACAAGCCAAAACCATTAAGTCCTGCATTCTGACTTGTATCAGTTCATCACCTTACTAAACTGTAAATGAGTCTCAGCTTTGCCTACACCATAGTTGAGGTCTGTCCAAGGGCACACAGATACCTTGGGTTCCCTGAGATACCACGGGTATCTTTAAATAGCTGAATTCATTACATACATGGATTCGATTACCTGTGCTGCCCCAGTCTCTTTCCATTGCGCTAGTCAGTATAATGGTGCTAAAAGGTTATACCCAGGCAGGCCTTGGCAGAGAGAGAAAAAAGAAGACATATATTGTCAGTGCCATTTTGAGTCTAATTTTCCTTCTGGTTTCTCACTTTTACCACCCACTTCCAAAAAAAGGTGGGGGGGACAGCAAACTATAAAGCTACTGTTTTTATTCACATTTTTAAATTAATCAATAGGAGAAGAGAACGCTATAATAGAAAATAGACCAAAGGACATCAATGAATCCATATACAAAATAAACAAACCAACAAATGAATAAATGAATAAAGTCAAATTGACATCCATTAGAGATTCTATACCATTCTCACATGTTATATGTGCCAAATATTTTTATATGTCCTTGGGCTACATGAATAATAACACTGATTATTCATATGACAATTTTATGAGGGTATTAATATCACCCTAATTTTTTCAGTGAGGAAACTAAAGTACAGAAAGTTTAAATAACAGGTCGAGCATCAGATTGACTGACTCCAAGGATCATACCCTCAACCAGTAAACACTACTGTCTCTTCAGAAGAAATGAAAGAGCCAATAAATGTATAAAAAATGCTAGTATTTCTAGTAATCAAAGAATTACAAACCAAATCAAACAAATAGCAACCTGATATTCACCAATTCAGCTGTTATTTAACAATAATATTCGAAGTCGACAGTTTTTGTGTGGCACTTAATGTGTGGAATCGCTACTTTGCCCCCAGGTTTCTGTTTAGTTATCAGAGTAGAATGATAAGAAGTTGAGAGAGTAATAGGGATCATCCACATTAATCACCTACATGCGTGCTTTCAGGGAAAAGTGGGCAGTTTTCAGAATTATTTTCTTATAGCCTGTGTTGTTTGTTCTGATTACATTTATTGAAATGTAATTTTATGTCCATTTAATCTACTAAAAAATTGGGCTTATAAAAAATACAATGTAGATGAGGATAAAGTGAAACTGCTACTTCCAGAAACTGCTGTTGAAAATACTAAATTAATGTAAACTTTCTAGAGTAAAACTAGGCATTATGCATTAAGAGCCTTTAAAAAGCTTATGTCCTTTGACCAACTCCAAGAAATGTATCCTAAAGAAATAATTAGAATTGTAGACAGTTACAAACAGTAAAAGCATTTGCTAAGACATCCTTTAGAGTTGTAATAAATTGGAAGCAACCTAATGTCCAAAATTAGGGAACTTTTATGTAGCTATTAAAGAATATGTAAAGAACAAATCAAAGCATAGAAAAATTCAATGCAACAAAGTGAAATTAGCAGGATGTAAAGCTATGTGTATTGAGTGACCCCAATATTACATACTCACACAAATACACATGTGCACAACTACTTTCCAGAGAGAGAGAGAGAGAGAGAGAGAGAGAGAGAGAGAGAGAAGAGAGACAGAGAGACAGAGAGAGAGAAGGAAAGGGCAAAAAATAAGGCTTCTCTGAAACACAAAAATAATTAGCAGTACTTATTTTTGGATGATAATAATGTATTTTTTATTTCAAAAATTTTCATGAGCCTTTATCTTGTTAATGCAAAAGTATTAAAATAAAAACTAAAACCTGTGTTGTACCCTAATAATTCTCTTTGAGCTTGAATTAGATGACCAGAAAGCTAATCTAGCAATGAATTATGCTCAATTGTTAACGTCAAAGCCCAGACCTAGAACCAAGTTCCTCTGATTCTAAATCTGGCACGCTTTCCATGAGACTCTTAATATAATCATGTGGTCATTCAGAGAAGGACAGAGTAGGGAGGGGTAGAATTTCCTTTTTCTCTGGGTTCCTGCTCTGGGCAGATGTAGTAAAGCAGGATGGAGCACATAGGCTTCTGAGGAGACTAAACCTGGGGTTAGTTAAATCCATAGCCCTGTGTCTGCCACGTGATTGTTGCAAATAACTTAACTTTTCTAAACCGCAGTCTTCTCATTTGTAAAACAAGAATAGTAATGCCCAAGTCTGTAAGGCTGTTAGAAAGATTAAATAGGACAAGCTATGTAATGCCTGCTTGATGCCACATGACCTTGAGCACAACAGCTATTGCTGACTGTGGCCTCCCTCCACCCCCACCCCACCACCCAACCCCACTGATACACAGGCACATGCCTTTGTTTGAGCCTCACTGGCTTCCTTTTGAAAACAGAGTTAAGCACCACCCTGCAAATAATAATAGTAATAATAATAAACACAATGGGTTTAAATCTTTAAAATGCCCATATTTCTAGATATTTTCTTACAACTGTACATTTGTTGAAAAGGATGTTCAAGCTAACATAGACCATCAAATCTCTTGTGATGCTAAAAATAAGAAGCTACTTAAATAATGTACATTTTCATTTGTTCACTTTAGAGAATGTTCACTGAGAAAAAGGTAGTTTTTTTACTGCATGTGACTGGGACGTTCACTTCTATTATTTTCTTTTTAAACATGGAAAATCTGGATTGAAGCTATGCAATGGGAAAATGCACATACATTTTATCTTGCCACTCAGAGGCTTTATATTAAGCCTAAAAGTGTTTGGCTAAGGTGCAGAAGCACTAGAGACTCAATTTGAATAGCAAAAGAAATTGAAAGGATTTCAACTCATCTGCAGTTCCTGTGGCTGGCAGGAGGTACCTTTTTTAAATTGATTTTTCAAATTCATATAAGTCATCAAGCTTGCAGATTTTAACCTTTCCAATAGAGTATTAACAAACCTTTTCAAAGAATGAGACTTCTGAAAAAATCTTAAATTATTTAGACTTTCACTTTAGAAATGGGAATCTAGAGACACTGATAGTAATTCTAATGGAGTGGTTCTAATGGTTTCCAAATGAGTTTTAGATATAAGACCAATTCTTCACTGCTTTCGTGAACATAGAGGACAGGCCAAGGGAGTGCCTCATTTGAACAGCCCCCTGCCACAAAGTTCTGGCCACCAAGTTTCAAAATGGGGCAACTTTGGTATCTCTTCTTTGCCCATCTCTGCGAGCCTTATGTGAATGAAATGCCCAAACCGATGCTTTAAGTGTCAGACAGACACTAAATCAAGGTATCTGTAGGTAGCATGGCTGGGTGAATACAGCCCTTTGGTACTGCCACCATTGGTCATACAAGTAAAAAGATTCTAAATTATAAGGTTAAATGTGATAAAAATCCAACAAAATTCTCATTTTATCCTTCATGACTTTTCCTTTCATCTGAAATATCTAATATTAAATTATAAAAAGATACTTTTTCTCATTCATTTTGAGTTTGAGCTTGTTTTGCTGGTTCCCTGAGCACAAACTTTTTCTACAGGTTAGGTCATTAAGATACTAAATAAGACAATAATTTTTTCAAAAATCAGCTGGTACCATACCATTTGTGTTTTAGAGAAATGATTTTTTATAATTTATAAATAATTATTTATTATTTTGCTCTTCCATAATTTTTATTCACATCTCAATTAGAGGATTTAATAATGTTACTATGAAATTACATTAAATACATAAAAGCATATAAAATATAGAATATTACATAAATTATGGGTTTATAGTGTATTATTATTCCATGTACATACCTACATTCCCTAAATGCAAACAAACTTTCTTTCTTGTAGCCTCTGTGTCTAAAACAGTGCCTGATACACAGCAGGCACTAACCAATGTCTGATAAGTTTGCCTGGTAACCAATGTCTGACAGAATCAAGGCTCTCTGCACTGCTTTCTTCCCTATTGCTGTTACTGATTGTGTCTCTCACACAATGAGAAGGGAAGTTTCAAGAAATTCCTTAATTGCCCAAAGCCAATCAGTGGCAGAGTCAAAAGCAGACCTTCAGTGATCTCTCTGATGTCCTGATGCAGTGACCTTTCCACCCACCACACCATCCCACCTGCCTTAACTTCCTGATGGCCGAGTTAAACAAATTTCTGCAGTGATTACAAAAAAAAAAAACCAAACAAGTCTCTGAGAGACATTCATGTTGGAGGTAGCTAAAGAAGAGAGGCTTCCTGTAAACTTAGTTACCCAAATGAGTTGCACTCACTCATAAATATAGATATAAACATTTTATTGTCAAATCAAATATTGTTAACTTCCTCAGAGAGAATTGCTTTTTGGTCCAGGAGAAAACTCTTCTTCCCACGTCTCATGTGCTCTGGGCCCGTTCTCTCCAAACTTGTGCTCTTCAAAGAGTCTAAGGATTTGGGGACGGTGGAGATGGCAAGGAAACCAAAATTTCTTATAGGCTACTTCTGCTTTCTACACTTGATATCTCCCCTAAAATGATAAAGCATAAAGCCATTCACCTGTTTAAATGGGTGGGGGGTAAGGGGGACAAAGTGAGGGATCCATACTTCTACTAAAGATTTAAAAGTCTGATAATACCCTATATTGGAGAGAGCATAAGGACACTTTATTAAAAGATTTCTCAAGAAGATTTTAAAAAAAGTTTGATAGTCTTCTAAATTTGCATTTCTTTTGACCCTAAATCCCATTTCTATGGATTTATCCATTGAAAGTAAAAAGTTGACAAAGATGTTTGTATGTAGATGTTCATTACAATCTGAATACCCAGAGATAGGGAATCCGTTTTAAACACGTGACAGCATGCACTGGCATCTTCTACAACTGTGAGAAGTGACGCTGGTAAGTTAAAACAGAGGTTGATAAAATAGTGGTAAATTCTACCCTGTGTATATTTATATACATATAAAAAGTCTGAAGAACCATATAATATGAATGGTAGTTATTTTTTAAAATTTATTTTAGAGATGGTCTTATTTTCTGTAGTTTTTAAATTTGGTTATCTTTTCTGTGATTTTAAATATATATTATTTTCATAATTAGATACACATTAAACTTTTGTCATCTTTTATTCTAGAAAGAGAGGGAAGGGAAGAGGGGATGACGGGAAGGAAGAGAGGCATCTCTTCTGATGAAAGTGGAACGACATCCCCTAACTCAAAGACTTGGCAGCAAAGAGTGCTAACAGGGAGAAAGTAACAAGGTCAGAATAAATGACAAAATCCTTAAAGGGACTGTGTCCTTAGTTCCCCTGAAGTTCTTCTCTATGCCTAAGGTTATTGGCCAGATGGTAAAATATTACAAATGTATCACTTCTGTCTCAGATACCCTCTTACCTTTCACCTGGTGTTTCGTCTTCAGGGGTTCCTCCAGGAGACTAACCTCAGCTTCCCTTAGAAATTTAAGTTCATCCCTGGCTGGTGTGGCTCAGTGGATTGAGTGCCAGCCTGCCAACCAAAGGGTCACGGATTCAATTCCCAGTCAAGGCACATGCCTGGGTTGCAGGCCAGGTTGGGCCACACCAGTAGGGGGTACGCAAGGGGCAACCACACACTGATGTTTCTCTCCCTCTCTTTCTCCTTCCTTTCCACTCTCTCTAAAATAAATAAATATTTAATAAATAAAATTTTTTTAAATATTTTTTAAAAATTTAAGTACATAATTCTTAGAACTGTGTATTATTTCTCTCCATGTTCTTTGAATGTATACCTCTTTTATCTGTCAAAATGCATACATCTTGAGTTCTGCTAAGTAGCAATTGATGTCAATACACTAACTATGACTCAAACTGAACTAACAAGCAAAATGGAGACAGATTCATAGAGAGCAGGCTGACATGTGGGGGGATGGCATTGAGGGGTGAGGGATCAAGTAAGAAAGAAAAAGAACTCATGGACACGGACAACAGCATGGTGATTTGTGGGGGGAGAGGGGTGGTTGAAGGTGGAAGAGGGTATAAGAAGAATAAATGGTAATGGAAAAAATACAACAAAAATAAGCAATCAAAAATTTTTAGCAAACATTTTCTTAATAGGGGTGTATATCAGGTGCTTTGGAAAAATAAAGAAATAGTAAGCATTGTTTTTATAACCAAGTTTGGGAGACTATAAATAAAAATAACTAAATAATGCTGGAATGTGAGCTATATCAGAGTGCAACAGGTGTTTAAGGAATCAGTGGTGTCAGGTGAGTTGGAGATGTGGAGGTCATAAGACCTGAGTTTGAGACACAGAACTGCCACCTTCTTGCTTAGTCAAGGTCTCTTAATTCCTCTGGATCTGTATCTCTGTCAAAAAATTAGATACTGTAATATTAAGAGATTCTTCACAGGATTTAAAGAAATTAAATATTTGTATAATATTACATTCATGCATGTATAGCCGACCTTCAAAAGACCCATTTATGTTATTATAACCTATGTGATAGGCTGCCTCATCTACCTGCATGTTAGACCAACTGTTCCATTTTTCCTGCCTTGAGAAGAGTAACTACATTGAAACCAGCTGGGAACAAGGCCCATGAGTGACAGAAGCAGCCACATATCTAGGCACAATGTCAGATACTATCACTGGCCCCTGGAGCCTGGGAGATACTAGACACTTCTCTAAGTGATAAAAAATATCAGACTAAAGGTTTCAGTGTAGTGATATGAATAAGGCAAGCACTATGTGAATTGAATTTTTAAACTATTCACTTTAACCTATGGTTTCTCAATACCAGGAAGTTCTCAGAAGTCACCAAGAAGGTAAAACAATGCAATCCTTATTTTATTTCTGTCCCATCTAAATGAACAATTTTTATACAAAGGAAAGATTTGAAATTATTTTCAAGGTGGGTCCTCTCTTCCACTGTCCCACTTAATTGAACTTTGGCTTTCAAAAGACTCTAATATATAAAATATGTAAACATATAAAATAATAGGTTTGATACTTTTACAAATGACAAATCTGTCAAATAGTGGATGTGATGATAGAGCTGCTGCCCTCCCCCACCAGCTTTATTAAGGTATCACTGAAAAACAGAAATTGCATATACTCAATATGCACATGTAATGATTTATTATATATATACATTATGAAATGATTAACACAATCAAGCTAATTAACACCTTCATCCCCTCACAGAGTTACCATTTGTGTGTGTATGCATGCATGCATGTATTTGTGTGTGTGTTGTGGTGGTAACATGTAAGACTTGGCAAATTTCAGGTACACAGTACAGTATCGGGAACTATAATCACCATGCTGGACATTAGATTCCCAGAATTTATTCATCTCATAACTGAAAGTTTATGCCCTTGACTTGAGAGACAGAGAGCAGGGGCACTGCCAGATGGCAATAAAAGTTTAAAAGGCTGACAACCATACTTTAATCTTAAAGAGAAAAAAATGCAAAATTCTGCAAATTACAGATTTTGTGAGCTTATAATTAAACCACAGCAGAATCATGAAACTGCAATGTGTTTGGTATACATGAGCCCTTAGAACATAATCTTTTGATCATTGGCTTACTAAAACATTCACATTGTGAATATGGAAGAGCTTGTAGGAGTATTTTATGTGAGTCTGTCAGAATGAGCAACAGTGCTTTTTATGTATTTAACAATTGCTGATTTTTAAGTCACATTCACAGTATTTTTTTGAAATCTCATGACAGCCCCATAGGCTAGACATGTTTTTTTGTAATTTCCCACAGAAAGAAACATGAAAAAATGATGAAGGGCTGTGAAGGAGCAAAGCTGGGGAATGGAGAAGTCAGAATGTTAACCTGAACTCACGACTGCTGATCCAGTGCCCTGGCCACTACAGTCACAGTTTCTCTCTGGTGGCCTAGATTACAGATATGAAGATATTAGGAAAAACATTTATTTTGTAATTTTTTGAACTGTTCAACAATGGAATGATTTGTTTTAAAAACAAGTACAGTCCCTTTTAGTTCAAGAGTCCAACTATAGCTAGGGTAACTGAGAAGTAGGACAGACAATTTTTATATTGGTAACCACTCACATCACTGTATCTCAAATTCTAAATTAAACATTTCTATAATGTTTTGATCAATCAAAAAGAGCACATTTTCTGTGGACATTTATAACATGCTACAATTTGCTTAATTTTTGAACCATTGTTAAATGAATTGCCATTGAAATTACTTTAACCTAAGTAATTATCAACTATTTCTATATAAGTATTCAATCTTGGTTTTCTGGGTTAATTGCTTCTTCTCTGGTTTTTATTATGTTGGAGGTCATTATTTCAAAGATTGGCCATTATATTTCTCCCTATTTTTATCCAACTAATCATGATGCAAAGATAGGCTGTGAACTACTTGTAATATCTTTGTCTATTTGACCATTACATCACCTCATAATTAAACAAATCCTTGACTTAAAATTGTTACTTTTGAATAGTTGATATGACCCTCCTTTCTGAATGCAGATAAATGGTAGGCACTTAAAAATCTCCAATTTTTTAAGAATCCTGCTGGATAAACTGGTTGAAGTAAAAGTCCTTCTATACAATTGTTTTACCCAGTCTCGTATGTCACTGCCACCACTGCACTCCTCTCTGACACACACCTGTGAATGTGAGTGTGCCTGTATGTTGTACACTCATGCATGCACACATGCACACAGTTATATCTGGAGAAGTTTGAAGATTTCTCCAGGAACATGTTTAAGGTCATGGAGGATTTAGGTCTGCGTATTTAAATTAGGCTAAATCCCAAACCAACAGTCAGTGAAAAATAAGTATGTGTTAGTCATCTTCCATCACCATATACTTGACCCCCTTTATCATTCACCACCCTTCCCACCCACTTCCCTCTGGTAACCACCATGCTGTTGTCTCTGTCTGTGGGGTTTTTTGTTTGTTTTGCTTGTTGTTCATTTGTTGTTTTATATCCAACGTATGAGTGAGATGATATGGTTCTTAACCTTTTCTGACTAACATACTTCATTTAGCATGGCATTCTCAAGGTCCATCCACGTGTCACAAATGGCAGGGTTTCATCTTTTCTTATGGCGGAGTAGTATTCCATTGTATACATGTACCACACCTTCTTTGTCCAATCACCTATCGAAGGACACTTCAGTTGTTTCCATGTCTTGGCCACCATGAATAATAATGTTGCCATGAACATAGGAGTGCACACATCTTTGCAAATAAATGTTGTCAAATTTTTCAGGTCAATACCCAGGAGAGGGCTTGCTGAGTTATATGGTAACTCTATTCTTAATATTTTGAGTATGATGAGTTTCTATATAAAAAATCCATCAAAAATTATGAAAAACAATAAACAAACATGGTAAAGTTACAGGAGACAAAATCAATATGCAAAAATCCACTACATTCCTATATACTAACAATGAAATTTCAGGGAAGAAAAATTAAAAATACCAATTTCTTTTGCAATTGCAACAAAAATAATAAGATGCCTAGCAATAAATTTGACAAAGGATGTAAATAACCTATATACTGAAAACTACACAGCAGTATTAAAAGAGATTGAAAAAGACATAATGAAATGGAAATATATCATGGATTGGAAGGATCAACATAGTTAAAATGTCTATACTTCACAAAGCAACATATAGATTTAATGTAGTCACCATCAAAATCACAATGACATTTTTTTAAAGAAATAGAACAAAAAATCATCAGTTTTGTTTGGAACCACAAAAGACCCCAAACAGCAAAAGCAATCCCAAGAAAAAAGAATGCAGCCAGAGGTATCACACCCCCTGCCAAATCTTTCACTTCCAAGGCCCCAGAAAAGCAGATGAGTTAACTTCCTTGGAAGTTGTTAAACTATGCCACATTCACGGGTTCCTGTGGAAAATTCAAGTGGGACAAGGTTTGCCACAGGCATTGTACTAGTATTTCAATCACTTTTTCAGGGCCTAAGTTTCCCTGAGAAAGCAAGTAAGGAAGAAAAGTTGCTAATATTCAACTAATATGTCTACTTCATAGGCAGTAAAATGCAGTGATGTCGTTTTCCATCAGTCAAAAATATTCACTGAAACTGCTGACTTACAACTGTTCCGCAGCAATATTAGAGTATTTGGCCAGCAAACATGACGATGTTTGGCAAATGATGTTGTGGTGCTACCACGGAAAACCTCCCAGTTCAGGGCCATATCCAAAGGGCACAGATTTAATCCTAAAACTAAGAATCTGACCTATTACAAAGCTACCTTACCTACAAATATAGACAAAAATGAAAGAATGACTTATGTTATCACAAAAAAATATCTTTGACTGTAAGACCTACCTTGACAGGACTGTCATGGGGCCACTATTCAAGCATTACAAGACTAATTTACTTGACTTTAGAAATTCTTCTCTGTTAAAATGAGAATATTCCTGGATGTATAACATATTAATTCATATTTAGTCATTAATATCTTGGATGTAATTTATCAGGTCTTCTCTTAAATACAGAAGTCCTCTGCATGAATGAAGTCTATTATAGTTCTGTTAGGAAGAGTAAGAATGAAGACAGGTGCAGAGAACTGCAAAGAAGGGCCAGACGTGGTAGAGGCCTGTAGAAGGGTATGGGGAAAACAAAACAAAATTGGGCAATGAGGACGAAGACTTCTGCTTTCTGAAGATAGAAGAGATGTAATTATTCTCGTCCTCCAACCAAGTACAGCTAAACACTGTTGGCCTTATATATAAAACAAATGTAACAAGACTCTGAACAGTGGCATGAAAAGGCAAATTGGCTGGTTACCTGAGAAATAGGAAATGTCATATAGCTAGAGATAGATAGAGATATATAAAATGATATATATTTAAATATAAGTAAATATACATTATCTATATAGATACACTATCGCGATGTGTGTGTGTGTGTGTGTGTGTGTGTGTGTGTGTGTGTGTGTGTATGAATATACTGGATACTGGAGAAGCCAGCAAAATGCTTGTGGAAACAGACAAAAGAAACAGACAAAAGCCTTGGTCCTCTCTAGTTAAAGAACCAGAAAAGAAAACATAAAACCTTTATCCAGCAAAACTTTTAGCCAATAAGAGATTTAGTCCAGCCAACACTACCAATAAAACCTGTGGACTTACCCCCAACGCCACCAGCAAAGACCGAATGGAGAGCCTAGACTTCCACTCTTGCCAGGCTGTAGCCAGGTGCCCTAATCTCCCTCTGTGTTTGGTCAGAAAAGGCTGAGCAGGAACCCAAAGCTTCCATCCCTGTGAGCAGTCAGGAAGACCTCTCTCCAACAGTGCAGACGAAGTCCATGTGGGAAACCTGGACTTCTATCCTCATCCAGTGGCACGAGGCACCTTTGTTGTTCTTATTACTTATGAAATTCTGACGGTTTTGGGATCTCTGTACCAGAAAGGGTGATGAAAACTGAATACATATTTATTATTATAAAATCCAGTATCACAGATACAGAGAGAGAAATGGAAGCTTTTATGTTTAGGGGACTCTGGGAAGTTGGAAAATAAAAAGAGCTGTGGCCTAAGGATATGGAAAACCCAGACTCTTATTCCATTCTAACAACCAAACCACCACAGGACCTGCAGAAAATCATTCAACAGTCCCAAGTCTCAATTTATTTGTGTATAAAATAGAGATAATAGTAATGCTAGTCTTATTTATTTTGTAAGTGTGTTGTGATGACAAAATAAAATAACAAATGTGAACTTTTAAGACCTATTGTTACTTTCCAAAGTCCATGTACCTGATACTTCAAAAGGCCAAAACTCAAAACTTCAGTTTGGAGTAAAGGAAGGTTTATCAATAGAGAAAGTGCCAACGAAGAAGATGGGAGACCTAGTCAGGCCTCAAATCCATCTTAAGAAAGTACAGCTTTCTCTTATGTCAAAGGAAGGGAAAGTGGGAAGGGCAAGAGTGATTGGTGACCATACACATCTGGGCACCAGCAGGGGTCTGAGGAAGATTGTGCTTAGTCTGTCGACCCTAGTTGACTCGAGTCTGGTCACAAGGCTCTTGCAAATCTTTGACAAACAATACATACTTCCCTTATCTCCTCAGAAGAGGCACTTTCTGATAAGGAGCTGTTTTTGTAAAACTCAAGCTGAAAGCAGAATTCCTCTAATGATTGGCATGTCTCTATGCAAGACTGAACAGAAACTATTAACCTGAAGGCCACGGGAACACAGCAGACTTGAACAAGATGGAATAAGAGAGGTTGAGCATTTTACTTTGCTACACTATGAGGAAGGGTTTTGCAAACTTTTTCTACAAATGGCCAGAGAGTAGGAATTTTAGACTTTGTGGGCCTTAAGGTCTCTTTTGTAACTACTGAACTCTGTAGATGAAGCTCAAAAGGAGTTCTAGACAACTCGTAAAAAGAGTGGCAGTGTTGTAATCAAACTTTGCATATAAGCACAGAGGCAGACAAAAATTTGGCCTACAGGCTCTACTTTGCGGACCCCTGCTATAAAACCCTACATAAGCCTTATTGTAACATCAATATCCTTTTTCTCTTATAGCTAGTCGAGTACAACAAACATTGGACTTAGGAGAGTTGCTTCCATTTCTGTCACTGTCACTGTCACTAATGCCACTGTTGTTTTTAGCAATTTTCTTTCCACCAGAATTGTAATAAGGAATTAGTAAACATTAACATTCCCTGCCAGGTCTGAAATGCTTACATCTACTATTTCTTGCTTAGAAAATTCTCATTAAACCTGTTTTCTCATGTTGTAAAAACTGAAAACAATTTTATCATTGTGAACTATTAATTGTTACACTTAACACATAGATCATTGTTATGGATCATTGGTTGATGAATATGAGTGTGATTACTTTACTAGAAAAAATTATGCTGAAAGGAAAAACTAGTTGAAAGAATTTTAATGCTACACCAAATGTATTTTTGGCATTTTATATTTTATCAAGCACCCACGTCAGGTTATTCTAGTTAATATAAAATATGATTTGGGAAAAGGAGTGAAAATACATCAATAATGAAAATTAACATATAAATTATTAGAAAATCAATGAGCTGTCCTTAACTATGATTAGAGATGTTAGTGGTTACTATGATGCTCAAGGATAGAAGAGCTAATAAAATACACTAACTATATATTTATTTGAATGTTTGACATACATTTAATAACATTTATCATAATTAAACTTTTGGAAATTTTTCTTAAAGACAGAAGAAAAATATGAAATAGTGATCTTCCCATAGCCCTGGTAATGTTGAAGAAATACCTGAAGAACGTTAAATATGTTATTAAGAAATTTTGTATAGTGACACACCTCTATGCCCAACCATTTGGGGGGCTCCAAGGAACACAGCAAGTTTGGGAATCTTGCCAGGAGCCCAGTGAGTCCACACCACTCCATGTCCTGGGCAAAAAGTATTGGAAAATGAATACAAATCATGAAGACATTGGGTATAATTTTGAAGATGACCCCAAAGAGAAGAAGATACTTAAACCCCACTTAAACATCAGCAACAGAAGGGCATGGATGATAGTCCTTTCCTCTTTCTTTGAGCACATCCTCAGCATGGGCTTCCAGATGGCCCTGAGGGACCTCAGTGTGGAATGGCTTGAAGAATTCAAAGTCATGGCCTGACTGCATGGGTCAGCTCCCTCAGCACGGACATCACCTTGATTGTAGATATGTTCACCTCTGACCTGTTGTAAAATGGAATAATCATAAAATGATAACGTCCTGCTCAGTACTGGAGACTGGACCATCACCTCCATTTGGCCAGAAAAACATGCAACACTCAGAGACACTAAGAAACTTACCGAAGGTTGACCATCCAGGAAGTGTGGCACAAGCTTTAAACCTGGTCCATTGGACTCCAAAATGGTGTCCACTATACCACACCGCCTGCCACTACATAGAATGGGAACTGAAAATATATTTGAAGTAAACAAACAGAAATTATTTTCATTTTCAAAGCATTGTGAAAAAAATGAAAAGAAAATGTGTACAAACAAAATTCAAAATAAGCAGAAGAAAGAAAATAACAAATATTAGTGAATACAAATTAGGAAAAATCAATGAAATTGAGTTTTTTAAAAGATAAACAATATTGATAAATTATTGGCTGAACTAACTAAAAAAGAGAATAGACTCTAATAAAATCAGAAGTGAAAGAAGAGACATTACAACTGATACAACAGATATAAAAAGAATGGTAAGTGCTTATTCTAAACAGCTATATGGCAACAAATTGGATAATTGACAAGAAATGGATAAATTCCTAGAAACATACATCCTAGCAAGGCTAAACCATGATGAAATTTAAAAAACCAAACAGACCAGTAACAAACAAGATTGAATCAGTAGTGAAAATTCTCCCCTGTCCCCTCCCCAAGAAAAAAAAGCCCAGGGCCTGATAGATAGTTTCAATAGTGAATTCTGCAAAACATTTAGAAAAGAATTAATGCAAGTTCTTCTTAAACTTTTTTTAAAAATTGAAGAGAGAATTCACCTTCAAACTCACCTTGATACCAAAGCCAGACAAAGACAGTACAAGAAAACTATAGGCCAATATCCCTAATGAACATAAGTGTAAAAATTCTCACCAACATACTAGCAAACTAAGTTCAACAGTACATTAAAAGAATGATATGAAAATATGTGCATTGCATGAGGGTTTGAAATCACCAATGCTGAAGATAATTTCCAGTTTTATAAGTTGATAAATCCAAGAAAACTGTAAATTCTACTTCTTGAATATATTAACTGAAGCATTTATAAATTGTTCTTTGTAGACAGAGTACAATAGAGCTTACTCAGCAAATGTTGGGGCATCTGTGGGTAGAATAAAATGATACAGCCCTTTTAACAGAATAAAAAGACATTTTAACAGATTTTCACAGATGAGATCTAGCAAGCCTAGAGTCCTGACTCACCTACATCATGTAGCTGGTTATTGCCAGAGCTGAAACTGGAGCCTATGGTTCTTAGTTTTTATTCAAGGCCTCCTTCCACCCTACCACTTCGAGTTTACATAGAAAGAAGAAACACACGAACAGTAAAGAAGAGAATATAGAGACATGCACAGAACTAGTCAAAGTATGCTGCCTGAAAAAGGTGAACAGAAAGGAAGTATAGGAAGATGGCAGACACAAATCACCCTAGTCACTGGGAACACCTGGTACTAATTCTTCCAAACAACAAAACACTAACCATGGAAGGGGAGAAGGCTGTATATACTTTCTTGATTGGGAACAAAAGAAAAATGTAAGAAGGATCTAGTTCATTCATGTATTTATTCCTTCGATAAATATTTCTTAGCACCTACTATGTGGCATTTACAATGATGAGTCCTAGAAGTATGCTGATTAACAAGAAAGGTAATGGCCTTGCCCCTACAAAAGTGTATATTCCAAGGAGACAGATCTTTAGCCTAGAAATAGCAAAATTGCAAGAACTATTTGAGAGAAAGTAGAGGTATAAGGGGAAATAGTTTTTAAGGAGTGGTAAAAAAAGACTCAACAAAGAGTCTTGAGAATGGTTATTCCTCTGAGTCAAGGGGATAAGTTAGAAATATCCATGAAAATAAGGAGGAAAAGAATTTCAGATGAGGAAATCCTTCCTTGTTACCCTCTCTCTTGACTTCTTTGCAAACTCAACATAAGTGGCACATCCTCTTGCTTGGACTTCATGATATCACCAGCAACGCTTTCTCTCTTCTTTTCTTTCTCTCTCTCTCTCTCTCTCTCTTTCTCTCTCTCTCTCTCTCTCTCTCTCTCTCTCTCTCTCTCTCTCTCTCTCTCTCTCTCTTTGGTTTTAATCCTCACCCAAGGATATTTTTATTGATTTTTTAGAGAAAGAGGAAGAGGGGGAGAGAGAGAAACACTGATGTGTTGCCTCCCAGATGTTCCCCTACAGGGGATCAAACCCACAACCTAGGCACATGCCCTGACTGGGACTCACATATGCAATTTTTTGGCATATGGAATAATGCTCCAACTAATTGAGCCACGCAGCTGGGCCAGCCACCCTTTTTCAACCTTCTATGTGAGCTTAGACTCTATTCAATATTTCAGTGTGGGTCAGCCCCACAGTTCTCTCCTCTGCCTACATTCTCACATTTGGTGATTTTGTACATATCAGTAGCCTGAATGCCAGACCTGATTTCACTATTAAGCTACAAACTGTTATGTCCAGCCACATATTTAAAATATCTGTCTGTTGTTTATTAGAAATTTCAAACACAAAGTGGCTTGCCTGGGGTAGCACTCCGCCTTTCTTCCATCTTTTCTGTTGAGTATACAAGCTCTCTTGGAAAACACCAATGTTAGCAAGAGGAACCAAGGTTGGAAAGGAGAGAAAGAAAGAAGTATATAAGGCACAAAAAAATAGTATTTTGCTCTATTTGGTAAAATATATTCCAATAAAGAAGATAAAATATCTTTATCTTCTTTATTTTTATCTTCTTATTTTTTAAAGAAGATATGTTATCTTCTTTATTTTTATTTTAGTCATTAAACAATAATTATTATCCTTATAAGGCATAGGTGATTTTTATTATTTTTTATTTTTTAGATTGTATTGTTTTTTTATTTTTTAATTACATTTTATTGATTATGCTATTACAGTTGTCCTAATTTTTCCCTCTTTGTGGCCCTCCATCCAGCACCCTGCACTCCCTCAGGCAATCCTCACACCGTTGTTCATGTCCATGGGTCACACATATAGGTCCTTTGGCTACTCTATTTCCTATACTGTACTTTACATCTCCATGGCTATTCTGTAACTACCTATTTGTACTCCTTAATCCTTTTACATCTTCATCCTTTCCCCCCATACTCCCTTCCAATCTGGCACCCATCAAAATACTCTCTGTATCCATGATTCTGTGTCTGTTCTTGTTTGCACAGTTTGCTTTTTAGATTAAATTGTTAATTGATACGTATTTTTGTCTTTTTATTGTTCATAATTTTGATGTTCTTCTTTTTCTTAAATAAGTCCCTTTAACATTTCATATAATGGTTTGGTGATGATAGATTCTTTTAGTATTTTTCTTGTCTGTGAAGCTCGTTATCTGCCCTTGCATTCTAAATGATATCTTTGCTAGGTAGAGCAACCTTGGCTATAGGTTCTTGCTTTTCATAATGTTCAATATTTCTTGCCAATCCCTGCTAATCTGCAAAGTTTCTTTTGAGAAATCAGCTGACAGTCTTAAGGGAACTCCCTTGTAGGTAACTAACTGCTTTTCTCTTGCTGCTTTTAAGATTCTCTCTTTATCTTTAACCTTTGGCATTTTAATTATGTGTATTGGAGGGGGCCTTTTTGAATCCATCTTGTTTGAGTCTCTCTGTGCTTCCTGGTCTTGCATGTCTATTTCTTTCACCAAATTAGAGAAGTTTTCTTTCATTATTTTTTCAAATAGATTTCTAATTTCTTCTTCTTCCTCTTCTTCTTATGCCATTGCTATGATATGAGTGTTGGAATGCTTGAAGTTGTCCCAGAGGCTGCTTACAGTATCCTTGTTCTTTTTTTTAATTATTTTTTTCTCTTGTTGGTATGATTGGTTCTTTTTTACTTCCTTATGTTCCAAATCATTGATTTGATTCTCAGCTTCATCCACTCTAGTTTCCCTATAAATTGTTCTTTATTTCAATTAGTAAATTCTTTATTTCAGACTGGATTCTTTTTATGCTGTTGAGGTCCTCACTAAGTTCCTTGAGCATCTTTATAACCAGTGTTTTGAACTCTGCATCTGATAGATTGCTTATCTCCCTTTTGTTTAGTTCTTTTTCTAGAGTATTGATCTGTTCTTTCCCTTGAACAATGTTTCTTTGTCTCCTCATTTTGGCAGCCTCCCTGTGTTTGTTTCTATGTATTAAATAGTGGTATTATGACTCCCTGTCTTGGTAGCATGGTCTAATGTAGTAGGTGTCCTATAGGGTCTACTGGCACAGCCTCCCCTATCACCCACGCTGGGTACTTGAGTTGCACCATTCATGTGGGCTCAGTATACTCTCCTCTTGTAGTTGAACCTTGGTTGCTGTTGGCAGGTTAATGGCAGGGATTTACCCAGGCCAGTCACCTGCAACAACTGCATGTGACCAATGACCACCAACCTCCACCCTCTGTGGAAGATCAGCTGTACAGGGACATGGAGGTGGTGCTCCAACAAGGTCTGTAGCTGTCCACTGGTTGTGCAGGCACTGGGAATTTAAGGGTGGTGAAGGCCAAGGTCAGTAACCACATGTGTTTTTTCCAGGGCCAACTTGCCTGGGCTACATGGCTCACCTCCTCACACAACCACATCAAAATTACAACTAATTTATAGAACAACCATAACACAGAACTGGCAGAAACTGAGTTGAGTGGAAGTCTGACAACTATGGAATTAAAGAAACCATGTCCATCCAGACTGGTAGGAGGGGTGGAGATGTGAAACAGATTGGTCCTCTATCCATATGTGTTGGATAAAAATTCAGGAGGGATATCTTGGGAGCAAGGAGTCCCAGCTCCACACCAGGCTCCCAACCCCAGGTTCCAGTGCCAGGAAGATAAGACTCCATAACTTCTGGCTGCAAAAACCAGTGGGGACTGAGTCAGTGGAAGAAAATTCTGGAGTCCCAGGCAATTCCTCTTGAAGAACCCATACACGGACTTACTCAGACTCACTCCCTGTGAGCTCCAGCACCAGAGTAGCAGCTTGAAACACTCCAGTGGAATACAGGGAAGAAGTAACGTTTCTGGCAGCAAAATGAGAGATGGAGGACAGCTTTCTCCCAGACAGAAAGGTGGGCAGAGGCCATTGTCTTTTTTTCTGAACCCTTGAGCCACAGAGCCACAGAACCACAGAGCCACAGAGCCAGCAGGCAGGTGTTATATCTGAGACTCCATCAACCTGGCTAACACTGTTTGACTTCCCCTGAGATCCCCTGAGACTCCATCCCACCCAAATTATGGGCCCACTCAAGTTGTTAACAGAGACTTTTCTATATGGATGGCTGGCCTTGCCTCATGCTTCACAACTTCCTAAAGCCTCTCAAAGAAGCAACAACTGGCTTCAGTGAGCACCCAGCCCCTGTACCTCTTGCTAAGTGGCCCTAGGCATGGCACTAGTGGCAGTCAGCCTAGATCATAGCTTGGCTTCTCCTGGGAATCTCCAAGCCCAGCACAAGTGGCACAGGTGATTTTTACTTTTTATATATGTGTAGCCCCAATTTTTTGAAGAAAAAAAAACCATAACTATATCCATGCTCTATTAGATAATCTTTAAAAAGAAATATATATGTACCTGGATCATTGGGAGAAGAGTCAGTGATACCAGTGAAGGCTCCAGGAATAGGCACTAATTTTTAGAGTCTGTACTTGATTTTGTGTGGTTTTTCCACTCCATCTCTGTGGACATATATTACCAATGATATCATGCAGCAATTTGAATGAGTCACTTTATGAAAGCAAGAGATGACAACATGATTTGCTAACTTTTTAAAATTCCTAGATATATGGTCTTGCCTTTCAGCAAAAGAATCCATTTTTAACCTAACCATAACCTTTACTGACAGCTTTTTGTTGCAAATACAAAAACATAACAATGAAATGAGTGAATAGTTCAGCTCTCAGACTGATTTATAATGACAGTTTTCTGATACTGAGGAAATGAATTGAGCAGATTCTGTGAAGGGAAAATTCCCAATTATAGTGTTTCCTTGTATTAATTAAACAGGTGCTAGGTAGTTTTCAGAGTAGTACCTCTGAGACCTCTGTTGTGCAGAATTACTTACATTTGTTAAATGCTACGCTCTTCTCAATGAAAGCACTAATACAAATCCTGATTGCATCTATGAGGTACAAAGTACAACTCTCCTTGGACTCCCTTGAGGAGTCACTGGCTAATCTTGAGGTACCTCTTCTACTTCACCAAATTTTTTTTGTTAAGAAAATGTCTGTTTTGCAGCACTTCTAATGTTTATCAAATATGCTGCTGACAAATTATTTCCCATTTCACTATTACTTCCCCTACTCCATCATTCCCCTCCAAAAAATACTTTCACTGGGTCCCATGTGCATAAAAGAAATAGTCCTTATTTTTAGCCTAGTATTTAAGGTCTCCCAGAAAATGGACAATCTCATCCATTCCAATGGCTAAAACTAATCTATGTGACTTCAAAACCTGAAGCTTTTGACAAATTTCACTTCTAAGCTACAGAATCTAAGAAAAATATTCAATTTATTTTCTCAGTTATCTTTCAGATGCCTCAAAATATACGTGTTTAAAATAGAACATGTCATCTTCAATAAAACCATTCTACTTACACTGTCTGCTTCTTTGAACAGGCATTCAGTATTTCCAACCAGATGTCAAATGATTATCCTAGAGAATTTCTTTTTCCTTGCCCTTCATAGTGTATATCACCAAGTTCTTTAAATTTTTTTACCTAAATATGTCCAGAATCCTGCCTGCCTCTCCATTACCAACTCTGCTGCCCTACTTCGGCCCCTCCTCATATCTCATCTGAATAATTTTTAATATCTTCACTAACAGTTGCTCTTCTTTTAGCCCATGTCCCTCTTTCCCCATCAGACAGTCATACTGTCATGGGAGCCTGTGTGCTGTTGTCATGGGTTTATCTTTCTAATTCATAAATCTGATCAGACCACTACTGTTTTCAAAGTTCTTTAATGGCTCCTCAGCATTATAGAATAGAAAATAGAATATAATCTAAACTCTTATGCATGGTTTACAAGACCCTTTTTAATCTGGATTCCTGTCTCTTACCACACTGTCTTAGCCTCTCTTCTATATGTCCTTGAACACTTTATTTTCCAGTTCTCAGAAATGCCTTTACTTACTCATATCTCTAGGCCAGTGCATACCTGGGTTGTTTTTTACACAGAATCCTGACCTCTGCTTGTGCATCCATCAAATTCTCACTTAAAATTCAAGTTTAAACTCAAATAATATCTGTTGTATAAACTTTCCTTGACTTATGAGTTCTTAGAGCCTTTTCTGCTATACATTGAAAGTATTTAAAATATAATTATCCTTTGATCATGGTATTTTTGTATGTCTTCTCCTAGGCTATGCATTCTTTGAAGTTAGGATCTTTGTCTATGCAACTTTGCATGTTCACCGCTTAGGATAGTGCCTGACACATAGTGGGATGCAGTATTTTTAAGAAACTCACTTGAATGAGTAAATGTATATGTAAAAATATAAGTAAGGTTGACTTGAATAAGTAAGGAATTATTTTTACTTCAACACTTGTCCTACACTATCACCTGTTATCCCACTAGCCTGAGTTGCCTCAGAAACTTAATGTCTGAATTCTGCCTGTCAGTTAAGTTCCTTAAAGGTAGTTTTATGAGATTGCCTGTAGAAAGGGGCAGGGGTAAAGTGGAAGAACAGATGGAAATACAAAGATGGGTTTTATCTTGATCATCTCCCAAGACCCTTTTACTTCTGTCACATGTGTGCCTCTGCCAAGGGCCAAGGCAAATGTGTGTTGCTGATGAGCTATTTCAGGTCATTTATCAGCCACACCAGTTGACTGGGTTTCATAAACACTAAGAGGCAAGTAAGAACTGAGCGAGGAAAATGACATTAAGCAAATCTGCATCCTCCTGTGAAGGTAAGAACCAACCCAGGGTTTGCAATGCATCAGCTTACAAAATGGAAATGTTCCTTTTTTTTTTCCTGTCCTTATACTGGAGACTTGCCCACTGCAGGGCCTAGTTTAGCACTGGGAAACAGGACAATGCCAAAGGCCCGGAAATAAGGAATGTGTCCAGCATACTAAGACTTACAGACTTACATGAATAAGACCAAACATGGAAATATAACATGAAATAAAATCAAAGAGAAAGTAACCCATACCCTTTGTTTAACCAGGCTGTGAGGTCCATGCAACATACTTTAACTTATGTTAGTTTATTTAACTTGCTAAAATTTTTTTTAAGACATCACATATAGAATCAGATACTGTTAGACAAGATCTTAGACACCATGTGGTTGGGTGCTTCTCGCATCGTGTTCCCTGGTGCCCTTGGATTCTGATGGGATTCCTCAGGGACCAAACTTGAAAGAGCAAAACCCAACCACCTGCCTTGCTTCAACTCAAGCAGTAGTCCCTTTATCTCTTTCATTTGTTTAATAATGAAGTTCCATTCATGACTTCATTTGGTGGGGATAAAATAATCCTGTTAAAAAGCTTAAAATCTACTCCAACCCTGATCTACTCCAATTTCTGTAATTTATAGATGAGGGATCTGAGGCTCAGAAAAGAAGTGACTCATCAAGATAGTTGCAGATGACCAGGAGCTGCTCAGGTCTCCTAATGACCATTAAAATGGAGGCAGTACACCTGGGCATGAGTTTTACAGTTCAGTTACTGAATTACAACCTTGCCATTGTCACCTGACGTTGGACAATTTATTTACCTTTTATGGGCAACAGTCTATCTGAAAATGGGGCTCATCTTCGTATATATAGAATAGTTTTGAGAAGTAAATGAGTTAGTATATAAAAAGTGTCTGGTACATAGTAACACTCAAATATATAACCTATTGCTACTTTAACATTACTATATTCTTTCTCAGTTTTATCAAACTCAGAAACTTTAGGGTTAGACAATGTGTTAGTTCCCTGTTGTTTCTATAAGAGATTACCACAGATTTAGTGGCTTAAAACAACACAAATCTTCTCCACTTCAAGGAACCCCCTGCATTCTTCACGTTCTCAGGGTTAGAAGTCCAAAATAGGAATCATTGGTCAGCAAACAATCAATGTGTCAGCAGGGGCCAATGTCCTTCAAGAGGTTTTAGGGGAGAATCTTTTCCCTTGACTTTTCCAGCTTCTGGAGGCTGCCTGTATTCCTTGGCACGCAGTCCATTCCTCCATCTACAAAGCCAGCTAGGTAGCATTATACCATGCTGCTATGGAAAGTCAGATCTCTCTGACCTCCCCCTCTCACCTCTTTCACTTATGAGGAACCTTGTGAATGCATTGGGCTCACTCAGGTAATTCAGGAATAATCATCCTATGGCAAGTTCTTTAAGTTAACCACAACTATAGAGGTCCCTTTGCCATATAAGATGATATATTCTGGGGATTTGAGCACGGAATTCTTTGTATCATTAACAAGCAATAAAAACATGCAAAACAGCTTCGGTAAGAGAAGAAGGATTGGTGTGCACTGCACATGCCTTATCTAAAAGCAATCACACTTTAAAAAAGTACTAGACTAACCCAGATAATACTTTCTGTACCTGACTGGGCATGAGGCCTCTGGTTTGGGATCCCCGCCCTATAATAC
Organism: Trachops cirrhosus; assembly: GCA_028533065.1. Taxonomy (NCBI): domain Eukaryota; kingdom Metazoa; phylum Chordata; class Mammalia; order Chiroptera; family Phyllostomidae; genus Trachops; species Trachops cirrhosus. The sequence continues at coordinate 129,125,733 of CM052542.1, forward strand.
TCTATTGTTTGCTTGGACCAGGTCTACATGATGTAAAGCAAAGAGGAAGGTGGAGATTGCTTGAGCCTGTGCTGTGTAGGAACCTGTAATGATTCAAGATATTTTTCTTGTAATGAAACAAAATAATAAATTTCCATCCAAATTTATGTAATCTGTTCCTACATGCTTTAAATACATGTCTGTGGGAATGACCCAGTTGTTAACTCCCTCTGTTGATTATTTCAAGTCAAACTTTTTAACAGCCAATAACAACAGAAGTCACACTAACAGGTGCTTCATCCTACACTCCTATTTTACATCCATTTTTTATCCATCACACCTGGAGATCCTGCAGGGATGGCATCTGTTATCACTGTCTCCCTTGAAATCAAGGCCCACGGTTGTTAATCTGCAAATGCTGATGAAACCCAAACTGTATTTGTCTCTATTGCCTCATGGCTTCACTACTGTATATCAAACTACATTTTATAGTTTGAAGCTAAAAGAAATAAAGAAATAGTCAATGCAAAGAAGACATCTTCCTTGGCACCAGTGGGAAAATAAAATATAAAACCGATATTTAGACTTCTCATTGTCATTGCTCACATGGCAAGTGATTTTTTTAAATGTCCATTAGAGGATCCTTCTCCTGAGCCCACACCTCAGTTGCTGAAATGTAATTTATCTTCATAAGCAGGAGTGAATTTGAAGCATGCAAGGCAACGGTATCCTTGAGGCACTGACATTGAAGGAAGGATGAATAAGAAGTGACAAGTAGGGAGAAGAGAGACAGAATCTACAAGATGAAGTTATCTCCTGTCTGTATGTATGATGGAGTAGGTACATAGGGAAACTACTAAAGAGTGATGGTCAAAAGTCTTAGAACAAGGAAGGAAAAGTTTGTCTTAGTCCATTTCTGGCTGCTAACTAGGTGAAAGAGTCCTAAAGTTAAAAGAATCTAAAGCCTATGGAGCCATTATTTTGTGGACTTTATAGGTCATGATTTATCCAATAGATGGAAAAAAAAAACAATTATTGCCATATGATGTAGTTTTAGAAAGGAAGCAAATTTGTAAGCATCGACTCTCACCCCATGGAATCATTTCTTTTGTTACTAAAGCTACATCAAAGTAGACACTAAGACCAAGAAGAGAACATGCTGGTGTAAATGAAGGTCAGACAGTTGTTTTTTAACTCGTAGATAGTATATACAACTCCTGTTGCTGTTGGAATGAATCACAGCAAACCTAGTGGCTTAAAACAACACAAATTATCATACAGTTCTGGAGGTCAGCTGTATGAAATGAATCTTCTGAGGTTCAGTTCAAAGCATTGGTAGGGCTATTAATTCCAGAGATTGAAGGGGAGAGCCTGCTTTCTTCTCCAGCATCAAGGAACCACCTGCATTCCTTGACTTGTGACCCCTTCCCTGTCATCAAAGTGCATCACTCCAACCTCAGCTTCGGTTGTCACATCTCCTTTTCCTAACTCAGATCCTCTTGCTTCCTCTTTTAGGACCCTTGTAATGACGTTGGGCCCACCCAGATAATTCAGGATAATCTCCCCATCTCAGGATGCTGAATTTAATCACACCTGCAAAGTCCCTTTTGCCAGGTAAGATGACATGTTCACAGGTTCTGAGGATTAGGATGTGGATATCTTTGGGGGACCATTAATCTGTCTTACAGAGACAGGTTTGCCAATGAAGACTTTATTCCAGAAGCTACAATCCTACTTGTCCACAGAAGACAACCAGGTAGTATAAATGAATAAAACAGGAAAGAGAGATGAACTGAAGAGTGAATAGCATTCTAAGGCATTCAAAAATTTAAAAACCACATGTAATTACTATCTGGATGAAACAAAATATGTCTTGGATTCATGTCTGACTATTTGCAACCTTTGTTTTAAAGCAAGTATTTGCTCTATTCTGGAAGAGCCTCTTTTGCCATAATGGAGGGAGATACCATATTTTTGGACCATAAGATGCACCTAGGTTTTTGAAGAGGAAAATAGAAAAAAAATATTTAAAGCAAAAATGTGGTAAAATATTTAATAACATAAATAACATAATATTTCACCAATGTAAGTGTAAACAGAACTTGATGGCAGCATTAACAACCATTATTCCTCCCAAATTTGGAGGGGAGAGGGTGCATCTTATAGTCTGAAAAATACAGTACTTTCTGTTGAAATGGCCACATATACTCTACAGCCAGTTAAACATTGAAGCAACATATACAAGGTTATCCTACAAGGAAGGTTTGGAGGCCTGTATTAGCTGAGAGACCCACCAGGGACGAACTGGAAGAGAGGTGCCTGGAAGAAAGCTGACCATGGCAAAAAAATATGGAATAAATAAAAAGATGGTGACCCTGTTCCCAGCAGGCTCGAAAGTGTTCTCTGCCTTGAAAGCACAGAAAGCTGGCTCAGTAGTCTGCAAGGACTGATAGCCCATAACCTTGTGAAAGACACAGCTGTCACATTCTAGCGCAAGTTGCAGGATACAGGCAAGAAGAGTAGCAACGCCATGTTTCTGCTGGACTTCATCTGAGAGGGCTCTGCCAGCTCCGGAGATTTAGTTTGTATTGTAAGTGGGAAGGGTGGAACTTTATGAAGATGTGTTGAGTATTGGGCCACAGCAAAAACTGAGTTCACAACATTTATGGGAGTTCAGGTTAGCAGCCACTCTGAGGCCTGCATCAGAGGTTTAGATCAACAATCATCGAGAGACATCCCCCGGCATCCGTGTCCGCGCTCACATAGGCAGTATTTAGGGGAGGCGCAGTGGGAGGGACAAAACAATGTACTGTCGGGGCAGAGGGAGGGCCACTGTGGCAGCTCGTGCTTGAGAGGAGCAGTGCAATTCAGTTAAAATTCACATGGGAAGGCGCACATGTCTTTTTATTGAAAAGCCAAAGTAAACAAACAAGTACATGGACTTTTGGTTACTAAAGGGAAGAATCTATGCTTGTCTAGAAGGGAGAAGTTGAGACAAAGAAAGAAAAATTTATTTGCACATAAAATATAATAGAACTGTAAGTGTGTGTGTGTGTGTGTGTGAGAGAGAGAGAGAGAGAGAGAGAGGAGAAGCAAGGACAAATTGATTTGTACTCAGTAGGGGTGAAATTATAAAATAGCTTTTCCGTTGTTCTGTGCCACTACCTTCCAACAACTTTTGTCAATCACTGTCTTGCCTCTAGGTGAAATCTCAAAAACATAAAATAGCTTTTCCTGTCACTCTCACATATGAGTGAATAGTCTCTTTTAATATAAAATGCCCACTTTAGTCCAGTCTAACATCAAAGCCTTATTCTCTGGTAGAAGTCAAACCTTCTTCCCTATCATTGTGCATCTTGGGCTGACTTAGGCTTCAAAGCTGCAGCAAGACAGGGGAGCTTGATCGACTCATGCACTTTGTGCGTGTCCTCCTTGATGACCCACTAGGCTGTCTCTAGTTTTTCCTAGGGTTTGAGAGGAGGGTAAGAGGAGAGAAATAAGGCAGGAAACATTTTACTTGACTGGCATGGTTGCCACCGAGAGAGTCCCCTTTCCTCCCTTCTCTCTCTCTCTCTCTCTTTCTCCCCCATATATATGCATGTGTGTGTGTACATATATGTATTTGTGCATGCAAGGCAATGGTATCCTTTTGGGAAAGATATATATATTTCCTTCCCCCTTTGAAAAATAAGTATATATATATGTGAGGACACAGCTGCTGGTGGTTGTGGTGGCGGCGTTCCAGATGTCAACCAAGAACTTCTGAGTCAGTGACAGTGACTGGATTTAACCTGACAAAAAATGTGGAAATGTGAACTTTGCAGAAGAACCAGCTATAATAGATGTGGTCGGGAGAAAATAACTGAGGCTAAGATGATGAAAGCAGAGGGAACTGGAATAGGAAAAACACTTGCAGAGAAGAGCCAAGGCCTATTCAGTGCTAATGACTGGCAGAGTAAAACTTGCAGTAATGTGAATTGGGCCAGATCAGAGTGTAACATGTGTAATACTGTGAAGTAGGCCAAGTTAGAAGAAAGAACAGGAAATGGTGGTGGTTTTAACGAAAGAGAAAATGTTGACTATACAGAAAGAGAAGAATCTGATGGTGAATATGATGAGTTTGGATGTAAAAAAAAAATACAGAGGAAAGGCAGATGGCCCAGCATATATTTTAAAGGAAGTCAAAGATAAAGAATCTGAGGGAGAAAAAGAGGATGAGGATAGAGATCTTTCTAAATATAAGTTAGATGAGGATGAAGATGATGCTGACCTCTCAAAATATAATCTTGATGCCAGTGAAGAAGATAGGGATAAGAAGGAATCTAATAGACGAACTTCCTCAAAGTCTCAATCTTCACATTCACAATCTTTATGCTCATCCTCCCCCTCAAGTTCAGGGTCTAGGTCCAGGTCCCACTCAAGAAATTCTTCCAGTTCCCAGTCAAGGTCGCGTTCCAGTTCCAGAGAACGTTTGAGACCTCATGGGTCAAAATCAAGATCCAGCTCCAGGTCCCACAGAAGCTCTTCTTCCCCACAAAAAAGATGTTATTCAAGTTCAGCATCTTCTCCTGAGAGGGACAGAAAGAGAAGTCATTCTAGATCTTCATCTGGTGATCGCAAAGAGATAAACAAGATCACAGCCACATGAAAGGCACCACAGGTCACCTTCTGGTTCATCCCATTCTGTTGCCCGTTCAAGTTCAAAAGAGAAAATATATATTAAAATTTATATCTTAAAAAAATTCAGTACAGGACATGAAGCATATTTTTTAAGAAGTTGGTGTCTTACTTGGTCAGAGGTGCTAGTAGAAGTGCATGCCTTTTACTGCTTTTCAGAACAATACAGCTGTGCTTATTTGTGAAATTAAAAGGAAATAGTACTTTAAGCCATAATGTCCCCAAATAGATGCTCTACTTATCATTCTTTATTTACAACCATTTATTTAAAACCACCTCACCTATAATAAAGCACTTTGGTTTCTTTTTTATTTACTTTGTTCCCTAATTTGAACTATTTTTCTCATTTCCAAATGTGAACTTTTTATTGATATGAGATTACCTTAGGCTTGCCTGAACCTTGGGCACGGAGGCAAGACTGGAGAAGTAGTTGGAAACGGTCTCTTTATCTTAATGGGAGAGAAGGAGTCACCTGTTCATGATAACCTATGTCAAAGCGATTCTTACCAGAAAAAGTTAAACGAGTTATAAAACAGCCAACTAGAAACTTCATTTTGAAATTCCCCAATGTAAGAAGGCCTTAGAATCATTGTCTTTTTTAATTCAGTTTTACTTTTTGTAACACATTTAGTGCAGAAAAACCTCGTGAATTTGTAGAAGGAGAAAGGTATTACTCATTTCTCATTTTCTGACATAATTTTGAGCAAGAATATCTAACAGTTCATTTTTTTCTGGTATGGTTGTCTAATGAGAAAAACATCTTATTCAAATGTTTATCTTAATATTTTCAAGAAGCTTTGTGTGATATCCTTTAAAATCCAGTTTTCACATATGATAAGGTAGACAAAGCTAAATTATAATTAATGAACAACAAATTGAAGAAAGCTTTTGAAGTATATTTTTCTTTGGGTGAAATGCCAACAGAGACATTGTTAATTTAAGCAAACAGTTGTCATGAGATGTTGAAACATACTGCATAAAATTTTTTTCTGAGTAATGAATGATTATTTCTGCATAACATAAACAGAAATAATTGTTCACTTGAAATTATTTATGGCTTAAAATACTTTCAGAGTTTGCCTTATTTCTCAAAATTAAAATCTGGTCACTTGAGCTTTATGTGTTTCTGGTTTGAAAACAAAAGGGCTTCTCTTACCAGCATCTTCAGTGACAATGCAAAGTAAGTATATTAAGGAAAACCAACGATTGTGCTTGGGGACTTTTTATCATGGGGACTAACACCCATTATTCTTGTTCTTTTTTAAAAAACATGTCTTCTGCAACTAAAAATTAAAACATTATAAGCTATTTTGTAGACAGACCAAGCAAAATTGTATTTATTTTCAAAGGAGTGATTTTCTCTCATCTGATCTGAAGACAAAAGCAAAATATCTTACATAGAAATATTTTGATAATATTTTTACAATGAGCTTGTCCCTTGTTTTTTTACATCTTTCCTTTGCTACATTTACTGTAGTTTGCTCAAGAACTTCTGTCTCTTGTAATTGTGCCTCAGACTTCTTGAAAGTCCACCTTCTAAATTGCCCAGATGATCTTCTAGATTCTACATGTTACTGTTGGTTTATTCTTGTACTTCCCATATTAAAACTTTGGCTGTACTGAGCAAATGCAAGGTTATAAATTTAGCGAATAGTAGTTTGTAGACAGTTCAGATTATTATGATTTCATTTGGTTTAACTAAGCTGTACTAGTCCATGTCATAAGGAAATGATGCTGTAGACAAATGTAAATAAAGCTTGTGGGTCAAGCGAAAGAAGAAAAAAGAAAAAATATATATATTTCGTCCCCCTTTTCAATCTCTCTCTCTCTCTCTCTCTTTCTCGCTGGGCACTTATGTGGAGTCTTCAGAAACCCCCAATTCTGGGTATTTCTCACCCGCTGCTCCCTCGTAAAGGAAGACACTGCTTCTGCCACTTGAAGCTGGTCACTCGTGACTCTCCCCTCAGCCCTAGCAACCAGTGGTCTACCCCACAGTACTTCTCCTCATGGGGTCACCATTCCCTCAAAGAGGTCCTTTAGGGCAGGATCTTTCAAGATGGCCCAAATTCAGCTCCTGTATCAATGCACATGTATTCCATATCTGGAAGAGCAGATCATTTTGAATGCAGCTGGGTGTCTTTGCTCTCCTGCCACTTTTTAGGTATAAATTATCAGCAGGTTCCTAAATATCAGCAGGTATAGGTCAAGCTCTCCAGATAGTTTCATAAAGCATCCCTCATTGAGGTCAGAGTTAAACACTGCCCTGCAGTTACTCACTTTCTTAGCGTGCAGCCTTGGCATGGTCTGCAGCTACTGTTCTAGACCTTTGGAATTCCTTCTATAATTCCTAGATAGAGGGGAAATCCACTGTTAATATTCTTTTCTCTCTTTCTCTCTCTCTCTCTCTCTCTCTCTCTTCATATATATAGTGGCTGTCTGAGAAATAAGGAATTAGAGTCCTCAAATTCAAGGAAGACAGGTGAAGGCAGAGCAGTAGTTCCCTACAATAAAACAAAAGATGTGCTGAGAAAAGGGGAATTAATAACAGGGAAGAAACAAAAAACTTTTCAACAGTGATGACTGGTAATATTTGATTTTCAGTTGTTTCTGTATCTAGGCAAAAATGCTCTCCACTATCTCCTAATCTTCAGGACAATTCTGTCACCATAATAGCATTAAATTAGTGTAGCACTTCTTTGGATAACTAAGAGAGGAGTTTTCATTTACCCTTAGGAGAGAAGGAAGACAGAGTTGGAGCAGGCAGCATCCATCAGTAATGACTGACCCAAAGCTGGAAGTAATAGGCACCTTAATACCAGAGTTAGCCCTTCTTCTTGGGAACCTGCAGAAATGTTGAGAGTCTTGCACTTCAACTGGTTATTTAAGTTGGAAGCTTGAATCATTTCATGTGAACATCAAACAAGATGGCACGTTCAAAAGGCTGGAGAGCTTGGTGGTATTCAGGTTAATGACTTATCTGGTATTTCATGTTTTTAAACTTTATAATGTAAATTTGAGCTTAGAGTGTTTGCTCAAACTGCAAAATCTCCTGCAATTATTAAACAATAGAAATATGGCAACACAGAAATACTCCAAGGACTTAAATACCTGGAGTAATCCAAGCTTAAACTATGCATTTACTAGCACAAATCTTGCTCATTTCATTGGCAATGGGAGAGTTTTGAGGATAAGACTGGTGAAGTGGCCCTCCAAACTCTTTTGAGCTTCTACAATTTTAGTGTTTTTTTTTACAACTTCTTACCTCCACTGTCCCCAAGTTCCTTTATTTAGGTCACATATTTCCAGCCTCACTTTGATGATGAGAAAAGGATAATGATCAGACAAAAGCAGAGGGCAGGAAAACTAAATTGGTTTTCCCAGGACCCCAGAAGTCTCCTGCAGAGCCTTGCCATGAGCCAGATGGCAGTGCACATAGCCAAGTTCAGTCCTTGTCATGATGCCCCATGTTGCTACATAAGGGCCAGCTGTGCTGGGCTGAGCTGCAGGTTTTTGTCCCTGTAGGACAAGGCTCTATACCACTGATATTCCAGGGCCTTGTAAGTTGACTCATTCAAGCCACAGGCTTGCCCAAGGCTGATTCATAAACCAGAGAATCAATTTGCTAATTCACACTGGTTCAGATCAGCTACCACTTGTTTTGAGTATGGTACACGTCAAACACTAAGCCTTGGGCCTCCTCACCCCTGATCTCATTTAATCCCCCTCTCAATGGTAGTAGATGTCCCCAGAAGGAAGCCTGTTTAGACAATAAATAAGGTTAAAGAGTACCTTGGAAATACGGAATCAAAGCAAAGAGAATTAGATAGTCTACAGAAATAACCTTGACATAGAAGGATGTTCTTGAAATTTGTTTATATATACCTGTTATGAAACCAGCTTCAGTAAGGAAACCCAGACTCTTCCCCATGGCAGTGCTGACCGACCAAAGCTTTCTTCTACCCTTTTCAGTATTTTATGCTGATACATTGTGCCTCCCCATGACATCTTATTGCTTCACTTACAACCAGACTGCCTCTGTAGAAGGGATCTAGGCACAGTGTGATTATAGTAGAATGTCCCCATCTCCTAGAGAAATTCAAATTCTTTCTCAAACCTCATCTATCTCATTTGCTACAGTAGCAGACTCAGCAATTTGCCTCCAGGGTAATCTCTAAAGCCTTTCTACACCATTCCAGAGGGTAATTTTTGTGGCTCCATGCATGGGAAGGGAGAAGGGGCATAGATGGAAGAAATTCAAACTTTTGATGTTACACTGATGTGAAAGAACTGTCCCATGTATGCAGGTTTGATATTTTAACTATTTTATTTAAGCATTTAGGCAGTGTCAGACACAGGGTGAACAGAGATGAATAAGTCACTCTACCCTCAAAGAACTCATCCAGTGGGGAACACCAGCACATAAGGAAATCATTTCAATAAAGTGACCTAAAGGTTAACTGAAGTATAAACATTGTACCACTAGAGAATTAAGGCTTGGGAAACTGTGTGGTCAGGGAAGTTCTCACAGCTAATGTGGCATTTGAGCAGTTTTAAATAAAGAACAGGAATTCACTGAAGAGAAAAAAGGGAAGCAGTGGAGAAGGCAGTGAGGAGATATATATATATGGGAGGGCATTCCAAGTAGTAGGAACCAAGGCATAAGAAAATACGAGATATGTGGTATGCCTACAGAAATCTGTATGAGTGAAAATGAGGTAGAGAGTTAAGAGGGTCAAATCAAAATTGACTCCCATTATTAAGAAGTATGAATGCATTCAGTAGCCAATAGGTACGAAATTTAAGGAGTGTAACACCACGAATATTAAAAGATTGCTTTTAAAAGACTGGTTAAATAGTATCATGATTTGTGGATATTATTTTTGTTTTTTAACTGCTAAGTAAAATTAATATATGAATATTTGTTTAGAGAAATATAGTATTCTATTTCATTGTGTTTAAAATATTATTTTTATAATATTGTAAATAGTTATTGTGCAATGCACTTTCTTCCCTTATTTTAGTCTTTCCTGGTGTGAACTGTGAGGACTAAGAAGGGCTCCTGGTGGTCCACTGGGCTCAGACAAAAAAAAAAAAACTAGCAAAAAAAGCAAAACAAAAACAAAAAACCCAAAACCTAGCAGCCTTTTCTCCTGCACAAACTGCACTTTGCAGAGAATCCTCTGTGCTAACCTGCCTGCCAGCACTGTTTCTGCCATCTGAGCCATCTCTTATAAAGGAGTTCCTGCAGTTCTATTTCAACCAATCTAAGGTTTTCCCCATGTAATCAGACAAGCACAGTTTTAACCAATCAGAGTGGCTCTATTCTGGCAAATCAGGACAGTGCCTTTGGACCAATTAAACTATGAGGATTCAGTGTCCCCATCTGCATGAGGACAAACCCATCAAGTTATGGAGCTGAAACACCAACCACATCCCCTGAAGCCAGGGCTGAGCGGGGCAGAGCAGGGCAGGGCAGGGCAGACCATGGCTGAGTGGAGCTGCCTACCTAAAGAGGGACCTGGCCCTAGGGCCACCTGGCCCCGGGGTAGCCACACAACCACGTTGTTTTCACAGCGGTGATCCAGCACTACCTTTGAGCTGTTTCCACTAAATACAGTTTCCTTCTTCACTGCGCCCCAAACTGAGGACTCCTATTGGCACTGCATTAGTGCCAACGACCATCAGTTGACATTGATACACTGACAGTTTTTTCGGTATATGGTGCTGATGCAGTGGGAAGAGGGCTGAATGTAGAGGCAGAAAACTTGGCTTTGAATCCATTCCTGCTCTTCTTTTAGCTGTGAATCCATGTGTGAGTTGCTTAGCTTCTCAGAGATTTAATTTCCTCATCACAAAAATGGGATGATTGATATCTACCTTCAGATTTGTTGTAATAATTAGATTAAAAAAACAAATGAAATAGCCTTGGACCTAAAAAGTCTCCCAAGACTCACCCCCAGTGATTCCAATTCATGAAATCTAGGATGCAGTGAAGTTATATTTAACGACTCTGCTGATCCTAAGCTGACCAACTTAGATGTCCCTTTCTTTTATGGAAGACAGCATGTAAGGTCAGATAGTGGAGACTAGTGATGGAGCTAGAATTAAACTCTCGATCCTTAGGACTATGTACTTGCATAATTCAGAAATGGTCCTCTGGTCTGATTTCATAAACAGCAAGCCAAAACCTCATAAAAGCATGCAAATATGTATGGAAAGAGGTTTTGATTCTTTGATCAAATGTGACTGCTTTGTTATTTAAATAAAATAGAAAATCTGATGGTTAGGAGAAGAAAACATATATTCCAATTTCTTCCTTTTTGAATGAAAAAAAAATAGATCTTTTCTCTACTTAGCACAAACTAGACTGTAAGCTGATAACCCATTCTGGTGCTATCTACTGATTAAAGATTAATTTTATGGGAATGAAAGAAAAATCCTGATTGAACGATAATCTCACTGAAGTGAATATATGCATTCCTGTCTTACCCCATATGTACTTTGTGATTGAGTTTTTAGCATCAAGACTCAAGATAAAATCTGTCAAATATAAGCAGAAAGAGAAAGAGAAAGAGAAAAACTATTCAAAAAAGTGAACAATCTGACTTACTAAAAACAGACTTTGTATTTTTAATTGATAAAGATTCCAAGACTAAATTGAATAGAATAAATGAATTTAAATAAACCATTCAGGCAGAAAAGAATAAATTTCTTTGTTAAAACTATAATAAAAATTCAGAATACAAAGTCCAGTTTCAGAGAAAATGTTGGGTTACATTATCAAACCAACTTTCTTGCTAAAGAAAACTAAAATGACTGCATAAAATGTACTTTTAAAAAACTCCTCAACATGAAGAGTTGAAAAGATAGTAAGATATGAGCAGTTCAGATTCTAAGAAAAAGCATGAATTTCTAAGCATAAGTGGAGCACTCAAGCTACTTTTGCTCCTACGGCATTTGCCAAACCTGGCAAAATTAAATACGAGATTTGAAAATGTTGGAGAGCAAAAAAAGGAAAGAAGTAAAACTTAGAGCTTTCCCATGATAGAAAGACCAGTAGGAGACCCTCCTCACATTAAGATGGACACTCATGGGACTGATCTCTCAGGCAAGAATGAACTAAAATTAAGTATGTGTCACCCACCCAAGTGTGTGACCCAACTGTTCCACACACCATCTCCAAAGGGAATCCCAAGGAGAGTTCCTCTGTGGAGAAGGGGAAGACAAACTGGAGCAAAGATGCTGGTAAAGAAAAAAACCATAAGTCAGCTGTCAGGCAGATTTGCATATATAAATCATACAACTTGGTCATCAAAAAAAATCCTCAGAAAGAGATCCCAGAGTAGGATTGTCTCCAAGGACCTGCTGGAAGTGATGACAAATACTCTCTTGAAGAATGAGTCTTCCCAGAGACATATGAAAAGATGCTCAGCATCACTACTCATCAGAGAAATGCAAATTAAAACCATGAGATAACACTTTATACTGGTCAGAATGGCCATCATAAATCAACAAACAAGTGTTAGAGATGATGTGGAGAAAAGGGAACCCTAGGGCACTGCTGGTGGGAAAGCAGACTGCTGAGCCACTGTGGAAAACAATATGGAATTTCCTCAGAAAGCTAAAAATGGAACTGCCTTTTGACCCAGCAATTCCACTGCTAGGATATATCCTAAGAACCCTGAAACACCAATCCAAAAGAACCTATGCACCCCAATGTTCATAGCAGCACAATTTACAATGGCCACGTGCTGGAAGCAATCTAAGTGCCCATCAGTAAATAAGTGGATCAAAAAATGGTGTTACATTTATACAATGGAATACTACACAGCAGAGAGAAAGAAGGAACTCCTACCCTTTGTGACAGCATGGATAGAACTGGAGAGCATTATGCTAAGTGAAATAAGCCAGGTGGTGAGGGACAAATACCATATGATCTCACCTTTAACAGGAACCTAAACAACAAAACAAAGAAACAAACAAAATATAACCAAAGACATTGAAATAGAGGACAAGCTGACAGTGATCAGATGGGAGAGGGGAGGGAATTTCAGGGGAGAAGGGAAGGGTTTACAGGAACAAATATAGAGGACACATGGACAAAACTAGGGGAGTTGGAAATGGGAGGGAGGAGGGGAGAGATGGGTGGGTGGGCTGGAATGGGAATAAAGGATAGAAACTGTACTGAATAAACTAAAATAAAAAAATAAATAAAAACTCTGTTTCATGCATTCAAGACAGTAAAACCATTTTATCCACCCTGTGTGTTAGAATTTCCTGCCTTGTCATTCATCCTCTTAATGTCTTTTCCATGTTTTCAAACTTTTTGTCTCTGTGTTACATTTTCAGTAATTTTTCCTCACCTATTTTCCAGTTTACTAATTTTGTCTTAGATTTTTGTCTAATTCACTGCTATACTTATTCTTTGAGTTTTCATTTTGGTTAATATTTTTAACATAGAATTTCTCATGTGTTGTTTGAAATCTATTAGGTCACTTTTTATTTCTTCTTTTTCATTGTAGGTATTCTCCAGCCTTTTATTTATTTATTTATTTTTAGAGAGGGGGAAGGGAGGGAGAGAGGTTAGAAAAACGTCATTGTGTGGTTGCCTCTCACGCGCCCTCTACTGGGGACCTGGCCTGCAACTCAGGCCTGTGCCTGACTGGGAATCCAACCGTTGAGCCTTTGGTATGCAGGCTGGTGCTCAATCCACTGAGCCACACCAGCCAAGGCTCAAGCCTTTTATTTATACAAGCATAGGAAACTAAGTGTTTTATAATGTGTTTCCTAATTTTACATTTCAATGTTTGCAGATTTGTATATTTTTGTTATTTCTGCTTGTGCTCACTTACAGTACCTTATGTCTGATTTTCTTGTCTGTTTGATTATGTTTGACTATTACTACTCAATGTCCTTGAAAAAATATTTATAACCATTGGAAGCCTAGAACAAAGGTGTGTTACTCCAGAAAAGCTTTGTTGTTTTGTCTGCATCTAGGAACACTATCTTTCTTATGACCGCAGTAAACTGGCCTGACAACATATGCAAGGGCAGGTCTGTTGGACACAAGTTCTCAGGAATTTTTCCCTCTGCTCTGCTTAATTACAAGGTAAGCCTTAGAATATGGGGCTTGGTAAAAGCTAGGTTTACTTTCAGGCCACCCTTATTCTGCTACTTAGACTCAGTTTACATAAGAAGAGTCCCCTATTAGACTGCATATCTGGGGTCTGGAGTTACATACTTTTTTCTCTTTACCATTTGGTACACCACAATTCAATTGTCAAATTGTCACTGGGCAAGAGCAGCTTTGGGTCAGTTTATCTTTCTGGGTTTTCACTCTTCCTTCCATTTTAACCAGGTAATTCTTTGCCATTTCATCAGCCCTTTGATGATTTAAATTACAATATTGTAATTTAAATGTGTCAACAATATTTCCTCTAGCCATTTTTCATTACGGTGTGAGGGTGTGATGTATGGATATGTTGGTCGGCGGGAGGGAACTAGGTGGAAAACCTAGCCCATCACTAAAGGAAACTGAAGTCTGAAAATTGTTTGAAGAATTTTAGAAACTTAAAATACACACACAACATTTATATGGCTTGGATTATTTTGGATATAGATCAAATCACCTGTGTGATTTATCTGATTTGTCACAAAAATTCCTCTAAATACTAGAATAATCATTCTCAATCTACATTTTTGTCAAACATACAACATGCAACCATTTCCAAGCTGAGAGTGAACTACACGCACACACAAAAATCCAAGCACATTAATTCTTTTTTTAAGGTCACCTACAAATCCTGTCCCCATAGCAACACAAGTGCTCCTCGATTTTTTCCTTTATGCTTCATATTTTTCCCAGTCATGAACTTTCAAAGCAATAGCCTAGGCATTTATTTTGCAATTAAATCAATTGCTTCATTGTTAATCCAGCTTTCACTTTCTGTCCTTTCAGAGAAATTTTAAAGCACACTAATGAATAGAAAAGTAAAACATTGCTGCGGACTAGTTATTTACAAGAAAATAAAATAGACCACTTCGGAAAGGTCAACAATATAATGTATAAATAAGTATGTTTCTAAATTTAATTTTAACTTTTAGAAAACAATGGCAAATCATTACTAACAGTAACAACTATGTGATTTTTAAAAATTTTTCTTCCTGAATCAAATGAAAGACTTGAACTTAAAAATAAATCAGTCCCATCTGGTTCATATTCACCTTATGTAACAAACAAATATTGAAATGACTGGAATTGAGTGGTATTTTAAAAGTGCTCACACATACATACAAGTACAGGAATGGTTACTGGATTAGTAAGTCATATTACCTCAAATAACAATAAATTTCTGGTCTCCACTGGTCTTTACTACCCTCCCTCTTTAACCCAGGATTATGAAAATTAATAAAGGGATAACTCACATCTTCAATAATTCTCTTTCTTGTTTGCCTGTGGCTATATATTTTAATTTACCGCAGACTTCTCCTAGTAAACCTAAGAATGCTTAAAGAGATATAAAATGTTATTTAAAACATGTATTTAATCTCATTCCTCTGTAAACTCTAAACATACTATTCACCATTAAGGGATGCACAGCACCTCAGAAGAGATTGAGAAAAAGACCTAGAACTTACCAATGTACACGTTGTCAAAAGCTGGACAGATCTGGGTTTAAATCTTAAGTGCCTGTGCGACCCTGTGCAAGTTATGGAAACTCTATGTATCAGTCAGAGTTTGCTCAGGAAAGCAGAAACTGTTTGAGTCATTACAAATAGAAAGACATATAATTCAGAGATTAAAGAGTTACAAAACCATTGCAATGACCGGTGAAATAAGGGTCGGGGAAGTTATTGCTAGTATTAAAAACCTCAGAAGGAATAGGAACCACTGGAAACTACCACAGCTGATTCACAGACTGACACAACCAATTCGCTCATCAAACCTCACACCTGTCCCCTCTGCTGTCCACCTGCCTGTGCCACTGCATTACGAGCAGCAGTGGCTTCTTTCTTTGTTGCAAGGGCCCTTGCCGGCAGTATGCAACGCAGTACCTCGCTGGTAGGAATTCTGGGGAATACCATCCCCAGGCTTTCAACCCCTGCAATACAGGAAAGGAAAGGGGAAATGTTGCTAAATTGCCAACAAAAAAATATGGCATCTTCTGTGTGTGTCAGTGTCTTCCATGTAAAAACACTGTGAAAAGTAAATAAAGGTGCTGGATAGAGCACTTGCTCCAATATTCTTTTCTGCATCAAATTCTGTAAAGTGAAAGGCACACATTTGTAAATATGTGCGCATTTATTTAGATACATCTATGGGTGATATGGGTAGATCCGGACATAGATGATACTAATAGATGCAGGTACAGATGACATACACAGATAAAGTACAACAGGACGGGGATGCAGAAATTGTGAAGAATCCTGGAAAGGTAGATGGCATGTGGGATCACAGTGATAGCAGCTGTGACAAACACAGCTCAGATGAATTCAGGATAATATCACTATAAAGACTACAACAGAATCTAAATTTGATTGAAAGAAAACATAGGAAAGTGTTCCAGAAAATCAGTAGGGTAAATTTATTAAAGAACTGAATTTAGGAAAATAAGGCCAGGCCCCTTCGCCCTTGCAATGTGCAACAGACCTAAGGTTTTCACGTGTTTTATTCATTTTCATTAGTGTCATGGGGTTGGTATTTAACTATCGCTTTTTAAAGAATTTGTGTAACTAATTTTGATATTTCTTGCATGGCTATCCAAGTTCTTTAATTCAACATCTAGTAATTGATGGCTTTAAAATTGCAACTTTTCTAGAGGAGAGAGGGTTTGGAGGACTGGGTGAAACTGGTGATGGGATTGAGTACAGATTGGTAGTTTGGTATTTACAAAATAGTCACAAGGAGGTAAAGTACAGCATAAGGAATATAGTCAATAATATTGTAGTAACTACGTGTGGTGCCAGGTGGGTACTGGAAATAGCAGGGGGAGCACTTTGTACAGTATATAATTGTCTAACCATATGCTATACAGCTGTAACAAAAATAAAATAATATTAAATGTAAACTGTAATTTAAAAATTTAAAAAATTAAATTACAACTTTTCTGACTTTTTAAAATATATTTTTTTCTTTTTTATTGAATTGATTGGGGTGACATTGGTTAATCAAATTTTGTAGGTTTCAGGTGTACAATTCTACAACACATCATCTACATGTTGTGTTGTATGTTCACCACCCCAAATCGAGCCTTCTCCCATCATTTACGCCCCCTACATTCTCTTCTGCCTCTCCACCCCACTTGCCCTCTGGAAATCACCATACCGTTGTCTGTGTCTATTTTTATTTTTTCGCTTAACCCCTTCACCTTTTTCACCCAGCCCCACTACCCCCCTCCTCTCTGATGGCTCTCAGTCTGTTCTTTATCTATGAGTCTGTTTCTACTTTGTTTATTAAAGTCCACATATGAGTGAAATCGTATGGTGCTTGTCTCTCTCTGACTGGCTAATTTCACTGAGCATAATGCCTTCTGGGTCTTTAAAATTCATTATGTTGCCTTTGGTAATAATTGTGCAATTAAAAACATTTCTTACCTGTTATAAAGCTTTATTAAGGGCAAACTGGGGAAAAACCTTAACAATTCAACTGAAAGGGATTTTATATATTATATACAATATATTATATTATATTATATAAGTTGTATTATATATAATATATGTTATCTTGTATTATATTATATAATATAATATATATAATATATAATAAATTTCTATGATTTTTGAAGTAAGCATTTTAATAATAGTCTATGTATAAGAACAAAGTCAGAATTAACTATTTTAAAAAGTTAAGATTATATAAAAGAGATACATACACATTTGAGTTTGATTGGCTTAGCACTATTTTATTTAAAAATTATCTGCTATAATGGTTGCTTATTATTTGCTTTAATTTAGATATAAAGGGGAGAAACAAGAGGCAAGGCCTTAATCCAAAGGCACAGTCGAAAGAAGCGAAAGCTCTGCTTCCTGAAATTACGGTGTGTTAAGCCAGCTCCTCCTGGAAGCAGGTGCCAAGACAGAATTAAACATGAAAGAATCTTTATTAGGGAAATGCCTGTGGGGAAAAAATAGAAAGGGGCCAAGAGAGGCTAGGAGAAGCATCAAACCGAAGTGCAAGTGTAGCCCTGAGTGAAGGAGAAAAGGAGGGAAATGGGATGCTACACTTCCCTACATCTATAAAATGTTTGGTGAAGCCACTGGAGAGAACCAAGGTAAAATTCAGCCCATAGGTATGCCTGTATCCCCCAGGAATATTCCTGCTTTAGTATCAATATCTAAATCTGTGGTTGGCTGGGAGCCACATCTGAGAAGCAAAAGGTAACTGCTATGAGGGACTCAGAAGCAGCAGCTTGTCATGGGTCAGTCAGGATTCCAGTAATTAGAGGTCGACCCCATGTATCCTCAATGGCTGCCACATAAAGGAAAGGACAGTCTAGTCTACAACTTACAGAATTCTCCCCTAGACACCTTCTCCTTTGAGGGAGTCCCTGAACTCATTCTTTTCATAGTGACCTATCCTGAAGGCCAGAGACGATGCTGAAGCAGACTTCAATTTTGTGTGGGAAAACATACCACACCGAGTAATCCCTATCTTAGGAGCTCAGCCCTGGGTTTATATCAATATTTCTTCCATGTCTCAAGGAAGTTGTCTAAAGCAAGGTAGACACTGATTCCAAAAAACTTGTTCCTTTTTCCACAAATGTATGCTTGTAGGTGTTATGGATTGAATTGTATCCCCCAAAAAAGATGCTAGGGTTCTAATGCCCTGTAACTCAGAATGTGACATTATTTGTAAATAGGGTCTTTACAGAGGCAATCAAGTTAAGATGAGGCCATTAGTGTTGGTCCTAATCCAATATGACTGGAATTCTTATACAAAGGAGAAATTTGGACACAGGGGCAGGTATGCACAGAGGAAAAATGATGTGGAGACACACAGGGAGAATGCCACGTGAAGACCGAGGGTTGGAGTGATGCATCTACAAGCCGAGGAATAGTCAGAATAGCTCGCAGACCACCGGAAGCTAGGACAGAGGCATGGACAAGATTCTCCCACCCAGCCCTCAGAAGGGCCCAACCCTGCCAACAACTTGAGTTTGGGCTTCTAGCTCCAGGATTTTAAGACTATAAATTTCTGTTATTTTAAGCCACCTAATTTGTGGTGCTTTGTTATGGCAGTCCCAGAAAATGAACATAGGGAGTTCCTTGGGATAGGGATAGAACAGCAGTAATAACATACCTTAAGTAAATTCACAGAGTGCAGTGAAGAAAGCAGCTTCAGAACAATACTACCCAAATCTTAGTTCATATCCCATTAATGTGTTAAGAGTTTCTCTTCACATCAGCAGCAAACTGATAGAAAATTCTAGTCTTACTGTAGAATGAAGGGCATATCCATACAACTACTAGTAACAAATTAAGTTGAGTAAACCTTGGTTTCTAGATTGGACATTTATAACTAAAATTAGAGCATTATTAGCATTTACTGAGCCATCTACTGAAAAATTAGTTTGCTACCTGCTTAGTAGTTTGTCCATGAAGATTCTGAAATTCTCGAAATTTTGTGAAGAGTTCATTATTAATCATACTGTATTGAGTTGGGTAGTTGGATATCAATTATTGCTCTTCTTGCATTACTGAACAGATTTGGAGAATAACTGTTACAAGTTTTTAAAAATAATTGATCATTTGCTCTTCAATTCTTTTTATATTCACTAACTTCTTTTTCTACTGCCCACTGGGAGCAAATAGGATCGGTGGTTTATGTGACCTTGCATCCATCCTAGTGGGCCATCACTTTTAAAACTTCATAATTAATGCCATAACCCTACTTACACCCCTTCTCTAGCTCTTTCTTTTTTATTAATGAGGAAACTGAACACCAGTGTCTGTTTTTGACATGTGAATGGGTAGTTGATTTCATTTTACTAACAAAATATTTTTCTTGTTTCTAATAAATATTTGTTGAGTGCTATCAAAATGTAAGGCTGCCTTGAGATTTTTTAACACAAACTTTTTTTAATTCACCAAACAATGAAGTAGATACTATTATCTCATTTTCACAGGTAAAAAAAGACTGAGATTCAGAAACATTTAGCAAGTTACATGTCATGTTGTTAAAAGTGACCAAGTTGAGATTGACCATTAACAAGTTTTCAAGGCTCATGTACTTATAGGCTATGCCAATGTTTCTTAAACTGGGCATATGGTAAGGTCTGAGTGTGTGTGTCCCTCCAAAAGTCCTATGTTGAAATCCTAACCCCAAGGTGATAGAATTGGTAAGGTGGTACCTTTGGGAAGTACTTAAGTCCTGAGTGTGGAACCCTTATACATGGATAAATGGGCTAAGTGTCCTTATGAAAGAGGCTCCAGAGAGATCCCTACCTTTTTCATCATGTGAGGATACAATGAGAAGTTTGCAGACTGGAAGACAGCACTCACCCAGCCATGCTGGCCCCCTGATCTCAGACTCCCAGCCTCCAGAACTGTGAGAAACAATTACCATTATTTATAAGCCACACAGTCTGTGATATTTGGTATAGCAGCCTACAAGGACTAAGACAGTATTCATGGACCTCTGAGGTCAACTGTCTCTTCCTCAAGGGTTTGTAAGTATAGGCATATTTTTTTCTTTCCTTTTGATAAAAGCATTTCCTGAGGATTAGCTGAATGAGCACCTTCTGATTGACTACTGACACATGATCCCAGGGCTCATATTTGCATTAGTATTTACAGCTAAGGACACCCCAAGTGTAGGCCAAATGAGGTTGGAACTTGCTGGTGGTTGAAGAGTTCCCAACAGTTTTGCACAGAAAACCTGGACAGGCTGAGTCATCCCATGACAAATGTAGGCGGAGGCAAGGCGATTGTGAAGGTTCTGCATAGTAGCTACGTCTCATGAAAGTTACCTTCGATCTCTATAAATCTGTAATTCTGATGGTTTGCCAAGTCACTCAGGGTCCGGGGGAAAACAAATGGCACAACCAAGGGCATAGTGGAGGAGAATTTAATAAAGAGACTATTTACAAAGGTGTGGGCAAGGTTAAGGGAAATTCAAGTGAGATGGAGTAGTGTCCCAGGGAGTCATGGTGAGAAACTTGGAGGAGTTGGGGAAGGATCTATTACCACTATGGAAGTGGGGAATGGGGGTTGGGAGGTAGTAGTGGGGTGGAGAGAGAGAAAGAGAAGACACACAGAGAGAAAGCTATGACCTTTAATAGATGGATATGAGCAAGAGTTGGGAACTCAGCAGAGAGGGCACCAGAAGAATTAGTACCCTCTCCTCACTCTCATACCCGAGTACTTCCAATCTTCTGCTGGTGTTCCGCATTCCCCAGGCCTAACCAGAAGGCAAAGGACAAAGTGCCCTTGCTACATTTCACAGGTCAGCCTCTCTGGGCATCAATCAAGGTTAAGAAAGCGTAAGAGTAGAATTGGTGGGACCAATAAAGATATTCAGTCTTGTTCTGTTACTCGATGAGGCATTACTTTGTCCTAATAGTAACATTTAAATTGATGTTTTATTTTCTGGAAAGTACAAATATGTGTTGATCTTCCTTACTGAAACAAAACAAAAACCTAGGCACATCTTTCTTCCTCCAGTGGCAAGGAGGTAAGATAAAATGACTCTACCAAGTTTCTTATTTAAACAGAGTTTGAGATTTCATTAATTAAGTTAACAATTAATATTCTCATTCACTTGGTTTTCAATTTTTTGAGTGGAAAATGAAGAGGTTGAATTAAAGTTAGGAAGTAGATATTAGTAAGTAAAAAACATATCTTCCTGATTAATCTTTTTTTATTTTAAAAGATTTTATTTATCTTCAGAGGGGAAGGGAAGGAGAGAGGGAGAGAAATATCAATGTATGGTTGCTTCCTGTGCATTCCCTGCTGGGAACTGGCCTGCAACCCAGGCATGTGCCCTGACTGGGAATCGAACCGTGATCTCTTGGTTCACAGGCCTGCGCTTAATCCACTAAGCTACACCAGCCAGGGCTAATTGTTTTTAAATAAAAGGTTGAAAATTGTTAATGGCTAGCAATTTCAAAATTACTTTAGTTGGCTGCAATGATGAATTAATTAGTTAACAAACAAAAAGCCTTCAAATCTTTTACAAAAAATTAAGTTTTCCAAATCATAAGAAAAGACATACCTAAAAATAATTCTGTGTAAAAGAACTAGTGTTTTTGATGATCACAGGTTTGTTATGACCTAAAATGTGGCACAATTAATAGTATGTTTAATGTAATCTTATACTAAAGGAAATTAATTAATTCAGATCAAGGAAATTAATAATTCCATGGGGCTTTGCACAGATTAAACAATACTTGAATGTTAAATCCCATTTAGAGGAATGTTGGCAAAATGATGACCAGGTGATAAAGTATCCCAAAAGTAGGTTATAAAAACAATTTAGAGCCCTGGCTGGTGTAGCTCAGTGGATTAAGCGTGGGCTGCAAACCAAAGTGTTGCCAGTTCGATTCCCAGTCAGGGCAGATGTCTGGGTTGTAGGCCAGGTCCCCAGAGGGGGCCACGTGAGAGGCAACCACACATTGATGTTTCTCTCTCTCTTTCTCCCTCCCTTCCCCTCTCTCCAAAAATAAATAAACAAAATCTTATAAAAAGAAACAATTTAGAGTCAAAAGGATATAAAATACAGCACAGGAAGTATAGCCAATAATATTGTAATAACTATATATGGTGTCAGATGGGTCCTAGACTTACCAGAGTGATCACTTCATAAGTTGTATAAATGTCTAACCACCATGCTATACACTTGGAAATAATATAATATTGTTTGTCAACTGTAATTGAAAAATAAATTTAAAAAATAAAAACAATTTAGAGACACTGTGGATATAAAGTTTAGTGAAGATTTAAGGAAGATTTGACGTGGCAAACAGCTGAAGCTTTATGGAAAAAGGGCTAGACTGGTTCCATGTGGCTCCCGATGGCAAACCTAGGAGTGATAGGGGTAAGTGACCAGCAAAAAGACTTGGGTTAAAGAACTTATAAGAAACTAGATGTGCTTATGGGTGGAAAGCCTTGCCTCTTGGCATAAAAAGCTGAAGAGAAGAATGGGTCTCAAGGATGTTGAAAGATTCTTGCATTGAAGACATGGCTGAACTAATGAACTTTGAGACTCTGTGATCTGTGACCTGATAACAAAATTACATTTTGAAACTGATGTCAGATGGAAATGGCTAGTATGGGGTAAGGAAGAAATGAAGGATTTTAGAAGGAGGAGGAGAAGAAGGAGGAGGAGAAGAAGAAAAAAAAGAAGGAGAAGAAGGAGGAGGAGGAGTAGAACAACAACAACAACAACAACATCAACATCAACATCAACAGAGATACACTAACCAGAGTATATCTGCTACTCCATAAAAAGAGAAAGAAATAGGGAAAGGCTGAAAAAGGCCACAAAGAGAGAGTAAACAAGAAAATATTTTGTAAAGAACAGAGAAAGTGTTGAGAGGAGAATGTATGTTGTACTTTTGGGAGATTATTTTTCTAAGGATGGACTCAAAACAATTATTTATAACACTCACTTATGTTATTACTTACATTTTGTACTTTCTATCAGATAAACTCCACAGAGAATGTGATGCTTTTCCAACATTCTTGATGGCAACATACTTGAAACAGCATTCAGAAGTAGTAAGTAGAATAAATGCCTTTTCAGTGTCTCAGAAACATTGCTTGGCTGCACATGAAAAGTGAGAAAGACCTAAGTGTGGAAGTTAAGAACTGTGATTCTAAGTAGACCATTGCAGTTGTTCAGCACACTTATCTCCCTAAATGTGTAACGGGGTAAAACTTACTAAGTAAGTGAAACAGCGCTCTTCCTTGGCATTTTTTTGTACCACTTTAAATTGTTGATCAATGGTTAATTATTTTGGTATACATGTGATGGGCAATATTGATTAGAATCAAATACCAATCATAACTTTAAGAAAAATAAACAATATAAAATTTGATTAAATTTGGACTTAACATAGACATTTTTAAACATATTTTTGAACAATGGGTTTAAAGTTGGTTCCTTATTGTGCTTCCATCTTTAAAGACATGATTTGAAGGGTTGGCATCTCTTCCCTGACCCCGAAAATGAAAACATCCTCAACCAGAAAACTAAGGATAAGGAAAAAGACACACCTTTGGGTTTCTGTGATGAGCTGCCTTACCCATTCTTGGAACCCTGCAAAGAAATGAATAGGGCAAAGAAGAATGAGAAAAACACAAAGCTCCACCCCTTCTCAGCATCCAAAAAGTTCAAGCAAAAATAGCTATTTCTTCCCATATTGTGAGAATCCAGTTGACCCAGCCCCTCCTTCCAAAAGAAAAAAAAAAACCTTCCTAGAGTTCAAGACAACTGAAGCTATTAAGGTAAAGCAACTTGGAGGAAATACATGAATGAACAAGGATTTGTTCATTCTTAAATGAACAAATTGTTAAAACTGTGAGCAAAGGTTAATTGGAGATGGCCCTTCCCCTTGAACGACCTCAAGGGCAGAAAAGTGACAAGAATTCTCCTACAAGGATTACAAGAAAGGTATACACAAAGGGTATGAAACTCTGTAAAATGAGTGTTCCTTAAAGGAGAATCAAAAAATGGAGTAGAGCTGACTCTGAGCCTTGAATCACGGGCAGGACTCCACCCAAAGGAAACAGTGGGAGGAGGCAGACGAGAGTGAAGTGCCTGGCAGACCAGCCAGCACCCCTAGAAGCCTGCTGGCCCCCCTGCCACATCTCATTATCTAATATCCCTGAATGAATATTCTAATAACACTGACCGAGTTTGAATACATTTGTTTCCAAAGAGGACATCAGAAAACTCCGGCTGACTTAGCAGAAGCCTGGTTCGTCCACTGAATATTTAAGACCGCGAGAAGTAGAAGGGGAGTGAGGTCTGAGTTGCCACACATGCTGTTTATGTGTGTCTCAAGAATCAAGGCACAGAAAGAAGGGCCACAACCCTGCTGAAAATGCAGCCTTAGCAAATAATTAAATAAGCCAAAATGCTTCTAAGTGGGAGAATTCAGAGTGGTAGGAAAAAGGCTTCACTGAAACAATAAAGAAAAAGTAGACAAATATTTCATCAGCATCCTTTCATCCAAGCTTCTCAAGCTCTAGCCAATTGTACCTGAATGCACTCAGTTAATCAAACAGGATATGCAAGGCCTTAGCAATCAATCAGAGAGGTTGGCTGTGACAGTCTCTGGCCTGCAGGGCCAGTCCTCAAACTGGAATCTTTTGTTCCTTAAAACTTAATGAGCTCCCAAGACCAGCTGTCTACTGGAGGTGGTACAACTTTTTATATCTTGTACCTTAACTGTAACCCAAAGGCTAACACAGGCATGGTTGTAATTCATTCCTCATTAGAATCTTCAAATACACTACCTCATTTAAGGAGACTACTGATCCAGCTCTAGGAGGATGTGGAATTTGAAATGGTTTTCCCACAGAATTGGAAATTATGATACAGAGTGAGTCACTGATATCACTTAGAACCCCCTTGTAGATTTCACCAGGCTGTTGGGACATAGCTGCTTGTTGGTATCTGAGGGACCAGCAATCATGATTAATTATTGTGTGTTCCAGGCACTGTACTAAGATACTTTACAAGCATTATATAATTTGATTCTCTAAATACCCTTATGAAGTCACGATGACATTCTACAGATGAAAAGATTGAGACTTGGAAATATTTGGCAACCTGTAATGTCACATAGTTGCTAAGCTGGCGCTTATATTCTGATAGGGGAAGATAGACAACTGAGATACAAGTAAATGTGAAACGTGTCCGATAGTGATCAATGCTAAGGAGAAAAAAAAGTGGTGAAAGAGGAATGGGGACAGAGGGAGTTCTATTTTTGTATAAGGTCACCACTATTAAGATAAGATACGAGTAAGTAAGGGAACAAGCCTTGCAGATATCTAGGGAAATGTCACTGTAGGAAAAGGGAAAACAAAGGCAAAGACTCTGAGGAGGGAAGGTGACTGATGTGTTGAGAAAGAGTGAATAAGCCAATGTAACCAGTGCAGCGTGAGCAAGGGAAAGAGGCCAGGAGGAGGCATAGAGCTGAAACAGGGTCCAGATACCACAGGACTGTGTAAACCGCCGAAAGAAGTTGTATTTTGCTCTGAACAAGTGAGAAGGCCATTGGAGGTTTCTGAGCAGAGAAATGATATGATCTGGCTCTGGGAGTTACATTAGGAATAAAGTTTTAGTGAAGGAACAGGAAGAGCAGTTAGGAGGCTACTGTCACCTAGGGGAGAAATGTGGCACAGACCAAGGTGGTAGCAGCAGAGGTGGTGGCAGTGGGTCCCATCTCGGATATGCTATGAAGGTATTGATGAAAATATTTAATGATTGCTCAGAAGCCAAGTGTGACAAGAAACAGGACTCAAGTTTGAGTTTAAGCTTTTAACTGAATAACTAGGACAAAATTCTCCCATACTGGCATGGGGAAATTGCCGGGAAGAGTAGGTGGGAGGCAATTGGAAATGAGGTGTCTAATTCTGGACAGAGTCTCTCTAAGTGGAAAAGGTCAGTAGGGCAGATAAATATAGGATTCTGGAGTTTAGATAAATGTATGGATTGGAGATATAAATTTTGGGATCATCAGTGCATAGATAATATATAAATTCATGTAAATAGATGTGACCACTTTTGGAGGAAGAATAGACTAAGAAAACAGATTTGAGAACTGAGTCCATTAACCTAAGATTGCATTAAGATGTGCATTACTAGACCTATCTCTTTAGATGTATGACTACCTGCTCCCCAAAGTGTACTTAGAACTCCTCCCTCACTGAAAAATTATGTAGGACAGTTCCCAACTATACTTGGCCTACGAGAACCCTGATCTAACATTCTAAAACACAGATATTCTCAAAGCACACACATACATTACATCTTTCTGCTAAGCACTGCTTAGCATGGTTTCCGTCATACTGTGTTTAGGCAAGGTCAGGGAGATGAAGAATCGGTGGAGGAGAATGAAAAGGAGCAGTGAGTTCAGAGAACTAAGGGAGTGAGTAATGGAAGCCAAGAAGTAAAGGTGTTTTAAAAGGAGGGAATCAACAATTGTATCAAATTGCTGATGCACAAAGAAAAAGATTAAGAAAATCAGATTGGAATGTGTCCAAGAAAGAATAAGAAGAGAGGAATGGAAGAGTCAAAATGATTGTACCAGATTCTGCCCCTAAAGCCATCTTTAAATGCATCACTCACTGCAAAAGAAAAAACTATCACTGCAAGGCATCCTGGATATGGCGCCACAGAAAAATGTCTACACGTCCCTGAATTCTGACGTATCTGCACCGCCTCCAACTAAAGGACAAGCTTCAACTTTAAATAATGTCCTGCTTTCTTTCTATTCTTCAACCATTAATTACTTGCACCTAATTACTGCCTAGCAGTAATCAAATCCCTCTAAGTCATTTATTTTACAAGAGTTGGCCCTTTTGTGTATGCTGATTAATTTTATGTTTAACAATAAGAAACTGCTTCTTTCTGAGGTTATCTAGATTAAAATGCTACCAAATGCATCTCAGTCTTGTCTGGTTAGACACAGTTGTATCAAACAAAGCACATTTGCTAAAAATTAGAACATATTTCTTTCCAGATTTCCATGGCAAGTCAAAACTCTTTTTTAAAAAGAAAGTATTTATTTATAGTGACGGGGGATGGATGGGTAGGAGAACGAGAGGGAGAGAAACATCAGTTGTCCTTCATACACACCCTGACCAGGGACCAAACCAAAACCCAGGTATATGCCCTGACCAGGAATTGAACCTGCAACCTTTGGCTTTGCAAGACAACGCCCAACAAACTGAGCCACACTGGTCAGGACAAACAAGTCACACTTCTTGATGAGCATGTTCCTAACAAGGCACAATCCTAAAGCCTATTGGAATGTCTACTAGCATTTTAGTCTTGATAGACCGTTGATTCTTTCAGTGGTAGTGAAATGCTTCCACAAAGGGAATGTCAAAGGGAATGCGCTGATTTTTCAGAAAGTTTTATTTCTCACCTCCATCAAAATATTGCGTCTGTTGGAGATAGTGGGTAATTAATAACTAACAATTGAGGACTATACCTCAGTTATTTAGCCATGAAATTATTTTTCAAAAGAGAAAATTAAGGCCCAAATTGTGCAGAGAGACATACACAATGCTAGGTAAAAGTATAGCTCTGGGGACAAACTGCCTAAGTTGGAACTCCGCCTCCACAATTCCTAGCTGTGTGACTTGAATCAATTTACTTATCCATTAAATGGAGCAGGGGTGGGGGGTACATAGGATTAGCTCATCCTATGAGTTGTTGTGAAATTAAATAAAATGACAAATGCAAAGCTTTTTATATGATGCTTAGAACATAGTAAGTGTTCAATAAATGTCATCTATTCTTAAGTGGCCTACCCAAAAGCAGAACCTGTTTGCCAGACTTTTCCTTTGCTGCTCCTTTTTCTGGGCCAGGACATCTTTTAAACCTGACACAATAACAGAACTTGAGCCATAGCTACTAACTCCTGTCAGAGGGTGAAAATGGGAAAGGAATGTGGTGAAGTCTGGGCTCAATCCAGTGCTGATTTCATTTCAACCAGAGGAACATTCCTTTCACCCCAGGTCATCTACTCATTCAACAGCCCTGGGGGACCTTCACGGGGCATTTGTCCCAGTGAGTTGTGTGTCTCTGATGAAGAGCAACGCTGCTGAAGAGAAAGTGGCTAAGCCTGTTACCACTGGCTTCGGTGTTCTTCCTGTGCGTAAGAGGGCCTGTGGACACATCAGGAGTAAGACAAGATGAAGGGCAGGGTGGAGGGGGAGAGCTTAAAGACGTAACTTTTCTAATAGGGTCATCAGCCTCACCCTCTGGCCAGTTTGCAGCAAATCTTCCCTTTAGCATTCCTTCCCTACAGAGGCCCTCAGACTTGCTTTAGCAGATCTTTCTTCTGTCCTTACCTATTTTTAATTCACACAATACACCTCTTTTTTGAGGTGGTATGCCAGCCAGACTTGTAAGAGTTTACTGTAAATGCTTGTTTTAGCCTAGTTTTATTTAATTTATTTTTAGTTACTTCATCTCATTTTTTGTATGGATAGGAGGAAGTACCAGAACAAAGGAAATGGTTTCGAGGAGACTTCTTGACAAAGTATAGAAGACAAAATGCCTTTCATGTCTCCAGTTATCACCGCATGGGTCATCGCTATTTGGGAACAGAAATGTGCCGGGCTCGACTTTGATAAATCCTAAACTGAACTGGAAAAAGCATAGAGCCCTGTTTCTAGAACTCTTTTCCTTGAAACTTGTGCAACATTGCCTTAGTACTGGTATACTTCAAGACCTGCAGTATATAACCAATTTTTAATTTTTCCCATTTTTAATAGAATACCTTTCTAGAACAGTTTTAGATTTACAGAAAAAAAATGAGAAGAAAGTTCCTATGCATTACATACCTAGTTTCTCCTACTTTTGATATCTTACATTAGTATGATATGTTTATCACAATTAATGAACCAATGTTGATATTTTATTATTAACAAAAGTCCATACTTTATTCAGGTTGAGAAAAATTTGCTAGGATTATTATTATTATTATTATTATTATTATTATTTAATTGTACAGACCTTATAAATTATCTTGGAAGAACATTAATGACATTAAGTTTTATTATCCATGCATATGCAATAATTTTACATGCCTTTTAATGTATTTCTCAGTAAAGTTTTATAAATCTCTCAGTATTGTCCTCAACTTCTGATTTGAAGATTCATTCATATGAATGTATGAGATATGTTACATTTGTGACTATAGTATATATGTTTTGTATTTAATTGAATTTTTACTGCTTATTTATAGAAAATCAAATTATTTTTGCTAGTAATCTATGTTCAGTAAGCTTTGCTTAATTCTAAAACTTTATAGATTCCCTTGGGTTTCTATAAAGATGATCATATCCAATTATAAATGACAGTGTTCTTTCCTTCCCATCTTTCTTCTTATAATTTTGTTTCCTTTTTCTTATTATACTGGTAGGAATTCCACTGCAATGTTGAATAAAGTGGAATAATGAGAAATTTCATTTTCACCTAATTCTAAAGTAAATATTCTAAATTTTCACCTTTAAATATGGGGTATCTAGGAGTTTTTGTTACATTCTATTGGTCAAGTTAAAATTCCTTCCAATCTTCAAAAAGTTTTAATTTCATTTTTTTAATGAGAAGGTATTGAATTTTATTAAATAGTTCTACATTTATCACTATTGTCATGGTACATTATCAATAGTATTATTACCTGCATTATCAATCAGTATTACTGTACAATAACACTACATTAACAAACCACCCTAAAACTCAGTGACTTAGAACACTAATCATTACACTCATGGATTGTTGGTTGTCTAGGGTGTCAGAGGAGGCTCTGATTCATCTGTGGCATCTGGAATAGATTAGCTTTGCTAACCTGAGCTGTGAGCTTCTGTCTGCAGGTCAGCTGGTCTAAATTGGGCTAGGTTGGGCAGTTCTATCAAGCTGAATGTCTGTAAGCTGGCCACCTGGCTTTGCTTCAGAGGACTCTTCCTCCTTAGACCAACAGACTACCCTTTGCATGTTTTTCCCATGATGATGATAGATGGACAAGAAACAGCTTTATTATACACACTGATTCTAAGCCCTTGTACACCATATCTACTAAGTTTCCAATGACCAAAAAAAGCACAAAATGTAGTAAGTATATACTACCTTTTGTAAGTGAGAAGAATTAATTCCACAGTTACATGGAAAAGAATGTAGATATCAGGAAGAGTGAAGAATTAAGGCCAATAACACTCTTTACCACAATGTATTATTCTTCTAATACATTGCTTGGTTTTGCAAAATGCAAAAATTTATTAAGCACATAATTTAAGAATTTTCTTCTTGTGGCTTTGTGTTGAGAAAAAGTTCAAATATAGCATTACTTTTCTCTTTTTTCTCTTATCATGGAAAATATAAAAGAACTAACTAGTGCCAATATATCTATATATCTAGGACATGAATTGCCCCAGAAATTTCCCAAGGGCAGCAAACTTACTTTACTTCTCTCTTAACTCTATTAATTCCTATATCTTTGTAAAGAAATTTTCTACGCTTCAGGAACCAGTTTAAGTTAAAGATCTTAATAATTTCTTCACATATTCCAATAAAATATGTCACTGTTGGTATATCGGCATCAATCAGCCTAAGTTCAGTCAGAAACACAGTCTCTGTTGCAGAAATAAGGGGTTTAATATAGGAATTGGGACAAATATGAGTGCTGCTAAAAGACAACTTTTCTTGCCAAGATATTTTCCACATATAAGAACTTTTTGATTTACCTGATTCATTTCACAAAATGGACTCAGTCTCAAAATGATACCATTAATAGTAGCAGCAAGGAATGTAAAGTGTACAGAAATGAACAGAATAATGAAAGCATAAAGCCTTTCACGGAAAACATTTCAACTATATTGAAGGACATGAAAGAAATTAGAATAAATTGAGTGATTCAACAAATTGAATAATTAATATGGCATAGAGGTCAATTATCACCCAAAGTAATTTGTAAATCCAACACAGTAGCAACAGAAAGTACCATTGGAGTGATTAAATAAACTCATTCTAAAGTTTATGTGGAAGAAAAGCCAAAGTCAACTTAGAAAAAGAAGAACAAGAAAGAAAACTAACCCTACAAGCTATTAACATATATTACTAAGCCACAGAATTTTTTTAAAAGATATGGTACTGATACAGAAACAGAAGAATGGATTGTTTAGACTAACAGATGGATACAATACTGTGGAAGAGACATAAAATAGACCCTGCGCATTTGAAAACTTGATAAATAATAAAGGTGGTACCATAAGCATGAAGAACAGATGAATTATTTAGTTGATGATGTTATTGAAAAGCTAGCCCACCATATGGAGAAAAATGGAGCTGAACCTTTATTTTTCAATCCCATGCCAATTGAACACTAAATGAATTAAAAACTCAGATGTAAAGATAAAACCATAAATCACACAGAAGAAAATGGAGAATATATTTTTGACAAAGGTTGTAGGGAGATCTGAAACAACTGTTCAAAAAGACTGTAAGGTTAAATAAAAGGAGAAAAAGAATAGATCTGACTATATGAAAATCAAAGATTTTCTAAAGGATATTATGAAATAAATGGACAGAGAGAAGACTGGGAGAAGATATTTTCAACCTTTAAAACTGATGAGGAAATAGTACTTAGATTATAAAAAAGAACTCTTGACAATAAAGAAAAAGACAGGAAGCATAGGCAAAAACTAGAGGATGCTTACCTAGGAAAGATATCTTTTCCTGCATCCCAGGAAAGATACTGGGAGTCACAATTACTAATAGAAAAGTACTAATTAAAGCAACAATGAAACTCAATTAACACCCATCAGAGTGCAAACAAACATTAGGAAGATGAGTGATATCCAATGCTGGGGAGGTGTGGACCTGAACACTCGGGAATTGAAATGGGAACAACAATTCCCTGATCCAGCCATGCCGGAGAGCAGTGGGCAGTGTCTAGGAAAATTAAGTTCTGCCGCTCCAGGAGACCCGTATCTCAGGGAAGCTCGCTCAGAGACTCTTAGAGGTATGTGTTCAAGCGTGTTCATGGTGACATTGTTTATAATGAAAGGCATACAAGGTATGCCTAGTGTCTATTTTTAAGTTGAATTTTATAAAATAAAATAGTTATATATCATGGGATACTATGAAGCTCAAAGAAAAAAAAAATTGGATGCACACACAGTAATGCTGACCAGTCTTTAACACATCGAAGAAAGGACCAAACTCTTAGAATGGGATTTATAGTGCAACACCATTTAAGTAAATTAAAAGCACACACAAATCAAAACCATGTATTTCACAAGGATATGTGTGTATTTAAGTATGTATATACAGGGTTTGGCAGAAGTAACGCATGCTTGAGTGTGGTTGGTAGAGTAATAACACGGATGTAACAAATTATAGTTTTATTTGAACATTTTGCCTAAAATGTCATATGGTGTGTTTGAGTGTGATATTGTTGTGTTACAAAATTACATGCTTATGATTTTGTAATAAAAAGGGTGTGTTATTTGTGATGGACCCTTATATAAATTTATAAATATATGTTCTTAAGTATATTGAAGAATATAAAGCAAATCTATTAGAAGAGAAAATAAAATAAATGGGGGTAAAGCCTTACATGAATTGATTTTGAACATGTGATATAGACTCAGGACTACGATGAGCTCCACTCTCTGCCTGAGTTCCAACAGTTAAAAGAAAAAGTACTGAGTATTTCTGAACCCTGAGGGCTCTCTGGAATATATCACACAATGACAAAACTTATCTGGTGCAGGTTACAGACTAGAATGTAAGAGAATAAATCTAACCTAATAAATGTTCCCTGGATTCTTATTTACAACACACTAAGATTTTTGGAGAATTAATTCCCCCTCCCCATGTTTAAGATTTTAGGCTATTTTAATACAGTCGCAGTTCTCTGTGGCATGGCAGAAGCAAAGACAGGTTTGCTATTCTAACCGCATTGAACAGTATGATTCCAGAGCATTTAGTGGAGACTGAGACACGCAACACTGTGCACCCCTATAGGGATGAACATATCTACCAAGACAAAGCTGATAGGTACCTTTTTTATTCTAGTGTTTGGTCACATCTTGATTATATATATATATTTGATCCTCACCCAAGGATATGTTTTATTGATTTTAGAGAGAGGGGAAGCGAGAGGGAAAGGGAGAGACAGATATGAGAGAGAAACACCAATCCGTTGCCTCCTGTATGCGTCCTGACCAGGGATGGAAACTGCAGCTAGGTTTGTTCTCTGACCAGGGATCACACCAGTAAACTTTTGATGTGTGGGACAGTGCTCCAACTAACTGAGCAACCTCGCCAGGGACTGATAATATTTTTCATCTTCAAGCTATTAAACTCATTAGCTGATGTAGTGACTGACCACTAAACTCCTGAATGCTGAAATTAGTCAAGATATCATTTCAAAGAAATTCACTACTAGCACCTCCCTCTCAGTCCCTCTTATTGACTTTTATTTTTAAATTTTTTTAATTTTTTATTTTATTGACTTTTGATGGAGAAAACACATGCAGAAAAATGGCAGGGTTGGGTGTAAGCCTGCTTTACAAAGTTATATTTCCTTTAATGCTTTTGTTTTAAATTAACAGGGTCCCTTCAAAAAATAATCACCACTCAAACTAAAAAGAAAGAATATTGGTCCATCAAGAAAAGAGAATCATGCTAGTCCTATTGTTCACCAGTCAGAAGACACCTCAAAGAACTATGTTTAGTTCTAGAAGTCAATTTTTAAGGACTTATACAAACTCATTTCTATGCAAAGAAAAATAAGCATGATGACATTCAGTCTGGAAACCACATCAAATCAGAAGCCACGGGTGTTGTTGATACCAGAGAAGAATTCTAATATTCGAGGGAGAACAATTTTAAAATGAAGGCGTTTGAGTTCTACCCTTATCAGGGTCTCTCCAAAGGTCTGATGTATTTATAAATCTCACACATTTTCAAATAGCAAGCAGATGGTTCTGTAAAACAGATTACAAAGAAGATTTAAGTATCAGATTGGATGTTGCACTAAGTGACACCTTTTGGACCCCTCTGGTCTTGACTTTCAATGCATCTGTGAAAATGTCTGTAATGTGTAAAGGAAAACAAAGATGCTCTTTTTATAAGTGCCATATGCACTGGATTTTCAGATCACCACTCTTTCCTGCTTCCAAGTGGAATGAAATGAGAAGAGTTTTCCTCGTCATCCTAGATCATTTTATTGCTAGCTTGACTCTGTTGGACAGATATGACTGAGACTGTAATATCTGCAAAAACCCAAGAACACAATCTTGGAATGAGTCACCGTTTTTTATGACAGAGGCTGCCAACCAAGTTCCCAATCAGAAATGGTATTTTCAAAGCAGTAACTGTATAGTATATTTCTGAAATTGTCTGCTTCTCCCTTTTTTCTGAAACCATCTGAGAGACTACAGCACATTGACATTGGAGCTTAAGTGCATTTGTATCAAAAGCATGAAGGCATCTGCAAGTCTGATGGAAAAGTCATGCCATTTTTTAACTGGTTTATGCAATAGCACTATCAAGATGAAAACCATGAGATTTATGTGCTTGACAAAACCAGAGCCAAGACAAGCACTGTTTCTGGATCCCTGTCAAGAAGAGGTTACTTTGCACAGCAGAACCCCTGTGCACAGTCATTACCAAAGACAGAAGCTCTGGGGCATTTTTCAAACTGGGAGGGAGAGCAGGGTCTAGGCACCATTAACTCAAAGCCTGGGGGACTCAGGGCTTTGGGCTGCAGGATCTTTTCATCTATGCCAAGCTGTTTGCAGAGACCAGCTTTTAATCTTGCATCTCTCTAAATGTGTTTCATTCACTGTCAAGGTTGAAAGTATTCAATCTGTCAGCTTTTACGGGCAACCAACCAAGGAAGCAGCTGCTGGCTTCTTTCTATGCGCTATGGAACAATCAGCAGAGATGATCTCCATCATTTTGCTAAAACCATCCATATTCCTAAAATAAGAAAATATTTTGAAACATAGAAACTGGTAGGGCTTTATTTGTGTGTTCATCTGGGGAAAGAAATGAGGCAATGGGAACAGATACACCCCCCATTCATGTATTGCTTGGGTCAGGAAACCTCTGTTTTTTCCTTTGATTGCATTAATATATCAGTAGTTCCCTTCAGGGATGGTACCACCCAGTAGGGAACATATTTGGAATAAGGGGAGCAGTTTTTTGATTGTCGTAATGATTAAAGAACCCTCATAGTGTTTGTTAGTTGGAAGTCTGCAATGAGATTCACAGTCTCAAACATCAAAGAACTGTAACTTGTGCAACTTTCTTTTGAATATACTGTAGGATTTTCTTGTGGGTATAGAAATTCGTTAATAATCCCAGCTGAGAATCTAACTGCATCTTACACATAAACACAAAGTCTATTTGCATAAGTTTAATACACATTGAAATCTCCAGGATTTCAACTACCATGAAAACAAAAATAAGAGAGTACTTGGTTTTGTTCAGACTTACAACAGTTGTTCTTCATTTCAGAAAATCAAGTCCTAGACACCAACCATCTTCCTCGAGTCGTTCCGCATTCCCAGCTGTCACAGACAGAATGCTTCTACCTCTAATTGTAAGCATCTGACACCTTCACTGATGCATTGTAACATGGTTTTAAATGATTTTATTTCTCCTTAGGTCACAGTTAAAGGCATTATATAGATTGTTTTGGATACAAAGTTTTTGTCAGATAAATATACTGCAAATATTACCTCCCAGTCCATGGTTTATCTTTTCATTTCCTTAATAACTTCTTTTGAAGAGTAGATGATTTTAATCTTGATAAGCCTAATTTATATTTTTAAGATTTAGTGTTTTTGGTATCCTGTCAGAAAAGTCTGCCTACCCAAAGTTCACAAGGATACACTCCTGTTTTCTAGAAGTTTTATGGTTTTAGCTCTTATGTTTAAGTTAGAGTATTTCACTTAAGTTTTATGTATGGCATGAGAAAGAGCTTAATTTTTTTTGCCTAAGGATATTCGGTTGTTCCAGCATCATTTATTACAAATATCAAGGTTTATTTGCCATTGAAGTTTGTTAAAAATCAATATATCTTACATGTATAGCTCTAGTTTTGGTCTCTTTATTCTGTTACGTTCTATGTTTTTCCTTACATAAGTACCATACTGTTTACTATGGCTTTAAGTTGTCTTGACCTTGGGTGGTATAATTCACCTAACTTTATTCTTCCTTTTCAAAATTTTTGTAGCTATTGTAGGAAATACACATTTCTATATAAATTTAAGTATTTTCTTGTCAATTTCTGTAAAATACATGTTGATGAATTTTGATTAGGATGGGTTTGAATGTATAGATCAAGTTGGGAAAAATGGGTATCTTAACAATGTTGAGTCTTCCAAACTATGAACATTTATTTAGGTCTTTTAATTTTTCTCAGCAATATTTTGTCATTTTCTATGTAGAGGTCTTTTACATCTTCTATAGTGATCATAAGGATTTCATGATGTTACTGTACATAGTATTGTTTTTAACTTTTATTTTCTAGTTATATATATATATATATATACATAGAAATGTAATTAGTTTTCAATACTGACCTTGTAATTCAGTTACTCTATTAAAATCATTTATTAATTCTACTACTTTTTGTAGATTTCTTAGGGTTTTCTACATATACAATTGTACCATCTACAAATAACAAGAAGTTTTTTTCTTTTCCTTTCGATTGTTGTGCTTTTTATTTCTTTTGCTTGTAGTGTTGTTCTAAGTTCAATGTGAAATAAAGGGGTGGGAACATCCTTGCTTTATTACTCATCTTTGGAGTAGAGCATTCACTATTTTTTTCCATTAAATATAAGGTTAGCTATAGGTTTTTTACCTATGGGCTTTTTCAGATTAAAGATATTATTTTCTATTTACATTTTGTTGAGAGTTTTGGCATGAGTATATGTTGATTTTGTCAACATATTTCTGAATCAACTACCTGTTTCGCCACGACTTTTTCTCTTGGACTCGACTAATGTGGTAAATTTCATTGATGGCTTTTAAAATGTTGAACCACATACACATTCTTGGGATAAAACTCAAGTGGTCTTGATATTTTATCCTTTTTATCTAGTGTTGGATTATCTTTTTTCTGAGGATTTCTGCATTATTATTGAGTGAGATTGGCCTTTCTTTCTCTTTATTTGTGATGTCCTCATGTCATTTTTGTGTCAGGATTATTATTCATCTGATAAGCTGAATAGTCATATCACCTCTTCTATTTTCTGAAAGTTTGTGTAGGATAATTTTTTTTCTTGAATGTTTGATAGCACTCACCAGTGACCCCATCTGAGCCTGAAGATTTTTTTGTAGGAAAGTTTCAAATAACAAACGCAATTTCTTCAATAGACATAAGGCTATTCAAATTTTTTCTTCCTTCATGAGTTCATTTTTGGATTTTGTGTCTTATAGAACCACAGGTTCACCAAAAGTTTGACCAGTTTCTCTGAAAAGAAGCCAACATTGTCCTTCGCGGGCGGATTCTCTCTAATTCTTTGTCCGACCCCGAACCTCTACAACTGGCCACAGGTACAAAAATGTCCTCTGTTACCTTCTCACCTGGAATGGCATGATTGTCTAGAACTTTATTTTTTTGAGATTTCTTTGTGTTTACAGAACTTTCACTGGTTTTTAAAGTGTGTGCTTTTTTGTTGTTTATTTCATGGTTTTTCTTGTTTTGAGAGTGATGAAAGTCACATCCTTCTGAATCTCAACTGGAAGCAGAACTCTGTATATAATTTTTAAGTTATAACATATATATGTTATAATGTGTAAAATTCAAGATAGTAGAGAATTATAAACTATATAATAAAATTGGCATTGGGAGTCAGAAGTTTAAGAATTACTGGGTTAGAAAGACACATGATTTGGTGAAAATTATTTTGCTTTGATTTCCTATCTGTAACATGAAAACAGTGGACCTATTTTACTGTTTCATGAGGCCTGGCCATATTTCATAAGTGCATCATTTTTTTAAACTACTCATACAAAAACCACTATACTGAAGATTCTGATTCATTAGCTCTACAGTGGAACCCAGACATCCAAATGTCTTACAACTCTCCTGGGCTGATCCTGATGTACATTTAGGGCTGAGAATCCCTGTCATGGCGTTTTGTGAGGCTTAATAACAGTGTATGTAAAGTGGTCATAAACTATGCATTTTCATACAAATGTTAGGTATTTTCATTATCACTCTTTTAAGCCATTATTTTTACATCAAACTACATCTATTCATTAGTCTCAGTGTTGTGCTAATGGATTAGTGACTGAAGTTTAGCAAACAATACTCTGTAATAAAGAAATTAAGAAAATATTTTAAAAATTAGAAAAGATTTGGTAGATGAGTTTAATATCAGAATAAAAAAACTGGTGTTATTTCTTTTGAATGAGTATCTTATGTTCATAAAAGCAAGCAAATATGACATGGGATTCAACCTTATGAGTATAAGCATAATCATGCCACAAGCAAAATGCCCTTCAATGTAATCATTGTGTGTTCACCTATAGGGGAAAGAATTATACTGAAATGTTACAGAGAGAAAAAAATGGGGATAAATTCCATCATTGGAGGAGGAGAACACATTAGCTATACTCACACAATTCATAAATTATTTCAGTAATATCTCCCATGCTATTTAGCATGTGAAGAATTATTAATTTCTTCCTTTATGCTCTCCTTTTTCTTTTTGCTTTTCTAAGTATATATATTGATTAAGCTATTGCAGTTGTCCCAGTTTTTCACCCTTTGCTCCCCTCTGCCCAGTACCCACCTTCTTTCAGTGATTTCCCCTTAGTTCATGTCCATGGGTCATACAAATAAGTCTTGTCTTCTCCATTGTCTACACTGTTCTTAACATCCCCCTGTCTATTTTGTACCTACAAAATTATGTTTCTAAATCTCTGTACCTTTTCCCCATTCTCCCCCTTTCCTCTCTCAGTTGATAACCCTCCAAATGATCTCCTTACCTATGATTCTGTTCCTGCTCTAGTTGTTTGCTTAGTTGTTTTTTTTTAGATTCAGTTATGATAGTTATGAGTTGGTTGTCATTTTAATGTTCATAGTTTTTTATGAACATAGTTTTTTCCTTAAATATGACCCTTTAATATTTCAAATAACAAGGGTTTGGTGATGATGAACTCCTTTAATTTTACCATGTGTGGGAAGCACTTTATCTGTCCTTCAATTTTAAGTGATAGCTTTGCTGGCTAGAGAACTCTTGGTTGTAGGTCCTTGCTTTTCATCACTTTATATGCTTCTTGGCAGTCCCTTCTTGCCTGCAAAGTTTCTCTTGATTAATCAGCCTATGTGGACTCCCTTGTAGGTAATCTCTGCCTTTCTCTTGCTGCTTTTAAGATTCTCTCTTTATCTTTAGCCTTTGGCATTTTAATTACGGTGTGTCTTGGTATGGACCTCTTTGTCTCCAAATTGTTTGGGATTCTCTATGCTTCCTGAACTTGTATGTCGATTTTCTTTGCCAAATTAGGGAAGTTATCTTTTGTTATTTTTCCAAATAATTTTTCAGTTTCTTGCTATTCCTCTTCTCCTTCTGGCATCCCTATGGTTTGGATGTTTGCCCTTTTGGAGATGTCCCAGAGTCTTCTTAAACTCCCCTGGCTTTTTTTTTTTTAATATTTTCTTTCTTTCTTTCTTTCTTTCTTTGTTTCTTTCTTTCTTTCTTTCTTTCTTTCTTTCTAGAGAGAGGGGAAGGGAGGGAGGAAGAGAGCAAGAGAAACATCCACGTGTGGTTGCCTTTTGCATGCTCCAACCGGGGATGTGGTCCGCAACCCAGGCATATGCTTTGACTGGGAATCAAACCGGCAACCTTTGGTTTATAGGCCAGCGCTTAATCCACTGAGCCACACCAGCCAGGACTCCCCTGACTTTTTTGAATTCTGACCATTTCTTCATTTCGTTCTGATCTTCGCATATAATCTCTCTTCCGTATAGTAGCTTCTTTCCCTCTAGCTCTCATTATAGTTGAATTTTACACTCACATGAAGTTATTTGATTTATGTTGCTCTCTTCCACTGTAGTGTAAATTTATTGAGAAAAGAAACTTATTTATTATCTTTACTGTAATACCTGGTACACACTAGAGGCTTAATAAATGTCCACTGAATGAGTGACAGAATGAATGAATGAATGAATGAAGCCTAACTCAGAACTCTTGGAATGTATGATATATTGAATAAGCATTTCTCCCACATATTTATTAAATGTTAATTTATAAAACTACTATTGAGACGTAGATAAATATTATGTAAGTATTTGCATTGTGTATTTGAATATAGATCATGAGAATTCTTGGGTAACCTCTGTTTGTGAATCCATTTATTTTTCATTCAATTACAGTGACTGTATATGTTTTCTTGTGCCAGCATGAAAGGAGCTGGGAAAAGCAATGAAGCTACATGGTAAGAAACATGGCTGTGGACTCTGGCTGCCTGGATTCAAATGGCAACATTCCTACTTACTAACTACGTGTCCTTGAACACATGTCACCAGGATAATAATTATATGTCCTGTATGAAAGCTTAATAGTAGTAAAACCTACCTCATAAAGTTATTGTGAGAATTATATAATTTGCATATATTACTCTCTACTGGAAATCTTGGATTGGATGATTATAACCATCTCAAATTTAAAATATCCCAAACCAAAATCTTGAGAAATCTGATACCTTTCTACTATTCCTCTTGACTTGGATAAAAAGCCACTTCCAAATCCCATCAGTACCTCCAAAATCATTTCTGACCACCCATTTCCCCCATTCCCCTTAGCTCTATGCCCTTCCTACACCCTGGTACTGTCTGGGGCTTTCTGAGTTACTTTTGTCAGACAAGTCTGTTTCTCCATGTAGGGGCATGGAGAGCCCAGGGTGCATCTCTAAAATAGTCACTTTCTGAAATAGTAGTTGAACAAGAAGAGTCTTTAAGAGCCTTTTAGTAGCAGAAAGTCAACTATGTAGGTAGATTGTTAATTAAGCCAGAATTATTTTTTGTTGTTTTTTTTGACCCAATAGATTCAAGTAGCTTCCTACTATCAATTTATTTTTATTACTTACACACTTCTGTATAAATTTTAAACACAAACAAACTTATACACCTCCCTTAATATAAATCTTTCCATATCTAAATCTAAGTACATAAATCATTTTCAGACAATTGAGTTCCCTCCAGAACTCAGAACTATCGAAACTCAAAATTATTATTAATTAAATTAGAATGTAAAGACTTCACAGACCATGTTTGTGTTTCTACAATAAAATTTTAGAACTATAAAATGTTAAGTTCAGAGATCACCCACTTAGAATTTTGCACAGGAGTAAGCCAAGGCCTTTGCTGATATCATAGTGCTAGCTAGCAGCAAAATGGAGAAATTGAGACTTGGGCTTCATATTTGCAATGCTTGTTCACCACCCAGCATCTGCCCAGGTACTTGTCTCATTGTGAGTCCTAAATATTGAGTGTTATAATTACACAGAGATGTCTGAGTTATTATAGGTTACAAAGATCTAAGCAATTTAATTCAACTTTTTCAAAGAGCTGCAATGAATTTACAGTCTATGTTGGGCCAGAGAGAGAAAACTGGCCCATGGACAAGAGAGCATACTTTGGATTTAGTGGAAAGTTCTTAAGAAATCTGAAGATGTGCGTCACTTAGAACTTACAAGTTATAGCAAAGGAATTGTCCTCTTGTGATTATGTAGGAGAGCAGGACCTAATCCACAGTATATCTGTGATGCTAAAGCATCTCTTCAGATAAAGGAAAAATAGTACTTTGTGCCAGGTTCATTTTATCAGGGTAGAGTACAAATAAATCCATAGAACCTAACATACAATTCTCATTATGTTTCCCTGGTGACTCCTGTTATAGAAATACTGAAGTTATAAAATGGTTTTTAAATACTGTACTGCTCCTTCAAAATAGAGTTTCATGGTGTCTAATATCAATTTGAGTGGGCCTTAGATTTTACACACCAAGGTCATTATCCAAAATCTATATACAAACAATAATAAATTCCACATGCTCTCCCACAAGAGCTCTTAAAGGTTCTCTCTTCTACCTGGGTTTTAAGAAACAGAACGAGAATGTCTTTCCTAGCCCAGGTAAAAGTGGATACCAAACATAACACAGCTGAATTTTAGTGGCACATATAATTACTATTTAGTTTCAAGTGGGAGTGAATTTTTCTTCTATATAATTCCATAAGCTCATGCTTCTTGGCAGTATTAATTATCCATAAAATTATGATTACTTAAATTTGTGATTAAGTAAGGCAACCAAATTTATGTATTAAGGGAAAATCAAGAATAAATTTAGTAAACATCTTTTCCAGGTATGGTTCTATGCTATGTTTGTGGATCAAAAAATGGGTACAACACAATTCTCACTACCAAGGAATTCAAATCTAATTGAGGGGCATTGGTATATAAATAAGAAGTTCTATAATCTAGCAGGAAAAACTCAGGCTTTGCAGTCATATGGAGTTGGGATTGAATCCAGCTTTGCCACTTATTAACTGGGAGACCTTAAGCAAGTTACTTGACCTTTCCTAGGCTTTATTTTCTCATTTATAAACCAGGATAGCCCCTTTCTTAGGTAGAATGAGGATTAAGGGAGATAACACATGGAAAAGGCTTAGCGCATCTTCAGGAATTAGTGTGCAGGACTACCATCATACTTATAATACAAGATGCAAATAAACAAAGGCTAATAGAAATATAAGCAACATGCACTGAAAGCAATTTATTCTGCCTGATGATTGGACCTCTGCTCTGAGCTATACACCCTTTACAAAAGCAGCATTCAGAGTACAATCATGAGAGTATTACTATTGCAGATCAAAGCTGTGCCAGAGGTAGCTATTTGTTTGAAACTGCCATCTCTATGACTGACTGAAGAGAAAGAGAAATCTATTATCTGCATTGTTTTAAAAAAATGGTCTAATGTTATAAACAACACTGTTATGAACATAGGGGTACATATATTCTTTTGAATTGGTGTTTAGGGATTCTTAGGATATATTCCCAGGAGTGGAATTGGTGAATGAGAAATACCATATAATCTCACTCATACAGGGAATGTAATGAACAAAATAAACTAAGTCACAAAACAGAAACAGAGACATAGGCACATGGGACAGACTGACAGCTATTGGATGGGAAGGAGGAGAAGGGGACTGGATGAAAGAAGATGAAGTGATTAGCCAAAGAACATGTACGCATAACCCATGGGCATGGACAATGGTGTGGGGATTGCCTGGGAAGGAAACTGGGTAGAGGTGGAAAAAGGTGGAAAAAGTGAGGACAACTGTAATAGCATAAACAATAAAATATATTTAAAAATTAAAAATTGTCTAATAAAAGTAAATCACAAGAAAATTCAATTTACCTCCTAGGGCAATTTGGCTCAAAATGAATTTGAACAAGAGTCTTCCAGCAACACTAAATGGTCTCTTCCAGAAGAAGCTTCACCTAGAAGTTTCCATGGACCCTGTCTTAGTCTTCTCAGACTATCATGACAAAATACCATGATCTGGGTGGCTTAAATAATATACATTTATTTCTCAGAGTTCTGGTGGTTGAAAGCCCAAGATAAAGGGGCTGGCAGATTTGGTCCTTAGTGAAGGCCTGCTTCCTGGGTTGTGTGCAGGCAGCCACCTTCTTACTGCGTCCTCACGTGGTGTGCAGAGGAAGTTCTCGTGTCTCTTCCTCTTCTTATGGTGGATGTTCCACTCTCAGGACCTCATCTAAACCTTAGCACCTCCCATAGGCCCTGCCTTCTAGTACATCACATTGTGGAATGGAGCATCAACACAGGAATCAGGGACACCGATATTCAGTCCATAACAGACCCAAAAACAGAGTTAGATTATATATGTCATCTTGAACTATGGTGCAAAGACTTTTTAAAAAATAAACCTTATTTTTGAAGGGGTTTAGATTTACAGAAAAAAATGCAAAGATAGAGTTCCTATATATGCCAAATTCAGTTTTCCTTGTTATTAATATCTTATATTAATACAGTGGTGTAGCAACTCTAAAGAGACTAAATAGACCCCCCACACTCAAGATTCATTTTTGATGTCATAACTGATGATGCCATGCACACACATACAGCCACCAAGAGGTTATACAAATATGTGTTACTTATATAATGAGGAAAGTACAGCAGGTTTTCTAGGTTTAGTTTCAAATGGCTTGAGAAAACTGGGAAAGGAGACTGGTTTAGGTTCGTCATTGTGGTTGAAGGG
The DNA here is from genome assembly GCA_028533065.1 of Trachops cirrhosus. Taxonomy (NCBI): domain Eukaryota; kingdom Metazoa; phylum Chordata; class Mammalia; order Chiroptera; family Phyllostomidae; genus Trachops; species Trachops cirrhosus. Next base: position 129,170,377 of record CM052542.1, read on the forward strand.
TTAGATCAGGGTAGCAGCTCCTTTGTGTGGTCAGGAGTCAATGTGGTTTGAATATCCCACCAGCACCAAAGGAGACAGCACTCAAGCTTTCTAGTTTGCTTGCCCAGATGTGAGCAGATGTAGAAGGCAGAGGGGTGAGACTGAAAGTTGTCAGCAAAACATCAACATATGAAGTCAAATTCCTGATTACATATGGTCATTTGTAATAATTAATGAATCAATATTAATAACATTTGTATTCAAATTTCCTTAGCTTGTGCCTTATGTCCTTTTCCTGTTCCTAGATCTCATCAAGCTAATCACATTCTTGCTGGTTGTCATCTCTCCTTACACTCCTCCTGGTTGTAACAGTTTCTCACATTTTCTTTGTTTTTGAAGACCTTGACAATTTCAAGAAATGCAAGTCAAATATTCTGTAGAATATCTCTGCATTGGAATTTTTCTCATGTTTTCCTTATGATTAGAGTGATGGGTTTAGAGAAAAAGACTGCAGAGATAAAGTGTCATTTTTAACACATTATATCAATATCCATGTAATTCTTCATATTATCCACACGATTTATCATTATTGATGTTAACCTTGAACACCTGGGTAAAGTAGTGGATGTCAGGTTTCTCCACTGTAAAGTTACTCTTTTGCTCTCCTTCCCATACTCCACTCTTGGGAAGGGAGTCACTATGTGTAGCCCACACTTAGAGAGTACAAAGTATGACCACCTCCTTCAGGGCAAAGAATCTATGCAAGTCATTTGGAATTATTCTATATAGAAGAATTGTCTATCCTCTTCCACTTAATCATTTATTTAATAATTTACTTATATCAGTATAGACTTGTGGATACTTATTTCATACTTTGGATTGTAATCCAGTATTACTTAATTTTGCTCAAATGTTTGCAACTTGGGTCATTGGGAGCTCTTTCAGTTAGTTCTTGTGTCTCCTTGCTATATCCCCACTTATTTTAGTATTTAACTTGAACACTTTCTTACTTTCTGGCACTACAAAGTGTCCCAGGCTCATCTTGTGTATTTCTTGCACCAGTCTTAAAATCGGTCATTTCTCCAAGGACTCCTGGTTCCCTTTATTGGAGAATGTATTAGAAACCAGGCTCTGGACACTAGGTGTGTTCACTGTTCCTGGGGTGTTGTTTCTTCAAGGCTCTCAGCTGACAGAGCAAAAACAATGTAGTGCATTCACTAACACATTAACATGTGTTATATATGCACACACAGACATATCAAAGACCTTAAGATGCAGAAGCAATACAGACAATCAGGAAGACACTGAAAATATCCATGGCTCTGTACTATTATCACCAATCTTGGCTGGATAAATCTTTATTGTGGGGACAGGAATGTGCATTGTGGGATGTTTGGCAACATCTTTGGCTTCTACCCACTACATGCCAGTAGTGCACCCCCACCCCAGTGAAACAACCAGAAATGTCCCCAGACATTGTCAAAGGCTGTAAACCACTACTTTAGTCCAAAGTCTGAAGTAAGACTTTTGGTGTCTAAGTGTTTAATGGAAAATCAAAGACATCTTTCTTTTTGAGAGTCATTTTCAAATAAATACAAATTAAAGTAGAAGACCATTGATGATTAAATCAAACTGAATCAAGAGAACCTCTCTATTCATTTTTTTACGTTACTTGTTAATTTATTCTCAGTTATTTTACAAATTTCCTTTTTTCTCTAGCCTTTACTTTCACTTAATAAAAATATGTGATTTGTCTGTCTATTTTTAAATATGTAATTTGTTTGTTAACTTTGCTAGGAATTTGCTGGCAATTACATTCTGATGTTTGATCCACCATTATCCTATCAGATGGGGATTGACTGCCTACGGAAGACATTTTCCTGAGTTCCCAGGAGAAACCAAACATGCAGCACCTTAATCCTGGACTTCCCAACTTCAAAACTTTGAGAAATAAATTTCTGTTGTTTAAGCCACCCAGCCTGTGGTATTTTGTTACAGTGGCCATAGCAGGCTAATGCATCCTCCTTAAGGATTTTGAAGCTCTGTGATAGCATCCACCTAGTAGATTCTAGAACAATATGTAACATGTTGGTCTACCTAGATAGGTTGATGAATAGCTTGAAGACAAAAACTTCATAGATTAAATGTGTATGGTGGTCATTTGATTTTTACTGAATTAGAAACTAGAAAACAACATCATAGCTCTTGTCTATTACCTACAAATCTTAAAATAATATATAGTCTATTAGAAATAATTGTTGGTTAAAACTGAGTTTTTTTCTTTTAACAAAAGCTCTGAGCTTCTCAGAATAGAAATCAGAGCCCTCTTTTTTTAAGTTTAAAAAACAACAGTAACAATAACCAGTACTAAGCTTTTCTACAAGTACGGCTCGGGTCTCTGTGCTTGGCCATTGGCGATGCCATCCGAAGCAACAAGCTTCCACACAAAAGCAACGCCTTTCATCTGGCCACTGAGTTGGCTCCCATTATCTGCCACAGACACTAAACTGGAGTTATAAAAAGGCTGAAATCACAATTTATTGTCTGAGATTAAAAAAAGCAATTGACCTTTTCAACTTGTGGAGCCCCCAAATACCGGACTATCGGTCAATATTAATTGCAAGCCGCAGCCAGAAAAAGCCACCCTTACCAGAGTTGTGTTCATTTTATCCCTGCTTGAAAATGAGCTAATTCTTCAGTTTATCTCTTTCTAAAACTTGGTTAAAAGCAGCAAGTAGCATTTATTACCTATTGACATTCTGACTTGTTCTAACTTATTCTCTTAAGAGCTTCAGATTCAGTAGTCCCACACCTGCTTTCAAGGCATTACAGTGTTTGTATTACCAAGTATTTGTTATGGCATGGCAAGAATAACCGGTTTTCCAGCCTACAATGTCTGCTTGACCATTAAGCCAAAGCAGCTTCACTTCTCGATAACAAATCCTATAATGGTCAGGGTTCAGCACAGGAAAAAGAAGCCACTCTAGGGGTTTTAAACTGGAAGGGCTTTTATACAAAGTATTTTAAACAAAACCATTGGATTACCTTGAGTGCTAGTGTCAGGATCTCAGTAGATCTTGAGAGAAAACTGAGCTGCCAGGTGTCAGAGAAGACCATTAAAGCAACAAGCCAAAACAAAACTAACAATAAAGCCTTTAATCACTTACTGTGAAAATATAAGCAGGAGGCCAAGGTCAGAGAAAATGCCAACTCTCCCATGTCGTTCTATTTTTTCCCATGGAAAGGCACAGGGGTGGAGGGTTGACCAGTAGACCATTATAGTACATAGGGCTGACCTAGTATGGATGGGGGTCTTTTCACTGTTGGATCCTGGGGCAGGCAGTAGAGTCAGAGTAGGAGGGCTGGGAGTTGAAAAGTACTTAGTACTGAGTCAGAGTGGGGGAAAGTATTTCAAGGTTTTTACTGCCTCTTCCCCATAAGAGGCCTGAGCAGAAATACCTGAAGAGGAACTCAGCAAGAGGACCCTAGATAGAGAGAATTTGAATGAAGGTGCCTGGACTGGGAATGTAAATATACCTAAGAGCATGGTGGGCCAGGGGGGCTGAGTCCTCGACTGCAAGTACCCACAGACAAAAGACGCATTTGGCTATGCACCAAGTCTTGTGTGCACAGGCAGGGTGTGGAGACAGTTTTTACTGTGAGTTCTGCCACATTAAGCCTTTGTAATCGCATATGTTTGGGCCAGAAAAATCATCCATAGGTTGTTTGGATGAGGAATAAGACTCCTCAGCAGGGCCCTTGGAAATGAATGATTCCTAGAATAACACAGAACTGACCCACAGAAAAGCCACTACTGCCAAGGCTCCCACTTGGTGTTTTGAACGAAGGACCTGACCGGCATAGCTGACATCCGTATCTAATACTCAGTGAAACTGGATGCTGCCATCACCACTGTCACTGTCGTCACCACCACAGTTGTCTCCAGACACTCAGAAGTCTGGAGAATGGACCCTGGAGAGGGTTGCAGGGGCTCATTTCTCCATAACCTAGCTTTCCACAAACAACCGATTAAAGGAAGATGAAGTTGGAGGAGTGTGAACAAGATGGCAAATAAAGCTTCTTCTAGTTCTTAAATGTTACAATTTTCAGTATTGAATGAGCACCTGTGTTAGTCTCAGCAGAACAGAAAAGCACAGGAGACAGCTCCCACCCATAAAGAAATTGAAAACATTGATTTCCTCAAGAAATTGATCACTCAGTCACCTATGATCTTAGTAGACTGTCTTTGTGGGCAGTTTATAGAATTTGTGATCTGCCACCTACTATGACTTCTTTCTCATCAAAGATTGCTATAGACTTTCAAATTCTTCTCTCACCATTATGCAGCGTCATTTCTAAACTTGACACCCAAATGAATCATGGTGTGCAAGAATCTAAAATATCTTTCATACAACAGAAGTCACATTGCTTTTGATACAAGCAGAGTCATAAATAGCATTTTTTCTCATAAGGTAGCATTACCCTTCCACACATAATTTTAAGAATAATTAACTCCTGGGGGTTGGTTCCTGTTACAATAATTATGAGAAGCAAAGACCTCTGACTCTATGACACCCACTGAAATCTTTAATAAGGTCTGAGGACCATTTGTCTTGCAAAGAAACACTGAGTTAAATCAAATACCAGCTTAGGATAAAAAGAAGAGCCGCAGCCTCCACCTTCATTATCCCATCCTCTACCCCGCTAATCACCTAACCTTTTATGCCTGTGCTGAAACCTCATTACTAAAAGGAGACCTGTCTGCTAAGCATAATGGTAAGGCTTTAATAGAATTTAAAGATCAATTACATCTATTACTCTGAACACTAAAATGCAAATTTTTATTTGAATATTTGAGAGCATTAATTGAGCATTTTGAATGGGTTTCGGTTGTCAGGATAAAATAAACTAAGTTCTCCAGGGCAGTTTGAATTTTAAAAAATATTAAAGTCAAAGAAGTTAAATGGGGGGAAAGGCATTTTGATAATAACAATTTGGGGTAGTCATGGTAGTGTAGAATGAATTTTTAATATCTGTTTTGTTAGCTTTAAGAGCTTGAAAACATCTTCATCCAGGGAACTTGTGTCCGGAAACTGTATTTCATTGTCTTTAGAAACACTGCTTTATTGGTTTGTTTGGCTTGGTTTTTGTTTGTCTGATAAAGACTAGAAGGGAATCTTGGAAGGTAAATCTATTTCAGAGGTGTTAAAATATAAATGTAGACACATTAAATGTTTTAATAGTTTATTTGAGCAAACATCAGTTCAAACTGGGCAGCACGAAACCAGAAAGGGTTAGGTTAGCTCCAACAGGAGTTCAGGGAGAGACTTTTATAGAAAGGAAAGAGAAGCAAATGCAAGGAAATTATTGGCTGACTGGAGCCTCAGTGGTTGTGATCGGTTGTCCTTAGGTTCCGGTTTCATAACCTTAAGGCATTTATAGGCTTAGATGTTGGTTTCCTTAACGAGGCCACCTCAGCAGTAGAGCTACCTCAGTCTAATGGCCTTTTTGTTGAATTAATTTAACAGTAGGCACATTTCAGTCTAGAATGAAAGTGGATTTCACCTGGTGAAAGGGGAGAATGGATCCCAGATCTGAGTAGTATCTGCCATGAAATATTTAGACAGAGAAGCACAAGCTCACCACATGAAAAAAATCCACATGTTCCCTCTGACTAGGATTAACTTCTTCCAGCTTTTCACTTAATGAATGTCCATTTGTCCTGAGTCATTATCCAGGTTTTGCTTCCTGTGTACCCCAAGGCAAGGACAAAGGCTCCATCTAAGTGCTTTCTTAGCACTTTCTTGTACTTCCAGTAGCAACCTTTTATTCCTATTTTGCACTTATTTACTTGTCTGTTCCACTAGAAAGTATACTCTGTGTGAGGAAACTGTATCTTGCTAAATATTGCTAAATAGAATTTGTGTGCTGCCTAGTACAGAATAATATAATCAATAAATACCGAATGAATGAATGAATGAATGAATGAATGAACCCAGAGTTAATAATTTAATCACTTGGTGACTGGGTTGGCTCAGGTGGAAAGATCATAGACTGGCATCAATTTGGCTACTATTAACAGAAAGGGACAGTTTCCCAGGGTTCTTGTATACATCCTATGGAATCTGGACTTCATTGTGTTAAGTTGGATCGGATATGAGAAGAGGGCACAAGATCACTCTGAAGTAGGAAGGAGTACATTTTATTTGGCATTCATTCCCTTTCTTGGTATTTTTATCCATTCCCTTTCTCCCCCAAAGTATCCCAAATTGCCAAGCCATTCAAGGTAGGAAATATATACCTACATTCAACTTTAACCCCATCTACCACTTCTCTACCAGCAGCTTGCGCTGGTCAAGGTGACTGATTCAAGAGTAGGTGTCCAATCCAAGTCAGACCAATAAAGCACCTGGAGATTCAATGCCTGGACATTTTCAACTTGGAAAAAAGTGAATATTCTCTTTCTGTTTTGATATTAATGAGAACATATGCAGCCACAGAGGTTGCTAGAACCCATCTGGGGTCTGAAAAGTTAGCATTAGAATAGAACCAATAACAAAGAAGCCAAGTCAAATACAGGGAAGGATACAGTTTGGGGTGATGTTGTTTGAATCTTGAGAGAGATTCACTAGAAATTAGAATCAGTACCCATAACTCTTTATAACACCTTCTGACACATGACAAACTCTGTGTGTTACCACTCAAAAGTAATCACATGGCACTCTGCACAAACCTCTATTACAAAAGGCAACATACCACACTGAAGTAACTTGTGCATCTCCTCTCCTGTGATCCCTCTGGGCATCAACCATGTCTTGTCAATATGGTTTGGTATCGGGCACATATTTAGTGCTCTATAAAATCGTATACCATTAATAAATGAGTAAATGAATAATGCAACAGAGTTCAGCTATATTTCCAAGTGTTTTTATTTATTTCAGATAAATTTAAATAGTCATGTTTCTTTTTGTCCTCTCTAGTCACATTTTAAAAGGCAATTAGATGTCAACATTTTTACTGTCATATTTCTGAGAGTTTTACAAGAAAATTGTGTGGGATATAAACTTATTTGAGAGTGACTCCCACATTGAATATCCTCAGCTTATTTCTAGAGGTACATAGAAGTGAACATGCATAGTAAAATTTCTAAAACCAAGCAAATTATTTCAAATTTGTCAAGATTCACTGATTTACCTTAGAATAAGATCTGTTCTCTAGAGGCCATATCTACTAAGAGCATTCCCTATGGTTATGCATAATTAGATACTTAAAAAGCATATTTAAATACAACATTATGCTACAAATATGTTGGCAATGTTCCAAGGTTGACTGTGTGTGCTATTAGATATTTCTGAGAATTTACTTTGTCAGTGGGAAAGGACTTTCAATAATTTCCTTCCAGGGTAAAATTAGAGCATCCGTAGAAAAGTAGACTCCATAAAACTAGCAGCAAGTCCCCATTTTTACCATGATGTGTTTCTAGAAACCATGCCGGGAAGCAAAAAGCTTAAAAATAGACTTTTTTTTGGCTTTCATACAATTTTTTTTTAAGTTTAAACCTGCAGTTACCCATCACATAAGCAACTAACACTTATTCACTGGTTAGGTACATTATTGACTGAGGATCACTTCTGGAGCCTCAGAGGAAATAAAACAATTGGGTTGCATAACATAGGTTATGTCTCTCAGTAAATAATGCAGTAGAAAGTCTAATTCAAAGTAAGATACCTATGGCATATATGGCATCACTTTTCATTTCAGAGCCTATAGAAGATAGGACCATTTGCTCATGTCATTCTTTCTGTTCGACCTAGATTCAACTTTAGAATCTTCCTTAATACTGAACTGCATATGGTAGCTAGCATTAATTTTGAATTTGTACCAACATTGACATATATTTAGTGTTGGCCTAAAATTTTAGATTTAGGTAGTTGACTTATATGGCTTGAACCAGGGCATGAGACTTCACCTGGTGACAACACTTTGGATTGCAGCCATACCCCCAAAAAAGAATCCAACATTTAAGCCTAATTCAACCATTCAGGTCCAAATATAGTGGCAAACATAACTTAAGCTATTATATTCAAAATAGTGGCTTGTGCATCCAAATCAGAAAAGAAGAAGAAAAACTATCATTATTTGCAGATCACATGATACTGTACATAGAAAACCCCAAAGATTCCACCAAGGAACTATTGGAACTGATAAATGAATTCAACAAAGTATCAGGATACAAAATTAACATCTAGAAGTCAGTTGTATTTTTATATGCCAATAACAAACTACCAGAAAGGGAAATTAAGAAAACAATCCCAGACACAATTGCTTCAAAAAGAATAAAATACCTAGGAATAAAACTAACCAAGGATGTAAAAGACCTGTACATGGAAAATTATAAGACACTGAAGAAAAAAATAGAAGATACAAAAAAATGGAAACACATATTGTGCTCATGGATAGGAAGAATTACCATCACTAAAATATCTATACTACCCAAAGCAATCTATAGATTCAATACAATTCCTATCAAGATTCCAATGACATATTTCACAAAATGAGGGCAAATATTTATGTGGAACCACAAAAAGCCCCACATAGCAACAGCAATCCTGAGAATAAAAAAAATGTTGGAGAAATCACACTACCTAATATGAAACTATATTATAAGGCCATAGTAATCAAAACAGCATAGTACTGGCATAAAAACAGATACATAGATCAGTGAAACAGAATAGAGAGCCAAGAAATAAACCCACACCTTCACAGTCAATTAATATTCAACATAGGAAGCAAGCACATACAATGGGCTAAAGATAGTTTATTCAATAAATGGTGCTGAGAAAATTGGACAGATAGGTGCAAAAAAATGAAACTAGACCACCTTCTCATACCACACAAAAGAACAAATTTAAAATGGATCAAAGACTTAAATGTCAGAACTGAAACTCTGAAAACCCTAGAAGAAAATATAGGCAGTAAAATCACAGACATTGTTTTTTGCAACTTTTTATTGGATATATCTCCCCAGGAAAGGGAAACAAAAGAAAAAAAATAAACAAATGGGACTACATCAAACTAAGAAATTTTTACATAGCATCAAGAAAATAAAATCATCAACGAAATAAAAAGACAACCTACAGAATGGGAGAACATATTTGCCAATATATCTAATAAGGGGTTAATATCCAAAATTGATAAAGACCTTATAAAACTCAACAACAAAAATACAAACAACTCAATGGAAAAATGGGCAAAGGATCTGGAGACCCATTTCTCCAAAGAGGACTTACAGATGGCCAATAGACATATGAAAAGATGCTCAATGTCACTAATCATAGAGAAATGCAAATTAAAACCAGAGTGACATATCATCTCACATCTGTCAGAATGGCTATCATCAATAAATCACCAAACAATCACTTCTCAGCCTTTAAGCTGAGATCAAGTATAATAAATCATCAAACAACAAGTGCTGGGGAGGATGTGGAGAAAGGGAAACCCTTTTGCACTGTTGGAGGGAATGCAGTTTGGTACAGCCACTGTGGAAAGCAGTATGTAGTTACCTCAAAAAATGAAAAATGGACCTGCCTTTTGACCCAGTGATCCCACTTCAGGGAATATATCTGAAAGAACCCATAACAGTAACTTGAAAGAACATAAGCACCCCTGTGTTCATTGCAGTGTTATTTACAATTGTCAAGATGTGGAAGCAGCCCAAGTGTCCATCAGTAGATGAGCAGATAAGACAACTTTGGGACATTTACACAATGGAATACTACTCAGCCATAAAAAAGAAGAAAATTTTACCTTTTGCAATGGTATGAATGGACCCAGAGAACATTATGCTAAGTGAAATAAGACAGAGAAAGGAAATACCACATGATTTCACTCATATGTGAAATCTAATGAACAAACTGAGCTAACAAGGAAAATGGGGACAGACTCAGAGATGGAGTGAAGGATGACAGCCTGTGGGGGAGGGGAGCTGAAGGGGTCCCCTTCAGCCTGTGGAGGGTTGAGCAAAAAGGAAAAAGGACTCATGGACATGGACCACAGTGTGGGGATTGTTGGTGGGAGGGGATTATAATGGGGCTAATTGATAATGGAAAAAATATAATAAAGATTACATTTTTTAAAAATTTAAAAATAAAAAATGTCTTGTACTAAACTATTTGAACTTCTAGAATCCCCCACTGCATGTTATGGGATAATTTTACAATAATTTAATCAAATTGTCATGTAGATGTGGCAAATCATTTAGTCAGCCAGCTCCATTTACTTCAGCAGGTGTTTACTGATATTCAATTGCATACCTAACACATTAGCATATTCTTTTACAACTTTGTTCTTTTTAATTTTTTTATTGTTGCTCAATTACAGTTGTCCCCATTTCCCCCTATCAGTCTCCCCTGCCCTATCCACACCCCCACCTTCCACTTTCAATCCTCCCCCCAGGTTGTCTTTGTCCATGGACTTTGAAAGAAATATATGCTTCAATACTTGTGCTTAAAAAGTTTACACTATTTTGATATCAAAAAGATCTGTAGAATTCTGTTTCTATTCATGGTGGAATAGCTTGTATTACACTAACTGTGCTATAGGTTATAATCATAAACTCAGGACAAAAATATTAAAACAAAGCACAACTTTTAAAAACACAAAATAATGGTCAAATTCGGTGAAAAAATGGAAAGAACTCAACATTCAAAATAAGAAAATGATAGCAGGTGATACTTGGGACATTCTCAAATCATCTGAGTATCTAGTACTCAAGCAGAAAGCTATAGTCCTTGTAACTTTAAAAGTACAGGGATAAATTTCAAGGCTATAAAAGTATATGAAAGGTGAGGGATGAATTCATAAGGGAGGAACACATTATATTTGTGGCCTGGAGTTAGGCAAACATTTCTTAAACAAGACAGAGAAAGCATCAATCATAAAAGAAAAAGATTGATACGTTAGATTCATCAAAATTAAAAATGTCTTTTCATCAGAAGATACCATTAAGAAAATGAATAGGTAAGACTCAGACTGGGAAAAATATTTGTTGAATAATACTTCTGACAAAAAGATTTACTTTCAGAAAAATATAAATAACTTTAACCAAAGGATAAACAATCCTATAAATTGAGGAAAACTTGCAGATACTTCACAAAGAAAGACATACAAGTGGCCAATAAGCCCATAAATAAAGCACTCAATATCATTAACCCTCAGAGAAATGCAAATGGAAAGCATAAGGAGATACCAATACACACTCACAAGGATGGAGAAAAGACTGACAAACCAAATTTGGGAGGCTATGTAGCAACCAGAACACTCATCCACTACTGATGGAAATGTAAAATAGTATAAACACTTTGAAAAACAGTTTCGCTCATTCTTATGAAATTAAATGTACTCTATTTTCCAAGAATGAAAGTACATGTGCATGAAAAGACTTGTTCAGGAATGTTCACAGCACATCCCTTTATGACAGCAAAAACACTTGTAAACAACTGTTGGCTTGCAAACCGACCCTGGTACACAGAGGGCAAGGAGAGACCAAAGAAAGAGGCAGACTACTCCAGATTGGTCTTAGCAATTTTGATAAGCAAGGGAACTTACTTACCAGGCTTATTTTGAGTGCCTGGAAGATGAGGAGATCTTCATCCCCACCTGCCAGAACCTTCAGAGTTCATACAGAGACCTTACCTGGGTTCAGTCAGTATTCAGTCCAGGTGGGCTCAACAACATGTTACTCTCGCAAGACTGCATCCTTCGTAAGGGCTCCCACTATGGGAATGGGGGAGAATGCACACTCCAAGGACAGGGCAGGAGATGAAGAACCTCCGATGGCTCATTCCCCTTGCAAGTCAGCCGATGGTCACGTCCTCTCAGTGGTCTCCTCCCACAACTACACGGCCACCTATCAGTAGGAGAATGGATAAACATGCTATGATGTCTCCACAAAAGGGACCCTATTCGGCAATAAAAAGAATGGTATTAGTGACACACCTAACAACACGGATGAATCCCACAGGTTTAATGCCAGGTAGAAAAAACCAGACAGTAAAAAGCACACATATTGTATAATATTATTTATATGTAATTTCAGAACAAGGAAGACTGATCTATGGTGAGAAAATTCAGAAAAGGGTTGCCTCTGGTTGGACAGAATTTTCCAGCAATTTTCTGGAATGACAAAAACATTCTATTTCTTGATAGAGCTGGAGGTTACACTGAGTATAAATTTGGAAAAACTCAAATTGTATTCATGAAATTTGGGCATTTCACAGTATGTAAATTTTAAATAAAATAAAACTAAAATCAAAAGCAATACTGAAAATAACAGAGAGCTTCACAGGAAAAAAAGATATATACTTATGCCAAAGATATAAAAACAAAAATTATCAATGTAAGAAAGAGTTTTTTACAAATTCTTCCTGTAATTGCATTATAATTGTTTTCTCAGGTAATTCCCACTGAGCAACACTAAGGTAGTGTATCGAGAAAATGCGACGGTACCCTGGCCAGTGCGGCTCGGTTGGTTAGAACATCATCACATAAACTGAAAGGCTGCAGGTTTAATCCCAAGTCAGGGCATATACTTAGGTTGCGGATTCAATCCCTGCATCTCTGGTCACCGCGAGCATGACAGGCAATCAATCAATGTTCCTCTCTCACATTCTCTCTCTCTACCCCCCACCCTACATCTCTCTCTAAAAGTAATGAAAAATGTCCTCAGGGGAGAATTAAAAAGAAAAAAAGAAAATACAGTGGTTTTGTCCCAAGTCAGAGAAAAGAATATAAGCTGATAGAATTTTTCAAATTTATATTTCTCCAATGCATTTATAAAAAATAACATATGTACTTGCTTTCAACAGCTTGCTTGAATGTGCTAACAAATATCATAATAAAACAAGACTCAAACAATTATTAAGAGGAATATTTAGAAGTAAGATTTTCTTAAGAGTATGTCATCAGTTCACTGGAGACTTTGCTCTGATAAGGAGACCTATGTTCATATTACAGTTAATAGAATATTTTATACTGACAAAGGTGCTTCTAATTGTCATGATAAAATTAAACATAGCAATACTATATTTCCTGGTGTGGGCAAAGGGTGTAAGAACCTCCAAGGTGTTTCACCATGAGGGTGAGTCTGAGACCCACTGTGTTGACGAAAGCATGATGTTTATTGATGTTAGAAGGAAACCATCTTTAAGAAATCAGGGGTTCAGTCGGGGCTTAGAGGTGGGATCCTGAAGGTGGGAAAAGACTAAGATCCAGCTGAGTCCATGCAGCATTGAGGATGACATTAGCTCAAATCCTGGCATTAGTACTTATTAGCTGTGTGACCTTGAGCGTTCTTTTAAACCTCTGTAAGTATCATTTTCTCCATTCATAAAGTGAGAAATAATACCTATTTTTCAGGGTTGTTCTGATAATATATATGTGATGTCTGGCAAAAAAAATGATCAAAAGCAGTAGTTATTATTAAAAAGTGTGAACCAAACTACAGATACCAGATATAAGCAAATCATTGAAGGATTCTCTGAGATGACTAATTTTCTTTTTTCAAAGAGGTTTTCTGCCCCCTGTAAATGAGCAGGAGATAGGGCTATTTAGCTTCATATATGATTACAAGAGTAATTTATAGAAAGCATTACAAGTTAAAGAATCAAATTCAGACAAATAAGTGCCTAAAAATAAATTTGAACATCGTTTATAACAAAAGACTCCATGCAATTTTAACTAGAGAAATACGTATCTTTTCATATGTATATTAATATGAATATAGTATTGGGATAAATTCAACATATTTACAGATGTGAAGCCACTGTGTTAACATATTGAAGGAAACAATTTATTCCAATTATATCTTACTAATTTGCCAAGAAAAATGACTAATTTTCCAACCCAGTACTTCCCAAAGGAGTCTAACTTGGCTGCTGTTTTTAAAATTTATTATTCTGTTGACTGTGTGCTCCTGGACTTTGTTGTTAAAGGTGTTTGCTCACAAACACATTGCAACATCAGAAAAATCCAAAGGCAGCAGCTACAAATACTTTCACACATTTACCTAATTCTCTCAAGAAATAGCATCTGCTTCAGTTATGATCATGAAATTGTTCTGTAACTCATAATGCAGCCTGTTATTTTATTTTCTGCATATTGAAAAAAACATAGCAAATTATCCTGATTTCAAACAAATTTACACCCAGCATCTCTCATTTATGGAAAAAAAGCAGCTAGCTTGCTTATTCAATGATAGGGGCAATATCTTGCTCACTTAGTACCATCATTTTTCTAACAACTTCAGTGTAGGAAAATGATTAGGATCATACCAGAAAATAGCCATTAAGATATTGTTATACATATGTGTATTGCAATGGTAAATGACATAAAAGTATCTATTTTATTAGTAGGGTGACCTACTACTACATGACCAAACTGCTGCTTGACCTGGTTTTCCGTGTTTCAGATGGTCTTCTAATTTGGTATTTTCTTTAGTCCCTATTTTTTCTAAACTTCTGGTCCCTGCAAAGGCTTGAAGCCATTTTCCTTTGCCTTAGGAAATGGGTCAGAATCATTTCAATGTGCCAGCCCTCTCAGTGCTACGTACAGTACATGTGGCTCTCTTCTTTGAGCCGCAGCAAGCATAAATCCAAAACCACTGATGCCATCAGAGATTTCACATTCCTTGTGCTGACATTCTATGGCCATTGGGAATAGCATGAAAACTAAATGGGTTATTGCTCTAAGAAAAAGATCTGATTTTATGCAACTGGGCCTCCAAACCACTTTGAGTTTATTTCAGTCCAATTACTAAGTCCCTAGCTCCAGAGAGATCCCTGGTTCCAATAATGAGTTTGCTCGGTTTGCCTTACACCCCAAGCAGTCTCTTCGTGTTCACAATTACAGAAGTTTGTTGTATAAAATTACTCACAGCCTTGAGCAAATCAAATAAATTAGAGAATAACTCCTGGGATGGAGAAGGATGTCAGCTTTAGAGAGAAGCAAACTGGATGGGTCCCTTATTGCTTCAGGCTAAAATTAAATTCTGTTACAGCGCGGGAGTTCTTCCCATTTTGGCACCTGCCTGCCTCTGTGGGGTCATCTGTTATGATTCCCTTTTCCCCACACTACATTCCAGCCCAGCTTCACATCTGTGGCTTCTCCGAAAGTGTGGTCCCCTCTCTCGTGTCTGTGATTTTGTTCACACTGATGTCTCTTACCGCACTCTCTCCCACATCCCACATGTGTATCTTCTCTTATTTTGCTGAGCTAACTTCTACCCATCCCTCAAACCACAGTTTAGTCTCACTTTTTCAAGGAAAAAGAATCTTTCCTTGATGCTCCCAGATTCTCCTTAAACAACTTCCTTAGGGACTGCCATAGCACCCTCCCACCCTTCAAGAATTAATAAGTAAGTGAACTTCTAAGAAGGGAAAATGAGGATGCAGAAAATACTGTATGTGTAGAATAGAAATAAAATCAAAATATTATAAACCAAGGTCTTTATCTCCCAAGGCTGAATCCATTCTGGAGAAGTTAGGTATACTCTACAGAATTAAAAAATTGGGTGATGTTGGACCCTGGCTGGGTAGCTCACTCGGTTAGAACATTGTCCCATAAGCCAAGGTGTCGGGCTTGACCCTGGGTCAGGGCACACACAAGGATCACCCAATGGATGCGTAAGTAAGTGGAAAAACAAGTCGATGCCTCTCTCTCTCTCTCTCTCTCTCTCTCTCAAAAATCACCAAAAATATTGGGTGGTATCGAATAAAAATAAAGATTTCTGGCCTCTCTTTAAAAAAAAGTCAGAACATCTGGAAACACTTCTCCCATGTTTCAACATAACAAAATTAACCAGGGTGTTAACCCCCTCAAGAGGGTACACGGACTCCAATCCACCCCAATCCCTGCCTCTCACCGGCCACCGCCTGACTCACGTACCTTATTTGTGTTGCCTACTGGACCCTGTAAGCAGGCGAACTTGCAACCCCAAACAGACAGAAGGGTGAGATTGCAAAAATAATCTCTGTGTTCATGTTGATAATTTGAGATGAAAGGTGAGACACAGAAGAAAGAGAACTTGTCTTAGGTGACTTAAAAATTAGACAAAAAGGAAGACTGTGGGGAGGGATACATATACAGCTTTTCTGCTTCAGCAACTTTAGCTCTAACGAGCTTGCACATGGCCTTTTCACCATCAGTCAGGAAACTAATGCAGAAAGGTCAATACGATCAGTCAGTTAAATATCCAGGTGGCCCAGTACCACAGTGTTATAGGGCTCACTTTCCAGTGCAAAGCCATCATTCAAGGGTGTGCTTCGGCTGTTACAATTCGATCCCCTATGTGGCCCCGGTGAACAAATTGGTGTCTCGGGGAAACAGGAAGGCATGAGCCCAGTGAGGAAATCCAAAAGGAATGGCCCGTGAGAAAGCAATTCCTGCACGCCATCAAAGACTTTTGTTCCTTTCAAAAGCTGGGGAAGTCTTTAGGGTATAAACTCATCTCTGGGGAGCAATAAAATATATTATTTCTAGGAGATACAAATTTTAACTTTAGTGTTAAGGGAAAATGGGGACACTTTAGACCATAAAATGTACATTTTATGCTTTAGGGAGAAAGACTTTTAAATATGCCCTGTCATCCAAAAAATAAATAGCTTCATAAAACTGCCCTGAGATGAAAAGGTTGTAATTGTAAGAACAAAATCTTCTGAAACACTAAATGGCCCACAAAATGCAATTGGCCATAATATGTTCTTCATGATACTTCGAGATCTTCTAAAACCAGCACCTAGCATCATCAAATCACTCCAGGACTCTGATCCCCGCCTCCCTCAGAGGACTACACTGGCCCACCCAGATAATCCAAAATAATCTCCTTATCTTAACATTATTAATCTCATCTGCAAAATCCCCTGTTCCAGGTACAGCAACCTAGTCCTCAGTTCCGGGGATTAGGACACCTCATTCAGGAGGTCAGGGGTTCGTCCTTCAGCCTATAAGACACATTCATTGAAGTCGTCAAGTACAGACCGGGGCAGTAGGAAGGAAACGGGAATAAACAAAGTGCATTTAGGGAGCTCTCCAGGTGGCTGCAGACAAAATTCAATTACATAGGAAGAAACCTTCTATTTTGCTATAATTTCATACTTTTATTTTACTAGTCTATATTTGAAATAACTTCTTAGAAACATTTTTATTTGAATTTTGCTCATGTAAATGAGATCAAATGTGAACATTATATATTATACTAAGCATTATACTAAACTCTTTGACCAGCATTATCTCATTACATGTTTAAGTATTTCAAATGATACAAAAGATGTGGGGCTTCTGTCTAAAAGATAATGATTGTATTTAACAGGCCCTGTGGTTAAGTGAAGTGACCCTGTGGTCCCTGATGGGAACGGGACCTTTAGATTCAGTCAAGGTTGGTGTGTGCATAGAATAACAGTAATAACTAACATTTGTTAAGTGCTCACTGTGCTACCTATGGAGTGAGTTCTACAAAACCCTTGTTTTAGAAATAAGGAAACTGAGGCACAGTGAAGTGAGTGACCTATCTCAAATTTCAAACCTAGTGATGGTGAGATTTGTACCCAGGTACCCCGCATTTAGAGCGAAGAAGGTAAAAGGGTCTAGCAGTGTCTGGTTTTATTTTGTTTTGTTTTGTTTTTTACCTGTTTTAAGGAAATAAACTTCAGGGAAAAGCTAAGAATGGTAGAATACATAGGGAGTTTCCTCTATAAAGACCAAAATACACAGTTTGTGCTAATTTTCTTTATATTAACCCAGAAACCCCAACACAAATGCTGCTTTTTGGATTTGGAGCTGTTCTAGTTTGGAACTGGTAGGTTTGACCATGCACATGTTTTTAAAGTGCTACATTTGTTGAAACACAGAAAACAGGAATGAGGAGAGTATTTTTCATACACATTCATGCACCCACACAATTTAAATTTAAAACAAATTTAAAACAAAAAAAAGTTAAAAAAAACAACTCTGCTAAGAAAAAAAAATCACCCAAGGAAAGATTTTCACTAAAACATCTGTTTCAGTTTCTCCTGCTCACCTCAGAGATCCCACGGCCAAGACCCCTGATCTTCCTGACACGGACAGAGAGCTCCTCAAGGCTAAAGCGATGGGAAATGTCAGATGACAATGTGTCAGAGTTTGAAACTAAACTCCCTGGGCTGCCCCTGCTTGCTGAGGTGGCCATCCCTCCACTTCTGCACCCATTTACTGCTGACACTTTGCATCCAAATCCTTTGCCTTTTCAACGTCATGAAATAATATGGAATTGTCATTTCCAATACCGTGGTTTTTCATACACTTTTTCTGATAAAAATATTTTGTGGTTGGTTACAGGTAATTCCATCCATTTCTCTCTGAAACAATGGATGAACACACACACACACACACATACACACACTTTCAAGAAGACATAAATAATGCAGAAAGGACCACGTGTCTCCAAAAGGCCCACATTATAATAACATAAAACTCATCTAACAAAATCCATGTAAAAATATAAAACATGTCCTATGTTATAGAGCTAAAGGTAAACAACATTTGGAGCTGAAGGGTGTTTTAGAAACCATCTTGACCAACCCTCACATTTTCTTATCAAAGAAATAAAAATTCAAGAGGGAAAAAATGCAAAAGAGACATTAGGATACTGTGCTGAAGTCAGTAGTCAGCTGACGCTGGCCCACGCCTGTACTTGAATAATAATGACAGCTTAACTATGCAATGATAACAACTAATATTTTTTAGTATCTTCAAGGTGCTAAGCACATCACGTGCATTAGTTCATTTATATTCCCCAAACCCTTTAGAGGTCAGGTTTATTTAACATTTCTACAGATGAAGGAACTACAACTTGGAAAGTCAAAGTAACCTCACGAAGGCTGAGTGTCTAGTGGGGAGCATGCTGAGTTTAGAAGCCAAACCAACCGTGCAGGCTGAGCTCTTAACTGTTACGTTGTGTTTAAACAGCCTGTACAAACAGACATGCTTGTGTCTACACACACACACACACACACACACACACACACACACACAATTCACAGTGGGTTGCGCTTGGTTACTTTTTTCTAATTTTTATTTTCAAATGTAGTTCCCTAAGGACATCCAGCTTCTCTCTTTTTAATCCCTGTTCCTTTGTAACCTTATCTAGGCCTAGAAAACAAGAACCTTTCACTTCATAACCACTGACCATCTTTTTAATTAGCATGAGTAGCAAGCCAGACTGTAATGGAAGTCAGCAAGAGTTACGTGATCTTTGCAGCACTGCTTCTTCATGGAAGTTCAGCTCCTTTCAAAATCTTGAAATTGCTGAGTTAATCTATTTTAGCTCAGTGATCATGATAGTTATCCGATGCATGTCAATAGAATGAACTCTGACAGCTTCACAATTGATACACTGCTATCAAGAGGAAAACTGAATGCTTTGGGAGTAGAGCCTGAATAACAAGAACATTTTCTACACACACAAAAAAATGTCCCAGTCCTAAAGAAAATATATACTTTAATGTCTTCCTGTGTTTACATTTTCTGTGTCATAATTGTCAGAAAAGGAAGGAAGCTACTATGAGATGGGACTTTGTACAATCGTTTATTTCCATTCTTCCAACAGTATGACCAAGTAACTGTTATTAGCCGCTTTTCCCAGGTAATTGGGGGAAACGAGGACTCAGTGAGATTGAGTAATTTGCCAAGCTAGTAAATGGCATCTGATCCAAAGGCTCGTTCCACCGTGACACACCTCAGCCAGGAGAGAGCGCCTTTCTGGGTGGGTGTTTTGGTTCTTTCTATCCAAAGCAGAGTGAACAATGGTGGGTGGACCTTTTATTATTACATCTCTATAAATCCTACTACTCCCACATCGATTTAAAAGCAACAGGTTAACACCAAAAAGCTTAGTAAATGGTAGGGATGGGACGAGGTGGAGGTCACTATTGGAATGCCAAAAAAACTTTTATTCTAGGCAACATCACATATAAACCTCAGATAGCCAAGATCACCCTTGTTCTTCAAGGCACTTACAGAAGGTCATTTTTAAGACGTTCACATCAGTTTGTCAGTTTCCTGTTTGTGAGGTCCTCATGGTTGGAACCCACTAGCTGTGACCATGACAGCGAGCTTTCTCTGCACTGAAGACTCCTCTCCTCCTCTTTCTGTTCAGTGGGCACATAGGATAGGAGAAAAGTGGCACAGACCGACTATTTTTCTGAAAGGCACTCTTTCAGGACTGCTTCGGCTGGCATTTTAAAGAACACTAACAATTGCTTTCTAAGTCCTTCTTGAGGCTTAAAAAATTTGATCAACTCACATCTTTATGGCAAATGAATTTGAGAATAATACATCATTTTCTTTTAAAAGACACCATAAAGCTAAGTACATGTGAAATTATATTTATTGAAGAAGAACAATTTAGTTCAAGTAAGGGGTTTTAACACGGAGATTTTGCCCTTTGCGCATGCGCATCAACAACCATAAGTACGCAAATCAGCTACAAAGCTTATTTGCATCCTTCAACTTTCAGCCCTTTTATCTCTGGCAGAGTAATTTTAAAAGTCCATATCAACTATTAAAATATATACTGTCTCAACAATTCTATTCTAAAAATACCTACTAAGAACATATTCAGTGATGAATGTAGTCAAAGAGTTACAAGGTTGCTTCTCTGAGAGTTTTTTTAATGCCCAACAGTTGGGGTTTCTTTCTTTGTCATTCAATACGATATCTCAGATCGTTCTATCCAGCAAAGCTTTCATTTAGAATGGAAGGACAGATCAAGTGCTTCTCAGATAAGGTCAAGTTAAAGGAGTTCATCATCACCAAGCCTGTATGATGATGATGCTGTATGAAATGTTAAAGAGACTTATCTAAAAAAGAGAAGATAAAAAACATGTGTAGTAAAATGACAGCAAATTCACAATTATTAACAACCACACCTGAAACAAAAACAAGAAGAAACTAAGCAAACAACTAGAACAGGAACGGAACCACTGAAATGGAGATCACATGGAGGGTTAGCAACAGGGGAGTGGGAGAAAGAGAGAGAGGGGAAGATACGAAGAATAAGTAGCATGGATGGTAGGTAGAAAATAGACAGGGGGAGGGCAAGAATAGTATGTGAAATGTAGAAGCTAAAGAACTTATGACACATGGACATGAACTAAAGGGGGGAATGTGGATGGGAGAGGGTGTTCAGGGTGGAGGGGAATGAAGGGGGGATAATAGGACAACTGTAATAGCATAATCAATAAAATATATTTAAAAAATACGATGTCCATGGCATAATGTCAGTAAAAAGCACAGGTTACAAAAACTGCATTTGATCCCCATTTTATAGGAGTGCACACAGGTGTATACAGACACACATGCACACACAGATGTATACTTAGGTATATGGTGAGAATATGGGTACTTTCAATTTTATTCTTTTTCTTTACATAGGTTTCCTAAGATTTTCTACAATAAGGTTTTAGATAAACAATTATTGATTTTTATGGGTTTTTTTTTAGTTTATGGATAAAAGATGAAAGAAAGACATAGAGACAATGATGAAAATCAGAGTGTGAATGAAACACTTTACCTCCTGCAGGCCATTCTCAAAAGCCACCTAATCAATGACAGCTTCCCTGGCCCTCTGCTACAATTGCAACGCACACCCTAGACACTCACTATTCTCCTCCTCACTTTCTTCTACTCCATGGCACTTTTTCTATGTCATCTAACATGTCATATATATTTATTTTCTATTTTGCTTTCATCTTCTCTCCCCACAGAACGTCAGCTCCTTGAGGGCAGGGACTTGGTTTCGTTCACTGCTGCATCCCTGGCAGTTCCTAGAACAGTGATTGGCTCTATATTATTGATGCCCAAAAACAAACAACCAAAACACCTATAGAATGCCTAATTATAAAGGAATGGCTCAGACCAGTATCAGAGTCAAAAGAGTTAGATTCTCTAATGAGCAACACTTGCAGAAATGCTAAAATCATCAAAAAAAAGATGAAGGAGGAAGAGAAGGAGGAAAGGGGAGAGTCTAACTATATTCAGAACAAGAACATAAAAATTTGATAGGCCACTGATTAAGATAGTACAGCTTAGGGGATGAGAAAAAATAAAGCTCACTTGTTACTTCACTTCTCTTTCTTTAAAAGATGGTAGTGAGGAAAGGTAGAAGCAGCCCTGAAATGAAGACACTGAAGATTAAAGTACGTGAGAAGGACCTCCAGTCGCTCTCCCTGCGCTCTGGCCTGGATGACTGTCTCACTGTTTCTGTGAGGACTTCCATCTGCTTTGGCATCCACAGATCACTATGGTATCTTGTTGTAACATCATGATTTATTGTCATGAACTACTGCTCATTTAGAAGGTCAAATCTTTGGGTAGAAGCCGTGTCTTTTGTTCATTGTTGAAGACTGAATGCCTATGCTAGCACAAAGTGTTTTATTAATTACTTAACTACAAATCAGGATACTAAGAAAACTTTCAGATTAGTTTTATTGATCTACACAAAGGGAACTTTAAAAACCACAGAGGATTAGAAAAGCAATAAAAGAATAGAGGAGATGATTGTCTGATTTTACAAAAGTAGTACAAATATTAGGCAAATACTTCCTTGCTATGTTTTGTTGTTGATCTCAGGCCAAATCCTATACTAAGTAATTGAACAGAGACTTGGTAAATGCTTCGGAAAATAAGTTGTGATCAATGCAGGTCATCGTGAGTTTACTGAGAAATATTCCTGCCCAGCTAGCTAGATTTCCTTCTTGACTAGAATTACTAAACATTTTAGAGAACTGCCAGAAACTTTTGATTTTTGTAAGGCCTTGAACAAGGGCTAATATAATATCTTTGTTGACTGTTGCACAGATACTTGATAAAATTAGATTGGGATAATGCTTGCAAAAGGTATTAACTAAACCATTTTCTTACAACATTTTTTAGTGATTTTTCTTTCTTTTACTAGTCCATACTCCTCTACCTTAGGGCATACACTTCTTTTTACCAGTCAGGTTTGCTAACCCTTTGTTGAAAAAATTAGATAGATAGGTAGATAGATAGATAGATAGATAGATAGATAGATAGATAGATAGATGATAGATAGATAGATAGATAGATATAAATAGATATATACAAATATATATTAGGTGTACTTATTATACTAGGTATTGCTGTATGTAATTAAAGAATGTAAGGATTATTTACATCAAAGATTGGGCAACATGGAAGCTTGATTTCATCTATCAGTTTTGCCTTGCAGAAGACGCTGAGGTGGGTCAAGACAATTCGTTTTGTCTTTCCTTGTTTTTTCTCTTGTATCTCTTCAGAAGAATCAAACTCCAGTTGCATTCCCATCACTAGCAAGTTGTATAATTCAGAGCAAGTCAGTTCCCGCCGTGGGCTCTAATTTCCTTATAAAACGAAGGACATTTAGTACAGGGAGTTAATTAAGTCTTCGAGAAGCTGTTGGAAGGGCTAGAGGAACAGGCTTTAGGCCAGTCTCTTGGAATGTCTCCAGGACACATGGAACTGACCCCCTAAGGAAGCTGCTGCCTCTGAGGCTACCTCTGGGGACGCACTGGCCTGTGTGGAGTTCTCCACTCACCGTGCAGCAGCCTATAAATCCTGCCGAGCTGGAGAATGAACACCCAGACCATCAATCCAGAGATTAGAGTCAAGTCAACAAACTGCCCTTATATCCACTAGTTTTTTACATCGAAAAGACTAGAAAATGGAATTTGCTCTTGAAAAAAGTCACACCCTTGCTGTTTCGCATGAACAACTAGGAGTCACAGGTAAGAGAGCTTTTCATCAATTCTCCCCTCAAATTTTATGCAAATCCACTTTGTCTGTGAAATTTATGTCAAGTCCAGTTCCTTAGTTGCAAGGAAATCTTGAGAATACAGTTTTTAGCTTTCTGGTTCATGGATAAGCATATAAAAGAGATCAGGACTGAATGCTGAATGCTAAGAAACAATATCCAGCACTGTTATGTTTTGAAAATGCAAGAAGCTGCTTCAGAAGCTAGTGAGTTTCTATCACTGGAGATGTACAAACAGAAAACAGATATCTTATTATCAGATATGTTGTAGATAAGACTAATTTTGACCAGTAATTTTCACACCGTGCATATTTTAATCCACTGGCCCCATTTCCAAAGTGGATCTGTGATAGGCCCCCAAATCTGTACTTTTAAAATTCTCCCCAAGCAATTGTGACATATGGCTGCATTCAGAGACCACCTGACTACACTGTCCTAGATCATTTCTAGCCTTGTTTATTTGAGTCCTTGAATCTAGACCTTTGAGACTACATAATTATATGAGTCACACATTTCTAGTGCAGGAAATCAAATGTTATCTTTAGGTGAACATGGATCTTTGAGAAGCTGCAGGCTGTAAACTGGGGCTTTATGCTATTTTTCAGGTTATTTGAAAGGAATCTGTTTATCAACTATTTTGTGGTAGTAAAAATTAGTTCCAAGGATATTCTAACCAAAGACCTTCTTTCACATGAAGAATTCATGATTATAGTATCTCGATGTAATTTGTTTTTTCCTGCAGGATTTAAAGAATGCTGAGCCATTGCTATATGAAAGGCATTTTAAGATTGTGTGTGTTTGTGTGTGTGTGAATTAACTCATCTTGATGCTGTCTGGGAATTTATCCTCTGTACAAATATCAAATGCAGGGCTTTTGGGTGCTTGCCCTTGAAGAGTTGCTAAATGTTTGGCTGAGCAAAACAATGAATACCAACAAGTTTTACTGCTGGTATTCTAATCAGTGACTCAAAATGACTCTATGCAATTTACAGCTAAAATTCAGATTTGTTGCATTATGATAAGTGTTGGGATTTTGCTGGGATTATAGGTCCTGGTGTAGAAGATATGCAAGGTCTATCCAAAAGGTATATAGCCATGTCACAAAAAAATAGAGACATTATTGAAGAAGATACAAGATACAAGAAACATTGTACATAGAACAATGATGCCTCAGTCCCCTTCAAATTAGGCACCTTGGGATCTCACACTGTTCTCCCAATCGCCATCAGCTGCCCTATTGCATTTTCCTGAATCTTATCAATGTTCTGAAATCTCTTCCCTTTCAAAGGTGATTTTAGTTTTGGGAAAAGCCAGAGTCACAGGGAGCCAAATCTAGGCTGTAGGGGGTCTGAGTCACCTGGGTGATATGATGTTTCACTGAAAAACTCTGTAAGAGACATGATGCATGAGTGGGTGCATTGTCATGATGAAGCTGCCAGTTACCAGTTGCCCATAGCTGTGGCCTTCTGAATCATCTGAATAGTTTCCATGGAGGAATGTTTTAAGCTTAATGCAAAATTCGATGCAGATCCGTTGCTGTACTCACTCAGTCATTTTGAATGTGACAGCCACACAGTACACATGCTCACTAAATGACATCTACTGGCCCCACTGACTAATATGGTGAAGTCGTCATTGTTCACGCATCTGCATTCCAGTCCACTCACCTTAGCTGCCGTATTACATCAATGTCATGAAAATCATTCTCATTATATTAACCGTGGCTGGATTTTTTCCAGATAGACCTTGTAGGTATAACAAAGTCCCAGGTTAAATTCTATAACCAGAGAGATTTCTATAAAATTTTAGTTTCAGAAAAAAAACATGCATGTCCCATTTTGTGGGACCAAGGACATAGACAAGGATCATGGCAGTATCCAGAAATAGAAAATTGGCTTAGGCCTCAAGAGAGTGCTCATACTTAGTTTGGATGGAAAAATGAAATAGACCTGCAGGTGCGCTTCTGCAATTCTACCTTCTTTAGTTTTTTTAATCATCGATCTACCCCAAAACAAGTTTTACATTCTGAAGCTAAAATATGTACCAAGCAATAACAGCCTTGGTCCATTAATGTTTGGTGCTGAATAGTATAAAGTTAAGTACACTGAAATTTACAACCACATCTGAGACTACTCATCAGGCTACTGACTTTTTTCTTTTCCTTTCTAGTTTCTTTATGCTAAGATCATAAACTAATGATAAGTATCATATTACCCTACCTGTTCTTTTAGAATTTTTCAATATACATATATCAAATAGTATACTTTCTCATGCCAATGTTTAGGTCACAATTATTAAAACATAAAGAAAATTATGTGACAAAAAAGTTTGTCCAATGTGGTGAGCAGACTAATAGCCCCCAAAATAATTCCACACCCTAATCCCTGGAACCTGTAAAAGAATATATTAGTTTACACGGCAAAGGGACTATGAAAATGTAATTAAGAGTATGGACTTGGGATGGGGAAATTATCCTGGATTATCTGGTGGGGCCAGTGTTTCCACAGGAGTCCTTAAAATCCATAACTTCTCCCAGCTGAACTGATTAGAAAGAATCTTACTTTGCTAGCTTCGAAAGTGGGCTGTTCTAGAAAATGAAAAAGACACGGAAATGGATTCGCCCACACACACTTCAGAAAGGAATGCAACCTGGCCAATGTCTTGATTTTAGTTGTGAAAGATCTGTGTTGGTCTTCTGCCCTACAGAACTGCAAGATAATGTTTGTGTTATTAAGCAACAAAGATTGTGGTAATTTGTTGAATAGCAATAGAAAACTAATACATCCAGTATTTTGCCTGTCTATAATTGTTTCCATCTCATTACAGAGTATCAGAGGCCAATAACTTCCCAATGACAGAGAAAAAAAATAGTTTAACATTTTCTGAATGTTTGGATAAAGCAAGAAGAGCATATATTTTGTAGTTGAAGGCATGACAACTACAAAATATATGCTCTTCTAGCAATGTGACCTTGAGAAAAATCTAAACTTTTTTGAGGTTTAATATTATATTTTATGTACTGAGAATAATATATAAATAGCCTTGGTCATTTTGCAAAATGGTGAAAAATATTAGATTTTACAAAGAATATGAACATGCTTTATAAATTAGGTGCTATAAAGAACCATACTGCTCACTACTTTTTTCTCTAAGAAAGTATATATTTTTATTATGCCATTTGTCAAACATATGGCAGAAGCTTAATTGTCTCTCCATATCCATTCTTCCTCCTGCTCTTACAGAAGAATCTCCCAAGTTTTAATTGGAAATATGGCAATTCAGCCACACACTCTAGCTTCCCTACAGCCAGGGATGGCCATGTGACTAAGTTCTAACGAATGGGACATCAGTGGCAATGTAAGTGTTCATGTTCCATATGATGTTCTTAAAAGAAGCGTGTTGCCCTCTTCCCTGTTCCCACAGGTTGGAACGGCAGCACTGGCTGAGACCTGGCCCTCCCCACGTAAGTGAGAGCACTGTGTTGGGACAGAGGGGTTCACAGGACAGCCATTCTTCTTTGTTCAGACATCATGGCAACAACAAAGCTGAGCAGTTACAACAAGAACCATATGACTTGGAAAGACCAAGAAATTTATCATTATCCCTTTACAGATAAAATATACTAGCCTCTGCCTTATGTGATAGGAGATCAAAAAATGGATAAAATCTGAATCTTTACACCTTCTTCCCCTGTGACTACCTACCAGCTTGGATTTTTATGTGAACCAGAAATAACCTTCTATATTGCTTAATCCACTATGATTTTTATCAAATGCAGTGGGCATCATAAACTAGAAAGAATCACAGGAACCATGACAATTATGATGATGATGACAGCTAACACTACATTCTAGGACTCTTGTAGGTCTGACAGTGAATTATACATACACACACATTTAATGTTCATAATAACTCTAAGAAGTATTTTTTAATTTTTCAATTATAGTTGACATTCACTATTATTTTATATTAGTTTCAAGTGTACAGCATAGTGGCTAGAAAATTATGTAATTTATAAAATGATTCCCCAATAATTCAAAAACATACATGATACAGGGTCAGGCAAAAGTAGGTTGAAAGTTGTGAGTATGCAAAACACAGAGCGTATTCTTATGTTATTATTTATTAATTATTGTATTATTTTCCAAATAAAAAACTATAAAGCTACTTTTGCTGCTCCCTGTATTACTTTCTATGTTCCCTGTGCTGTATATAAAGTACTATTTTTTAGTCCTACTTGACAGATGGAAAACATGAGACCCAGCAGCTAAGTAACTTTTCCAAGGTCATAACAAAAAAGTGGTAGAACCAGGACTTGAATCCTAGTCCTTTACCACCAGCACCTCTGCTCTTAAGCATCTATTAGATTGCCTCTGGGCAGATCTCAGCCACTGTATTTTGACTGAGAGAGAATCTCACAGTCAACACTTCTCAATTCATTTTAATAGGAGACCTATTAGAAGCAATACCTTACCCCTTGAATATTGACAAATGGTAAGTTTGAGAACATAAATAGCAATTTATTACCTTTTAAAAAATATCCATTTTATTGTATACCTAACTTTCAGACTTAGAAGTAGCTTAAAGATTTTAATTAAGTATAATAATCTTTTTTGTTGAATTAGAGTAATATATTTGAAAATAAAGACAAATGCAAAGGGAGGTAAAATTTCAAAGGGATAGAAAAAAGCCCAAGAATTCATGATTAATAGCAGGGTAGGGAAAGAGGCATAAGAAAGCGGAAATCCAAAATCACTATGTCCTGACCAGACACCAGAAACAAGGCGGAACGTTTGACTTCATAATACCTATAAGACCTTTTAAAGTTGGAAACTAAGGTCCAGGAAAACTGAACCAGTTGCCTCAGATCACAGAAATAGTCAATGAAACCCAGATCTGTTACCTCAACCCAAGTTTCTTTATGCTACAATATCTTTAAGAGAACAAAAACAAAACAACACCCTCGTGATTCCAGGCAAGAAAAAGTTTAAGAATGAGATGGGTGCTTACTTAGAGCTTCTGCAAATGATCAACCTTCAGAAGGTCATCGGGCACAGGACTGACCCAGGGTTGATCAGGTGTCTACAGGAAAAAAGGGAAAGAAAATTCCCAAATGCTGACACAAGGAAGAAGGCAAAGTCAGTCAAAGGTCAAAACCCCATCAAGGACACCAGATCAGGAAACAGAGAAGGAACTGTGACAAAACTGGTGATCATTATATCCACATCAGCTCTCCCAGTGGGCATAGCTATTTTCACTCCCAAGGAGGGGATTAGTTGCTGATAAGCTCTTTGTTATTGATTTCTCTGAGCCTTGAAGTTCCCATAAAGATGGAGAATGTGATAGGATGAGCATCATAACAGCTGTGAGGTTAAATGCAAGGCATTGTGGTTGCCTCAGTCAACTCATTAAAAAGAAATTACTTGTAGAATTAACTCACTGTATATAATATTATCTCCATACTGCCTACAATTAATCAGTAAGGAAAGAAAACATAACTACCCCACAAAAATAAATTTGAATCCTGGACTCAAAATTGGAAAGGCCTTTTAAGAGATCATCTATTCATTTTGTAGATGAGAAACCAAAATTTCCAGGAGACACATGGGTGATATTATACTTTCTTGGCCTTAAAGCATAAACAAGTCTCTGTTGCAAAGCACATTTCAAAGCTCATGACATGGTTGGAGGCTGTCTGGAGCTGATTTTGTGTGAGCCACAGATCATCGTCCTGAGATGTTCAGGAGGAAAGACTTGTGTATATAATGCATACAAAACTGATCTTCCCACAAGTGAACAGAGTGGTATCTGCCTGGGGTGGTCGAAGAATAGGAATTGGTATAGAGGGCCATGGGGCAAGGAGTGGCGAAATAAGCTATGGCCTGGTTACCAGGTGCTTTGTAGGCCATAACTGGGAAGTTGAATACTTTTCTCAAAATGCAGATCAGGTCATTGGAGGAATTTTGGCAGGAGTTCCCAAAATCACTTTACATATGACTCTCATTTGATCCTCACAGTAAACTGGGACATACAGGTCTACCCTGCAGATTTCTGGAACTAATACGTAGGAAAGCTGAATGACAGGCACCACACCTCAAGAGGGCACAAAGTCTAATCTCCAGCCCAGATTCTGATTGACAGTATTGAGCTGCTTCCAGTTGTGTATTGAGAATAACTGTACAGCATTAAGTAACTTGGTAAGAAAGAATTTTATAATTTACTAGGATATCTAGAACAGACTGATGGCACATTTCTTCTTTTAGGGGAGAGACTATGAGAGGAAAATACGAGAAAGAAAAAAAGAGACATTATGGCTAGAATGCCTCCACAGAGCACTCAGAAGTCCATAAACTACTTTGCAACATCACCCATTATCATCTTTTGGGAAGTAGACAGTGGATATTAAGATTTTACTGTCTAATGAAATGGCATATCATGGTGTCCCTTCAGTTCAGCTTCTGAATAAATGCCTTCTATAATTGCTATTCTTTCTTGCTTCCTTTAGCAGTTATGTTTTGACTTCAGATTTCTTCTGTAGGAAAAGATTCACAAGCAACTAACTAAATTGGTGATGAAAAATATTTTTCTCATAGAGTTGTAAGGATTAAACAAGAGAACACTCTTCTTATATGACTGTGGGGAGGAGAGAAGGATTCTGGGAATTATGAAGACTTGATGGGGTCCCACTCACCCTCCCAGTACAACTCCAATAGATTGCTTCTCCTGAGGCAAGCAGCTGTTGACATTGGAAACTGAAACTGAGCATGGCTTGGAGAGAGCAATCCAGATCTAGGATCCAGATATACAGAGCTGTGTGGGACTTTTTATTTTTATCTCTGTGCTACATGAGAGACTGGGCCCTAGTGGAAGGGAGACCTAGAGTACTAGCAAGAGTTTCTTAGAAAGAGCTTGTCCTGCAAGCTCTAAGGATTCCAGAGAGGAAAGGCAGAGCTAGTCCACATGAGCATTCTGGAACTAGTTCTGGTCTCTGTGGCCCTCAGATCAACTGGGAGATAAGTAGGTTGAGTCCTCTATACCCATCTTCCTGGGGGAATGCAAGCCTTCACAGCTGATAAGAAGGGAGACAAAGGAGCATGTGTCAGATGCCTGGAAAGGAGACCAACAGAACAGGATGCTGGTTGTGTGGCTGGTACAGTTCAGTAGACAGCCAGCCTGGAAACACAGATTCTGCTGGGTGCAGTGAGTATCGCTAGAGTGACTGACAGAACCGTGTTTACCTGAGCCTCACTTAGTGACACAGGGAAAATGACCCACTCAACACCTAGCTAGAGACAGGAAGTCTCACCCAGTGAGACGATCCAGAGCAAGAAACCCCTAGGAAAACTAAACTACTGGAACAGACATATGGCAGTTGGTTAAAAACTAAAATTAATAAATGAAATTCAATCACAGCACAAAAAACACTCTCCGAACCTACAAAACAAGGTTTTTGTCATAAAAATTTAATTGATGAATGGAATAAATAGGTTCATAGTGTTTTCAGATACTAATGACAAAAAAAAAAAACACTCATCATCCCATTTATAGAAAATTGTGTTGTACCTCTGTGTGCATAAGAGAGAAAGAGAAAACACATGAAGGAAAATGTTCTCATCAAAATCTTAAGACCAGTGTGCTCAAGATAACCTGAAAAGGAGTTTTATGCTTTCTTTAAATTTTTGCATATTATCTCAACTAACATAAAATCAAAAAATCCATGTAATCAAAATCCTAATGTTAATAAACAAAATGTTCAGTGTTATTAGGATTACAAGTGCTACTGTAGCCCACAGGATAGAATAGACATGAAAGGGTAAGCAGTAAGAAAGTTTGGCCTAATGGTCTAACGGTAACATTCATTTTTTTATCCCAAGGATTCCATCTTATACCATGCACCGACGAGGAGCTGAAACAGAGGCTGTGGGTGCGGTAGGGTAGCAGCGTCACTGGTAGGATTCCCACCTCGCCCCCGCCCATCCCCACCCCCTGGGCAGGACCATGCGTCTCAGCCCTAAATGCACTGCGCTGCCCATGGACATGTTTCCTTCCCCTGATTCACGGGAGTATTGCGCACACATTCTTCAGTCATGTTAAACAAGGAGCTATGGTGTCTCAGTTTTAACTTTGTTAGGTATTAGACATAAGACTCATGATATAAATGTTTAGAGGAATTCAACTTTATTTTGATTTTTAGAAAGGTTACTGGAATTTACGACATATGAATGGGTATCGCTGATTGATGAGTTCTGAACTAGAAATAAATATGACCAGAGATTAGCGATGCCCACACTGTGCGCCGCTCAGGCACAGAGATGCCTGTTTATGCCAACTCTCGGAACCGGGAAACCAAACTGTAGTGGCACTTAACGAGGCACTTCATAAGCAACAGAAATCAATTGAAAAAGTGAATTGCCAGTAATCACTGTGACTAATACTAAATAAAAACGTCTCTAAATGGAGACATGACAAGGGCATAAATTTGAATCAGATTATGCAAAAAGTCAAACTTGGGCAACTGGGAATGATTGCAATTTGCCTCTGGTCAATTGTTAGCAAAGAGCCCACTAGTCCTCAAGCTATATTTACCTTAAATCATAACCAAACGCCAGAGAACGGTTAACTAGAGAGGCACCCAGCAAACTGCACCACCCACAAATGGAGACACAGAGAGGGAGAGAGAGGTCATTCACAGTAATTATCAGCAGCTTTTCTGCAAAGTACCTTAGAGGAGAAATGCCCTCCTTAACTTCTATGTACTTGGAGACACTTATAGCACTAACATTACTGAAAATAATGAGGACAGTATTGATGAGGACAGTATTTAAAATTTGAACTTCAAACAATTACGGACACCATGATGCTAAAAACTGCATATTGGATTAGGGTCTTGATATAAAAGCTATTGTGTAAGCTCCTTGTGCTATTAGAGTTGACCCTTGAGCAACACAGGGGTGTGGGATGCCAACGCCCCATGCAGTCAAAAATCTGCCTGTACCTTTTAACTCCCCCCAAATTAACTACAGTCATCTCTCAGTCTCCATGGGGGTTAGTTCCAAGATCTCCAAATACTCCAAAAGGATGCTCAAGGCCCTTCTATAAAATGGTGTAGAACAATGCATACAGTCAGCCCTCTGCATCTGTGAATTCCCGAAGTGGGTTGAAAATACTATTTTTAGTCCACATTTTGTTGATTTGCAGATGTTAAACCTGGGGATATGGAGAGCTAATTGTATATTTATTGAAGAAAATTCATATATAATTGGACCTATGCACAGTTAAAACCTGTGTTATTCAAGGGTCATCTGTATTTATTTTTGATCTAGCATGACCTTCTACCTCTTTCTTATAAAAGACCTTCACTTGACTTTGAGGGACACCTTCTTTGTAGGTTGGCTGGGGTTAACTTTGTCTCCCACCTTCCTACAGTGATGGTCATCAGTCCTGGGGCTAGCCAAAAAGAGCACTTCACACATCTGACCACAGTAATTAGATCACCATCACCTCATCAGATCAGCTGCAAGGCCTGTCATGTGGAAAACTAAAGGGAGAGTATCAGTCTTGTTCCAGAGCCCAGAGCTGTAAGTACCATCTAAATTTTGAATTCCGGGACACTATCATTCCTGCCATAAGGGGAAAAGGAGCTTACAAAAATATAGGAAAAGAGAGTAAATGTAAAAAAAGGGGAGGAAAGAGAAAAAAAGGAGAGGGAGGGAGGAGACAAATAGAGGAAGAAAGGGAGAAAAGGGAGTTGCTGAGCAGCCTCATCTGAGCACCCAGATCTAGCCATACCTGAGTCTGTTTGTTCCTGAAGTTTCCAGCTAATGAGCTAACTTTTTAAAAAGTTCTTTTTAAAATAACATCATGTGAGGCTTATTTATATTCTTTAAAGCAAAAGAGATTCAGAATGAGATACAAATACTAGTCCTGAATTACACTACACAGCAGTGTCTGAATAGCAATAAAAAATACTTAAAAAAAAAAAGATAAAGAAAAACTAACCACATCAAAAAAGACAATGCTCAGGGTTTTACCAATTATTTACAAGGGAGACTTGAAGTCAATCCACTAGTGTAAAAGTATAGAACTATATTTTATTTATGGTAGTTAAATCGTATTTATGTAACTCTAGGTAATATAACTATATAGGATGCTAAGTAAAGCTCTGTCGCTCTTCTCATAGATTGAAGATTACTGCAAGATTAAATTTCCAATTTGTCAACCAATAATACATAAACACATCAAGTGCAGGGTGACAACACAGAACAGGATCAGCATTTCTAATCATGGATAGTCTCAGACCTCATAAGATAACCAGTTGCTAATAACATTGTCCTCACAAGATAGGATCTCACCACATGTAAGAAACTTAATTCTTGCTGTCCCACTACCATCTCATATTTGGGGCTTCTCTTTTCAGAAAGGACTAACTCCAGATACCTGTCCATTTTTGTTTCAGAGATTTACAGCAGGCTCCCTTGATCTTAAAATGCAGCATCATCAAGCTATGCCCTCCTCTGAGCATAGAAATTAGAGTCATTTTCCAAATACCCTGATTGATGTCTCTGCCTTTAGATTCCCAGTGTTCTGGAAAGCCCCTGTACCCCCATTCATGTCCTGACTCTGATTTAATGCCCTTTAAATGCAGAGTTTGGTCTGAAGGTGAAGATCACAAATCACTTTCCACAAAACTTTAATTATAAAATATAGGTTCCATCACTCTAAATCAATCTTTTATTCTTGTGTTTTGAAGTCTCAAATTAAGGATGAAATTGCTTTAGATATTTTCAAAGGTAGAAATCTGAAATGGGCCTACCTCAAACAATAGTTCAATTAAGTTTTTTGTTCCCAAAGGAGCCAGACTAATTTACAAACACTCCACACAAAATACGGTCTTTAATACAATTCCTGTCAGAGAGTGTCATATATTACCACAAAATAGAATTATAAATTTGGCATAGAAGCAAAGGAAAGAATGATTAATTTGGCTTGCTTGGAGAAACCATCAGTTATCAGAATCATCAGAATAATCATCTTTATCATCATTGAAATATTTATTAAATGTTTACAACCCTATTACAGTAGGTAAGTACTATCAAAATGTTCATTTTACAGCTTATAAAAACAGTTCAAAGTAATCGCTTTTAGAATTTAGAGAGGTATCTCTCCTGCTACCAACACCTAGAAATTCTGGGCAATACACGATCAAAAGCCTGAGAGGAAAGTGAGCACGGGAGCCAGGCTGCCTTGGAGCACCTGCTGATGTGAAAAAAACTAAACACTTGGTTTTAACAGTAGCAGGCGAGTGAGAGGCAAAGTCTTGGATCATCACAAGTTGGGCTGTTAGATTAAAAGTTCTGCAGGCATCCAGGACCATGGGAGGAGGAATGGCGAGAATATTGGTCCGTCCCAGGCCTCTGCTTCAATTACAAGACAAAACAAAACAAAACAAAAACACAACAACAAAACAACCAGGAATCTCTAGGATAATTTATAGTCACAGACTAACTGTATTAGTTTATTGCTGCCAGAACAAATTGCTATAAATTTAGTGACTTAAAGCAACACAAATTTATTCTCTTAGAGTTCTGAAGGCCAGAAATCCAAAATGGGTCTCATGAGTCTAAAACCAAACTAAGACCAGGAATGTGTTCTTTCTGGAAGGCCCCAGAGAGACTTCATTCCTTGCCTCTTCTAGCTTCCAGACAGCACTCATGACTGCTTTCTCCATTATGAAAAGCCATCTATGAAGCACCTTCTCTCCTCTCTGGTACCCTGATTCCCACTTATCAGAACCCTAGTTCCTATATAAGGGCCCCTGAATAATCTAGGATTCTCTCCTCATCTCAAGACCCTAACTTAATTACATTTGCAAGATAACTTTTGCCATATAAGGTAGCATATTCACAAGTTCCAAGGATTTGGAAGTGGATATCTTTGGGGACCACAGTCCAGCCAGTACAAAGGCCATAAATGGGTTCTGGTGGTTGGCTGGCACAGGGGACATTGAATCATGAACTGAAAATGACAGAAGTAAATACAAATCCTCTCTGGAAAAATGCATGTTTAACATAAATGCCTTGATGCACAGACAGACTAAGGTTCAACATCACCAGGTAAACGTGGGCTCACAATCAAATCTTCCCACTGCAAGAGGAAACCAGCCACCATCAGTAACAGTCAGCAGGAGTAACACAACAATTACACCGCCAGCCACTTCAGATTACAAAATTATTGGATACAGAACAGAAAAAATAGTACAGTTAAAATGTTCATAAAAAAGAAAGGAGAAAATTGATAAGAACAAGAATCAAGAATCTATAAAAAATGGCCAGTTTAATTTGATAAAGAACTTGTAAAAATAAAACAATAGTTGAAAGTGAAAGTTCAAAGAATGGGAATAATTTGCAGCAGTCTGTGTTCTCTGTAAGAACAACTAAATAATGCCAGATAAACTTTTAAAATTATGGGACTGAAGGTGTGAGCGCTGCTGAAGGACTGAGGAACAGAACGGTAGACACTGTGGTAAAGGAAAGCTTCAGAAGAGATGGGTGACAATGTAAAGATACTTTCCGTTGATGATCTTATGCAGAGAACATAAAAGCTGCTGAGCCTGGTGACAAACCCGAGAGTTTCAGCAGCTTGAGGGTCTGCAGAGTTAAAAGCCATGCCTCAGGCACAGCTGGTTTTCCTCTGAAGTCATTTGCCAAATTCACAAGATGAGGAAGGAGAATATTCACCAGAGGGAAGCCCCAGGAATAAACACTGTTCTATCAGCTGAACACACTGGATGGCTATTACCAAATAATGAGAATTTAAACAAAAAAAGACTAAACTTTACGAAACTCCAATGCAGACCTTGGTCAATTCAGACCTTGATTGCATTCAAGTACTCTATTCCCATTCTATCTAACAAAAAATGAGTCCTCTTCTCATGAATTAAACAGAAGTTCATCAGAAGTTTCCATAACATTTATATACAATGTTCTATATACAATAAAAATTTATAGGCATGCCAAGGGATAGAACCGTATAAGTGTACAAATAGAAGCAAACTGATACATTAGAGTTAGCAGAAAGTATCTTTAATTAAGTAGATTAATAAATTGTTTTAAATGGAGAAATAGAAGAAAATATGGAGATTAAAGCAGATGATTGAAATTTATAAAACATAATGGGATGAAAATTATTACATCTGAAATTAATTACACAATGATGAATTTATAAGAAGTTATACATAGCAGAAAGTAGGATTAGAGAAAATGTAAGACAGGTCAATAGAACATATTTAAAATAAAAGCAATGAGAGGAAGAAATACAAAATGCACATATATATGTAAAAAATATATATGTAAACCATGTATTTGTAAAATTAGATTCCCAGAGAGGAGAATGTAGCAAAAACAATATTTGATGAGAATTTTATAAAACTAAAAAAAAATAGACATCAAGCTGCAGAGAAAAGAAGCTCTGCAAACCCAAGCAAAATAAATAACTGCTGAAAATCAAAGACATGGAGTAAGATCTGCAAAGCATTCAGTTTAAAAGACACATTACTGGAGTAACAATGAGACACCTGCATTCTCAACAGGAACGATGGGAGCCAGAAAACAATGAAATGACATCTTTAAATTTCTGAAAGAAAATACCTACCAATAAAAAATTATATGTTGAGCAAATATGTCCTTAAAGAAGATCCTTTAAACACATATTTTAAGCAGAAAACCAAGAACTGAAATAACTCATCTTGAGCAGAGTTTCCCTGAAACAAATACCAAAGAGAACCGCTCGGGGAGAAGGAAAAGGATCCCGGAGGGAAACATGGAAGTGTAGGAAGTAAAGAGAGCAATGAAAAGAATAAATGTGTGTGTAAACATAAGAGAATATTATTTTTACATAATGTCTTGTGTGGTTTAAAAGGAATTACAACATACACTTAGAATGTACAAACACAATAATTCAGAAGATGGGATAGATAATTCTCTATTTTTATTCATCTAATAACTGAGTTTCAAAATACATGAAACAAAGAGTCATAAAATGACAGACCAATAGACAAATATACAAATAACATCATAGATTTTGACACTGTCTGAATAATAGACATAAAGACTGGAGGGAAAACAATGAAGAGAAAGTCACTTAGGACCTAGAAGATGGGAGCAACACCTTCAAACAACCTGACCCGTTTGACGGACACTGAACGTGCCACCCAAGACAGCAGAGCACCTATTCTTCTCAGGGCTATATGGCACATTCACCAAGGCGGACCCTAAAAAAGTCTGAATACATTTTTCTAAGTAATACCATTTGATGAATAAGAATCATAAATTTGTCCATCACTGAATAAATTTTAAAAGATTCAAGTGGTAAGTGTTCTTTTACCACAATGACACAAAATTTGAAATAGATAACCATACTGCTTTCAGTATGGAGATACCCCCCCAAATTAAAAATGGATCTGCCTTTTGATCCCACTTCTAGAATATATCTGAAGGAACCCAAAACACTAATTCGAAAGAACAGAAGCATCCCTATGTTCATTGCAACATTATTTACAATCACCAAGATGTGGTAGCAGCCATGGTGTCCATCAGTAGATGAGTGGGTAAAACAACTATGAGACATTTACACAATGGAGTACTACTCAGCAATAAAAAAGAAGAAAATTTTACCCTTTGAGACAGTATGGATAAACCTGGAGAACATTACACTAAATGAAATAAGCCAGTCAGAGAAAGGAAAATACCATGTGATTTCACTCAAATGTGAAATCTAATGAACAAACCAAACTAATGAGGAAAATGGGGACAGACTCATAGATGGAGAGCAGGAAGACAGCCAGTGGAGGAGGGGAGGTTAGGTGGTGGAGGGATTAAGCAAAAAGGAAAAGGACTCATGGACGTGGACAGTAGTATGGTGACTGCTGGGGGTAAGAGGGTATAAGGGGACTAAATGGTAATCGGAAAAAAACACAAAAAAAGGTTAAATTTAAAAAAAAGAAAGAAAGAACCAAAAGATATCTGGAAAATTTCCAGTTGAACCCATAGTATCTTCAAGGTATGCCTATGCTAGTTTACCAAATTTACCAATAAATATACATATTATGATAAATTTATATTTATAGCAGATATTCGGGATTTGCTTAAATATATAAAATTGGTAATATAAACTGTCACTAAGAAATATGTTATCAATATAATAGATGCTGGAAGAGAATTCTATACAACACATTACCATTCATGATGAACAGTTCTTAGTAAATTGTACATAGAAGAGAACTTCTTTTAACAAACAAAGAGTGTGAACAAAAAGCCTATAGCAACTACCTTACTTAATGGAGAACTATTTAGAGACCCTTGCTTTAAAATCAGAAACCAGTTGAGAATGCTCATCATTAGCTCTTTTTTTTCAATATTATGTTGGAGAACTTCACCAGTGAGACAGGATAAGAAAAAAAAATAATGTATAATGACTGAAAAAGAAGAAAACTTTCATTTTTCACTAGAACCCTTAAGAGAATATAGAAACATTTTAGACTTATTAGAAATTATCAGCAAATATCTTGAATACAAGATCACCTTATAAGAATCATCTGCATTTCTGTTTCCTAAAACAAATAGAACAGTAATTTTTTTAAAAAAAATAAACAATTTAGCCCTGGCTAGTGTGGCTCAGTGGATTGAGTGCTGGCCTGTGAAACAGAGGGTTGCCAGTTCAATTCCCAGTCTAGGGCACGTGTCCGGGTTGTGGGCCAGGTCCCCAGTGTGGGGCACACAAGAGGCAACCACACATTGGTGTTTCTCACCCTCTTTCTCTCCCTTCCCCTCTCTAAAAATAAATCAATGAAATCTTTAAAAAATAAAAATAAACAATTTAGAAATAATTTTATATGCCTAACTTTCAAGGAGAAATTTATAATTCTTTGAATTATAAATATATGGAGACCATTACCATACCTATGTATAACAGGACAAATAGTATAAAGATGACAATTTTGCCCAACTATTCTATAAATTCAGTTTAATTAGAAAGAAATTTTCAACAGGGATTTGGAGGTTGTTAAACCGACTCAAAGATTTATATGGAAGAACAAAAGACAATAAACAGAATTGTTTTTAAAAACTAGCTGAGGAGACTCTTTCAAAAGCTATAGCGATTAAAAGAAGTTTCAGTGTGACAGCACAGGAAGCTCTGAAATGGAACCATGCACACATGAAAATTTAATTCATAATGAATCTAGCATTTCAGATCACTGGTAAATAGGAAAATAATAAGAATGTGCTAGAATAATTAAAATTAAGTTACATTATCTCTTCACAAAATGCGCAAAAGTCAATTCTAGGTATATTAAAAATATAATTGTGTAAAGCAAAGCTTCAAAACTTTTAAGGACAAATATAGGAGAAAATCTTTATGTCCTTAAGTTAGAGAAGGATTTCTAAGTAAACATTAGGAAACTATAAGGGGAAATGTTGTTGAGGGAAAATAATGATAAATCAATGTGGCAAATTATATTTTCCAAAGATGTCCACAATATTCTTTGTTCCACACACTCTTATAAATGCGACCTTGACACTCCTCCCAGTAAGAGACAAGGTCTATGCTCCCTCTCTGTGAAAATGGGTAGGTTTTGTAACTGTTTTGGCCGAAGAATACAACAGAACTGACACAATAAAATTCTAAGGCTAGATCATCAGAGGCAACACAGCTTCCACCCTGGTTGCTGAAACACGCGCTGGAGCCTTGAACTCCAAGCAGGCAGCTCGACTACCTCCTGACGTCACACTGGAGAATCCAGACAAGACCCCACAGAGGCATTATAAAGCGAAGTTCGGAAACTCTATAAAAAGAGAGAAATGCCAAGTCAGCTTCCCACTGTTCCAGTTCCAGCCACCACCTTATTGCTACAACATAAGACCCTGGGTCACAGTCATTCGGCTGAGCCCTTCCCAAATTCTGACCAACAAAAACCATGGGATATGATAACATAGCTGTTATTGTTTTAAGCCACCAAGCTATGTTCTCACACAGCACTAAAAACTGGAACAATCTGGCTATATTAAAATTTTAAAACTTTTATTCATCAAAAATACCATCAGAAATGAAAAGATACCTCACAGAGTACAAGATAATGCACAGAATGCAAGATGACACTTGCAACGATGCCACCTACAAAACACTGTGTGCGTGTGACACATGCAAAGAACTTCTCCAGTCAAAAAAGGCCACCAAATAGGAAAAGAGGCAAGAGATACAAAGAGCCACTTCAGGTGACCAATACCACCTGAATGGCAAATACCATGTGAAATGTTGCCTAATTTAGCCAAAAAATAGGAAAATATAAGTGAAATCACAATGAAACCATTCCACTTTAGCATATCACAAAAACTTTAAAGCCCAACAATAACAATCATTGGCAGAGTATGGAGACTGGGGAACTTACCTACACTGCTGGTGGGTGAGTAAATTCATATGATCAGTTTAGAAAATTAAAGTTGCAAACACATACTCTATGACTCATAAATTCTCCTCCTACATATAAATCCTACAGAATTTCACCC
Organism: Trachops cirrhosus; assembly: GCA_028533065.1. NCBI lineage: Eukaryota > Metazoa > Chordata > Mammalia > Chiroptera > Phyllostomidae > Trachops > Trachops cirrhosus. The sequence continues at coordinate 129,211,759 of CM052542.1, forward strand.
ACCTGTACAGCAGGAAATGCATTTGAAAATATTCATAGCAATATTGTTTTCAATAACAACAAAAAACCCTAATGATCATAATTTCCAAAACAAGAGAATCAGTAATAAGTTGGAGCATGTTCATAAAAAGTGTTGATTATCTCATAAAGAAAATGGGTGAACAAGAGCTACATGCTTCAACGTGGATGACTCTCACAAATATGTTAAAAGATGTAAGTTGAACAATGTATACGAAGGTCTTCAAATGAAATGCACAACCATTCAAAGCAACACAGTACATTGCTTTATGATATGTAAATATGTATAAAAGTATAAATAAATGTATGAGAAGAAAACATCAAATTCCGGGTAATGGTTACCTTTGGGTAGGAAAGAGGTGGGGGTGATCAGAGAGGGCTACTGAAGAGTAATCTGGACTGCCAGTATTTTATTTTTAAGTTGTGGTGGGAACATTAATATTCTGTATATTTTTCTTTAGCATTTTCTGTCTTCACTATTGTGTAATAAATTTGATATTTGCAAAGATATAAACAAGTCATGACACAGAGAGGAAAAGGCCAGCCCTGCAAATGACACTCAGGAGCAGAAGTGTGCTACCCGGAGGTAACAGTCACCCACTGAGACGCAGACTTAAAGAGCTACCAAGAAATGCACAGGTTGGGCAGACTGGGAGTCAGTGGGCAAAATGAAGAAAATAAGTGTTTGTCTGGGCTCTTACTATGGATCTGCTCTAGGCTGACATCCTCTGGCAAGAACGCAGCAGAGTAAGCCCTTGCTCTCTCTTTAGAGGGTAAAACTTGTGTCAAATTTCAGCCTGTCTCCAATCATCTCTAAGTTAAAGTGTCACCCAGAAAATTCCAGAAAGGTGATCATGTTTCTATGTGATTCTGTACAGAAGACCCTACAAGGCCACAAACTACAGAAATACTTTTTCTATGATCTCTCACTTTTCCATCTCAGGGGGAAGAGAAAAATCAGGTTCTAACATCCTGGAACTGGTTTGATAGATGCAACTGGGCTTCCAAGGTTTTTGAGGCAGGTCTGACATTCTAGCTAAGCCATGATAATCTCCTGCTGGACATAAACAATCTATGGGACCCCAATATTAGATATGCTCACTCTGAGTCCATGACATATGGAGACAACACCAGGCCACTCCACAACTTTGTCTAAGCACAGAAAAGCAAAATCGCTGTACAACCCACAGAAGACCAACATGCCCCTCTCCTGGCCCATACATGTGACTGCTCTTCTTTACCAATGACAGTATTATCCTTGCTCTATTCTGCCATTCCTATGGATGAGGTTAAGATACTCAGTCAGAGAATTGCTCTGTTTTTGACAGCATTCATCATAGAGCAAGCTTCCACTTCTCAAACCCTCCTGAAATCACCCCACCAGAACACAGATCTTATAATAGGAACTTTCTAAGACCCTCTTCCTGAGCAATAAACCCGATGTCAGCTACAGATGTGTCATACAGCATTTGGCTAGAGGGCACTGACACTTGCTATCACCCACCTGTAAGGAAAGCTAATTACAACTGACCTGTTATACTGTTATACCGATGGGTGATAGATTTGATCTTAATGAAACTCAGTACCGACCAAATGACAAGGACTTAAAATAATGGGATTTTAAGAAGATGCATCTGGGCTCAGTAGGGAAGAATATTAAAAAAGTTTTTGATAGATGAGCAACATGAGGGATGAGGAGTAGCATATGCATTACAGGTAGGGCTGAACACCTTGAAACCATCTCTCCAAGCAGAAGACACAGCAGTCAGAACAGGGGTCACAACAAGCCTCGTGCATGCTTGCTTCATTTATGATTCTCAATATGCCTTAAAATAATTATTATCTAAAGTTCTTATATATGATAATCCCTCTCATAGTGGATCAAAAGCATCCATATTGTCTTTAGGAGAATAAATTGTCTTATAGCAAGAAAAACAGTAAATATTAAGATTTTTTTACTTCTAAAATAGATTTTTTTAAGCCATTAACAGAAGCAATAGTTCTGAAAGCCAAAACTTTTGAATTTCAAGAGATGGGCTTTTGCTGAAAGAAGAAAATGTTCTTGAGAAAGCTCTGGAATAGGCAGGGCATAACAACAGATTGGAAACATAGTGGAAGACAAACTGTCTGGACTAAGTCAGGGTGACCTGGGCTGGGAGAGATGGGGTGAGCATAAAAGGGAATGGTTGAACCACAATGACAGTGGCCTTGTGGAGAGGAGCAGTTTTGATAGCCCATTGTCTTGGGAAGAAATGCATTTGTTTAAGTAATATGTACATAAAATACAGTTGAGCAGTTTATGAGTGTTAGATTTTGTTAATTAAGGTGCTTGAAAATGTGTTGCATGCTATGTCAATTGAGCTAGAATGTAAAGTGCACATTTTAATAGAGCATGCCAGAGTCGTAATGATACATGAAAACACAAGAGAGATAAGGCAGACGGTCAGTTCTGGATTCCACCATAAGAGTCACCTGGGTTGGTTAACACAGTTGGCATTTGAACATATGAACAGACACAGCACACCTCCACCTTGCCCTCCCTACTCCCACTTATATGGTACCCCTCCCCATGCTGGTAACATTATAATGAGTTTATGGAGGAGGGACATAGAGTAGAAAAAAAGGGTAAAATAATAAAAGAAGAGATTACTTGGTCACTCAATGGGAAACCCTGAGACTGGAGGTCAAGATCATCTTGGATATATGGCTGTCTGTCATTACTCCCTTTAGCACAGTGATTTTCTTTCTTTCTTTCTTTTTTTAAATTATATTTTATTAATTATGCTATTACAGTTATTGTGATTTTTCTCCCTTTGTCCCCCTCCACCCAGCAGCCTCCACTCCCTCAGACAAGCCCCACACCATTGTTCATGTCCACGGGTCATGCATATAAAGTTCTTTGGCTGCTCCATTTCCTACACTGTACTTTACATCCCCACAGCTATTCTTTAACTACCTATTTGTACTTCTTAATCCCCTCACCTCTTCACCCATTCCCCCATACACTCTCCCATCTGGCAACCATCAAAATGCTCTCCACATCCATGATTCTGTCTCTGTTCTTGTTTATTTTGTTTTTTAGATTCAATTGTTGATAGATATGTTATTTATTGCCATTTCATTGTTCATAGTTTTAATCTTTTTCTTATATAAGTTCCGCTAACCTTTCATATAATAATGGTTTGGTGATGATGAACTCCTCTAGTTTATTTCTTGTCTGGGAAGCTCTTTATCTGCCCTTTGATTGTAAATTACAGCGTTGCTGGGTAAAGCAATCTTGGCTGTAGGTCCCTGCTTTCCATGATTCTGAATATTTCTTGCCAAGCCCTTCTAGCCTACAAAGTTTCTTTTGAGAAATCAGCTGGCAGTCTTATAGGAACTACCCTATAGCTAACTAACTGCTTTTCTCTTGCCGCTTTTAAGGTTCCCTCTTTGTCTTGAACTTTTGTCCTTTAACCTTGTTTAATTATGATGTGTCTTGGAGTGGGCCTCTTTGCATCCATCTTGTTGGGGACTCTCTGTGCTTCCTCAACTTGCATGTCTATTTCCTCACCAAATTAGGGAAGTTTTCTTTCATTATTTTTTCAAATAGATTTCTAATTTCTTGCTCTTTCTGTTCTGCTTCTGGCACCCCTACAATGTGAACATTAGACCTCTTAAAATTATCCCAGAGGCTACTTATACTATCCGCATATTTTTGGATTTTTTTTCTTCTTGTTGTTCTGATTGGTTGTTTTTTTGCTTCCTTCTGTTCCATATCATTGATCTGATTCTTGGCTTCATCCACTCTACTGTTGTTTCCCTGTAAATTGTTCTTTATTTCTATTAGTGAATCCTTACTACTTGGAAAGAAATTCAGAGCTGAGGTCTTACATTGTAATTACCATCTATCATCACCATGAATTTTTTAAATGACATTTTTAGCACACACTAAAAGAATAATAAAAGGCAGTCTTTTAAATAAAATTTAGCTTTATGGAAAACTTGCTATATATATTATACTTATTTTCCAATTTTTGCTCAATTGTAAGAATGTTGTCTAACATTTCATGCAGAAGTATTTTGGAGAATGCCTTAAAACATACAGTTTTGGTAAAGTGAGGAAGGCAAGAGTGGGCAGAAAGTGAAGTTGACCCATAGGCTGTTTGTTGCAAATGAACCTCATTCAATCCTAGAAAGCTGTGGACCTGGCATGACTCTTCAGAGTTATACCAAGTTAAGCCTTGGGTCTTTGGGTTCTGCCCCAGTCAGTTGTTAACCACAAGCCACCTTTTCCAGGGGGTATAACCTTGGGTGCGGCAGTTCTCAGTAGCTGAGGACAGTTTTAGTGAAGGATGTAGTTATGATCCATTGGAAGCCAGTATTTCCAGCACTGGGGGATAAGTGTGTCAGTCCTGTTAAGAGGAACCATATATTGCAAGCTTAAACATGAAGCATGAGCAGTCTAAGCCTTAAGATTAGACACTACTGTCTAGGCAATTCTTCAGTTCTCCAGTTGGTACAGACTAGATGAATGCAGGCTAGGTCTCCCATTTGCTCTGCCAGCTCACCAACTTCCATTCACACGTTGTAGTCCTCGACTATGAACTACTAGAGAAAGCAATGGATGACCACACTGGGAAAAAAACTTACATCTGTTCTTAAGACGATGAACGAGGATTAGAAAATAAAAGAATTTTTTCTTACTTTTCTCTTCCCTAGGATTATATATGCAAGTAAGTGTAAGCTACCTCTGATGTATTGTAAGGTCAGTGCTGACAACTGTCACACATGGTGTGTACGCTACACTGTAAGCTATTGACCTAGATCCCTGTGAATCACAGAAGCAGGAATATTGGACTCCAGCAGTGGTGGTGCGTGCTCATGGGCACATCTTTCCTGTCTTGCAACCTTTTCATTGTCAATATAAAATCAAGCTGCTGGCCTCCAGTGGCTAATACTGCAGTGGCTTTCTTCAACACCAAACTTTAAAACTCTTTCTGGGATAGACAGACACACAAAAGATAGAAGAGGCTCCCTTAAGAAAAAAAGTGTAATTTGGGGAAAAAGTTAAAAATGTATATTTTTAAATATACATTTTAAAATACAAAATAGAATATTTAAATAATATTCATGTGTATATATTCAGGTATATAAATATGTACATATTTATATATAGTATGTATGACTTTAATCTTAATGAGTTTTTCTTAATTTTTTTTTGAGTGTTGTCTTTTAGGACTTATGATATCTTCTGCTAATGAATTACTAATTTCAAGTTTAGGAATTATTTCCATTTCACTTTTTCCCTCTGGTTTAAGTTAAAGTAAATTCAGTATATATTTTTTAAAGAATGTATATAGATTGATGACATTTTTCTTAACTTGCTTTGCTATTCATATAATCATCTGGAAATAAAATATACACTTATCTGTATTTAAAATCCAATGGATTTTTAAAAAACAATAAATTTAAATAGTCAATGGGAGAATCAACAAAGATAAAGCTGAAGAAATAACCCAAGATGTGCCACTCAGTGATAAAGTGACGAAATGGTGAGGAATGTTGAAAGATGTGGAGAAAAGATGAGGGCCCAACATATATTTATTCAAAATATTAGGAAATGAAGATAAAAAGAGCAATATTTAAGAGGTAGTGGCTGTCAAATTTCCCCAATTAATAAAATACATGAAATCTCAGGTTGAATAAGCACCAGAAATAATTGAGCAAAATTGTTTTAAAAATCTCCATTTATACTCATCATAGGAAAATTGCAGAATATCAAAGACATTGAAAATAAAAACTTGAAAGGTGCAGAAGAGAAAAAGAACAGATAACTCAGCAAAGGAATAAATTGATGGCAGAGTTCTCAATAGCCGAAAAGAGACCAGAAAAGAGATGAGGAAACGGAGGCCTAAGGGTTCAAGGACGCCCTGCAGAGACTGGTGAGTGGTAAGTGGTAGAGTCAGACTCCAAAGCTCACATTTTCAGCATATTTTTCCGTGCTACTTTCTGAATAACATCCTGCACAGTTGTCTTTATCTCATCTTTAGAAAACGGAACATTTATTTCTGTCAGTAATTTAAGAACTGTAATTGTGAGTAAAATGTGTGTGCCTTTTAGCAAATATGAAGTTAAAATAATACTAATGATGATAAAAATTCAAAGGTATATTTGGAACACTGCTCATAAGCAGTGGCATACAACACTGGGTCTAATTAAACTGTATTTTTAGACATGTGTGAAGGTGAAACCCTCTTGACAATGTCATCCAAAACCGAAGAAGGTGGGTGAGTTTTAATCGATAAAAATATTTTTATTTGTAATTAGGCATGCCATATGTAGTAAATGGAGACATCTTAATCAGAGGATCTCAATTTCCCACATAATCTCTAAAGCATATGACCTTGAATATAAATGGGCTGCGTGACAGATCTTCAATGTAGTGAATGTTACACATGTATTTGAAATCTCAATAATAGAAGAAATTATTTTTAAAGTGAGACAGATTTTCTTTCATAGCTGTTAACTAGGTAAGAAAATAATTTCCAAAGTAAGGGGCCAATGAGGATATTTTGAAATAAATATTTTACCTCCCAGGATGAATACTCTGAAAGACTATACATGTTTGTATATACATATATGTATATATGTATGTGTGTGTGTGTGTGTGTGTGTGTGTATTTTTTTTCACATCTCTAAATGGGTGAAAGGCCCTGGATTTTGAAAATATTTCTACATGTTCAGTATCAACTAGAGAATGTTTCAGTACTGCATGGTACAAAAGAGAAAAATATTCTCTTTTTACCAGAAGAGTCCCAGAAAAGTATTACAAAAATTATTAATACTTTTTTATTTGATTAACAAAAGCTATTAAATTTATGATTAAAGTATGGTCAGAGGACTGGAACAGGCTCAATAGTCTAGTAATAAACTTAAATTATTCTCATGTAACACTGCAAGTGCACTTTCCAATAAATGGCACGCCTACTGAGAGGTGAAGGGTCTAGTTGAAGATTAAAAGATTTGGTTTAAATCCTTCCTATTTTATGACCTTGGGAAAGTTACTTGAATCTCTGTTCTTTCATGTGGATAAAGGAGATAATGCTTTCAGGCTTTCAGCATGGATTAGACAAGATAAGGTATAGGCATAAGGTATAGGTACAAGATAAGTTATGTAGTAGGAACTGTACAACTGGGAGTCACCTTTATCTCCAATTAGATTGTGCCAAAGGTAAGGCTGATATGAGGAGCTACCTGGGGACTTGGGTTCTGGCCCTATTCACAAAAAGCAGACACTCACACATACCCGAAATTTGTGTGGTACCTGGGTGCCCCAGGAAGGCAACCACAGAAGTAAAAATTTTGATCCAGAATTTCCCACTCCCACCCTGAAGTCACTGGGGATCTACCGCAAAGACGACCCAGGCCTTCACACCAGAGGAGATGTGTCTGCCCGTTATGGCTGCTCACGGCAGTTTATGCCATGCTGTTAGACGGATATTACTCACCAACCAAAAGTCACATAAAAGAAAATGTATAAGCAAGTGACATGGGAATGGATTGGACTGGGGTGTCAACCTATTCCACTGCATTCCATGACTTGGGCTGATGAGACAAGGCCTCCCAGACAAGGAGCCCAAACATTAGTCCAGTTCTAAGCTTTTGACATTTCTCATGCTACTAGAAATGAGTTTCTCAATGTCTGAGAAATGTCTCTCATAGGCTAGTGACCTGGTCATTCAGGGCACACCCAAAGTAAACCCTGAGATCTTTCACTAAACACAGCTCCAGCCCTAACCTATTAGAACAGAGCAGGCCTGTGATCAACACAGCTAGCAGGTCATAGAACCTCGCTTACTACAGCAGACCTCTAGACTTCAAAGGCCTCCATTCACTCAACGTGAAGTTAATCGAGCACTTACCATAGTACAATAATAGGTCCTGTTTATTGGTGTTCGCTGGGAATTCAGGCTCAGCACTGAAAGTGTTTTGCTAAATGTGTTATTTTGCTTAAGATTTCCAACAATGTTGTAACTTACCTGTTTTCCATTTCCTATCTGAAGGAACTGAGGCACAGGGGAGTTAAACAACTTGACAGAGATTCAATTTAAAGCATGGTCTGCTCACCACTATTTTGAGCCTGGTAGAAGAATAAATGACCCAGACACACTCTGTGTTCTCCAGGAACTCAGAGTCCAATATGAGAGATACACATGTATATGACTCACAACAAAATTAGTTGGCAAATGCTCCAAGGAAAGTCTATGTTTTTTTCCAAAAATAAAGGAAGTCTCGTATCATTAGCTAATGATACTTGATAATACAGCAGCACATTCATACTCTGCCTGAAGCACTGATGTTGCAAACAGGCCTACAATAATTCTGCATGAGAATCTGCCTGAGCCTTGATAGCATCTGGAACCTTAGGCCTTCAGTGGTGACAATGTTCCTACCTGTATTACAAAAGAATCCTTGGTCAAGCCTGAGAAAACAATGAACCAGGCAAAGAGAGCCCTGTAGGACACAAGCAAACACAGAACTTGCCTCAAGCTGCGATGGGTATTGACTGGAAATGCTTTTCCCTAGCCAGTCAGAAATCTATAAGGCAGCCCACAGAGTAAGGTTAACAAAGCCTTGTGTAGGCTCCAAGGCCAAAGCTTCCTTTTCATGTGATAAAGTCCTAAAAGGCTCCCTCACCGTGTGGGCTTTGATGGGTCACTAGGCAATGAAGGCCCACTGTGAGACCTGATGATTGTCACCACAGGACAAAAGAATAGGCCTGGGTCTCCATTCTAATTTGGCAAGCGGATCTTAGTCACTGAGATAAATGCACCCTTCCTCCACCCCTGCCTGTTGACAGAAAAAGAAGGATTACTCATTAATGGAACAATAAATAAAGGGAGTCAATAGCTACAGAGGGAGAAAGGGCAAGGAATTTGGAAATTGACCATGAACAGACATGAACATGAAACCAGAGGGTCCCTTTGAAAGCTCAGATTCCTTGCCACTTCCCCTGTCAAACCGAAGTTAGAATAAATCACTCACCTGTCTATTTGCTCAGAGCACTATTATAGTAGAGCACTATTCGCTCTATTACAGCATTTTCCACTCCATTTTGTAATATAGCCACTCTCATTGGATTAAGAGATCCATCAGGGCAGTAAACAGGTGATGTACAGCTCAACAATCTCAGCTGCCCACACATAGGAGATAGCACTACATAATGTTGAGGTGATAGCCCCTCAACAATGAAAGGATCCAATAGCTCGGGAGGAAGAAGACGCGAGGCTGAGAATGAGTGAGTACCACTGTGTTTACTTCAGTCCCCAGGGTCCTGGCCACCAATCCCAACTTCACAGATGGGAGTATTGGCCTGAGGCCAGACTGAGTGAACTAACATTGATAATCCTCGATATCTAAGTAACACATATCTTTTTTGTCTACCTTCAAAATACATTTTTAATTTAGTCCCTTCTCACCACCCAAGTCCACCAACATGCCTAACCTGGTCTTCTTTGGCAGCCTTCTAAGTGGCCTGTCTGCCTCCACTGCCCCCTGCTCCACAGTCTGTTATCAATACAGCTTACAGAGCCTTTTAAAGACAGAGTGTATCGCATCCCAGCTCAAAACCCCCCAACGGATTCCCATCACACTAAAATTTCAAAGCCCCTAGCATAGTTTTAAAGTCCTGTTTGGTTGTGTCACTGCTTCCAAGCACAACTCCTATCTTGATTCCTTCCAGTCTTCCCCTCACCCACCCCAGCTCTCTGCTGCTCTATGAGCACAGCTGGGATGTTTCCACCACAGTGCCTTTGCACTGCCTATTTCCTCTGACACTTTCCTTACAGTTGTAAGACTCACTGCTCAAATTATTCAGACTTAGGTTGAAATGTCCCCTCTTCTAAGAGACTTTCCCTATTCTCCCCATTTAACATGGTATCCCCATCATTTGTCATCTTCATATCTTGTTTATCCTCAGAGGGTTTATCACTACCTGACATGATGTCATTTCCTGTCTCTCACTGTAGAAAAAACCTCAGCAGCGAGGGCATTGACTCTGTCTTTCGTTTACTGCTCAGTGCTCAGTGCCCAGTACAATGTTTGAGTAGGTATGCAATAGATGGTTGTTAAATGACTTGTCACAGCAACAGCATGTTAATGGGCCAGGAGACTGCAGGCTCTAGGAGCTGACAACCTCAAGGACACACTGTAGTCAAAAACTCAATGAGCAAGTCCTGAGAAAGAAACGTGGGTAAAAACCCAAGGAGTCCCCCATCCTCTGCTCCACAAAGCTAAGTGGCACCAGCCATCCTGATGACAAGTTCAGCACAGTCGCCCGCTGGGCATTTATCTCACTTGTGTGCCCTAGGCAAGTTAGCTTGCCCCTCTAAGCCCCCATTTTCTCAGTGTCAAGAGGAAAATAGTAACAGGTACCTTGTGGAATGACATGAAACATTTTTAATGAGCTAATGTGTGTGAAAAGGCCCAGAAGATTAGTAAAGGCTCAGCATAAGTTAGAGTAATGTGAATCTAGTCAACCAGGTCCAAACTACCAAATCTTCATCTCAGACCTAGAGTGAGCTACAGTCACAGTATTAGAATAGGACTGGAAGCATCCAGAAAAAATGTCAATTACCAGTGAAGCTAACTGTCATACTGAGCCATGCACTAGTGTGAATTGAAAATAAATCTGTGCTAATGCACTGGGGACTTTACCAACACACACTTCTCCATTCTAAAAACCTTCCAGAGCCAAGCCTGTTCCCAGGCAGGAATGTCACTAAGGCAGCCCAAGAAGCCAGATGTTTAATATCCTCTCATAATTCAAAAGGAATCTCCAAAGGTCCTTGGTACTTCTAAGTTCCAAAGTCAGTGAGCCTCTAAAAAGCAAGTATAGAAATAATCATGAAGAATTAGGACTGTTCTACAGATTTCTGTGCCTAATATCAGCTGGTGAGTATGCTTTGTGAATTAACTAACACTAATTGTTGCCTCTAACCATGCAAAAGCCAGCTTTCAACCCTGATGCTTTGTGTGTAAAAACAAGAGAGCAGTGGGAGAGTCCCCAAGCTGAAATGTCTAACTCGCCCTGTTGTGGACAACTTCATCATCATAACTTCGGCCTAGGCCTAGGGAAAGGGTGGCAAATGCCTGTTAAGTGAGGCCACCTGCCCTCCCACGCTTGTGGATTCCTCCTGGCCTGTTTCCCAGGGAGCCCTGACAAGGCGTGGACCAGAAGCATTGTCAATAAATTTGAATTGAATGTCAGAAAAAAAAAAAGTCAGTTTTTTTAAGGGGAGAAGGAAACTGTTGAGAAGGGGGAAGTAACAAGCTTTATGGGGCCCCTCACTCCTACCATGCCAGGATGCTCAACCCAAAGTCTAAAGAAGAGAAATTTACTTTTCCTTTCTTCCCCCACCCTCTCCTGCCTTGAGCTCCGTAACACACTGGTCATCTGGAAATTTACTCCATGTATTCAATGATACCAGCTGTCTAATCAGAGAGAAGAGTCTGTTTCCTTACCATTCTCCCTTAAAGTATTAATGAAAATTATTCTATGTTGAGTTCTTTCCTTTTCCTAAAAGAAGAAAGTGCAACACCATAATTCACTTATGATGGAAAGATGCTTCACAATTCAAGATGACTCCTCATAAGGCAAAGCTATGATCTCATTTTATAAATGAAGAGACTTGGGTTCAGAGAAGTTAAGTGACTGGCTACATGTCACACAGCTAAATGAAAAAGTAGAGCCTAAAAGCCAAATGCCCTGAATTTTAATTTAGAACATTTTCCACTCCACCAATGAGTTTACCTGAATGACTAAGATGGGTTCAACCCTGAATTCATAATATCATTGGCAGTTTATCCTACTAATGATCAGAGTACAGACAAACCGAGCATTTTTTTCCAAAGACCATAATATTCTCAACAAGAAAAATATGTAAACATAGATTTCAGAGGTACTCTTCAGCACAGTCAGGGAACCTTTGTTTGCTTGCTTTTTGTTGTTGCCGGTGCAGCAACCAATTAATTGCGTTCCCTGAAAAATGTACTATGTTCCCAGGAAAACAGGAAGGGGTGTGGCACAAAGGAAAAAGAGAACCCCAAAGGAAGGCTAATGAATAGCAAAAAGGAAAGATACACTGCTCTTTTTATTGAAGATACGTTTTTTTTCACATGTTGGAAATGGCATCTAGGAAATCAGTGTAACTGTGTAGAAACTTCATTTTTTAAAAAATTGCATTTATTGGGGTGACACTGGTTCACAAAACCACACAGACTTCAAGTGTACAGCTCAGCAAAATATCATCTGCACACTGCCTCAAGCACCCATTGCTCAAAATGAAGCCTCTTTCCATCCCCACTTTCTTTAATATGACATTTTCTCCTTTCTTTCCTTTTGATTCAAACTGGCCTCATGAAACTGACCAGCACTGTGACTCACCTGCCTCCTTCTTCCTTGAAGGACAACTCCCTGAATCGTTAAGCCCTCAGGACAATGAGGTTCTGGTCAGCATCAAATGACCTTAGGAACAAAGCTTCAGGTCTGTTGACCCCAGAGACAGTTTCAATCAAACTGAATACACATCTAGGCCTCTGTTGTGATTCAACTCCCTCCCAGAAAACTGGCAAAACTAGACAAAGTGACAACATGGCTGACATCAGGACCACATGCACTGATCACCTACCCCCTACCCTAGTACCAACCAATCAGTAGAGGCCACAACCCTGACCATGACCTTAGTCACCATGATTAATGATTTTTCCCCTATATAACCCATCCCCTGGAAGCTATTGGGGAGCAAGGTCTTTGAGAATTTGCTCACCTGTCTCTGGACATGGGCCACTTCCTAAAATAAACCCTTACTTTCTTTGCTGCAAGTCCTATTCATGTCTTACTGGGCTTTGATGCGTGCAGGCAAATGAACTCTTTCGGTCCAATAACACCAGGTGAGGCAAGTTGTTGGGAGTAGAGAGCTGGTGCCAGCGTGCCTAGGCTTTATCTCCACATCTATCACTTATCATCAGTTATTGAACCTCTCTAAGGTTCAGCTTTCCCAGAAGAAAAAAAAGGTAGTAATTGTAATACTTCATAGGATTTTATGGTACACATAAGAGGGTTTATATAAAGCCCTGAGCACCCCATCCACATACTTTAAACACTCAGTAAGTTAGCTATTGTTACTAATAGTGTTAGAGAACGGAATTCACAGAAACTTGAACCACCTCTCAGGGAAAATGTTCCCTCTGATGAGGAAGGGGAAACCACTAACAGGAAACGGGCTTCTCTCCTGGGCAGGAGTCAGACAGGGCCAGAGCAAGATCACTGCCCTCAGTCCACTCCCCTTCGGCATTCCCAACCCCTCACTGCCGTGACAATGTCGTCCTTCTCCAGTTGCATTTATAGTTACAAGTGGGTGTTTATGGAGATTTCAGGTCTTCTTTACTGGTAGAGAGCTTATTTTCTTATCAGGACAACAAGGATTGACATTTGACAAACAACAGGAAAGCAGCAAGAATTAAAGCAGTGAGGCTTTCCAGTTGACTCTACAATTGCTGCCTTCTTCTTCCAAGCCAGGCTGGCCAGCCGCACAATTCCTTAGAATTTGTGGCATTGGGACCGCCTTCTGACCACAGCATCTCCCCAGCCTCTCAGTCTAGGCCAGGCGATGTCAGCCGCTGTGTTTCTCGCTGCTTTTCAGCCAGGTCCTCTCACCTATCCTCTTTGAGCCAAAAGCTTATGACCCTTGAGGGTCAGCTGGCACGCCAACAGAAAGCATGGAAAAGCTTAGGAAAAGGAATTTGTGGTTAAGCTTTCCCTGTCCCTAGCATTTCAACGAAACACTCATGTGTGACGTGACGTTGGGCTTTGCTGTTTACTAGCTCTCTGTTCTCAAAGAAGTTATTCAATTTTCTTTGCCTGAGTTTCCTTAATTGTAGAATGGGGTAATGCTTATGTCACAGGGTCACTGTGAGGCTGATACAAAACAACATGTTCATCATAAATAATGATGTATAAAAAGGAGATGCTCTCTTCTCTTAGCATTCTAGTGTATTTTTCAAGGTAAAATCCATGAACCACCTCAATTGGCATCACCTAAAAGCATTACATAGAATCAGATTCTAGGACACCCCCTCCATTGAGATTCAGAGCCCAGAGTTATATAGCACAAGGCAGGATCTTATTATTCCCTTCAGTTTGAAAAGTCATTCCTGCCTGTGTCCTGAAAACACTGAAAAGTCTGAAGACTCTTGTGGTCCTAAATCAGTGTTTCTCAATTTTATCTGCACATTTCATAACACTGATGCACAGGCCTCTATCCAGACTAATGAAATCAGAACCCCTGAGCAAAGGGTCCAGGTATCAGTATTTCAAGAAGCACCAGGTAATTCTGTAGTGCAATCAGAGATGAGAACCACCGATTTCTATTTTACTTACTAAGTTAACAGAGAATTCTATTATTCCTCTGAAATCCTGTTAACGTCTAGCTAACTTCTCTTTTTGTAGCCATCAGTCAGCCACCTTTCATCTTGGATGGCTGTCTCCTCTTTGGTATTTGTACCTACACAACATAGAAGAAAACTATCCAACATTTACCTATAAACAGCACTTCCTCGTTGCTATTTCCTTAGTTAGAAACCCGAGTGCAGCAGACCACCGTGAGATAGGGCTGGAGTCGGGAGTTGGCACCGACCTCACAACCCCAGGAGGTGCTGAGACTCTTCCACAGGCTGAGCGGGTGGAAGTGGTGGCACCGAAAAGGAGACAAGCAGGTAAAGGGGAGCTCACTACCTTCGGGAGAGCGGCTGTGTGGAGGAATTGCTTCTATGTGAAAGCAGTCTTCTTTTGTCACCTCTCAAATGCTAACTTTGTACAGGCTGTTTTAATTAAACTATTCAGTTGCAATCTAATGAAATTTTTTTTAAAAAAAGGAAAACCAAAAAAGTTAATTGCTATAAAAAAATAGTTAAAACTTTAGACAGCAGATGTTATTGGCACATGGAAGTCAGAAAAAGGCAGGTAGCCAAAAAAAAATCCCTTAAAATATGGATACTCTAATGTTCTGTAGTTCTCTGGCTTAAATCTTTCTTTATATGAAATGGTAAATGCCTTGGTTTGGCAGGGGGGAGTAATAATAACTTTGCCTTCGGTATAATTGAATTTATAAGATTCTTTCTTGGGAGTAAGTTTTGATTGGGATGAGAGAACTACAGACCTCCATGAACCTGGGCGGGCGGCGGGGGAGCTGTAAAAGAAGAAGGATAAGGAGGGTAGCTAAGGAAGCATGAAGTGATAACATTTTTGGAAAATAAACTTTTGAATTTTGTATCTTCACTTTAGCATAATCATATTGCAACCTTCTCTGTCCCAGATCAAACCAGGAAAACTAGCTCACCATCAATGACAGAAAGAAATAAGGAATCTGAGAAGAAGGACACTCCATATATCTTGAGACCCTTCCTTAGGTCTACTTGATGTGTAATCCTGCCTCCCAGTGCCTCTCATACCTCTTCCTCCCTCCCGAACTGTCCTAGCTGACTGGAGATGACAGCTTTTAATACCCACATGCCTCCATTACACCCTCCCTGCTGGATACCAAAATATGTTGCAGCTATACTTTCTTTTCCATTCATGACAAACATGGTCTAAGCTTTCTAGCTAATTATGGGCCTAAAGAGCTTCACATCTCAAAGAAAGAATAAATGGTGCCACAGAATAAGTTGTGGTAGCAGAGGACTGCATTTGTGCTCTCCCCTAAAAAATAAAATAAAATAAATTTTTTAAAAAACGGTGCCCGAGAAATTATTCAGGCAAGATCCATGGTTGGGAAGCAGATACATTCACTTTGGTCAGCAGCAACTCGACTGCTAATCCTACCTTTGACTGCAACCCAAGGACAGGCGCCAGCCCACAATGGCAGGAAAGAGCCTCTGAGGCAGGACAAGGTCAGTACCAGGTGAGTTAAAATAAGTAATCAAGTCACCTTGATTACAATTTACACACACCCTATTTCTTTTTTATTATATCTTTCTGTCCTAATAATAAACCTCCTTTTCTTATGAAAGGAAGTAGGGTAGCCTAGTCTAGATGGTTTAAGAGAAAGAAATGGAAAGAACATCACATCTGGGTCTTTATCCCTAGAGAAGAAACCAATCAGGGAACTCTCTACCCCCTTAAGCAGCCAGAACATTCACCTACTTCCACATTTTCCTTAACCTAAGGGGAAAACCGCAGGGAAGCCAACACGAACCGGGGGCATGGAGACTGCTGCCACGCGGAACTCTGCGTGTGAGGAGAGGAGGTGAGCCTGCCCCGGGGAGGGCGCGAGCGGCGCCTCTCTGCCTCTCCTGTGCGAGGTCCCTAGGAACCCCAATGCAGCACAGAGACTCCGAAATGAATGGTTCGAAAGGTGCTTCGGAAACTTCGGTGGAAGTCATGAGAAAGAAAAACATTTTGATTACAATTCACCAGCCTGGATTCGGGAAGAAAAGAAAAATCACTGTCCTTAATACCTGAAGCAGCCTTTGAAGTTGTCTCTTTTTATTCGCATGACAATGAGTCAGTGAGGGCAAAACACTGGCGTTTTCAAAAACCTTTTGACATAGTTTAACTTCTGGAGATAATAGCCAAAGCAAATGTCACAGAATAAAGGATATAAAATAAATCTTTATGTAGAAAAGTACTAAGGCCAGGGGATTAAAGAAAGTCCTAGGTAACTCCAGGATTCACCCAGCAAGGCTGGCTGAGCCAGTGGTTAATGAGGCCAAGAGAAAGATGACGTTCCAGCCCTTTGAGGAACAATCACTGTCCCTAGGAAGACAGCTCCAATCCCACCCAAACCACCTTCAAATGTGTTTCTTTGGTCATACGGGATGGGAAAGGATGAAAAGGGGTACAGAAAGCAGTTTAAATCCACATCCTTACCCAAAGCAGTAAATGAACCCATGTCAGAAACTGCTTTTGGATTGGATTGTATATTGTATTCCTACAAATTTGCTGAGAGGGTGGATCTTGTGTTAGGTGTTCTTAGCACAAAATAATAGTAATAAATAACAGGTCAGGGGGGAATTTGGAGGGGATGGATAGGTTTATGGCATAGATGTAGTACCGTTTCATGTGTATATGCTTCTCTCTAAACTTAGTGATTTGTATTCATTAAATATGTGTAGCTTTTTGTATATTAATCATACCTCAAAGTTGTTTGTTTGTTTGTTTGTTTTAAGAAAAAAATAAACTACTCTCTGGTCTCTACTCCAAATTTTTCACCCTAGCCAGACATTTCCAGTTGCTTCCTCCTATAAATCTCTAGGAAAGTCTCGCTCAAAGGTTAACTCATAAAAATGCATGAGAAATAACGGCGGCTAGAGTTTGGGGAACATACCAGTTTATGTATCAAGTTTCCTCCCTTGCAGCAGTCTCTCTACCCACTGCCTGAAATGACACCTCTACAGGTAGATGCCCAGGTTTGATGAGATCCAACCGACCCCTCTTCGCAATTGCCCACCCATAAAATTGGACTTCTAGGAGCTACTGACTGTACGAGCCACATCTCCAACCCTTTGCAATTGGACTGGAGTTGGACCCCTGATCCAAGATGAACTAGTCATATATCCTCCCCCTGAAATGTGGAAGTGCAAATTAAAGAGAGCTCAGCAATCTCTGCCTGTGGCTTGAAGTGTTAGGTTAAAAACTAAGTCACCAGAGGACAATCACACTCCTACATATAAACCAGGAAGTCTCAAGAAAGCTGAAGAGCAGAAAGAGAATGAAAAAGATATGCAGAGAACAAGCTGGAGGGAGTTCCGATGGGATTATTAATTTCTATTTTCAGTCCATTGCTGTGCATGAAACACCCCTCTCTCTGTCTCCTTTGTGTTCATGTGCACTAGAATCCTTGTCTCCTCCTTGTAAGTCACTCCCCTCGACTAAATGCACTCCTCTTTTTCTTGCTCTCTACTCCCTTCCCTCGTCACAAACACTTTTATCCCAAGTCTTCCCAGTTTCCTGGTTCCCCATCTCTTTTCCCAAAAGTGCTAACTTGATAGTATCCTGTCACTGGTTCTGGGAAGCTCTGGTATTTTACTGTCATTAAGAGACTGAGTTGAGAGTAGAAGCAATCTATTTATCTCCACGTTTCCAATGGGCTCTGATGTATCTTTGTTATTGGTAAGATAAGCAGTAGTATAAGGACAATTTTTAAAGTATCCTTAGACAAAGTATGCTTTATCTATAGACCCCGTTAGACCTGAGAGGATGTGGAAGCCATGTGGATTTTAAGGTCCAAACAGGCAACCTTCAGAAACTAAATGATGCCTCTGTACATCCTTTTCATTTTATGGGTTCTGGGAAATGTGGAAACCTTCTGACCAACCACTCCAAGGCTCTACCTCCCTGGGCATCTGCTGCATCATGACAGGGCTCCAGGATGGCTCCAGTTCCCTGGGGGAAAGAGACGGTCACCACGAGGTCCTGGGAAACTGTGAAGTTTCGTGGGTGTTCAGGCTATGTGCCATAATAAGCAACACCCCATAGAGATATACATTAGGATCTTTATTAGTGTTTCTGGAATTTGGCTGATATAACACCCTAATTTCCAGAGAGTCACCCACAGAATGACTCAGACACAAACTCAGCTCCTATGGAATCAGGGGCTTCCTTTTCCAGAAGAGGATGCTATAACCTCCCTCAGGCTTCAAGGTCCTCAGGAACTGGTCACTTGGTTTTCCCTGACAACTCCTTCAAAGAGGTGACACTTAAACCTAGACCACCTAATGGCAAAATCATCTGATCATTCCCCCACTGAGGAGGCTGCTGTCATGCTTGCTCTCTAAAGAAGAAAAATGCTATGGATGGAATCCCTCCAAAATTCATGTCCAAGCAAACCCTACCTCTCAATGGGATGGTATTAGGAGGTGGGGCCTTTGGAAGGTAATTAGGATAAAATGAGATCCTTAGGGTGGAGTCCTTGTGAATGGGATTAATGCCTCTGTAAGAGTCAGAGAGAGCTTGCTACCCGTCTGCTCTCCACCCTGGGAGGAGACAAGGAGAAGCCAGCAGCCTGCCACCTAAAGAGCACTCTCACCGGAACCGACGATGCCGGCACCCTGACCTCAGACTTCCAGAACTGTAAAAAATAAATGTATGCTGTTCATAAGCCACTCATTCTATGTTACTGTAGGGGAGGAAAATATTTTCCTCAACTCTTTTAGGGTCCCTGACTGGATTTGAAAATTAGGTTGCAAAAACAGGTTAACAGGAGAAAAGCATACACATTTATTTAATATAAATTTTATATGACATGGGAGCCTTCATAGGGCAATGAAGACCTGAAGAAATGGTTAAACTGGGTATTTTTCTGTGAGGTTTGATACAGGGTAGATAGTCCTGGGGAAATATCTATCTATCATGGGCAGAGTATGAGATAAGTATAGCAAACCAGGGGGTCTTAGCCAGGACTGTTTGTTCAGATGCCTCTCAGCGTCCTTTGTCTTTGGGGACAAGGATGTTCCTTTTCTCCTATTACAAGGAAGGCAGTCCTCACTTGAGAGTTTTATGACCTACTTCACTAGAGAAGGAGGGGAGATTAGAGTGACCTTCCTGCTTCTGCCATTTTTTACAAACTCCTTCAGCTAAAATAGTCAAAATGCCAAGCTGCCATGTTTTGGAGTAGCATGTCCTGAACCACGTCAGCACTTTGTTAGAGCAGTCTGGACTAAGACAGAAACCAATTTCCCTTTCCCTCATAAAGCCTAATCCATGCCATGTGACATACCTGAATTCTTACCAAACACTGGTGTCCACCCCATGAAAACTCAGAAAGGCCCCATCTGGGCAGCAGTTAGTGAGTGGTCAGCCCCATAGCAGGGGAGAAAGAAAACAATATAAGTATTTAATTGCAAATTGAGAAAAGTACTATGAAAGTGGCAGAGAGAAACCTGTTGTAGAGAGTAAAGGCGGAGACCCATTTAAGTGAGGTTTTCAGGAAAAGCCTAGCTGAGAAGGGTAATATAAACTGACACCTGGTAGGTAAAAAGGGCCAATCAGCTGTATGAAGAGCTGGGGACAGGATAGTCCAGACTGAGGGCACAGCACGGGATGTCCCTGGAGAAGGAAATGACTTGTACGTGAAAGAAGTTCAAAGGAGGCCAGTGTGGCTGAAACGGTAAAGAGGCAAAAATGTGGTCTGAGATAAAGCTGTGGAAGTACTAACCACAACCCAGCCACTATCGAAAGTCTATGCACCACTCTGATGTGGCCCCTGGAGTGGAAGATAACCTACCTTTCACAACAGTGAGATCAGAATTCTCCAGCTTGCCAGTCCAAGGGGTAATTTCACTGAACAGTCTCTCAAGGTGAGAGTAGCCCCTCCATATCCTTTCCACCACTGAGAAAGGATAGGTTCAAGAAATAGTCTTCTCACTGCCATGATGTGTGCATGCTAGACTTGCATCCAGAATGGTGAAGATACTAATGCTGCTGCTGCTGATTATAACCAATAATAGCTAACATTTTCTGATCTACTATATGCCAGGACCAAGGCAACATACTCTATATATACAAGGTCTGTCTGGAAAATGTCCAACCATTGCTAATATAATGAGAATGGTTTACACAACATCAGTGTAACCTGGCAGCCAAGGAGAGTGGACTGGAATGTGCATATGTGAACAATGATGACTTCACTGTACTTAGTCAGTGGAGCTGGTAGATACCATTGATTGAGCATGCATACTGAGTGGCTGTTGCATTCAAAATGAGCTAGTAGAGCAATGAATCTGCGTTAACTTTTGTATTAAGCTTGAACATTCTTCCACGGAAACTATTTGGATGATTCAGAAGGCCACAGCTATGGGCAACTGGTCATTGGCAGCTTCATCACAACACAACTGCTCACACATCACATCTCGTGCAGAGTTTTGTGGCAAACCATCAAATCACCCAGGTGATTCAACCTCCCTACAGCCCAGATTTGATGCCCCACACCTTCTGGCTTTTCCCAAAACTAAAATCACCTTTGAAAGAGAAGAGATTTCAAAGCCTCAGTGAGATTCAGGAAAATATGATGGGGCAGCTGATGGTGATTGGGAGAACTGTGTGAGGTCCCAAGGTGCCTACCTTGAAGGGCACTGAGGTGTCATTGTCTTATGTACAATATTTCTTGTATCTTCAATAAATTTCTATTTTTCATAGTGTACAGCTGTATTCCTGGACAGACCTCATATAATGTAATTTAATCCTCACAAGCATACATACTTGTCACAGAACCAGAGTCAGAGGTGTTGAGAGAATATCAGTGAGAGAAAGGTTAGGAAAAGTCATATTTTCTTTTCAGTACATTTGTCATAGTGGCATGACAAATTGGGTGCCAAAGCATGTTTATGTTACAGAATTATTGTGTTAGAAATAAAATACAGGGATGTTTAGACATGTGCTTAAACTGGGCTTGGGCACATATGGTTCACAAAGCAAAGATGATGCTTCCAGCATTCTCCAAGCAAGAATCCTAAAATCTGTTAGCTAATGGAAACTTCATGATAAAATAAGCAGGGCTTTCTTAAAGGGATGTCCATGTGGTCCTTGATCTGGAAGGCAGAGAAAAGTGGTCACATTTTCTTCCCTAAAAGGAGTATGTATGAGGGAGGACTTCATACTGCTTTAGCTACCTCTAGTATTTTCTAGTCCAATCTATTTTCTACACTGCAGCCACAGAATTTTTACAATTCCTTCTAAATTATCTTGCTAAAGTTCTCCTAAAAAACAGAATTCTCTTCCCCAACCCCAATGCCTTCTTCATTCCCAGGCATGCCCTGGCCAGTGCAGCTTTCAACTGCTAGGGAATGCTCTTCTCACAGTGCAGCCCAAGCATTTTCTAGGGCCCACGCAGCCCTACGACTTAGCTAGCTGCCTTGGCCATTCTGCTGCACCTACCTCAGGGTGCTTGTCATCCTCATCTCCAGCCTCTCTTTAACCTTGGATTTGCCTCCTGCCTTCTGTTTTTCCTCCCCAGCTCTGCACTTGTCGCATATTGGTTAACATCCCCTCCCGGTTTAGTTTAGTTGTAGAGTTCCACATGAACAGCGACCCTACCCTGCCACCCAGCTGACCCCGAAGTGCAAATAAGACCTGATCCTACAGAATTCATCTTTTGATTTAGTTCAGGAATGAGCTTTTAGGACATTGTCTTCAGTTATGATTTTTTGGTGCCAAAGCCATAATTAGTGCAGAGAAATTTGGTATAATCTATAAATGAGCTACCAAGTCAACAATGCACAACAAAAATTCCATTTTCAGCTTCTGGTGTCAGCCACTCTCTCTCACCTAGTCTGAGAGCAACCTTAACTTCTCTCCATTCTACCTTTGTTGTCTGCCAAGTCCTTGAGCTTTTTAGGAAGAAACTACCTCCCACTTCCACATTAATCATTCCCTAAGCATGTTTAATGAATTTGATCAAAGGACAAAAGCAATGTCATTGTCCTCCAAAAGATCATTTTGCTGGTTTGAATTAACCAGATATTGAAATGTACCTGTTTCTTTTTTTCTTTTAGAAATGACTAATGTCCAAAGACTTGAGAAAATACGAGAATTGAAAGGAAGCTGGAATTTACTGTTTAACTTCTTTTGGACACATGCATACTGCACTAGGTATGTTGGCTCTCAGCTGTTCCACAGGAGAGCATAAAGTTCTCTGGGTTCCACGAGAGGAATTCTATTGAAGTCTTCTACAGCAAGTTCCTCAGGGGGACGTCTGTCTTGTTACCATAACATCCCCAATGTCAGACATACAGGTAAACATTTAAATATTTTCTTAAGTTAGTACTTTTATGGCAAAACCATATAAAATGTAGTAGAAATTTTAAATACCCTAGAATTATATGGCTTAAAGTGGTAGTTTCCTCAAAATCACCCCTCATGCCCACAAGATAAGCATTGTTAATAGTTGGGTGAATTAATGATTAACTTGCATACTGGCCCCTTCTACTTCTTCCTCTAAGAGAAATTCTTGGATTTCCTGGCTTAACCTTTGTTATCATGCTTTTCTCTATAGTGGGTATCTGCCATTTGTACCTGTCTAGCACCACCCTTGTCCTTGTTAAGGTTCCTCCTTCACCTGAATCATGTATTCTTGAATGAACTCCAGTCCCCTAACCTCAGTGACTGGCCTAGACCAGCTGTATGGCTCTCTCTGAACACATCACCACAGCAATGAGAACGGAGGATAAGCCAGACCCGTATCATGGTATAGGACATCCACAAGAAAGTTCCTGGCCACAAACACTAATTACCATAAAATATTGGGTTGGCCAAAAAGTTCACTTGTTTTTTTTGTAAGATGGTTTTAGTAGAACTTAGTTGTCTTTAACTTCATTTGAAACAATTTAGTTAGATTGTATTGTGACAGTTATCGTATCAGCATGCATTTTTCAAGAAAACTTATCAAAATTGGTGAATTTTTTGTGTAGCCATTTTAATATGGAAGATGGAAGAAAATACACAACATTTTCAAAACATTATGCTTTATTATTTCAGGAAATATAAAAATGCAATTGAAATGCCAAAAAAGACTTGTACAGAGTATGGAGAAGATGCTATGACTGATTGAATGTGTCAAAAGTCGTTTGTGAAGTTATATGCTGGAGATTTCTCGCTGGACAATGTTCCATAGTTGGGTAGACCAGTTGAAGTGTATAATGATCAAATCAAGACATTAACTGAAAACAATCAACATTCTATCACACAGGGGATAGCCGACATACTCAAAATATCCCAATCGATAAATTGTTGGTGAAATGAAAAATTTGTATTTTATTTTACAGAAAAAACTAAACAGACTTTTTGGCTGATCCAATAGCAAGTAGTCTATTCATCAGACCAGCCTAACTCTCATTAAAGGTCAAACTTCAACCACCTCATGCCCATTAAAATGTATTACTTAACAACTTTAGAGAAACAAATTGCAGAGCTAGACTCCTAGGCTACGGTCCACACATGCTAGCCTGATGGAACTGTGGTATGGAGTTGCAGAAAGATCTGTTGCTTTGTAACACTCCAATTTGCCCCTGATGAAAATAAAGCATTCATCAACCACAAGACAATGTACAGAATTTCACTTATTTTCTGTTTTCCTGTCAGCTCTTTCTGAGTGCCCTGGGTAGATGCCTGCGGTCAACTGCCTCCAACAGAAAATGCCTGCTGCCTCTGTCACCAATTTCAAAGACTAACACTGACATCCCATCCTGAGGCATCTTCATCTCATATGAGGACATATCCTTGTTTGGGTGAAAAGTCAAGAGTGCAACAGATAAAGTAATGGCAATGACCCAAAGCAGTAGTATCGCCAACTACAGATTTTAACACTAATAACTTTAAAATATATTTTTCCATCTAAGAAAAAACTCCCTTTTCCACTATTTCTTAAAATACTTGTATTTCATAAACTGCATCCAGCATTTCATAAAATGAGCATGTACAGCTGGATGAAACCTTAACAGAGAATCTGGTTCAGCGTCCTGTCTTTGAAGAGCCCGGGTAGCACTGTTCACCGAGTGTCCTCCCTGGGAAGCAGACCCTCTCTCGCTGCACAGGATGGGAAGATGGCCCACGTAGGGTGGCGTAACTTTCTGCAGTTCACTTCTTTCTTCCCCGGGGACTGTGCTCCAAAATTTCACATCTGTGAATATTCTCAGAGTTTGACAAGTGAAACAAGGAAAAGATTTCCTAGAATAACAGTGAATGCAGAACCCTTGACTTCAACTCATCAAGACTGATGTAATCAAAAGCAGAAAAAAATTAAGAGAAAAAGCAAAGGCACACAGCACATCAGCACTATTTCCATTTTCTTGAAGAAACTGAGTACAAATTAAACAGATAGTGTGGTCTTTTTCTTGTCAAAATGGAAGTTAAACCTCTAACAACAGGTAACATTGTTCCCCATACAGAGGCAAGTGTCACCACGATTAAAAGTCATGCTCTACCACCTACCTGCTGTACGTCCTTCAGCCTGTGACTTAACCTCTCTGTTCCTCAGCTCCCTCACTTTTATAATGGAAATAATGCATAGCCTGAGTGCACAAAGCAACAATGTGCACTCTAAAAATTAGTATTTGGAGCCTTTTTCCCAATCCAGTTTGGTAGCACTACCTACAACACATAGCGACAGGGAGTTGACTCCTAAAATTATTTAGCGTGTTTGTTACAAAATACCTTTTGGGAATTTAAGAGAAACTGCTTATCAAGATCAAACAGATTTGCAATGAAGCTGTTTTTACTAAAATTTTGTTTTTCCAGGTTGAGGACATCATAGGAAACCTCATGTCAGATCAACCTCCAAATACACTTTCTCAAAACTTGTTCTCGTTTCTCGCAGCTTCCTCTCTTCACAACTCACTCTCCTGCTGTCTCTCTCAGGGATCTTTTCTCAAAAGAAATGGCTACAGAATAGGAAATCATCTCTAAAAAAACAACAACAACAAAAATAAACTTGTGAGATTTTTGTTTAGTGTAGACTTTCTTTCATATAATTGTATTTGTTCATTAAACATTTTGGTAAAAGTGTCAAAAGTAAATGCTATGAGCACTGAATGTGTTAATCCATGAAAAGCATCAGTGCTGGGCAAACAGGAAGCACTATACGTGTTTGTTGTTGTTGTTGTTGTTATGTGGGTCATTCCAATACAAAATACTCTGTGTCATATTCCCAGCAATAAGTTTATGTTTGCTAAAATTAAAGAGATTATTCCTGTTAATCATGCATATTCTATTTTTGCCTCTGAGGAATATAAATTGTTTTGAGCACAATTCCACTTTGTAAAACAAGTATAACTGGTGAAACATTAAACTGTCCACTCAGTCGCCATGGCAGTCCCGTCCAGTTGTCCAGTCACCCCAGAAATACTCGTTGAGGTTCACATGTTGAGGCGAGCACTACCTTTTTCAGTAGAATAAACATGTACCTTAGAGTCAGGTTGATCTAGGCTCAAAAACTGATGGTTCTACCTCTTATTAGCTGTAAATATGTAGCCTTGTTCCTTAGCTATAGGAGCTCCTATAGCTAAGGAACACATGAGGTTGGAAGTCAAGCTGCCTGGATTCAGACTTCAGCTTCTTCTACTACCTCTTTATCTTTTACCAATTGCTCGACCTCCTAAGTATTGACTTTTTCATCTGTGAAATGGGTAATAGTACCAACTTCGCAGGGCTGCCTGAGGATTAGGTGAGACCACAGGTAAATGCTTCAGTGCAGTCCTGTGTGTCTGGAACACAGGAAGTGCTCAGCAAACAGCAGTTTGTTGTGAGGAGTCAGTAACACAACACACGTAAATGTCTGAACACATAATCTTGAGTGGCAAATTGGTGCTTGACTTACCTCAGAGAAATCCTTAAAGGAAGGGAAGGTAGCATTTATTGACTGGGTTCTCAGGCCAGTCACTAAACTAGGTCTTTTACTTGCATTGTCTCCTATCAAATAAAATGTATGAGATGATCATCACTGTTCTACATGTGGGGACAGACACTGAGGATCATGGAATTCACTTTCTCAGAGAGCTAACCGTCAGTAAGTACTAGAGTCAGAATTCAGACTCTGCTGTGAATGTTCTTTCACCATATTACAGTTTCCTAAATTTTTAGGGTTCGACTCAAGGAGAAGAGAAGGGCAGCTGCATTTCTTCACCCTGCTCTCCAGCCTGGGTGTGGAAAGGGAACCTCACCTCACTGCTAATTTCCCCTCTGTGGCTCTTCTCTGAGGTACCAGAAAAAGGAGCCCTACTGAGCCCGAAATAAGAAGTCAAATACTGATTGGCCTCTTTTCCTGTCCCATTGTTTCTCTCATTGACAGTCTAATGGCATGTTCTCAATAAGTCACAAAGCTGACAAGTGCCTGTGGTCAACAATGGAACACCTATTTTTATTAGGAAACAAGGCTAAGATTTTTTTAACCATCAGGCATACTTTTTGCTGTATATGTCAAAGCATTCCATATAAACTGCACTGAGAAATGAGAGCCACAATGTCATTTTAATTATGACTTACACAAAGTAATTTGTCTATCTCTTTCTAGTGATGTAGAAAATATGATTCTGGTTATAAGTGAGTAAAATACTTAAATACATTTTTCTATCCTGGTAGAATAAGTTGTATAATAAGCCTATGAAAAATTAATTAATTTTTGGACAACATGTAAGATAATATCCCAGTCTAGTGTGATGGTGATTATACTACACTCTGCACTGGTCAGACCACATAGTCATGCATCAGTCTCTCCTGGAAACCATGTTTTAAAGGGGACACTAAAACTGAAAAATCCAGAGTGGAGCAGTAAAGATGCTGAGGGGTCCTTAGAGGGAACAGAGAAGAAAGAGAGAAGCTTCAGAAGGCACAAGTCTCCTGTCCCCAAATATCTGATGGATTGGATTGTCGGAGACATGGCATTCTGTGTGTTCCTCCAAAAGGAAGAGCTGGGATCAAAGAGTAGAAGTCTCAAGAGAAGCTTGTCTTATAGAATCATTCCTACTCTAAGATTTCCTTTTGCGGTTCTAGGAAGAATGCTAACCATCAGACCCAACCAAAATGCAAGAGACAACGTGCTAAGCATTGAGCGGCCTGGCACTCCTCATACCTGCAGAATCTTAAACCAGCTGTTTTCTTAAGTCTGTTTCAATTCACATATCTCCAACTTGTCACCTATGTCCCACCCAGCCTCTAGGATGGCCACAGAAGGAGGGACACAGGCTGATGAAGTGTTGAGAGAGGCCCAGCTGAGACATAGCTTCTTCGCACAGTTTAATGGGTCTTGACAAAAGTTGCCTGGCCTTTGTCCTTTCCAAATACTGTTACCAAGGAAACGGTTTGTTTGTAACTGAGGAGACAGCCCTTACATGAAATTATGGCCACTTTGTTCTAAGAACAAAATGACTTGAATAATCAGAGCTTATTTTACACAAAGTGAGACACCAGCTAAGTGGTTCCTCTCAAAAAAAAAAGTATCTGTGTATGTAAATAAAGTCTCCAGCTTCGTGTTCCACCACTGGAAATGTATTTCATCAGGTGATGCTAGTGTTTTTACTACAATGAATAGACCACTGGCAAGGATAACAAATTAAGTTACAAACACCAATGGGACTGAATTTATCATACCCCTTCTAATGTGAATAAAGTCAGAATAGGATAATGGTTAGGTATATGGACTTACAAGTGAATCTCCCTGATTTCAAGTTTAGACTCTGTAATTTAATAGCTATGTAGCTTTGCCTTTGGCAAGTAACCAAACCTCTCTGCCACCTGGTTCATCATCTGTGAAATAAAGATAAAAATAATCCCTACTACTTTGAATGCTGGATAAGTAAATGAGCGAATGCATATAAAGTTCTTAGAATGTACCTGGTCCCTAATAAGCTACCTTAGTGTTAGCTATTGCTGTAATGGTGAAAATGATGCTGGTGACAGTGACGACACAATGACAGAGACTAGAAAGTGGTGGAGAGAAGATAGCAGGGCCCTGAGGATTTTTGCCTGGTGCAGAGGCAGGTCAGTGAAATAAAAAAGAATTGATATTAACTGAGTCTCTATGTGCGCGGTAATAAGTCATGTGCAACTTTAGAGACTTGATTACCAAGAGAGGACAGAAACTTTGGGGATGACAGAATCTGGGGACATTTTCTAAACCTTATGACTTTCCTAACAAGAAACGATGGAAGGGTGATCATGTGCATCCCTAGCCTACCTCCCAAAGTGTCTGTTTTCAGACTGAAAGAAAAGAATCATAAGAGTTCCTTCCCCTAGCACAAGCTTTTGCTACTCTCTCTGTTTTGCCCTGTTCCGACTTATGAAGCCCTCGTATGATGGCTGGTGAGTGAGGGTGCTGGGAGAGGTGGGAGAAGTCAGCCTCCCATTAAGATCTTCCTGTTCCATCTTGTATTCATTTGCTGTCTGTTGCCTCAAATGCCTCAATGAGCTTTATAAGCATCTTGGTGCTTGTATCAAATCAGATCAGACAAATACAAGCAATTACATAGTTGCTACCTGCGAATCAACATTTATCAGCCAGTGGAGTGTCACTTATCATCTGGCGGTTCTGTCTGATGGAGGGGAAAATACAAGAGAGAGGATCTTGCAATGTCTAGTCCTGGAGCAGCTTAGATTCCCAGACTTCTTTGCTGAGCACAGTGGCCCTCGGATTCTCTGGTTTCATGTGCTTATATTAGAAGCTTCTCTTTTCTCTCCTCTACCATCAAGTGCCCTGTGGACTGAAGGCCACCAAAGCACCCCATGCTGGTCACCTTATGCTCAGCCCCTTTCCAAGCTGGAGTAAGAGTATGTTTTCAGCACTCACTGAGAAAACAGCAACGTGAGTCCCACTTGGCCTTCCTCACATCAGCAAGGACTGATCTCTAGCACTGCAGTCCCAGATACTCTGCTGAGTGGTGTGGCGGCTTCTGAGGTGGCTGCTGCCTTGAGTCAGACAGGCATATGAGGAAAATAAAGACACTGGCATTGAGGTTTTACCCTGTACAATGAAGGCTCCCTTCTTCCTTTCATCCTGACTGAAATCTGCATACACGTCTGGTATAATATGCGTAAGCTTTTCTACTTGCTATAAATATTATTGTTTTCCCCTCTAGAAGACATGAAACTTTGAGGAGGGAGCACAGATAATTTGTCTTATTCATCTATCTATCCTAAGTGTTTACCTCAGTGTCTGACACATAGTAGGTCCTCTAAAAATCAGTCGAATATGTTTACATTGTGAAGTTCATTCTAGAAAAGGTTGAGGGGAAAATTGTAATAGGCATTAGTTATTACAGAAGGTAACACTGACATAAAAAGAATAAGATAACTTTGATTTTCACAGACAAGAAGGAAGAATTAAGTGTACTCAGATGGTTCTCTAGAGAAAGAACCAGGAGTTTTTGTGTGTATATATGTGTGTGAGAGAGATTTATTAAAAGGAATTGCCTCAAGCAATTATTAAGGCTGTTTCAGTTTGAGTCCAAAGGCATGAAAAGGCCTGTGCTCCAGTTCAAAGGCCACCTGGCAGGAAGAACTCCCTCTCGTCCAGAGGGAGGTCAGCCTCTTTGTTCTACTCAGACCTTCAAATGGTTGCCCTCCCCGTGTGAGTGGCTCTTAACCAACCTGCTTCACTCAGACTACGGATTTAAATGTTAAACTCATCCAAAGACACCCTCACAGAAATACCCAGAATAATGGTTGACTAAATATCTAGGCCTGGTCAAGCTGACATATAAATTAATCATCACATTAAGCCCATAAAGTCCAAATAGAATATTCTCCCACCTCTTATGTTCATGCAACAAACACATGATAAGCACCTACTATGTCCCAGGCATGATGGGATTCTCCTGCTTCCATCCCTCTTCTCTCACAGGGTCTAACATTGCTCCCAGGTGACAGCTGTGTGGCAGCAGGGACAAGTGAGCCGGCTGCACAGGCATAACGTAGAAATGACCAGAAGGAAATGCCCCAGCCACACCCCCTAGCAGGACCCTCCATGCAGATTTTCATCTTTAGGCAATACTGCTAGGCAGAAACTCTTTCTTTCCAGAGAAATCAGTGACAGGCCCACTTGCAATGATCCACACAAAGGTTCTCAAATGTGGCTGGGCTCTGACTGGGGCAGATATATGGCAATGATGAGAAACACATTCTGACAGTGAACACTTGGTTCTATTAAGATGTCCAATTGGTCAGTGAAAAATCAGCCCAGTGGCGCGATGATCAACTCACTGTGGTTGGAGATTCAGTGGCTTGTGCTCTTGTGTTCACCTCTTGCTAGAATTATTCCCCCTTGATCTGTTTTTGTTTGGTTGGAGTGCTGCTGTTATTTCAATGACAGAGCCCAGTACCAACATCTGATCCAATTGTTCGGTCCTCTCACACCTGAGTTTATCGCCAGTTTGTCAAAGTGATAGGAAACATCCTGCAGCTAGCTTATTGTAGTGGGATAACACTGCAGACTCCTCAGGGAAAGAAGTATGGATCCTCTGCTTATGGTCTCTGCTAATGGTCAAGACAGCCCAGGTACAAAAGGGGACGTAGCCTGATTTAGGCCAAATGGGCTATGGAGCAGGTGCAGGAAGGAATGCAAACATCTTTCCTGGACTCTGCAGAGAGGAAACCAGCACGGATGCCACTGTTGGGGTCAAGAAGGGGCATTTCCCGTAGGAGGCAGCTGAGCCCAAAGCCTTCCTCTCCACCCCCCTGCCACTCCCCCTTCCTGACTCCCACAACTACCGCAATGAGGTCAGTTCTGAGTCTCAGGACTTGTGGCGGTAATGTACCTACCCGAATGCTTTAAGAATAGGGGCCTTAGAGCAAAACAATCTGGGTTTGAATTCCATCACTGCCACTTATTACTTGTGTGGCTGTGGGCGAGTTATTTAACCTCTTTGATCTTTTCCCTCACAATTAAGAAAAGAGATGAGAGTGCTCACTGTTAAACGTGTTATGATTATGACATAAAGCCAATGAAGAGGTTAGCACAGCGCCCAGCACATAGTAATGCTCAAGCAAATGTACATTATTCTTAATGTAAAGGTACCTCCCAGAAACACATCCATTTTAGATTGTACCGGTGACTCTCAGGAGTTCCCATGTCCCATCAGAGTCTGGGGTGCCTGTCATGAGTACCTCATATTAGCTTAGTCGCACCACATGCTGGGCCAGGGAGGAGTCGATCTGATGGCCCATCAGGAACCATATCATGCCCTCATCACCCCCACACCACTGGCAGCAGGGGGTCTCTGTGTCATGTGGTGGGCTGATCTTTCTGCCTGTTATGCCTGTGTCACCTTCTCTACCCATCTCCAATTCCAGCTACTCTCTCTAGCTCATCTCAAAGACTGAAGGTGGGCCCCATATTGCAGCCAGTGCCTTGGAGGGCTTGAACCTTTCCTCTACTTCATGCAAACCCCTTTCCCTGGAGATCAAGTTTACGATCAGTAGCATCCTACTTCAAGACTCCAAGCCATGACTCACAGCATTCCCTCAAATCTGACCTCTTCCCAAGTCACCATATCCCCAGCCCCCATAGGACTTGTCATCTCTCAAACTTGCTATTGAGTTGCCAGGCCACCTGTTGTTCTGGGGCCCTAATACATGTCCCCATCCCCCTCATGAGGAGGAGGATCCAGTTTAACCAAGGTCCAGCAGTTGCTCCTCTTCAGTAAGAGGTCTGAGTGCATCATATAGTCAAGCTTACACCATGGATCCCACTCACGTTTGCTTCCAAAACACTATCCCTCACCTGCCTGCTGAGCCAACCTTTGCCTAATCCTTTTGGCCCACACTGGGTTTCTCCTCTTGCTCCCACCTGCCCTCCTCCATATATCTTTTGATGTTTCAGTCTAATTAAGAATCATTTAGCTGACGTAGTTAAATATAAAAGTGAGTACACGACCCCATGGCCAGCAGAGGTTTCAGCAGAAACAGCATTCAGTGCATTATTTTGAATTCAATCCATTTTCTATGGTTTATAAATATTTCATAAACTTCCTTTGGCTTTTACATTATATAAGAACTCTAAGCTTTGGCATGTTTAAGTAATATCATAATAGAAGTAACCTAAGTCAACAATGAAGATCTAAAAAATTTATTTTTCATTTAGTCCACATCTCTCTGTTTCTTTCATTTGTTCAAACAATGGGCCTCTGGCTTTTGAAATCCCAGGGAGGAGTGTAGCCATCACCACGGTTCACAGCAGTGTCTCCTGACCACATTGCAACGAGAGGAGCCGGGGTCCCCGGCTGCATTTCCCAGCAGAGAAACTGCCGTCACCTTCCTCATGAATTTCCCTAAAAACTACTTCCTTTCTGTCTGAGCATGTGTGTCTTTTGTGTATGACTGGGACATATTTGTCGGTCAAAATGTTTCCCAGTGGGACACAAAGTTATAGAATGTTTGCCTTTAGAAAGGACTGTTGAAATAACTTAATTGAGTGAGTCCCAAAGCACAGGATGCAGCTCACTCGGGGGTGACAAGGTGCTTGCAGGGAGGACATAGACCCAGCGTTAAATAACAGTGAGTCACACAGTGGGAGAGTATTCTCCTTTCAGTTCTCCTCCCATCTTCTGCTTGGTTTGGGAGGAGTCTCAGTTTGAGGCTGCCATGTCTCTGCCTCTCTGGTTCTTCCTCGTCTGCCTTCCAAGTAGAGAAGCCTCTGCCTCAGGCTCTCCAGACCATCCCCTCTATCATCAGGTAAATAACGAGGCTTTAT
The DNA here is from genome assembly GCA_028533065.1 of Trachops cirrhosus. NCBI lineage: Eukaryota > Metazoa > Chordata > Mammalia > Chiroptera > Phyllostomidae > Trachops > Trachops cirrhosus. The sequence continues at coordinate 129,244,988 of CM052542.1, forward strand.
TTGCATTCACTGATTGTATGGTCACCTGCCATTCATGATGTGACAGCAATTCCTTATTTGCAACCACGATAGAACATTTCCTTTTAAAATACATTTTTAAATGTGAGTTAATTTAAATAAAAATATTAAACAACCTAGAATATGGATATATTCACATTGCAAAATTTGTGAAGGTGATACACAAATTAGTGAGGCGTGGCTCCTGATTTTACTGGTGTGAAAAAATTGATTCCTGGGACCTGATAAGGAAACTGAGGCCCACAGCCACGTGTTTGGTTGATAGTGAATCTGGGAGAACCCAGAGCTGTTAACTCTGGCTCAACGGTGGCTGGAAAACAATATGGAATTTCCTCAAAAAGTTAAAAAAAATGGAACTTCTTTTTGACCCAGTGATTCCACAGCTGAGATTATACCCTACGAATCCCGAATCATCAATTCAAAAGAACTTAAACACCCCTGTGTTCATAGCAGCGCTATTTACAATAGCCAATAGTCAAGTGCTAGAAACAACCTAAGTGCCCATCAATAAGTGAGTGGATCAGAGAAGTGTGGTACATTTACACAATGAAATACTAGGCAGCAGGAAGAAAAAAGGAACCCCTTCCTATCTTTTGCAATAGCATAGATGGAAATGGAGAATATTATGCTAATAAAACAAGCCAGTTAGTGAAAGACAAATGCCATATGATCTCACCTTTAAGAGGAATCTAATGAACAAAATAAATTAATGAACAAAATAGACCCAGAGGCATGGAAACAGGGGACAGACCGACAGCGGCCAGATGGGAGAGGAGAAGGGGAAAGGGAAGAATGGTGGAAAGAAGGGGAAGGGATTAGTCGAAGAACATGTATGAGTGACTCATGGAAATGGACCACAGTGTGTGGATGGACTGTGGGAGCAGGGGGAGGGTGGGTGAAGGAGGGCAAAGGGGGAAAATTGGGACAACTGTAATATAATAACAATCAAAAATTTTTTAAAAAATCCTGGTTCAATGCTGCTCCATCATTCCGCTAGAATTACAGTAACATAAAAAAGGGACATACTGGGTCTCAGCGTGCTCGGACACCCTAAGCAGAACTACCACACCTACTGGACAAGTGGAGTGACTGCTGTAGCATTTTAACAGTGCCTTCCTTCTTTGTAAATCTTCTAGGTTACAAGTGAACATTTATGCCTACATTTCAGAAATGAGATCACAAAGTGAATTTATGGTGAGCAACCGAATATTTTGCTTCAATAGTTCACCTATAAGAAAATATAAAAAATGCTTTAAAATTAAGCAGCGATCTCCAGGTAGCATAAAGCATAATTACATCAAACATTATAACAGTACTTTTTTCTGGGGGGGGAGAACTGACAACTTCCTAGTCATTTAATTCTCTAATAAGAACGAAGGCAGAATGCTATCTTCTGCTAGGAGATTAATCCAACCATAGGAAAGAATTACCTCCCACTCACTAAGCACATCATGCAGTGGTTTTGTCACATGGAACAGAGCTGATACACATTTCACTCCTGGGAGAATACTGTGTTTTCAAATGAGAATAAATGCTCATAAGATACCATTTTTCTTCTCCCTTTAAGATTATTCTTTCCAGCTGGTTGATTGATTGATCACCAGAGATCTTTTGATTGACTGATTACCAGTCACAGGGGGCCAGATAGGATCACAATGAACACAACATTGATATGCCTTGTCTAAGTTTCAGTTTTAACCAACCAATAATGGATATGATTTATTGAGCAGGTGGTAGTTACTGTGTAGAGGAAACTGGGCTAAACACTTTGCATGCATTATTTCACTTAATCTTCTTAACATCCCTGTGATCCCTACTTTACATATAAGGAAGCTTAGAAAAGTTAAGTTCCTGCTCAACAGCTCAAATTAGTAAGTGGCTGAAACAGGATTTGAATATCTTTCTGACTCCTAAAAGCAAAAGGTTAACCGTAGACTGAACTGAGAAATTGACATGCCGGTGCAACCCTCCATGCCGGATGGGGGTGAGACACAGTCGGCTCAGAGCGAATCATAATTTACTCCCAGCTCCTGCAGGCGGCCTATTTCCTTCTAAACATTCACCAGGTTGATAATGGCAGCAGTCAAGATAATAAAAGATTTTTTTAAGTCAATATTTTAAAAGAAGGAAAACTGATAATTTTGACAGTAATATTCCCTGATGCAACAATTTTTAATAAAAATATAGTTATTTAAAGTTATAGAATAAATAATGAGTAAAATACCTATTTAACTGCAATAGTTTTCTTATTATAGCTGTAAAAAAATTACCACAAACTTAGCAGCTTAAAACAAAACAGACTTGTTTTCTTAGAGCTCTGGAGGTCAGAAATCCAAAAGCGGTCCCATTGGGTTAAAGTCACGATGTTGTCAGGGTTGGTCCTTCTGGAAGCTCTCAGGGAGAACTTGTCTCCTTGCCTCCTCAGCTTCCCTTGGCCTGTGACCCCTTCCTTGCATCATCCCCGCCTCCCACGTCCATCATCACATTGACTGTGGACTTTGGGCCTTTTGCCCCACTTTGCAGGATCCTTGTGATTACTTTGGGTCCACCTGAGGAATCCAACCTTCCCATCTCAAGACCCTTAACTTAATCACATCAGTAAAGTCCCTTTTGCTACATAAGATAATAATATTCACCAGTTCTGGGGATCAGAACATCAACATCTTTGGAGCTATTATTCTGTCTACCACAATTACCATCATTTATTTTTTCAAGAAAAAATTTTAAGATTAGCTGGAAAGGAGGCTAACCATTACTGTAATCACCTGTATCCAATTTCCAATTAACTTGAGGTTTTCCAGAGCTTACTTTCATGGGTAAGTAATGACTTGTTCTTTCAGTTGGAAGCTCCCTGGGGCATGTGGGCACAGGGACAGTGGCATTGCTGTGGGTCGCCGCGCAGCTTGGATGAGCATCTGTGCAGGAACCATTGTGTGAAGTTATATTTAAAAATCTTTGCTTCCAAATGTTCAGAACAAGGCCAGGTCTCCAGTAAAAAGTGGCCTTAAGTCTAGTGCAGAAAAAGAGAGAGAGATTATAAAATGCAGAGGATGGTTCAATTAATTCATTTAATGTTAACTTCTCATTACTAATGAATGAGGAAGCAAAAGCATTAAAGGGGGAAAGAAAGGAAAACCTGCAGCCTCTTGACTGATTGTTGAATCAGTTAATCACATGCTGATTAGAAATGTATCTACCAAGAAAATATGTCTCCATATTCCCGTGAGTTTTCTAACCATGGAAAATAAGGAAAGCAAAGTGCTAAGATCCCCCTTTGAATGGTGCTGGACATCAAAATAAAATAAATAAATGAAAGGCATCTTAGTGCTCTGGTTCTCTCCTTTCTTTCTTCTTGGTTAGAAGGGAAAACCTTAGTAAAATCTGAGTAAGGCAAGCACATGCAGAGACCAATTTGTGTTTGTTTTGTCTCTGGCTTGAACTGGCAATTGGAGAACATTTACTCACAGTAATGCCCAGAGGAGAGATGCAGTCTTCTATCTTCATCTGATAGGAAAAGAACCGCACAACTGTTGATAAAGACACAGCTATGCATTTTGAAAGTTCAAATTGAGAATCAAGTGAAATTGACAGTACATTTGTAAGGAGAGTAATACAATTCTAGAAAGTCATGTTTACCTAAGTGTTTCTTTTGTCAGGCTTGTTTCTAATAGCATTTCAATGCATCTCCTAGGAGGGCATTAAGTAATACCTAATGCTTCTTTATTAAAAAGCTGTAATATAGCTTATTTTAAAAAATAATCAAATGTGCAAATATGTGTAAAATGCTTTGAAACAACTAGTCATACCTAATAAAATATTCTTATTACCTCATTAGAGTTCCTTTATATTAGTAAGGAGAGAGAGAGAACATAACTTTTAGGCTAGAAGTTCCTAAAGCTGGCTGCAATGCTTCTCAAACTTCAGCACACATACAAAGTACCCAAGGATCCTGTTAAATGCAAATTCTGATCCATGAATCTGGGGAGGGAGATTCATAGATTTCTTGCAAGCCCTTAAGTGATGTCAAAGTTGCTAGTCTTCCCCTCTTCAGTAGTGATGTCACTGAGAAATTTATAAAATTACATATTACCAGGTACCACCCAAGAAACCTTCCCAAAGACGTTTAATGTTTAAAAGCCTCCTCCGATTTTGTCTATCCTACCAGCGCTACATTGATTGAATGAACTGAGTTGGCACAATGGTTACAATTTAAATGCCTGCTGGGGCATGTGGTTACATAAATGCTTGAATTGGATTTACTTTAAAGTGGGTACTAAGCTGTTTGGCCTGGAACTAAGCTTCAGACCAGCCTTAATCACATGACTTTTAACATGCTTTGCAGCCATAACACAACAGCAAACAAATTCTGTCACAGGCCACCAGTTTATATAATCTCTGAGCCTTGAGTCGGCAGTCTTAACATTATGGAGGCCATGAGTACTATGAAAATTTGATGTAAATTATGGGGCATCTACCCCCAGAAAAATCTACAAACACACATGCACACATTTCATAAACAATTTCAGGAAATTGTGGATTTTGTAGTCCATCCATGGATTCCTGAAGAGTTCATGAATCTCAGGCTAAGAATCCACAGTCCAGGTACTATGTCTTGTGAATACCATCTGTTTCACTGATGGAATACATACTGGTTTTAAATCTTACCTTGGTATCATTTTGACTCCTCTAGGCCAGTCCCAGAATCTATCCCTAAAACTAGCCACAGCACCTGGCAGAGGGCTCTTCTCCTTTTCTTCCCAAAGACCTCCTTCCCAGGTGCTCTCTATGGTACTGGCCTCTGAGCCTGACTTCAAGCTGTGCTGCCTGTCTCTTTTTTCCATCCTGTCCGGGCTTGCTCCCTGGTTATGGGTAAGCTGCTAAAAAGTCTCTCTTCTGCCAGTACCAGACTGTTTTGATTACTGTGGCCTTGTAATATGGTTTGATATCAGGTATTGTGATCCCTCCAACTTTGTTCTTTCTCAAAATTCCTGCAGCTATTCGGGGTATTTATGGTTCCATGTAAATTTTTGAGATGTTTGTTCTATATCTGTGAAATATCTCATTGGTATTTTAATAGGGATTTCATTGAATCTATAAATTGCTTTGGGTGGTATGAACATTTTGATGATGTTAATTCTTCCAATCCATGAACATGGTACATGTTTCCATTTATTGCTTCTTCTTTAATTTCTTTCTTCAATGTTGTGTAGTTTTCTGAGTACAGGTCTTTTACCTCCTTGGTTAGGTTTATTCCTAGGTACTTTATTTATCTTGTTGCTATAGCAAATGGGATTTTTTTCTTGATTTCTGTTTCTCACATTTCATTGTTGGTGTACAAAAATGCCTCAGAAAACTAAAAATGGAATTGCCTTTTGACCTGGCAATTCCACTGCGGGATTACACCCTAAGAACCCTGAAACACCAATCCAAAAGAACCTATGCACCCCAATGTTCATAGCAGCAAAATTTACAATAGCCAAGTGCTGGAAGTAACCTAAGTGCCCAGCAGTAAATGAGTGTATCAGAAAACTATGGTACATTTACACGATGGAATTCTATGCAGCAGAAAGAAGGAAGGAGCTCCTACCCTTGGCGACAAAATGGATGGAACTGGAGAGCATTATGCTAAGTGAAATAAGCCAAGTGGTGAAAGACAAATACCATATGATCTCACCTTTAACAGGACCCTAATCAACAAAACAAACAAACAAGCAAAATATAGCCAGAGACATTGAAATAAAGAACAAACTGACAGTAACCAGAGGGGAGGGGGAAAGGGATAATGGGAGAAAACAGGGGAAGGGTCATCAGGGAACATGTATAAAGGACCCATGGACAAAGTCAAAGGGTGAAGGATCAAGGGTGGGAGGCAGGGGGAATGGAGATAACTGTACTTGGATGACAATTAAAGTATATAAAGAATAAAATAAAAAGTCTCCCTTCAATTGTACTTGTCCCTTCTGAGGCCATGCCTCTACTTTTCAAGCCCCTTTTCCAATCTCCTAACTTTAATCAGAAATTATTACATAAAATACTAAGTGATCAAATGAGATTTTGAATAAATTAAGTAAAATACTTTCCTTTTCCAAGAATACTCTTTAACATGCCAAGAAAGATCTTATGCCTCTAAGCTTGCAGTTTCATCTGTCTTAAAAGCACTCTGCATAAGGTGAGAGTGGACATTGCAGTCTTGAACCTGAAATCTGCAAAGCAGGGCAACTGGCTGGAAACTCAACCAGGATTTCAGGTTGCCATTTTCAGGCAGAATTCCTTCTTTGAAACACCTTGGTTTTTGCTCCTAAGGCATTCAACTAATTGGATGAACACAAACACATTTTAGAAGGTATTCTTGACTTAAAGTCAACTGAGTGTAAATGATCATTACATCCACAGATACCTTTACAACATCTAGCCCAGTGTTTGACCAAACACCTGGGTGCCATCACCAAGCCAAGTCGACAAAATTAACTATCACATATAACACATCAAATTGGGAAAGATGGTGCGAAAGTAGCGCTCAAAGGGGAATTATGGCTCTAACTGCCTACATACACAAAGAAGAAAGATCAAAATCTAATAATGTTCTACCTGAAAAATAAGCTTTTAAAAAGAGCAAAGTAACCCCAAAGTAAGCAGAAGGAAGGAAATAATAAAAGCAGAATTTAATGAAATAAAAATGAACAGGCAATAGAGAAAATTAACATTTTAAAGATGCTTTGCTTTTTTGAGGCTGTCAATAATATTGAGAAATCTCTATCTAGACTGATCAGAAATAAAAAAGAGAGAACAAAAATCACCTGTAATAAGAACACAAGGGAGGGCTCTACTAAAAATATTAAAAGGATAAAAGAAAATTACATACAACTTTGTAACAACAAATTTAACAACTAAGATGAAATGGACAACTTCTTGAAAAGCACAATTTACCAATGTTGAGTGAAAGAAATCAAGCAAAAAAGGGTACATTCTGTGTGATTCCATCTATTTAAAGCAGAAAAACTTTAAGGAGAAACCAATCATGCTATTACCAAACAATAGAGTGGTTACTTTTAAGAGTGGTAGGAACTGGGAAGGGAAAGAGAGAGGCTTGTGTGGTCCTTATAATGAATTTTATTTCTTGAAGTGGGTGCTGGTTTCATAGTTCTGTTCATACAAAGAACATTTTTCAACAGAAATTATATTTTCATTTATATATTTCAATATAAATTTTAAAATATAAAAATTAAAAAAACATAGCTACAGACATTGCATTTTCTATTCTCTGAGCAATTAATAGTAGAACTATTCATATTTTATTTGCCATGTCCTTGGGAATCCTGTACCATGGCATCAGACAGTCGCATCTCTGTTCTTGAACTCTATTCATCCCTATCAGTGATAAATACCAGCGCCCGTACCACCACCACCGACAGCCGCAGGAGCGCTGTAGACCCCTTGACGGACATCTAATGATAGTGAGCCACTGCTCTATTCAGAGAACATCTTCTGGATATTCTAAACTTATTTATTCACACACCCACCAGCACCAGCACCACCACCACCATCCCCAACTCTACCAAGGAAAAGAACAGAAACTAGATTGTAGCTATCAAAAGTAGTATTCTTTGCCATGTGTTTGTCTATGTTCCCCTCTTGCCACTGTTATGGAGAATGATGCTTGTTCTGACATAATTTGGGGGCAACAATTGCCTTTTTGAGCAAGCCTAATTGACAAATGCATTTGCAAATTCAGGCCATGCCCAGACGGTCATGATTCTGGGGTAAAGTGGAACATTTTACCCCAAATCTGAAACAAATGTTTGCCTCTCCAGGTCAAGTTCTTACAGGCTCCAGCCCTCTCTGTTGAAATCCTCATCTCAATCCCAGGAATCCTACTGGGAAAATACAGGGAGGGAAACCCGGCGGTCTACACGTGCCAGTCAGCCCGAACTCTCCCCGATGGAAGACAAAGCTTATCTGAAGAACGCATCAGATCCTACTGACAGATACCAAGGCATCTGTAGTTACAAAAAAATGATTTAAAAAATAGCTCCAATTATATCTTTATTGCATCCATGTTCCTTGAAAATATAACTTAGCAGCTATCCCATCAAAATAATGAGTCTCTTTTTTCATCCCTTGAATCCAGGCCAGTCTTGTGATTTACTTTGGCAAATAGAACATGGAGAAAGTGATACTGATTCTGAGGCTAAGTCTCAAGAAGCATGTGTGCTTCCTCCTTTTTCCTGAAACACTGCCACCACCTTATGAGCAAAGCTAAGATGGCCCTCTGGATGCAAGTTCAGTTGAAAGCCAGCCCTGTCCTAGACCAGCCTACAGCCAGCTGATCCGATCCACATACGTGTGAGTGAGCCTGGTCAAGATAAGCAGAGTGGCTTATCCAACCCACAGCTGATCAGAGATACAGAATGAGCCCATAGGAGTCCAGAACTGCCCACAGACTCAGGAACTAAATAAATTAGGCCACAAGATTTGAGATGGTCTGTTGTACCATTAGGCAGTAGATAACTGAAACAGAAATAGATGAGGGTTTGCATATTGCCATTATCAGAGACAGATATTGGGAAGAGAGTTGGTCTATATATTCAGGCTCAAGAGCTGCAGATCCTAAGAGGAACTCTCTGGATGATGCCTTTAATCTTTCTATGGCTGTTTCTTACCCAGCTCAGAACACCCGAATGCCAATTTTATGGATAAAAGTAAAGATAAAAATATAAACTAAGATTCAGAAGTACCAGTTCTTTTCTTTACTATATTTGCTAGTATCACATCAAAAATTTCTTTAAACAGTTTCATTACAATAAGCATATTAAAAGCTAGTATTTGTGTAATTACTATAGACAGATAATTATGCTAAACACTTTACATAAATTTTTTTCTTCTAATCTGAGGAAATGATGGTTTTTCAGAGTCACACAGGAAATAGTACATGAATGTTAAGCCTTCTGACATAAGAGTCCATGTCCTACATTTCGTGATATTCTACTTCCTCCTACGATGGTGAGACACAGAGCTGTAACTTACACAAGGCTGGAATCCTAAAGTCAGAACACTACGCCAATAATAACTACAGTCCAAATCATCCTTGAATATATCTGTCCATAAATTACAACACCAGCTGTCAGGAAGTCCACCCAAGATGGTTTTTTCCTACAACATTGAACATACAGCTAGAGTTGAGGAAGGAGAGAGGTCAGGGTAAATAGGTAGACTGTGTTTCAGAGTTCATGTTAAATTTAAACAACTAGATTCACGGCCATGTATTTTCTACATGGTTGGATGCCCACATTATGAGAGATATATGAGATCTGAATCCACCGAGTAACCACCAGACCCACCTCTTCCATCTCATTTCCCCTTTGGCCCATAAGCCAGGCTGACAGATGGAATCACTTACAATATTAAAATTCTCTTTCTCTATCTCTGTCTTCTTTCATTGCCAAGTGTTTAAACACTTAAATTCACAAAAGTTAAATATGTATCTAATGCAACTCCACTAACACTGGTTTGGGAAAGCACAGCATGCCTCAATTCCAGAGTAATCAGGGAAGTAGGAGTTGTGTGCAGTACTGAAAAGGATGTTAGACTAGGAGGCAGGGATCTCTGGTCTGGTTCTTGATCCGGTGCTAACATGGCATGTGACCAAGGCTACGTGACCTTGCTGTGTGTCAAAATCCATTTGACATCTCTGGAGCTAAGTTTCTTCACCTGTAAAATGATTTCTGATTCTGAGAAATATGCCTTAACTTTTTTATACCAAGACCATATAACCTCACTTATAGCTGGAATCTAATGAACAAAACTAACAAGAAAAATAGAGCCAGAGATAGGGAAACATGGAACAGACTGACAGCTGTAGGAGGGGAGGAGAAGGGGGAGGAGAGTGGAAGGAAGGGGAAGGGACTAGTCAGAGAACATGCATGAATGACCCACGGACATGGACAACAGAGGGGATTGATTATGGGAGTGGGAGGTGGGCTGGGTGGAGGGGGGCCAGAAGGAAAAAATGGGGACAACTGTCATAGAACCAACAATAAAAAAGAGATAAAACCTACCAAGTAGAAGGTAACTGCTTCCAGAAAATCAAAAAGGGTGAACAAGGGCAGGGTAGATGCTAGGCTCCAGTTCCCTGGAGATCAACTAACTCCCAGGAGCTCTCCTGGATGCTTGCTCAGACCTAGGCTTCCCGCAGCCGCCCTCAGCTGCCTGCTGCACTCACGGGCGCTGTGATGTCCGGGACCCAGGATATCACAATCTTGAGCTCCGACCTTAGTTCTTTCCCTCATTACCAGTGTAAATCTTGGTAGCGTAAATCTCTGATCTAAACTTTCTCTAATTTCCATTTCCTCATGCATGCAATAGAACTAATAATACACACCTACATGCATACACACATACTACATAGTAGAAACAAATATATATGTTAGGCCCAGATATGTTGTGCCCTTGGGTATTACTTAAACATTCTATAAGCAACAAAAACAGAAAACTACTAACTTAAGCAAAAAATTAATTAATTAATTAATTAATTAAAATAATACTGCATGAGCTCAAAATACTGGAGAAAGAGCAACCAGGCCTTGGGAGGACTGCACCGAGGGCCGATTTGGGCATCTCCAGAGCAGGGCGAGTATTCCTGCATGGGTCTTTCTTTGCCCCGTCTGCCTTCTGTGTCAAGATATAAATTGCTGGGAGAGAAACCTAACTGGCCTAGCCTGGATCACATGACACCATCCACAACCAGCGGAAAAGAGCTGTGAGAGGGAAAACCCCATTCAGGCCACGTGGAGTGAAGAGTGGTGAGCACCCCAAAGGAAGGAGGTGCTGTTACTAGAACAAGGGAAGGGATGCTGGGCAGAGAGACACCAGATTCCATGCCCAGTCCTGAGAGTGACCACCAATGTCACATAAAGGTTACATCCTTTTAAAAAGTCATTATTGGTTGTGTTTTGTTGTAACAGCCTACCCAATGATATCACTTCCTTAGTCATGTCTTTGTCAGGACCTTTCCTGCTACCTTACTGGCCTGCCTGGTGGGCCTTTTCTGGTTCCAGCTAGAGTTTCCCATTGGAGTGTGGCTGAGTCCAGTGACCTTTAGGGGCAAAGCTCTTTGTGCAGGTGAACTGGGCCATAAAACGTCATTATCCAGTGGGCAGGCCCCGGTGCCTCAAACACAGAATGTTTGGGTTTTCTCAGTAACACAACCACACAAATTCCACATAATTGATGAATCAATAAGTTAAAAAGCTTATCTTCACCCAGAAACAATGCCAAGAAACTCAGAAACCACAGCAGGAACCTAGCCTCTCCCTTCCTGAACTCCCTCCCTCCATGAACTCACTTAAGCGGTTTGAGTAGTCGTCACAGGCTTAGTCTTGTCTTCTAAGCCCTCTGACATCAGGTCAGACAGTAACACCAACACTGTATTTAGCCATGAGGGAATTAGAAATCAGGGAAGTTGGGGGCAAAACAGACAGACCAGGATGAATAGTGCAGTCTGTTCTTTGTTTGTAATTTTTCTTAGCAAATGGAGGAGATGCTTTGTCTATATATTTAGGCTCAAGGGCTGCAAATCCTAACATGAACTTTCTGGGTGATGTCTTTAATCTTTCTATGGCCTTTTCTTACCCAGCACGAAACACCTGGATGCAAATGCACACTTGCAGCCCACAAGCAGGGAAATGGAACTTGGTCTAATTCAGTTTTCAGCATAACAGAACCACTAGAAATCGAGATAACTGGGTTCTAATGTAACAACCCACTGCCACCTACCTTGAGGAGAGCACTTCCTCTTCCCGGTCTCAGTTTTCTCATCTTTTAAGTGAGGATGCTGAACAGCATGTTTCAAGGTCCCTTCCTTCCTCTTTTGATGTGCAGTGAAGCTCGGGTCAAAGGGATTCTGAGGAATGAATGCTTCCGGTGATAAGATACCCAAGCTTCTCCTGGGTAGGAAACATGCAAAATTAAAAGACTCCATTTACTCACCTTGATTTAGCTGGGCTTGGAGAGCTAAAAAGAGCACCTGTTAATGTTATTATGAACTCTGGAATATTCTTTATGGACACTGGTTTACAATATTTGAGGTGACAATAAGAGCCAGGGGTTACCAAACTTTTTCTGTAATAGGTCAAGTGATACACATTTTAGGCTACATAGCCCTTGCCACGATTTCTCAACTCTGCCTTTCTGGTATGAAAGCAGACACAGACGATACTTAAACGAACACACGTGGATGTGTTCCATTACAAAAATAAGTGGTGTGGGCCTGACCCATGGGCTGCAGTTCGCTGACTCCTGATGTAAACGATGCATTAAGAAACACGCAACCTTATCCTCACACACACTTAACAGAGATGCAAGGCCTGATAGAGTTTACCAAGTGAGTCTGGGAATGTTCCAAAGCCATAAAGTAATTTGGAATAATAATAGCAACATAAAGGTTGCTGAAATATGAGCCGCAAAATATAGGTTGAAGCCAAATTCCACTATTTAATAAATGGCAAGTTGCTTAACCTCTACAAATCTCAGTACGTTCATTGTCAAATTTAAAAAAGTTGTACATGCTGTTTCTAAAAGGAATAACAATAGTAACAGTTAACATTATTATAAAATATAAAATGCTCCTTTCCCATGTATCATCATAGTTAATGCTTTAAAGCAAAAACCCAAACCTTAGAGTCTCCCTGACGTGGTAGGTGCTATCTAGCTCCAATACTCGAGCATGCAGATGCCAGTAGCTCTGTTTTCTGGGTAAAACCCCGAAGGTCATGTGTCATGTGAAGAGTAAAAGCAGGATGAAACCATCCTGAAAAGTGCACAGTGCTGCACGAGCAACAATAATCCAAGATAAAGAAAAAAAATATTTCCTGTCTTCCCATAGGTTGATGTAGTGAATTTTCATCATGATATCTAAAATCCAATTCCAGATCCAACACCTGCTGCTGTGTGCAGTCAGCCTCCAGCCATAAGAAGCTTGTGATCCACATATAGGGCCTGAATTTGCCCGTAAGGAGAAGTTGAAGAATCTCTCTCTATTGCCTCATCCTCCCTAATAGCATATCCAGAAAAACAGAGTTGCCACTATATTCATGGACATGGTAGTTACATAGTGCAGAGATACAGGCATGTTTCCTATCTGTGCCAATAGTTTATGTGGAGGGATTTGGGGTGGGTGGGTGGGTGGATTCTCAGTCTGGCATCTGCCATCGCCCAGCTTGCTTGCAGGTGAGAAGGCTGTGAGCGTTCTCACTTGCCTGAGCCTGTGTAAAGACAAGGATGACAGGTGCGGAGCAAGTATCTTCCCACGCTTTAAACTGGATAATCAGACTCAAAGATACACACGCAGAATATCATTTCCAAGTGTTTGAAGTCATCCCAGTCATTACCTTTAAACATCCTACATTTTCAGAGAGTAAAGCTCACGATTATTGAATTCCATGTGCAGAGAACTTGGTACAGAACAACTTGACACTTGCATAATCTTTTGGTTTTTTGACATATTTTTCTACTGTTAAAGGGAGCATTGTCTTAATATAGGAAACTGGAAAAAACACAGAAATAATAATTGATGAGATAAGAGTAATCTATAATTCCATAAGGCTACCTTATTCCATGAAATAGCTATTAATGTGGCAATTTATTTTCAAAGATGGCCACAACCATCCCTCCCCTCCCACATGCCCTTTGCAATGTGACTCAGCCACTCCCTGCATCTAGAGATAGAGTTTGATTTTCCCTCCCCTGGAATCTGGGCTAACACTGCAGGTTGCTTTGCCAGTAGAATGTGGCAGAAGTGACACTGTACAAATAATGATGCAGGGCTTTAAGAGGACCTATAGCTTTTGTTTTTTCCTGCTTGGAGCCCTGAGTCTCCATAGTTTTCAAAAAAGTCTTCTCAAATAAACTAGATAAGATCCAGTGTTTTATAACAGCACATATGTGCAAGCTGCAATTAAAAATCACTCATATTAAGAACAGAGAAGATCTCAACCAAATGAAAAAAGAAAATCACCAGGTGCCAATGCAAAGATGATACAAATGTTGGAATTATCGGACCAGGATTTTAAAGCAGCCATCATAAAAATGTTTCAATGAGCATATAAATGTGCTTGAACCAAGTGAAAATATAGAAAGTCACAGAAAAAGACAAAAGACAAAGAAGAACCGGATGGAAATTTTAGAACTAAAACACACCATAAATGAAATTAAAAACTCAGTGGATGGGCTCAACAGCAGAATGAAGAAGGCAGAAAAAAACAATCAGTAAAAATCTATTGTTAAAAATTAAGCAATAGAAATTTCCCAACCTGAACAACAGAAAGAAAACACAGAAAAAAATAAGTAAACAGCCATAGGTATGCGGGACTATAATAAAAGATGGACATTCATGTCACTGAAGTCCAGGAAAACTGAAGAAAGAGAGTGGGCTGAAAAAGTAGTCGAAAAAAGCAGAGCTAAAATTTTCCTATATTTGGCGAGACATAAACTTACCAATTCAAGAAACTGAAAGAAACCCATATAGGATAAACCTAAAGAAATCTATGTTGAGCTATATGATGGTTAAACTTCTGAAAACTAAAGACAAAAAAAAAAGCTTGGAAGCAGCCCGAGAGAAACGCTGCATTACCTATAGGGGAAAACCAATTTGAATGAATCAGACTTCTCATCAGAATCAGTGAAAACCAGAAGGAAGTGGCACCACATTTTTCTAGTACTAAATGACAAGCACTATCAACATAAAGTTCAATAAATAGCAAAAATATCATTCACAAATAAAGGAGAAATCCAACTATTTTCAGAGGAAAAGTAACAAAAAAATTATCACCAGCAGACCTACTATAAAAGATCAGCTAAAGGAAATTTTTTAAACAGATGGAAAATGATAAAAAAAAATCTTGGAAAACCAGAATGAAAGAACACAGAAAAAGTCAAAAGTATGGATCAATGCAGTAACATTTTTGTCTACTCATAAGTTTCTTAAGTATGTCTGATGGTTGGAACAGAAAGTATAACAATGCCTGTTGTGGTTTTCACTGTGTGTAAGGAAACATTTAAGACAATTAGAGTGGGAAAGAGTAAAGGGAGAGTAAAGAGGCATCCACACTTCACTCAAAGTGCTAAATGTTGACACCCCGCAGACTGTGATTAGCATAACACCTAGAGCAATAAAAATATATATAAACCAAAAGAAATAGTCAAAGACACTATAGATAAATCAAAATTGAATTACAGTAACCTGCAGGAAGGCAAGGAAAAAAAGAAAGCAAATAATGAAAGAGAACAAACAGAAAACAGAATTTCTAAAAAAAAAAAATACAACTAGAGTAGCCCCCAAGCCTCCAGGGGTAAAATGGTTAAAGCCGATACTCTGGAACCAGCCTGCCGGGGTTAGATTCCTGGCTGCACCCCATTGGGCAAACTCCCCAGTTTCCCTGGGTCTCAGGTACTATGTCTGCGAACTGGAGATAATAATATCATTCACAAGATTTTGCTGAGCTTTAAATAAGTTAATATTTACTTACAACAGTGCCTGACAAATGGTAAATATGAAATATATGTTTCCCACATAATAAAATAAAATAATTAAATTGATTTCCCACTTAGGGGCAGGGGAACAATCAATTTTTCCTCTTTTTTGCCCTCATAAATTACACTATGACAAACATCCTTGTGCTTTAGGCTATTCCACATCTCTGACTATTTTTAGGATACAGAAGTCCTCTGAAAGATGTTTTGATGTTCCCATGCAGACACACTCCTTTTTCCTGACAGGATAAACTGCACCAGCTTCTGTAAGAAGTGGCTTTGACACAGAACTGAAATAACTAGAGTAGCTGAGGTTTTCACCATATTTGTTTTGGCACCACAAAAAATAGAGTGTAAGTCTCCATGGCAGGTGAGGTACAGAAACCCTGTTTATGGCTTTACACCAACAAATTCACCAGGGCAGCACAGTATCTTGGCTAAAAGCATGGACTCTGA
Organism: Trachops cirrhosus; assembly: GCA_028533065.1. NCBI lineage: Eukaryota > Metazoa > Chordata > Mammalia > Chiroptera > Phyllostomidae > Trachops > Trachops cirrhosus. The sequence continues at coordinate 129,260,987 of CM052542.1, forward strand.
AGTTAAATTACCTGAGTTCAAATTCCAGCTCTTTCATTTATTAGCTGTGCAAACTTGGGCACATTAATTAACCTCTCTGTGCTTCAGCTGCTTCCGCTCTAAATAGGGGGGAAATAACAGTATCACAGGCATGTTATAAGGATGAAATGAGTTCATGTACCTGATGTACTCGAGGACTTAAACCAAATAGAAAAGCTATGTGAAGCCTCCTTCATGATGACGTAAATTCATCCTGAAAGCAGGAAGACAAGAAAATGATCATGAAGCTCAGTGGGAAGTGGTGAGGAGTAAAGGGAAAACACCTCCCTCTCTCCTTATATATCAATGTTAGTGGCCAGGAGTGTTGTAATAGAGCCATTGGTTATGTGCCACCACTATCTGCAGCCCCTTGAACATGGCCTTCCCAATACACCATCTCTACAGGATGAGGAAAACAAAACTAAATAAAATAAAATAAAGGATGAATAAAACAAGTGATTTTGCATAAAGAATTTTTTTATCTGAGCTGCTCCTAGCTGCCTGCACCTGTGGGAGCTTAGCACATTTATCTGATGCAAACAAATTGGACTGTCCCATGGGGGCATCCGAAAGGCTCAACGAACCCTGGCTGTGTGGCTCAGTCGGATGGGGCTTTGTCCTGTACACAAAAGGGTGCGGGGGTTGGCCCTCATCAGGGAATATGCTTAGACGCGGAGTCGATGGCCTGTCATCGGGGTGCTTATGGCAGGCAACTGATCAGTGTTTCTCCCTCACACGGATGTTTCCCTCTCTTTCTAAAAGCAATAAAAAACATATTCTCAGGTGCGGAATAATAATAATAACAACAATGGCTCAATGAGTGCTTTGAAATCTTTGCAATTCAAAGGAGGCCTAAAAGGAACTACATGACTAAAGCAGTTTATTCTTATATTCCTATGGCTGTAAGTCAAAATATAAGATCATGTTGGGGAGATATTATTGGTTGTATTTTTAAATGGAGTTAAAAATAAACTGTTAAAATCTCTGTTATACTCTGGGCTTAGAGTAGATTCTATTTTGGGATATTATTACTCAGTACATAAACAGATTGTACCAAAATAAGTTGAGCAAGATTCCATCATTCCTTGCTACTAAAGAATAGCAGCTGGTTACTGCAAAAATGTCAGCTTCTTCTCTATTTTTCTGTTTCTCCTTTCCTCATTTATAATGGCTGATTTCACCCTGGAATCCAGAAATATGGCAGACAATAAAAGCATTAACCCTCCCATTTTAACCATCATCACAGTGGGATATTCAAAACCCAAAGGAATTACTCTCTAATGTTCAGGTTCGTGCACCATAGAAAATAAATAGGGAAGATGTTTGGGGCTGATACATACGTCCTCAACTCATATCCAATTAGTATGTTCACCATATCTACTGATTTGCTATTAAAGTTCCAATGTTAAATATTCTGGACTATTCTTAATATGCACTATCAAATTATCCAGGAAATTCCAATAACTGAGCTTTCTTATTGTGTCTTTCTTATAACCCATGAAAAGCCATGTGTCCTATTTTAAGGTGAAAAATATTAGGACCATGAGCCAAGGCAGCTCCTCTTGTTCACAACTGTTGAGTACCGTCTGCCCATTTCCAGGGCACAGCACTGGGGACTGGACTCGGTATCTTGGAGAATTCAGTCAGTGTTCCAAAGAAAACTTCAGGTTAGAAGCCTCTAATGATTTCTTAAGAATTTCTGCTCCAGTGTGATTTGGAAGCCTCATAGATTGAGAAGGAAATTTGGTGTAAACCAGAAGATTCTGACATTAGCAAATAAATGGAATGGAGGACTTTCAGCTAGGGACTGTTTAAATTGAACCCTATGGGGTGTCCAGCCTTTTGGCATCTCTGGGCCACGCTGGAAGAAGAAGAATTGTCTTGGGTCACACATTAAATACACAAACACTAACAAAAACTGATGAACAAAAGGGGTTTTAAGTAAATTTACGATTTTGTGTTGGGCCGCATTAATAGCCATCCTGGGCCGCAGGCAGCCCATGGGCCTCAGGTCGGACACCCTTTAGGGGACCAGCTGACTGCAGCAAGGCCCAAGTAATTGGAACAAAGACCAAAGAGGCACTCTGGCCTCTATAGCTTAAAGAGTGTGGACTCAGGAATCAGACAGCCTGGACTTAAATCCTTGTCTCCCACTTACTAGCTTTGTGACCCTAGTTTGGGAAAAAAAATCCTCTTTGATGATAACAGTATCATCCTGATAGAATTGTTGTAAGGATTAAATGAACTAAAACACCTAGAATAGTGCTTCTAAGATAGCATTTCCTATTTTAGTATTTGTATTATTGAGGCTGCTGTTAGCATGGTTGTGTTCATATTGAGAGAGATTTACAATGGATGCTCAGAAGACAAGAACCATTAGACTGTATTATGTGCTTACTATTCATGCAGTCCTGTGCTAAGCACTCAGTATCGATGATATAAAAACATAAGTGTAAATGAGGGAGAAGAGACAAATCTGCCATGCAGAAGGATTCCAGATGACTCAGCAAATACTAAAGCATAGCTCTCCACTCCCTGACTGTGGCCCACACACAGTGACTCTCTTCCAAAGAGCACAATATGGAAAGGGGTGAGGGGCACAACTTTCCAGGGCAGAAACCTGACAGACACTAACTCACCCGAAAGACCAAGTTCACTGAAACCCAAACTCTAGTCAACTCATGAGAAAAACATCAGACACATCAGAATGAAGGACATTCAACAAAATACTTGACCACTACTCTTCAAAATTCAAGGTATCAAAAACCAGCGATGTCTGAGAAACTCACAGCCAAGAGAAGTGTAAGCAGACACAGAAACTAAATGGAATGTGGTGGATTCTAGAACAATAATAACAAATGGCTCTCAGGTAAACACTAGAGAAGTCTGGATGAAGTATGGATCTAGTTAAAAATAATATATCATAGTGGCTTGTTCATTGTAACGAACACACTAAACTGACATAACAAATTAACAGCAGGGAACACTGGCGGTGGTGGTATATGAGAACTCTGTACTATCTTTGCAATTTTTTGAATAAATCTAAAACTGTTCTAAAGACTGAAGTTTATTTAGAAAAAGATATGGGTTTGGCTTGCAAGGCACTCCCAGAGTAATAGGGGAGACAAGTAATTAAACGATAAATTATATACAACCATGGAAGCATGTAAAATATGCAGAACCTGCACAAAACCCCATGGGATTAATTAAAAAGCTGAGGGTGGTAAAGCGAGGCATCAGGAGGGGGCCTTGTCTGAGCTGCAGTGTCAAAAATGAACCAGGAAGTGGGGAGGGTGGGCGTCCCACACAGAAGGATGTCTGCGTAAAGACTTGGGCATTATTCAGCCACTTGGGGCTGCTGGGGCATTAAGTATGAAGAGAAGGAGTGGCCAAACTGCGGACAGTCAGGGAGGAGCCTGATCAGAAAGGTCCTGGCAGCAGGACTAAGATCAGGATGAAGAACAGGACGAAGAGCTCCCTCACTGGGCCAGAGGGAGGCCGGCCCCTCAAAGCCATTTCCGGAAGGGATGACTGGCAGAGCAAAGCAGCTAACAGGCAGATTCCCTCTAAATTAAAACGCCTATCATTCCCCCACTGTCCGAAACGAAAGCCAGAACACACTGTACCTGACCCACTTTTAATTCCATTTATCTGCTAATGTCATTGGACTTGATTTATTGGTGTCTGATAGGCTCTTTCTAGAGAAAGATTCATGACTAGACAAAAAGAATTTAACATTGTTAGTTAAAAGGCTTTTCCTGGAATGGACAGAGCAAATATCAAAGGGACTCAGTCCTTAAGGCTTGGCATAGATGACAACGTGGGCCTGTATGCAGCCCACGTGAACCAGCACCAAGTCAGTGAAGGCGGGAAGTGGCAGGCGCTGGGCTGGGGTTGAGGGTGCAAATGCACTTTCATATGGGCTAGAACCGAGGGAAATGCCCTGCGTATTGAGCTCCAACCTGAACACAGGCCAGCAGCTTTAAAAGGCTATTAAAATAAGAAGACAACTCTCTATCACTTTTGCAGAGGTACCAGCCGACTGTCACGTTATTAAGAGCAGCTGAGTGGGCTATGTATTCAATTGTACATACTTAAATTTCTACTTGTGAAATCCATGAAGAACGGAATTTGTTCAACCAGCACTTGATTGTCACAATGATGGGGAGAAGCAGAAATACTAGCTGTCTTAAAACATGTGAGACAGTCCCTCCATGCCTCCTGCTTTTTTTGCATATTCCTCCTGAGAGCCAGCAGGAACGACACCTACGTATAATGACCAGAGCCTAGAGCATAACTCTGTTACATACAAACACAAGGTATCTTTTATCAGATATTAATTTTGCAGAAACTTAACCACCATGTAAGTCAAAGAAAGAGTTTGCAGTGTTTGAGATTTTTAAGACTTGTGCCCCATTTTGGGCAGTACCGTGGCTCGCCTCACAGCAGCACTGAAGGTGGTTTTGGGTCCCTGACCACTGGCCGTGCACTCGCAGTCTGGGACTTCACAGAGATGCCACAGAGAAGCAAGTGCCTGTACCTTCATTAGGTCTGCTACTGTGCTCACATTTTGAAAATGTACGAGTACATATTCAAACGCATATATCATTTTAGCAGAAATGACTCTTTTTATTTCTCCTTTATATGATCACTAAGATGTTATATTAATGTTCTTATTGTGTAATCAGTACTTCATTTTAGGATAGTAAAGAGGATGTTACAAAATGTTTGCTCTAATTAGGTGTTAGGGCTGACACCTACTGGAATTACAGTATCAGGTACAAACTAGGTGGCTGAGAAACAGGGAGGAAAGGCCCTCGAGGCTGCCCGCCTTTTCACCGTCTCCAAGGGGGAATAAATGGCACTGGGGGTTCCGTTGTTCCAGGGAGCTTCTGGGCTGAAACTGCAAGTGACACTGCTGGAGCAAATTCCTCAGGGCAGAAGCCCTAGTGAACTCCGGGAGTGTCTGGGATGGAGCTACTCTCGGGCCCAATTAAATGCAATGACACTAAACTCCAAACTCGCTTCAGAAATGTCAGGGGAAGTCTTATCTCCCTAGGATTCTGAGCCCCAGTCAGCAATGGGTTCTTTTTCGAATAATATCTCACACACAGAGAGAAGAGGAAGCCTACTTGAATTATTTTCTGTGAAAGGGCAGGGTAGCTGCTTACCTGATTTTCTTACACTGGACATCAGTGCCTTAGCTAGAATCATTAAGTAGATTTCCCTTGATGTGATAGGGTTTTTTTTTTCCACCTTTATGAAGTTTTGGTGAAGATGATGACATCAGTAAAGACAAATATGCTGGATATGATGCAAGTTGGTACACAGTGGACTAGAAAGATCCTGTTGGGTCTAATGTCAGTCTCCAGTGCTTCCTCACTAAGCAACAGGGAAACAGCCTTTTTAACCAGCATAGCCAGGGGGCCAGTTCTGACGCAGCCAGGCTCCCCCTTTGCATACCCCATAATGCTCTTGATCAACAGAGCCTCACTAAGGTTTTTGATTCTTACCTCCCAGTAGGGGACACTGTTCCCACAAAAGAGGACCTGAACAGACATCCAAATCAGTGATGTCTATCAATGCCCCACCAAAGTTGCAGGAAAGATTCCTCAGTGTGCAACGCCTGTTTCAGAAGATTCTGCACATGGACACTAGATGAGGGATCAGAGCTCCAAATATAATTTCTAGGGGTACTTATGATTTTACTAATTTGACAGCAACAAGATTTCTCCTTCCTTATGTTTGTCTGATTCAAATTGTGTTATTTCCCAAGAAAATTAAAATTACATTTTTAAAATATTTTTTCTCTTCTTTTCTGTTACTAAAAATATTCGAAGTTCAATACTTAAACTAGCAGAGGAAATCCGCATTGTACCCAAGCAGTGGGAATTTTCCATTTGAAGTGCTTTTCATGGAAGCACAGGGCTCCAAAAGCCATTTGTAGAAAGAGCCATAGGTCAGGTGTTGATCTCTTTAAGACTTCAAAAACTTTACAGCAGAATTTTTCTTTGAAGTTATTATACATAACGGCAAAAATAACAAAAACTCCACCACCAATACAATGCAATGCATTGGTCCTAAATATACTTCAGGTTCAGTGCTGAAGACATGTGGCCTATGACAGACAGCTCATGAGCAAATAACAATAACTCCATGACAGAAGTCTTATGCTCCCCAATTTCCAGACAAGTGAGCTGAAGTTCCAGGGTGTTAATTAGCTTTTTCAAACAGCTCAGAAGAAGAAGATTGGAATGCAGGACTGTCTAATATGAGTGTCATGGTCTTCATCACTGCCCCACGAGAGGCAACGTGGACCATGGATAGAGTATGAACCCCAGCACAAAACATGTCCCGAGCCACTGGCTGTGCGACCTGGAATAAGAATCTCACAGCTGTGCTTCTTTTCTCCAAGAGGCCACGGGCTGTCTGAATCGGTCAGAGGAAAGGAGAACTCCATGACAGAAGTCTTATGCTCCCCAATTTTCAGAGGAAGGGAGAAATAGGTGCAGAGGGCTGGCGGCCGGCAGCTGGGCTGGCTTGCGTGGTCTCTGAACCAGCCCTGGGAGTCACTGAAAGTCATAGAGCGGATAATCCCAGGTCCACGCTAACTGGGAAAGCTAGATGCACGCTTGAAGTATGATGGTGGCAACTAATTTATGGATTTACATTTGCAAGGCCAGTGCTCTAGACTCTGTGCGTTTCCCGGTCAGGACCTTTGTGCAGGGTGAGGAGTCGGGGCAGCTGCCCCGTCCAGCCAGTTTTTGCTGTCTTGAATGTGTGCAGTTATCGCTCTCTGAGCACAGCTGTGATTACCTAACCCTTTTGGATTTCACTGCTATTAGGTACTGGAAACTGCTGAGCGAGCAGCCTAAGCAAATCCAAAGAAAAAAATATAGAGATATATAATACATGTATAATCTATAATACTATGCTATCTATGATACTATATATATTAGCCTGATTACCAGCTGCTTATACACAAAAGTTAAACCTAGTTATATATCAGATTGAATATTCTGTACCCTGTGACTGAATTAATACAATGAATATAAAACACCCAGGAGAATAAAGTTAAAGGAATACAAATTTTATCGAATCAGAGTTCTTGAAAGAAAACATGATTAATAAGAGCTTGGTTCTTCTCCAGTTTTGCCACTAACTAGCTCTGTGAACTCTTTAAGACACAGTGAGATCTGTAAGCAACTTATGGGTCAGACAATTTCAATTATGGTATAGAGAGGCACTGATTTGCACAATATAACAAAATATTCAGATGTGCAATAACAAAACAAACAAAAGTCCTTTTCTTCTGCTACCTGATCTCATATTTGTGGGGCTCTCATTCCCACCCATGATGGCAAAAAAATACTTAAGTTGGACAATTCAGAGTAATTTAGTCTCAAATTTTAAAAAGCCTCCTTCAGTGTTGTAGCAATTTCTTTTGAACAGTTAATTTCAAACTCCCTCTCAGAGCAGTTTGCTCTTTCCTCAATTTTCATGTCCTCGTATTCCCTCCTTCTTCACAGGATAGTGCCTGAGTAGGAAGGGAGTTTACAATGGATCCTCTCCTTGGTAGGGCTGGACCATCTGATCTACCTACTCTTCTTTCTTCACTGTTCTACGGTGAAGTGTTGCTGGTGCACACAGGTACCTAGGCACTCTCTACTGGTGTCTGCGGAGATGCAGCTAATCCTGGTGATTTAGGATGTCCTGCGGGTCATGCTCTTCAATCTCCTAAAGCCAGTGGTCAGAAGAGTTCATGAAATAAATGTCTGGTGGAGTGCAAGACAGACAATTTCCAACTACTCCCATGACATCAATAACCATCTACAGTAGATGACGCAACACGTTTTATCTCCAGTACAGACTATTCTTTGAGCATCTGACATAGGTAGCCAACTACTATTTCACATTTCCATTATGGTGTCTGAAAGGCACCCCAAATTGAATATGCTCAACTAAATTTATCTCAATGCACTCAAATATGACTATTAGTGCTCCTTAAAACAGTAAGTGCAACTACCCGCTATTAAAGCTAGAAATGTACAGTTCATCCTTAAAAGCCCCTCTCCCTCAGCCTTTATATAATCCATCAACAGGTCCTAATGCCATGACCTCCAGAATACCTCACAGACCTGCCCCCTTTCTCTATCTTTGCTGCCACCTCCTAGTCCAAGCCACCATTGACTCTCATTTGGATGCAATTGCCTTTTGACTGGTGTACCTGTACCCACTCTGGCTTTCTTCTACTCCATTTTCTCCTCTTCAACCGAAGTGATATTTGCTAAGTATCAGCATGCATGTGCCTGCGCGCACACACACAAACCTCTTAAAACTCTAGCTGGTTTCCCAGTGCTCCAATGTAAAGACCAAAATATGTAACATGGCTCTCAGAATCCTGGGTCATCTGGTCCCCACTTGCCCCCACTTACCCCCACAGCCTCCCCTTGCACACTCCTCATCACTCTCTGAGTTCCAGTGACACTGACCTGATTTCAGTCCCTCAATCTGACAGGCTTCCTTCTGACACAGGACCTTTGTGCATGCTATTCTCTCCATCTGGAAGAGTGCCTGTCCCCCCAAACTCTCCTTTCCTTGGCTAACAGAAATCCCCCTTCTGACCTCACTATATCATCATTTCCTTGGGGAGATTTTTGTAAAATTCCTAACAATGTAAAATCTCCCAGTCAACATGTACATCTTCCCAGTTGTAAGCTTACATGTACATATATGATTCTTCATCTCTTGTGCAATCTCTTTCACTGGATTATAAGCTGCAAGAGAGCAGGAACTAGATCAGTCTGAGCTCACCGTGTTATCCTTGGCACTCAGAACAATGCGCAGTAAGATGCTTCCATATATATTCTCATTCATAGTCACTGAATGCATAACTGAATGAATAAAATCAATCCAGAAACTGATGATGATGTTTTTGAAGATTTAGTTATTGATATTTGTGGCATTGACTCTCAACAGGAGAAATGTTTTTATATCAGAGCATTTGAGTACAGTCTATACCATCTGTTAGCCGTGTAAATGTTAGAAACATTTAACTCAGTGGCAGCATTATAATAATACCTGTTTTCAACCACAGGGCTACAGATAAAGCATTGAGTGTTATTTAATGTAAGGCTTTGTGATTTTGTTAGCAAAGTTTAAAAGCTTTTTATGCCAAAGCCACAAAAATACATAAGGATACATAATATTGAAAAAAGCTTAAACTAATAAGAACAGATACTACACTTTGCAACAGCATGGATGGATCTGGAGAGCATTATGCTAAGGGAAATAAGCCAGGCAGTGAAAGACAAATACTGTATGATCTCACCTATAAGGGGAACCTAGTCAACAAAACGAACAAACGAGCAAAATAGAACCAGAGACATGGAAATAAAGAACAAACTGACAGTGACCAGAGAGAAGGGGGGAGGGGGGTAGTGGAGAAAAGAAGGGGAGGGGTCAAGTCAAGGAATACATATAAAGGACCCACGGACAAACACAACAGGGGGAGGACTGAATGTGGGAAGTGGTGGTGGGTGGGGCAGGGGGAGAGTAATAGGGGGAAAATAGGGACAACTGTAGTTGAACAACAATAAAAAATATTTTTAAAAAGATAAAAGCTTTACATGATTTGACTTTGGGTGGTGGGCACACAGTGCAGTGTACAGATGATGTATCGTGGAACTGTGCACTTGAAACCTATATAATCCTATTAACCAATGTCGCCCTGAGAAATTCATTAAAAAAAAAGGCTTTACAATTCCTCCCACACAGACTTCAATTTGTATTAGTTAATATGGATGTTTAATTAAATGCTACACTAAATATTTATGGACATTTTTTAGGTACCCAGTACATGGCAAAAATATCTATTAATACCGTATCATGTAATACCTTATCATGGCTGAGTTACATGAGTGATTTCAATCTCTTCCATATAGTTGAGGTTCTGAGGTTTAAGAGAGTAAATGCCTTGTCCAAGGTCAAGTAAGGGTGAGTGAAGATTCCAACAACTGATTTCCATGACTTCAAAACCCATCCATGCCTCTGGAAATTTGGATTAAGTTAAAGAAGAAATTTTATCAAAGTAAAGTAGCACTTTACTTTTTTAAGGGGGATCATTATTGAAACCCAAATTAGTAGCCTAGAAAATGACCTGCAAGAAATATCTCAAAGACCTGAGAAAAAGTGCAGAGATAGAAAATATAAAGGAAAAGGACTTAGAGTTTTAGAGACTTAGAGTTTATATCCAGGAGACCTAATACATGAATAACAGAAATTTTAGAACAAAGGGACATAGATGAGAGCAGGCAGTAATTAGACAAATAAAAGGAGAAAATGTTCCTGAAATAATGAGACTTGAGTCTGAGAAATTTCAAGGCTGGGAGGGAAAAGAGACAGGTCCTTAGACAAAGCTTAATAAAATTTCTGATATCTGCCCTGGCTGGTGTGGCCCAGAGGACTGAATGCCAGCCTGTGAACCAAAGGGTCGCTGGTTCGATTCCTAGTCAAAGTGCATGCCTGAGTTGCGGGCCAGGTCCCCAGGAAGGGGTGCTCAAGAGGCAACCATGCATTGATGTTTCTCTCCTTCTCTTTCTCCCTCCCTTCTCCTCTCTCTAAAAATAAATAAATAATATCTTTTTAAAATTCTGATCTTTTAAAGATAAAGAGAAAAAAATTAAGTTAAAAAGCTACCTACATAAAGAGAAAAATATCTGACTGGCATTTGCAACATTGGAAATTAAAAAGCAGTAGAATCAAATCTATAGCTAAGTACAAAGACTGCAATTTAATTCTATTCCCTATCCAGATATGATTGCCTTTTCACAGAGGATATGCAAGACTTTAGATAGTGAATCATGCATATATTTCATCTAAGGACAACACTTGGGAATAATAATAAATGAAATCAAAAAGAGAACTCAAGATGGAAAAAGAGAAAGATAAAAGAGTTGTGAACAACTCATCATAATTGATTTGTACATAAATATGGATGTAGATATAGACAGAGCTAGAGATACAAACATAAAAAGATGAGGATAAACTATCTGATATTGCTTAACTTTAAGGGTTAAAGAAGGACTCCTGAAATAGCAGGAGTCCTATAAGGACTTTTCCTATAAAGAAAACTCTAATAGACACTAAATTATGATGCAAAATCTAGGAATCAGGAGTAGGGAAAAATTACAGCATTCTGAAAGTTTATTAGTAGAAAGAGGGAAAAGGGGAAAAGGGCGCAAAAAGTGAAAGTGTATTAATAGGCTCATTCTGTAGGGTAGAGAGAACTGGAGAAATAGAGCATCGAACAGCAAGAGCATCCCAACTTGGGGAAATAGTTTAGTTCATCCATCTGATGGAAATCATTAATAAAAGGGAAATATACACTGAAACTTCCAAATTAACAAGGGGAAATAAACAGAATAAATATCAACTTAAATCACACAGTTTAAGGAAAAGGAAAGAGAGGAAACAAAAAATGAGTAACTAAATGCTCAGACTGAAGAAATAAAGGCAGGTCATTATATTGAATGTGAATAGACTGAATTCTCCTACTGAAATACAAAGACTGTCAGACTAGATTTCATATATTTTGCTATTTGCAGAAAGCATACTTAAGTAGAAGTGATAAAGAAGATGAAAAATAAAAGGGTCAGCAACAAGAGACCAAACAAATGCAAACAAAAAGAAGACACAAATGGCAAAATTAATATAAAATAGAATTTAAAGTTAAAACATATCATAGGATTGAAAGAATCATTATGTAACAATAAAAAGCACACTTAGGAATTTAGCTAAACCATTTAAAAGTACATATGGACAACAGTGTAGTGATTGCGGGGAGGGAAAGGGGGTCAAAGGGGACCACGTGGTAATAAAAAATACAATAAAAATTTAAAAAAACAAAAATAAAAAAAGTGAAAAGAAACTACATGTACTGAAAACCATGGCAGCTAAATATGTGGAGCAAACACTACTAGACATACAAGGAAAACTTGAAAAATATACAGTTGTAATAGGAGACTTTAATGCAATTCTCTCAGAATCTAGTCACCAAAAAAAAGGATATAGAAGAACTTAATAATATAGTGAATAAGTTTGACTTAATAGATACACACAGTAGGGTACATAAACTGGTTTGTACCCGCTGTTGGAAGCCAACTTTGAGTATCTCTTCCCATCCCTATATTCAGTGATGTTAACATCGGTAGTGAGAACAGGCCGTGGTGGGAATGCACTCACCACGGGAAAGGACAAATGGTGCAGATGCCACAAACTGTCACAACTGGAGGGCTGGTCATTAAACATTTATCGGCATACCACAGACCTATGCATGAAAGTTCACATTCAGATAGAGAATATAGTTTTTATCATTTACCCGTGGAACATTTTAGAAAATTTATCATATACTTGATTCAAAACTTTACTAGATTCCAAAAATAGAGACTTCTTTTTACAAGCTCTGTCTTTCTGATCACACACCAATGAAACCTGAAAGAAATAATATGAAAGTGACAAGAATTAGTACTAAGAAATTTAGAAGCAAAAGAGCACAATAAAAGGCGAATCAGAATCATCTAGAAAGCAATGAAAGAAAGAACCAGTCTTCAGAATCTATGGAATAAAGGAAAAGCTGTACTCCAAAGGAATGTAATGCCTTAAATGCCTTCATTATTAAAAAAGAAAGAGTAAGGGAGGATAATACAAAGGGCCCAAGTACTAATCTTAAGAAATTGGGGGGCGGGCATGGGGAAGAGCCACAAAGTGAACCAAGAGGGAGTAAAGAGAGAACTAACAATGTCAAAAACTGAAGCTAACAAAATAGAAAGCAAAGAATAGAAAGGACAAAAAAAGATAAAGAAAACTACAAATTGGTTCTTTGGAGGGAAAAATAGATAAATTTTTCATCAGGATCATGAATAAGAAAAAACAAAAGTAAAAATAGAGCAATATTAGACTTGAGAAAATAAATATAACCACAGATGTAGAAGCAATTAAAAGAATTACAAGAAAATACTTCATGAAACTATTGGTTTAAAACACATTCAAAACACATCTAAAAATGCTTTTCCTGCAAAACGCAAATTCTTTAAAATGACCTAAGAAAAATGGAAAACTCAAATATTCTAGTCACCATAAAATTATAAAGGAGATTAAAAGTCCACTATTCAGAAAAGCACCAACATCAGACAGACCCATAAGCTGTCTTTTAAAGAACCAACAAATATTTATTCAATTTATGCCATTCCTTAAAAAAAAAAGGTGAGAATTTCTCCAGTTAACTTTTGGAAGATAAAATTATTTTAACATCAAATCTAATAAAGGTATCATTCAGAAATAAATACTATCATCTCAGTACCCAGACTAATACATGACATAAAACATGTGCTCAATATATGTATTTTGAATAAGGAATAGACCAATTCTCCTCATGAATATAGATGCCAAAACTAAAAATAAATTTTAGCAAATTGAATCTGGTAACATATCAAAATATTTGTCATATCAACAGATGCTGAAAAGACATTCGAAATCCTAATGTCATAAAGTATTTTAATTAAAATCACTATTAAGAAGGAATGATCAATCATACCAACACTTTATTATTATCATGAAGGGTCTAGAAAGTTCAGTAAGTAAAAAACAAGTAAAATAATGAAGATAAGCTTGAAAAATAGCATGTTACTGCTGATAGATAATTCTATCCTTAGAAAACGCAGTTATCTTGGAGAAATTTTCATAGGGAATCACTGAGTGATAAGATCAAAATGCACTGAAGTGCACATAATATCTCATTTTCTAAAATAATTGACCAAAAATGTAAGATAGAGAGAGCAATACTTAAGCATGGAAAGATATATACAAGGTTATCATTTTGGATATCACAGGCAGGGAACTGAGTCCAGGAAGAACAGAAAGGAAAAGCCAGACAAAATTCAAATGCAAAAAATATATATAATTTCAGTTAAAATGTTATTTTATTGATAAAATAGTTTTAAAAGATTGATTTATTTGTTTTCCAAAGATTGCATTGTTCCAAAGGAAGATACAGAATGAAATAATTAAGTGGTCATCCTCCTCAGCGCCAACTCAAGGTTGTGAGAGGCAGGTCAGAATATAAAAAGCATGAACTCCACACCATCTCACCCCAGAGCAGTGCCTGGAGTGTCTCTGGCCTAATTCACGACCTCTTCAACTCTCCATAGGGAATGCCCTCCCACTGCCCAGGGATAAATTAGCCATCTGCGGGAATTAGCAAGCCAACCACACACAGGTTGTGCTGCTTGATCAGCGTTCTCCACCAATGGGCCCCATCACGTGCTGGTTCCACTTTTTTCCGTTGCTGCTCAAATAATGGCATGGTTAACTTTTCTAATTGCTTATTCTCTCTAAGCTTTTTCTAATCCCACTGCTGCAATCTTATGAAACTAGGAGTCAGCGAGATGATCATGAAGAGCCTTCATCCTAAGGCAGATCCCCCCACCCCATGTGGCCATGGTATCTACGAAAGGGTAGCTCATCGAACACACTCAGATGGGCGCTCACAAATATAATCCACGACTGGATGAATGTAGTCAGAAAAAGAAGAAGAAAAAAGTCACTCTGATAAGTTAAATTTTAGGAATGCTCAGCACATTTTACTGTATAAGGTGACAAAAATATTAGACTTAAATTATCTTCGTGTCTTAAAATCAAAAGAATATAATTAATCTTATACTTTGGTACATATTTTAGATATAAAATATTTTAATACAGGAAGTGAATTCTTGACCATATATCCCCAGAATATTAGGTATATTTCCGATTCTACTGCAATACCAAGATTATTCTTGTGATTGTGTCCACTGTGGCATTATATAAAATCCTAGTTGACCCAAGTCCATGGGATTTTATGTCTTGAGATATTTGGATATACTTAAATTGAAATAATCCAAAAATATTACTTGTTTCATCATAGACAACTACCTATTTCATTCTGAAGAAACTAAGGGTTTTGATAGTTCATCTTCAATTTTATAACAGTCCTTCTTTATGTTTCCTAAATGAAGACACAGCTCTGCAAACCATAAATATACTGTTTTGATTATAACTCTTTAAGCTATTGCTAGGTTAATGACAGACTAATTTGTTCAGTAAAAATATCTGGCTAATAATTAACATTAAATAGCAAAATAACATTTGCCACACTTAACCACCCTCCTTGAAATCCAGAGACACTTGTACCTAGTGATTAGCGAGAAACTGAGGGGGCTGGAGCCATTGTTGGCAGAAACAATGTTACCACTGGATCAAACCCAGGTGGCAGGACAGAACCTCACACTATAAAAGTAAGTTTCTTTCTTTCTGAGGATCAAGATATCTAGTCTATGCATTTTTAAAAGTTCAATTTCTCCTATTAATAGGAAGATGACCCAACTCATTGCAAAGTAATATCCAGGTCATTTCCTAGCAAAGATGTATTTGTACTCCTCCTTCCTCATATTAGTAAGCAGTAAATAGTTCCACACTGAAATCACTCTTTTCTAGTCCCCAAATTTCCCCTTTGCCCACCAGAAGGTATACAGATAGACATGTCAGCCCATTCTGACACAACACATTATTTTTAATACTTGATGAATACCCAACCTTCCCCACAAGAGTGATTCTGTGAAGTCAGAATCCTTGTCTATCTGGATCCCCAGCGCCATTGTATTCTGAACCATGCACAGTTCCGGCAACATAGCAGGAACTCGGTATCTGTGGAAACAAAAGGAGAAAGAGTCAGGCAGGGAGGGCAGAGGAAGGAAGGAAAGCAGGAAGTCAGGAAGCAAACAGGCATGTAATAAAAAAGCTTATTGTTCAATAAGTGGTCATGATTATTATTTGTCATTACGTTTTATGAAGAGAGGTTATAAGTCCATTTGCTTGCATTTACAAAGACCTCATTAGCCCTTTTGTTGGATCTTAGCCACATATTAATCATACTTTCGGGGCAACAACTCTGAAAGAAATTGTTTTTTCTGTTTTATTTCTAAGATAAGTACATGGCATCCACATTTTAAAACTAAAACAACAAAAAAAGTTTCTCTGAAAATATCAGAAACAAGAACAGCAAGTTCTGTTTTTATGAGGAAATGGATTTTTCATCAAGTGGCAAATTTGTTGTTTCATAGAGTTCAGCAAAACAGTGTTCTTAAAATATTTATTTTTAAATCTGGAGTACCGAAGGTCCAATTCAAGAATGTTTTCTGCCCACGGAAAGAGCATCTTCACTCAGTTGTACAGAAGGCCAATTTTCACCTACTTTATACTTTCACTCTTAGTATTTTGTTCTGAGCTAGGAAAACAAGCAATAATACTCTCTTAGCCTTTAAAGTTTCTATTACAGTCAACATACTCATCGAAAGAGTACTATTACATTTTAGCACATTTTCAGAAAAGTTATCATGCTCAAAAAATATGGCTATTTGTCAACATCCTCTTTCCTCTGCAGCAAAATGAGTTTTCCCCTCTTCTGCTCTTTCTCACCTGGAACCCTTCCTCACTGTTTGAAATCATGTTAAACTGAAGAAGTCATTTATCTCTGCTGATTTCATCTGAGAATAGAAACTATATCACGAGTGTCAGCACTTTCCAATGCCTCACCCACGCCCAACATCACAAATCAATTATGGCAAATACAGAGCATGGATTTGATCATTCACATCAACTTAGGCTTCCAGGCAGTCACGTGCAATTAATTAGACTGTTTATGTGAAATAAAACTTGTTTTGCCATTGCTGAACTAGACACTACCTGAACGTAGTTAGGCCAATTTGATGTCTTGAGATCTATTTCAGTTCTGTTATTTGTTCTTACCTACAAATCATTCTACCCCAAGGATTTAAGAGAGACAACTAAAGCAATCTTCCATGCTCTAGAATAATAAAATGTCAATATTCTTCATACTAATGTCAACATTCTTCATGCTAATGTTAGCAATCGAATAAGAAAGTAGTGGGTAAGTACAAGTTTAAGTGCCAAGAGTTGTGTGTCCTACATTTGACCCCATTTATCTTCTGTAATTCTGCATTTATCTTCTCCAATTCAAAAGTTGGAATCGAACTTCATGGTCTGAATTACACTATCCTTCCCCAACCCAGCCTTTCAATGAGTGCAAGAAAATATAAGTGCATGGAAAGGAGGTGAGACTTTTCCAATGTGTTATTGGAAATGTGGAGTTAAGTTGCTCTTTGGGAGAGGGGAATGGAAATATCATTGATCTCCAGAAGTTTGATTGGTTCTGTTATAGATATGGGCTGGGGTGATAGAATAAAGTGAGTCATCTCAAGTACCAATACTCCAATACCAAAAAAGTCCCCTCGATACCAAGAAAAATATCAAAAGTCAATCTCAGGTAAAAAAAATATTTGAATCTATGATCCTTGAACTATACCTACTATATGTCTTTCCTAGTTTCCCCCTTCACATCATTTTATGTCATGTATGGAGACGATAAAAATGGTGTAATGGGGGAATGTTGCCAGTGACAGGGCTCCATCACCCATGCCTTATAGAGAAGTGTTTGCATAGACACCTTGTCAGGTGCTGCTGGTCCCTGCAGTGCAGGCCCATGAGTCACTGCACACGTGTCTCATGTGGCCAAACCCACATGCCCCAGCCACCAAAGAACCTGCTTAGCATTCTTCCATTTCAGGAGAAGAAGAGATGACAGATTTCCCTTTAAAAAGACTCCTGGAGGACAGTCAACTGCTGATGGCTCCTGAGAGGAACTAAATATGCAACCTGCAACATGGGATTCCTGCAGAGCATCAGCTTCTTGTATTTTCTGTACCTGTACGTATGTGTAAACTAATTTGAAGAGTGAAACCAACCTTAATTCAGCCAAAAACACTTGAAAATTATGTCTGAATAAACTGTGTTGGCAGAGGGTGAAAGAAGAAATGGTCACAATCATGTAGTCAAAACCCACCATAATTTACCTCACAAAGTGTGGTGTCCGTGGCACTTATGCATCAGTTTGTATGTCGTGTTGTAGTCTGTCCAAGTTACACGAGCTTTCGTTGATGGTGCAGTGTGTTTTTATAACTGAAGCCATGGGGTGGGGAGATCTCATCTTTACAAAGTAAACTGGAGCAGGAACTGGGCATTTATTTGGGTCGATAATCTTCAGAGCCCAAATTCAAGCAATAAGCACACGTCTACACCATTTACTTTGTTGTGTGAGGTGACAAGCATGTACCCTTGGTTAATAGCTTTAGCAGGCAAAAGTTTTACCAAGTTAATATGTTTAAAATAAATACATGCTCTCTATGAAGCAGAAAAATACCAATCCTTGAAATACAAGAGGATATTCAGGTAGAACAAATGAACTTCTATGTACATATCACATCTGTTTTGTAATCCCTAAGCATTCATGATCAAAGCTGTTCTAAGAGTTGTAATTACTGATATAGAGCATTGTTTTCTTGCATAGAAAGATGATCTTTTCTACCCCGTATCCATGGAAAGCCTCGTTTGAGTGGTTTCCACGACAATGGGGTATGTCTGTCCCCAGCCACCCACATCGCTCACCCATCATGCCACTATGAGCAGCCCTGCTGTGTGGTGTAGTTTGAGATCGTGGCCCCATTTGTAAAACTTTTTGCAAAACTGGAAATCAAATGTGTGAACTTAATCTCAGATGAGCTTGTGCATTTGTTGAAAACTCAGTTGAGATTCATTGTCTTTTCTATTCCTCTAGAGATAACAATTCAGCTTCCAGCCATCTCCATTTAAGTGAAGTCCTTGTTTCAAATGAAACAAAACAAAAACAAACAAACAAAACAACTGCCCTGCAATCCACTCCTCCTCCTCCTCCTGTATAGACCTTTAGCTAATGCTGAAAACATAAGCTAATTTTCATAAAGATGGGGATGTGCCTCAGCATAAAATAGAACACGGTGTTATCGGAAGGAAGCCAGAGGACTTTATGAAATTTCAAAATCTCCATGTTTTTCTGTTTTGCCAAATATAAAACCAATGAATCAAATGAATGGTGTGCTCAGTGCTCCTCTCTTCAGTTCCAAGCTTTTTGCCTTTTGGGAGGGGGCAGCTTGAGCAATGGGACACTGCCTCAGCTCTCTTTCAAATCTCTCTGGTCCCCCATCAGAGCAGTAGAAATCTAGAAATTGTCACCAGTTTTTCTCTGGTCCAACTGGAGACATGACTGCAGGAGAGAAAAATCAGATAGTCTGAATCAGTCAGAATTCTCCAGAGAAGCAGAATCATTCATATAAATATCCCTGTCCAAGCAGATATATAGAGAGATAAACAAGGAGACTAGATATAGATATACAGATATAGATGGACTATATACAGGTAAATATAGATACAGATAAAGATACAGGAGATATCTATAATTGGATGATATATCCTATTTCATATATATGAAGAGATTTATTTTGAGGAATTGACTAGTGATTGTTAGAGCTGGGAAATCCAAAATCTGCAGGGCAGGCCAGCAAACTGGAAATTCAGTCAAGAGTTCATGTTGCAGCTCCTGAGTCCAAAATCTGTAGGGCCAGCCAGCAGGCTGGAAACTCAGGCAGGGTTTCTGTGTTACAGTCTTGAGGCAGAATTCCTACTTTTTCCTGAAACTTCAGTTTCTGTTCTTAAGGTCCTCAACTAATTTTATGAATGCCACTCACATTATCAACAGTAATCTCTTTAACCTAAAGTCAAGCGTAACTATAAATGTTCATCATATCTATAAAATACCTTCATAACAATAACTAAACTAGTGTTTGACCAAACAACTGGACACCGTAGTTTAGCCAAGTTTACACAGAAAATTTAACCCTCACACAGTCCTACTGATGCCTCAAATTGTTGATCTCCCAAAAATTAATTCTTTACATTTCATTCTACCAGATTAATAAATATATAATTTTATTGCTCTAAACTAAATTCAAGAAATGTGAAAATGACTACTTTATACACAGAACATAGGCCCTTTCGAAGTAAATGAGAACTGTATGTAACAAATAGCTTTTAGAGTTGTTTAAAGATGAAAGAAAAGCTCTAAAATATTGAAAGTTCCTATAAATAGAGGAATACATTGAAATTTGAAAGCACTGTAAGATCAGATGTTTGATGCTGTACCACCACAGAAGTGTATGACAGGGATTGAAAAAACAGCCAAAATCAACACACACAGTCCATGCCACATTAGCACCTTGAGGGTGTTTTTCCTTTCACAGGAAAAAGAAATGCAACTTATTCTGGGAGTTTACATTCTCTGTGGTTGCTTTGATTTCAGTATATGATACCAGGGAAAAATGAGTGTTTTATTATTGCCAAAAATTCAACAATAAATAAACGTGGAACTGATTTATGACACCACAGATTCAACATCTTATTGTTCTAAAAGTTTCTTTCATTTATCCGTTAATATTACTCAGGATTATCTTATGTCTGCTGTGTTCCAGCTCTGTCGAGTACCAGCAATACAGTGACTCCCAGCACCAAGGCAGTGACTCGCAGAAGAAAGTGCTTGTGTTTATAAAATAACTGTGAGGCAGAGAGATAACAATTTTGTCTGTGCATACAAGCATACACAGGGCCTGTCTACCGCCCCCTGCCAGACAGGTACATCAGTCAAACTGAGGTAAACTTTGGGTAAGCTTAGTGACTTCCCTCTCTGAAGCATAACTACCACCCGACACACCCACCACCCATTCTCAAAAGCCATCAGTTTTCCTTATCTCCTGGCCCCTGGGAATTTTCCCTCAACATTGCACAAATGATCGCTTATTTATTTTCATTGTTTCTTGTTCACTTCTGTGTACCTTGATCTTTGCACAGAGCCTAGAATAGGGCAAGAGATTAATAGTTACTTTTTGTGTAAATGAATGAACAAATAAACAGAAATTCATAACTATATGAACTCCAAAACCTCTCCTAGGCCAGGAAAATGAGGAAACCATATCCTCCTCCCTGACCAAATAGGTCCTCCCAACCATATACTATCTCCACTGCTATCTCCATCTTCGAAATATGTAGTGCCAAGAACAACGGGAGCCCTGTCTTCATCTAAGAGGCTTAAACTCTACTGTCCTAAGATAATTCAATGCCATAAATTAACTTCTTTCTTATGCATCTAGAATGTTCTGTATTATCCTGAGAAAATAATCACCCAAATTATTTTCTGTGTTCAGTTAAGGTTTCCTGTATGGCCCAGTGGCAAGCCTTTCTTACTGTATAAATGCACTTACATGAAGTATCTATAGATACAAATGGTCCTCAACCTACAATAGGGTTATGTCCCAATACACCCACTGTAAGTTGAAAATATCCTAAGTTGAAAATGAATTTATTACACATAACCTATCAAACATCAAAGTTTAGCCTCGCCTACCTTAAACATGCTCAAAATATTTACACTAGCTGTAGTTGGAAAATTGTCTTGAATTTCATCTCAAGAGGAATCACCTTCCTGGGTTTTTTTTCACCAGAAGCAGGAGGCATTGTATCTACAAAAATTTTATGGATATAATGAGATGTGAAAACACAGTATCAAAACCATGCTGGCAACACGGTGACTGCAGAGTACCGGTTGTTTACTGGCGGGCTGACTGAGCGCTGCAGGTCCTGATGCTGCCCAGCATCACAAGACTCGCCAGGAAAAAGATCAAACTTCAAACTTCAAAATTCCAAGTAGAGTTTCTACTGAATGCTTACCACTCTTGCACCATTGTAATGTCAAAAAATCCTAAGTCAAACCATCGTAATTTGGGGACCATCTGTAGTTACGCCCGTCTTGGTTAGGTCCCTCCATTTCCGTCTATGCTGTTTAATTCTAACCAGTTTAATTCTGTACTGGAACCTACATTTAAGTCTATTATTTTAATGCATCAGTCTTAGGTAACACTTCTTCCCTCTTCAAGTCAAAGGCCTCTTTGTCAACTTTTCTACAGCATCACTAGGGGTCTCCAGGCAGGGGAGTTCCATGCTTCCAGTCCCTTCTTAGATTAGCAATGTTCCTCGTGCAGTTTCCAACATTTCTGAGTTAGTCGTCGAGGATAGTCAATGCCAAGAATTTCAGGAGATTAGGGAGGTGGGGGTGAACCTAAAACCCCTCTATCAAGTCTACTGCAGTGCAGGCAAAAAACAGGAGCTAATTCCAGGGCAGGCAGATGACCAGGGGAGGAGAGAATGAGCAGTGTGAGTGTTTCCCCGGCAGCAGACACCTGGCTGACTCCCCGTCTTATTTCCCTTTCACCGTTCTCCTGAGGAAAACAGGATTCCCTCTCCCTCTGTATGCGGCTCTTCATAGGAGCCCAAACCTCAATGTGGCTGGGACAAGAAGGTGAAAACAACAGTGTTTGATTATGTTCTATAAAGCCTTAATAGAAGGAGAAGAGAGTTCACTTCTGTTTCCATTAAACAAAATATGGCTCAACAGTGTGCCTAATTAAGAACAAACGGACAGTAACCAGAGGGGAAGTGGGAGGGGATAACGGGAAAAAAAGGGGAAGGGTTTTCAGGAACACGTATAAAGGACACTTGGACAAAACCAAAGGGGGGTAGGATTGAGGGTGGGAGGTGAGGATGGCTGGGGTGGGGGGAGTAGTGGGGGAAATGGAGACAACTGTACTTACAACAATTTTTAAAAGTTGAAAAAAAAACCCAGAATACAGCTTGGCTATTTTACCATGTAAGCCTTCCAAGCACTCTTTCCAGTCGGGTGTGACAGCGACAGTACCACCTGTGTGTCACTTCAGGAACAATAAGAGGGAATTAACATAGACATGGGAGAGGCTCGCTTTTTATGTATATCTTCAGAAATTCTTACGCTTCAGAATTTCTAAAGTGCAGCTCCTTGTCTAAAATCCCCAGCAATATGTTAACAGCTTAGAACAGTTTTCTAATGCCACCCCAAATACTTGTGGGGATAGGCGACCCTGATGAATAAAAAAAATTATTCTGTTAGAGGCTTTTTGTGTGCATGTATGTGTAAGATACTGTTACTGTTGTTTAATAGGTTTAAAAATAGAAGATCAACCCTACACAGACTTGTCCTCCTTCAAAGGCCTAAGCCCAGTGTGGGTGTGTTGACCAGACCAGTAGGGGCCCGTTTAGAGTGAGTGACTGAGCAAAATGAGGTAAAGTATACTTCCATGCTTCTGCTGATGTTTATCTTCAGGAAAACCATTAGAACAATGTGTTTGGTTATCTAAACACATTGCTTACCAAACATAAATATGTAATAGCAACAAAAGCAAATACTTCCAGACTACTTACTATGAGCAAGCAGGTACTATTCTAAGCATTTAAATATATCAGTTCACTTCATTCTGACAAAAACCCCAAACAATAGATGCTACTGTTCATCTCATTTTGCTTATGAGGGAACTAGAGAGATAAGTGACTTGCCTATGGTCCCACAGTAAGTATGCTGAAACAGTGTTAAAGACAGTCAGGTGAAGAACAGTATCTCTTGTCACTGAATTTTCTTTCCATCGTCACTTAATTAAACCTTGGGTCAGGAAAATTTTTATTTTCTCAAAAAAGAAAAAAAAAAGTCTTGCCCTAGGCCAGGCCTCCCCTCCTCACTATGTGCAGTCTGAGTCTCACATGCTGAGTCCTCCTGCTGACAATGTTAAACTGAGGCCTGTTCTCACTAAATATCCATGCTATCGGTAAAGAGAACTGCTGTCTGTTCATGGGCATTGTGTTGTCAGTGGTGACTCCATATTCCTTCTGCATCAGAAACAGAAAAACTGAGACTTCTGAAGTTCCCAAGAATTTCCTCCAAATGGTCATCCCAGCCATTATGATCTCCCAACCCAAAAACACATTGAGGAACCAAGCTATTGATTAATTCGACCACCCATCCCTTCCCAAGGAGTTCCTTAGATGGAACTTGACTGTCTCTAGCTAACCTGTGCTTAGCAAAGACAATTCCTCACCCGGACCTTGCTCCTGGAACGTGTAAAAGCACCTAACAGAAAGAACAGCCACTCGTAAAACTATAGGCACATACTGCTTCCCACACTAAGTGCAAATGTCTTGTGAACTTTAAGTGACTCTTTTACCTAAGCCAATTATACAGACCACAGTCTCCAAAGTAAAGTTTGCCTCATTTTAAATCCTAGGCAAATGCAAGGTAACAAATGGCCTCAGGTTTGACTTCTAAAACAAGAAAAATTTATAGCTCCTTAGCTGTGTTTTAGTTCCCACTTTCCTCCACAAATGATGAGGCTAATTTCATTAAAGGATCTAGACTCCCAAGCTTTTAAAGCAATGGTCCATTTAGTGCTGGGAAGATGAAACAACACACACCATTTTTCTCCCTTCCCCAATTTCCATCTGCCCCTTTACCCCAGGGATGGGAACACCTCACAGACATTGCCCTGGGGGGTGCAGCATGTGGCTAAGGAATAGAGCAGAACAGAGAATCCTCGGACTAATCTTAGGTACCCAGCTTTTCAGAGAAACCCACAGGGATTTGTCTAGAAGGACACATTAAATAGAAAAGTCAGGATGCTCAGAAGCTTCACAACATAATGAACCCCATAATCAATGACAGCTAACTCTGGACACCCACAGAGTGCCATGCACCTTTCTAAATGCCTTACATGTTTTCACTCATTTATCTTTCATTGGGAAACAATGAGATAGATACTATTCTTACCATCCACAGTTCACAGACAAGAAAATTGAAGCACCAAGTTAACAGACTTGCCAGGGTCACACAACTAGTTAGAGGAAGAGCCAAACATTTGGACCCAGGTACTCCAGCTTCAGAATCCCATGCTGAGAGAAGTTTCCTGCTGGCTGCCTGCCCTCTTCTTCCTGGCCTCGGGGATAAAGAAACACTCAGCAAATTACCTAGGGGCTCGTAGAGAGGGTGGATTTTATAAAAGCCTGTCTTGAGTTTGGTTTGGTTTTATTTTTTGGAGGGAGTCATTGTTTCTGACACTGAAAAAAAAAACCTCCTTACAAATTATCATAATGTTTGTCTAGTCTTTGGACACACTTATCAGACTTTCCAGGGGAAAGGAAACAGCAGCTAGGACACTTTAAGAATGACTTATTGGGGAGATCACTTCATAAGTTATAAACAACCAACCACTATGTTGTACCTGAAACTAATATAATATTGAAAGTCAACTCTAATTGAAAATTTTCAAAAGTGTAAAGAATCCAATAAATACCAAAAGTGCCAACCCAGGTCACGAATGATACATGTAGAGCAGCATAGCTAGAGAGTGAGTGATTTCTAAGACCATTTTATCCCATTATATCCAATCAGCATGAATTTGTTGATAGAAACATTTCAGTTTCAAGCTTTTCAATATTCCTGATACTTACTTAGACTGGAGGAACAAAGAGGAAATTTCACCAGAGTCTGTAAAAGCAAACATGTCATTGGACCATCTCCACTGTGGAGTTTCAAAACAGCAAGTACCACACCTCTTCAAAAATCGAGGAATCTTCTGGAGCTTCCAGAGCCTGGAATAGAAACCAGAATGCAAGAGGAGACTGAACTTTTTTATCTTGCTCACTCAGGTGTTGCAGGTGCCTGGAAGGGTGCCCAACAGAGAGTAGGCACTGAATACACTGAGTGAAAGCTGGTGGGACAACAGAGTTCTCTACCAGTCTGCTTCCATTCCTGCTCTGAGGGAACCAGGTAAGACCCTTATTCAAATGTATTCTACAATTCCTTCTGCAAAATTTGCAACTTGAGCAAACTTACACCTCCTGTAAGACTATTTTAGTAGCCCTAGGATGTGTTGATTATCACACCAGCATTTAACCACTGGTTTAAAATAAAGGCCTTCACACACCCAAAGTATGAACCTCAAACTCACAAAGTAATCTAGTGTAATGGCTAAGGATTTGGTCTTTGGGGTAAGACCTAAATTCAAATCTGAAGTCCACTATTCATAAGCCACATTTTGAAGCTTTCTTAACCTCTGTTTCCTCATCCTTAAAATCAAGGTAATAATGCATACCAGAAAGGTTGTAAGAACTGTATTAGATATTACATCAGAAAGGTTAGTAGAGTGCCTGGTATACAGGAAATGCCTAACAAATGGCTGGAAAGAGTGAAGTGGGCACATGCTGAATATTTACTCTTTCATTCTGAGGCTCATCCTCCATGTAATTTTTTAAAATCTTCGCTCTGACCACTAAGTGTACATGAGGTAGACAATTACCAATTTTTCTTTCAAACAGTCTGTTTGTTCCACCACCCCCACCCCCTCGCCACCAAGATCACTGAACCTCTCAGAGCATTCTGATACCTTCTGGCAATGTGCTCAGGGAACTTCGGAAAGAGTGCGGCTCATCACTGTGGCATTGCTGGTAGTGCTATGCTCATGATGAGAATACATTCCACTAAATAAAAGAATCAATGTGGTTTCCAGAAATACTTAGCTTGCTTCTAGGCCAGTAGCCTCATCTATGTTACTCTCAGGCTGCCTTTTCCAATAACTTTAATGCAAAAAGCCCTCGCCTATCCTGAACCCCGATGATTCCAACTTAACATGTTATTTTAATATTGACACACGGAGAAGCCTCTTAAAACTCTCCTGGTTCCAGTCACAAATTTTGTTTCCTGTACTGAATTTGACCTAGTCCCAGAAAATATTATGCTTATTTGGTGACATGAGCTATAAAATATGATATACATGTGTTGTCTATCATAACATTTAATTAGCTTTAAATTATTATTGCTATAGCAAGCAATGCGATCTTAAGAGAAGGAGACTGTTAGATTGAAGGTGGAAAGGAGGGGAAATGAAGCTAATATTTTAAAATTCATATAATGTACCGGAAGCTTGGATGTCTAACTACCCAGAAGTTACTGAGCATATCATGGGCCAAGCCCTGGGCTAAGCACTTTTACGCCCGTGCTCTCTCACTGAATCATCACACGTGCTGCTGACATTGACAAGACAGAGCCCTGTTTTCCAACTAGGCAAACTGCAGCACGAAAGGGGTAACTTGCTCAAGGTCTCTTATTTCAGAAGTGATGAGTTCAGAATTTAAACTCTACAATCTGTCTCCAAAGTCTAATATTTCTCACATTACCACTGGGTGTTCCCTACAGCTGACAAGCAGGTGGTACAATCTTGTCCTTTACCACTGAAGCAAGTAGGGGTGCAGTATCCAATTTTCTGACTCATATACAGCAACAGATTCCATCACACAGAAGGACGACTTTATGGCCTCTCTATACCAAGATGAAGATGCACCCCAAATTCTCTGTTAAATGAAGAATAAACTAGATCTTGATTTCTTTAGAGAGCAACTGCTTCTAACCCAATTCTGAATCCTGACATCTCCACTTAACAGTTGTGTATCATGATGCAAAGTCACACCAACTGCTTACATAGAGTAAGTTTTCCTCCCTCACTCACCAACTTCTCCTAGCACGTGGCTTTCCTCCCAAAGCCTTTCCTGGGTATTTTCATAAATGGATTTCATAATCCTGAATATACAGAGAATCATAGCAATGCCAACTCCACCCCCGAGACTGGCTCCTGAAGGCAAGCTTCAGACCCTTCACTTGCTTTTCACACAAGAGTGGAAATAATTGGGCTGCACTGGTTCTATTTTTATGAAATTATTCTGAAGAACAGTCATTATGTTGGGAAAATTCTACCTGATCCATCTCCATGGTCTGCTAAATGAGGACAGTAGCTTGGGGAAAAAGCAGTTGTAACCTTTTAAAACCACCACACTTTACAGTACTTGGTGCCTTACATATTTCAATGGGCATTGCCTTGAAGGCCAAACTTAACAAAGTATATATCCATCAGTAGCTCTAATTTAATAAAAATTCTTCTCTATCATGTCCGGACTTATATGACATGTTCAAAAAACCTATAAACATAAATTAGCACCATAAAAGCAATCATGATTGTCAGCCACTCCATTGGATACATCAACTGGTGGGATATTTGCTTTTACGATGCTCAGAGTGGGAGGTGCACTGGCGCAACCTGTGGTTTCCCAACAGAGAGAGCTCTTTGGTATCCTGAGATTCGCCATGGTTGAGTGTAAGAGTTTCCAGGCTCTAATCCCGGTCCTGCTGGTGAAATTCACATCATTTAAATAAATTGCTTCATCTCCCAACTGTGTGGATTAGACTAAAGGTTTCTAAGGTCCTCCAGAAGCTTCAAGCTCTATAGGCTCCTTCTTCTACTCCCTCCACCCCATGCACACATGGGCGTCTTCAGTCTTCCCCTTCCCATTGCAAACACCACTGAAGGCAGGGGTGACTATTCAGACTGGTCTGATTGCCAGACTCTAGGGCATTGATGGGGACACTTTCACTAGGAGGTGGGGTTGCCATGTGGTGGAGGGCACACTTGAGAGTGGAATGCACTTGGAAGTAGCTCTGCTTCCCTGCGCTCACCCGTGCAGCTGAAGTGGGAAGTGGGCCCCAGGCTTGTTTTCTGCGCTGCTCTGCCCTCTCTTCTCTGTCCATAGCCAAGCCTGAGCCCAGGGCTCATGGTGCAAACCCTTGGGCACTGGATTGGGAACAACTGCATTCTTTCTTACAGTCTCTCTGTCCTTCTCCCCTCTCTCTGTAGTTCCATCCCCCTGTGCTGGCAGAAATGAGTGATTGGGTATAACTAGCTGGAGGAAGAAAAAATATGCTCATACAGCCCAGTTGGCTTTACCAGAGTTCCGTAGACTAAAACCAAACCCAAATATCAAACATGTAGCTCTGCCACTTTCCTTTCTGTGTATTCCACAGGGGTGCACCTTCCCAAAGAATGTTCTAGGGAGGGTAAGAGTTGGGCCTGAGGGTTCTGAAGCCCTTGGCTCTAACATTCTATTGTTACCAATGATACACACCAATGAGATGGTTTGGAGACTATTGATTTCAAAATCAAATATAAACAACAATTTGATCAGAAGTTAGCTTATTATCTCACCGGCAAAAATTCATTTGTTTAAAGGAGTTCACATGAAGCCCAAATCTCCCTCTTTGTCAGAGTATCTCTTGTTCTTTGTCTCTCTCTCTCTCTCTCTCTCTCTCACACACACACACACACACACACCAGTGATCGTGCAGGCACATCATTGCATCAAACTGAGAAAGACTGAGTCTACTCCTTCCAAGACAGGCCATCTGAACTAGGGAGCCTCCTGCAAATCCCAAAGAAGATGTATTATAACTGTTATTATAATACTTGATTACAAGTATAATTACAAGTATAATACAAGTATTATAATAACCAGTATTATATTAAAACTGGTCCCAGTTTTTCCTATCCACTGTCCACATACACACTCCCCCCAACACAGAGCACCTGATTTACACACTCTAGAATTTTCCCACCCATTGAGAGCTGTGTATCTCCAACAAGTTACTGCAACGACAGAGAGAGAATTCTCAAGGACATAAGGACACATCCCCAGACTCGGAAAACGTTCAGGCAAGAGGCTGCTGCTGCCCTCCCTGCCCTGTCGAGTGCAGGGTGCCCTCTTCACCAGCAAAGTCTAACCAAACTCCTTTCCGGGTTTTCCTTGAGGGTAGTGACTTATCAAAGATGAAACTTTGCAGGTCCTTAGCCTCCAATCCTTTCATGAGAATCCTATCATTTCCACATCATTGACTGGGGCCTACATGCTGCTTTAGGTGTAGAAAAGAAAAATAAAGCTGACAGAATATTTAGCAGCCACCTTCTCAGGCAGTTATGAAAACTCAGCTGAAAGGATTATGTCTGGCTTCTCAGAAAAAAAAAAGAGAGAGGAAAGACAAAAACATTCAAGAACTGTTCACTTCTAGAGTCCCTTCAGTAAGTACCACCTTTCCACAGGGACAACAAATGCAGGCTCTGTCAAAGAGTTTCCGTTTTTCCTAACACTCCCTTAGCAATTCTCAGACTGTTGCCATTAAACGAACTCTGTTCTCTAATGCACAAACACATTTGTAGGAATTAGACATGAGACGCTTCTGACCATTCCAGAACCTTCATGTTGGAGCCTCGTAGAAGAAGCTTTAGTGGAGTCTCTCAGGTACAATGGCTGCTCTCTTGTTCTATCTTTTTTTCTACGAGGAAGGTGAGACCAGGAGGACAATGACAGACTAGTAACAAACCCAGGGCAGCGCTGGCTCCCAACAGAACCCGGGAGCTGTGCCTGGGACCACCCTCCACACTGCACCCCAGCAGCTGAGAGAATAGGCAAGAAGGGATTTGCGACTTTCCTGGTTCATCTCCGGGCTGACCAAAGGTACGTGGTGGCACCGCATTCCCTAGAGCGCCACGAGGTCCGAAGTCCTTCTGGAATGATTGCATGTGCTCCTCACCCCATCTGGCTTCCCCGACCTCCAGGCTAACACAAGTACCTGGGCCTCCTTCATAGAATTTGCTGCCCTAGTCAAGACTAGTCCCAAAGATTAATTTGTTACACATTGTGAATATATTACGTATTCAGAGTAAAGTCTTCAATTATGCAGAATGGTATATAATAAAAGACAAAATACCTCTCCCTGTCACCTGACACCCCCATGTGCCCTCAACACAGATAATCGCACTTCACAGTTCATTTTATATCCTTCAAGAAATGATTTATGCATATGCAACTCAATGTATATACACTTTTTTAAATAGTCAAATGGGAACCACACAAAAAGCATATGGTTGCATCCGCTTGATTTTTTTAACTTAATGTATTTAGACATTTTTCTATATCAAGTACACTCAGATCTAATTTGTTCTTTTTCTTTTTAAGAACTGAATACTGTTTGAGCAGACCATAATTTGTAAGTCCTCTTGTGAGGGACCATTAGGTGCCTCCCAGCTGTTTACTGCAAGCCAGGCTGTAGTTAAATTATTTGTACATGTATCTGGGTGATTCTGGACAAGCTTCTCTCAAAAGGGGAATCCTTGCCTTGGAAAGTAGGCACACTGTAACTGCGGACAGGTGACGCCAGACCGGTCTCAAGGATAACAACTGACAGTAGTGTTTGCTCTTCCACATCCTTGCCAACACTCGGTATTCACCAACAGGTAAAAATGGCATTTTATTGTTTTAATCTCCATTTTTAAATTATCAATCAAACTGGGAATATATCCACTCATAAATCCTAAGTGTGCATCTATAATGCGCTGCTTAAACACACACAGGTACACACACAGAAACATGTTTCTTTCTATGAACTACTTATTCAGATGCTTTACTCACTTTCTCTTGGATTATTTGTGTGCTCTTCTTGACTTGGAAGAATATACACATATATATGAAATTACTATATATTTATCATACATTCATATTTTTCCTTCTTTGTTCTTTGAGTTTCTTTAGTTATTTACAGCATTATTATAATACTGAGAATTTCACATTTAAAAAAATAATTTATCAATGTTGGGCTTTAAAACTTCTCAGTTTTATGTCAGACCCTAAGAGCTTCCCTACTACAAAGATACTTTTTAAATTATTAGTATTTCCTTCTAGCATTTTTATTGCTTAATGCTTTATATATAAACTTTAATCTTTTGGTTTGGTGTAAGACATGAGATAAGAATCTACTTATATATTGTTGCCAAATTTCCATTTGTCCAAACATAATTTAATACCTAACCTAACTTTGCCTTACTGATTTCAAATACTACCCTACATGTCAAACTCCCAAACACAGGCAGGTCTATTTCTAGACTCTGTAAATTGTTCATTGATTTTTTCTATTTTTACCTTGATTATAAACTGATTTAATTACCTACCATCATTATGCATTTTAATAACTGATAGGGCTAGTCCTTCCTCATAACTCTTTTTTAGTATGTTTTATTTTTATGCTGGAAAAGTTACAAGCAGACTCTCCCTTCAAGGGTGACGGCTTAGGTTTGCTTTGAAGGATGACTCTTCAGTTCTGTGAAAAACCTCTTGAGTAGGTCCTGTGGTTATGCAATCCCCACCCACACGCTGGGGAAGACCTAAAAGTGAACCCAGATGCAATCTGTTCCATGGAAGTCAAGAGCTCTGTTTAGAAATGCAAATTGGGCAGATCTTTGAACAGATCTGTTTCTATAGTTTACACAGCCAATAAAGAAATGTTTCTTCCCTAAGTGTGAATTCATAATGTCCTACTCATATATGTGAGTACATGTGACAGAGTGATGTGTGTGTCTCCAGGAGTGGCAGAGAGGGGATGGGGCAGCCAGCACCACCCTACAGAGCAAGGGAGAACGTGAGAAGGAACAGGCCGGACGGCACAGCCCATCCTGGCCAGGACTCTAGTCCACACTGGTGTCAGGAACAACTGAACACCCTGGATCAGGAAAATGATATTGTTAAACTTTAGAGTTCTGATTCATCCTAGAGTCTTCAGAGAAAACCTTATTCCTATGGCCCTTTTCCTTCAGGGAATAAATATTCCCAGTCGTCCTGGAAGGGAAGAGGGGAAACAGAGGTGCTTGGAGTCATTTAGGGCTTGGGGACCTTGACTCCAGGTGAGAAAGATGTGCTCAGGGTGCTGCATTGTGGGTGGTTAAGCAGCAGGCTGGGGCCACCCTGAAAGGGAAGCTGACGAAGAGGCTGTACACCTTGTAGCTGACCTCAGGGGGGGCCTTTGAATGCTGCCATGCTTGGAATCCCTTTTGCATTCTCTTTGCTGTTCTTGCCTTGTGAATCCTCCAAACCTTCACAATGTCTTGGACCGTTTCACAGGAAATTAAGGGGGCGTGAAGGGAAGTGACTGTGCCCAACTGGGGAAAACAGTCAGGAGTCAGGAGACATCCAGCTGCAGGATGGAGCTGAGAAAGCAGCAGGCTGGGCGTGAGTTAGCAGGAAATGAACTGACAGAAGAGGGAGGTGGCATCAACCACCACGGCCGATTTCTGTCACGTGGGCAGTTCCCAGGGAGTTCCAGAAGAAAACACTTAGGTGGGGAAACTGGAATACACAGGAATTTCTACAGTCACTCTAATTCAGTTACTAAGAGGAAACGTGACCCTATACCTGTGGAAGAAAGGGTCATCTCTAATGAATGTTAAACTTGTAAATTCTAGTTTTGTTGCTTAAGGTGAGGTATTACTCATTACATTAACTTTTCCAAATAGGGCAGCTTCATTCAAGGCCTCACCAAACTCACACAGTTTTCAACTAGTCCAGTAAATCCTATCAAGGCAGGTCTTTATCCTAAACCAACCAACCAACAAAAATTTAAATCCAGCTCATCCAGGTAGTTACCTCCGCTCTCCTCTCACCAGACTGAGGACTCCAAGATGAGTCTTGGTTGCCACCTTGGCTGGTGAGCAGGGAGAGGTCTCCCGGGATGGACAGCTCTGCCATTCCCCCTGGATGTGGCCTGTGGAGAAGGACCTCACTTCTCCAGCTGTTGCTGAATAAAAATAATTAAAAATTGAAGTTTCCATACTCTCCTTCTTTCCTCCCACCCCTCCTCACCCAGGCTTCCATGCTGCCCTTGGACCACCTACTGAGCCCTTGTCTCAATACAAGCTTCTTCGATATTCCTCTGAAATCAATGAACGCAGACATATTCGGGTCTGGGGAGATTCTCGTACCCCCTACAGAACATTCTGTAATGTGATTCTCACTCAAAGTTGCCCAATGCTTACACAGTTGTGAACTCAGGTGCCACCAGTCCCTATGAGTTCCCTCCTCCATGTAATGAGCACTTATTGAACATGTATGTATTGTATTCACAGCTTGATACCATGGAAAATAAAGATGTTGATGGTCATACTAGCTTTTAGTTTTATGTTTTTATTTTTATAACAATTTCCAAATGTACTGCCTGATCTAAAGCTGAGTAGAAGAAATGTCTGCGCCTTAAAACTCATTTAGATTTCTTGGAAAACAATATGTCCCATGCTGATGTGAAAATGTAATAAACTTTATACTTTCTATCTTACAAAATGAGAAAATTAACATGAGGTCGGCTTAACCTTAGAAGGATTCTTAGAGGGTGCTGACTCAGAGTACTTTTTTAAGTTTAGAGATGAATATGAGTGAATGTTTAAAGATATTTTTATATAACCACAACACAGAAATTTCGAAAAAAGAATAAAACTCCACTATCCTCATTGATATTATTAGCATGCATAAGAAAAACATATTGGAATGGACTATATACTGGATCATTTGCTTCCATTAATTTTCCATATATAATATATGGATATAGATATATAGATACAGATATTCTGATTTTTAACATCAGGCAATAAATAATTATAGCTAATACATAGTGTTTATAACCATCATTTTAACATTTATATCATGTTACAATGAGTGTATGATCACACATTACATAACCATTGACCCATTACTAGACATACTGAGCTTTCTAACATTTCAACTATTTTGAGCAAAATAGTCTTTCCATGTTGTTGTTCCCTCTAGGTAATTACCTAAAAGAAACCTATTTTAAATAATCTATCTTTTTTTGCATTTGGGCTTTTTTGCTGAAACTATGGTAAGTCCTTGCAAAACTGAGGTGATTAAAATCTTAATGAAGATTTTTGCTGCCATTTTCAGTTATTTAAAAATCTACATCCACCCGTGAATGACTAGTACTTCTCCACAACAATTTTTTTCTGTCTGCTTGGTGCATCTGCAAGGTAAGCAACATATTTTTCTGTCAACTTTTTGTTGTATACACACAGAACCATTACTATTAATAAGATAAACTAATTAAAACAAAAGTTGTGGCATGTTTAAGATCTAAATGTAAAAATTGAATCAGTAGAATACCACGTGTTTTCTCTGGGTTAAAGTAAATAAGAAAATATTTTGGTCCTATGGAATCACTCCTGTGTTGAAGACAGATGTAGAAACACATTTTCCTGGCTAATACAGTGGACTTGCTTCTGTTTCTATTTATTTTCTCTTTTTTTTCCCCTTAAGCCTGGAAATAAGATGTTCCTGATTTCCCACCTGCATAACACCATTCTACTGCTCCTTTAATTAATCGGTCCTCTTGAAATCACCTTTTATATTCCTCCGGCGATGTTCTAATTCTATCCACTGATCCCACTGGTGAGCTGTGCAGTGCCTGCTAGCATCCCCAGATTTTACAAGAGAAAGCAACCCAACACTTCTGTTACCTTCGAAGTTTTACACCCACAGATGTTCCCTGTGGGCTCCCTGCAGTGATTCCGAGACACTGTTTTCTTGCAAGGACTTGTAGCACAGGTGAAAGTGGAGAAATTTGCAAGGACTGCAGAAACACAAGCTACAGGACCAAATTCTTCCAGCCAAAAAATAAGAGGTCCACAGACACATGCATTTGAAAACTGCTTCTGTGTCCACCTCAGGATGTCAAATATCAGAAGCCTGAGCATTTCATAAGGTTACTTAGCTATTTAAGCTCTATAAGCAGAGGACTGGAGAAATTACAAACAAAATATGCTAAGGTCTTTTTATGTTTAATGTTGTTATGTAATAACACTTGTTCACTGTAAACATTCAAAATTCACAGAAAAGTACAATGAAGAAAATAAAACTCACCAGGAATAC
Source organism: Trachops cirrhosus (assembly GCA_028533065.1). Classification (NCBI taxonomy): domain Eukaryota; kingdom Metazoa; phylum Chordata; class Mammalia; order Chiroptera; family Phyllostomidae; genus Trachops; species Trachops cirrhosus. Next base: position 129,296,474 of record CM052542.1, read on the forward strand.
ATTAGTCCTTTATGTCAAAAGAACCACACTGTTAATGTGACTGTTTTTTTAAATAAAATGGAATCTTGTTCTATATCATAATCTTCAATCATGCTTTTTTCAATCCATAGTACACTATGAATAATTTCCTGCATTATTTGTGTCCTAAAACATGATTTTTGTTATATCATATATGAATGTAACACAGATTTTTTAATTCCTGGTTTTTAATGGTTGTGGGGGATTTTTCTATTATAAGTAAGTGTAATTCTGACTTCCCATAAATTTGGGGGGAAAATTCCTCATTTTGCTAGTCACAAAATATGAACAATGTGAAAGATTTTTAGTACATGTGGAGTTGTCCGTGAAGGACATTTCATCCTTTTAATCTATGAGAATGTGTTGCACATATTCCTTCCCACATTTAAATTTATGAAAGTCATGTGTGGTATTGTTAACCAGCTTCTAAAACAATCTAAGTGTGCTAGTGCATCCCTCCTCCAGTCCCTTTGTACATTTAATCCTTTCGTTTCCGTAAAAACTACGTAACTTGAAAAATGGCATTCTGCGCCGTCATGATTATACTGGGAGGGAACCACAGTTTATTTCCATCTCAATGTGTATTCCCTTCAACCAAAGGCTGTCCTCTCCTAGGAAGAAGCTTTTTAAGATTAAAATGAAAAATCATTCCTTTTGATGGCAAAAAACATCATATACTTTTAGAACATAAAGTGGACACCTAATACTTTATCTGGCCGGTATCCTTTCCTCTCTCGGTTGTTTTTTACTTTTGGTGGGAGGCGGGTATGAGGACACTGCTCCATTCCATCTGATTTCAGAGCAGTTGCCTTCATCCCTTCCCCTCAGCTATTATTTACTGAGCATCTACTTTGTGCCATGCATTTTTCTAGAATTTTGGAATTCAGCAGCGAGCAATTGGAGTTTAGATCCTAGTTGGAGGAGGTGGCCAAGTTAGACCAATTGGAATTATCTTGTAGGATTTTATACCAGACTGAGAAAAATACTCCCTTTCCACCTCGATTGGGAGCTATAAGATACCATTATAGAACTCCCAGAAGCCATGTCCTTAAGCTGATTTATATCCCCAGAGCCATCCCTCTTTCCGAGTTACAAGAGACAGCATAGTGCCCCCTGCCTTTTTGTCCTCAACTTATTTGTATAACACAGACTCTGGTCCCACACTGGTGAGTACCTTACTTTTTTTTCTCCTCTCTTAGAAGATGGGATCTGAGATTGCTAGAAACAGGAGGAGAGAAGATGTTAAGCTTATGTTTATGCTTGACTTTTCTCTAACAGTTCTTTCTCTAATTATTTCATTTTATGCACACATTTCATTAACTCAACATTTCTTGAGCAACTACTAGGCACCACCATAGTCTTCTAGGTACTAAGAACACAGAAGTAAACAACACACATAAAAATTCCTATCCTTAAGGAAGTTTAATTTCTAGTGGAGCCAGCTAGACAATAATCAAGCTAACGAATAGAGTGGTGATAAGAAATAGTAATCAGAGTAGAACAAGGAGTGTTGAGAAAAGGGATCATTATTTCATGTAAAAAAAACCAGCCTGAGAAAGACCTTGCTTTTTAAAAAGAGGTTGGAACACAGGCCTGAAGGGGAGGAGGGAGCAAACCAAAGTTAAGCTGAGGGAGCGCCGTTTGGAAACAGAGACCGCAGCACAGGGATGCTGAGACACAGCGCAGATCAGTCAGCTCTGGGGTATGGTCCCTGGGAAGAGTCCTGGACTCTAAGACAAGTATTAATGTTACATAAGGAGGAAAATGATGGAGGAAGGTATCACAGAAAATTATAGATTTAGTTTACATTAAAAGCTCTTTTTTTTACTATCCCCTTTAAAAGCATGGTTTATGAAATGTTATTGAAATTCCTGTTCTTTTAATACAGAGAGAATATTTTATAACTAAGGGTGGGATATCACAATTATCTTTTCAGTATACTTACTAAGAGCTCCCCATCTAAGCCTCCACTGGTGTCTTATCCACCTTCCCCCACTACCGTCCTTGCCCACACAGTCACTGAGTGGTGAGAGTCTAGTTTCCACTAGATAGAAATCTGGAGTCGGGCGTCCTCAGCTGAAATGACAAGAGACACTAATGCCAAAAAATCAGGCAACATCCACAAGTTCAGGGACAGACACTGTCATTATCTACATGCAATATGCATATAATATACACATTATTTTTGGAAAAAAACAATTCAATGAGTAAATGTTAAAGTCTTACCCAGTTTATTCAACAATTCACGAATCAGGCAGCATCCCATTTAGCAGACAGAAAGGAGCTCCGAGGAGCTGTACAAAATGAAAGACTTTTAAGCAGAAGGAAGCAGGAACAAAGAAGCTACACTGGGCAGAAAGGTGGGTTGGTTATTATAAGGTTACTTTTCCTTCAGGGGACGGCAGGGGTCTAGCAGGCAGATGACCTACCTCGTGCTGACCAGGCGACTCCTGATTGACTGGTGTAGGATTCCATTTCTGGAAGGGCTGAAACTTTCATTAAGTATTGGTTGGAGGCATGGAGCTTAGCATAAGGAACTCCATTTTGGGCCTGTTTTGTTTTTCATATACGTATTATGTATGTGTGTGTGTGTGTGTGTACACTAACACTGAGACCCAGGGTAAACTGAAACAAGGTTCCTTCCTCTGTCAAGGAGAAATGATTCCACTACCATCAGAAACCCCAACCTCCTCCCTTCAAAAAGAGAAGTCAGTTATGATTGTGCCAGAATTGCTGCCCTTCTAAATCAGACACACTCCCCTTCCCTACATCACATTCTTATGCAACAGGTAGGAGGTCAGATGAAAGTACTCAGAGAGCCGTCAAGAGACCAGCCGCGTTTCAAACCCTGGAGAATCCCAGGAACAAGCTGTCCAGTGATGTGTGTTACCTTATGGGCCTGCAGACCTGAGGAAGGCAAGCCTGTGAGGCTGGTTAATCAGCGAATTGCAGATGCCTTTAGAAACGTAACCCTTCTTTCTTCCAACCCAGAGCCCCCTCCATCCATCTTATACTTGGCCTTCATTTCCTCACTGTAAAGTGTTGGGTCGGATTTTCATAAGGCTGTCTTCAGCTTGGAGAGAAAAATTCACTCATTCTTTGGTGTTATGAACCAAATGGTCACCCTGGAAGAAAAACTACAATCCACAAATACTTACACCTGTGCTCAGCATTGTTAGGGAGGGGAGCTCAGTCTACCAACAACACCTTAGAAAGATTTTTCTACTTAACTTGAAAGTTTTACGGATTGAAAAGAAAGAAGTCCAGTCTCCTTTAAAAAAGAAATCTTATAGTTTGAGGAAAGAGGAAGCATTTTTTGAGAGTATCGGGAAAGTGTGAAGTGCAGTTGGAAATCCTGTGGTCAGTGATGAGACGTCATGCTCTCTGTGATGCACTTGTGGAGAAAATAGCAGGAAATCCAGAGGCAAGCTAAGACCCGCCCATACCACACTCTCTTGGGGCAATAGTGTAGTCACAGTACAGTTCTGGGCACTTAGAGGTAACAGGAGGGCACGGGAACCTGCTTGGCCACAGATCATACCACATGGGCAGCCACTCTGCACTGCCAGGCAGGAGCTGAGCTAGCTGTCAGGACCTCCCTGACAATCATCCTTGACTGCCGAAAAGTTCTAGAATCAGTCCATCACCTGGGTGTGCAGTAGAGTTATCCCTGACAAGAGGCAATGAAAATAACTAGTCTGAAATATCTTTGGTGTTTTTTTCTCATTCTTATATGTTTTAAACCCACATTGTATGGAAAAAAACCGTAAGAATTACTGGAGACATCAAGTCAAATAAGACAGTTTTTTCCTTCAGGAATCTACAGTTTGGTGGGAAAGACAAGTTCACAGGGAATTTAAGCGCTATGTGACATGTGCTGTGAGCAAATGGAAATAGTGGCACCGAAGCAGCACAGAGGATGGAAGAGGAAGAGAAGGCATGCTTCCTCTGAGTTCTGAGGATGGAGAATAGCCATCCAGGTGAATGCTGTGGATAAGAACGTCAGGTACATGGAACTGCAAATACATGAAGGCCAAAGGCAGCAGCAAATAGCATGGCACCTTCAGACAACTGCCAGTGATTCACTTTCACTGCACTAAGAGTGCCTAAGTAAAAAATGAGGCTGCAGAGGACGTAAGAGCCCAGATCTGGAAAGTCTATGCTAAACTTCTGAAAAGCAAAAGGAGACAATGAAAGTGTCTAAGCAGGGAGTGTCACAATTAGAGTGGCATTTGGTAACAATCCCCCTGGGACAGCACTATAAAGGGTAAGTGGGAGGGGGCCACACTGGGGGCAGGGACCGGTTAGCAATGCGATAGACTGATGTATGAGAACTACAGAAGCTTGAACTGGGGCAATGGCAGTAGGACCACAGAGGAAGGAATGAAGATACATTACCGAAAACACGGGCCATGCAGGGCTTGTGACAGATTGGATATAGTGGTTGAAAAAGAGAAGCACCCATAATTTTTTTAAAAAGGCAAAAATTCCATAAAATTTATGGGGAACAAGAAACTTTTGGTCCAAACATGCAAAATCAACAATTTGACAAATCTCATGGGGCTGTCTTCCATTGACACTCCGCACCTTTCTAACGGACACTTCCTAAATCAATGTTGCAGGAAGCTAATCTCCTCTGGGACACGGATCTGCATGGCTCACCTGGGGAGGACACGGGAGAGCGGCTCCCAGGAGTGTCCAGGTCTTCGCACCAGGGAAAGAAGAGCTGCTGAATACTCACCTTGCTTAGGTTTCTTCCAGGAATGCCGTTTGTCACTTCACTGTGCTCTAGGCCCATGCAGCCACCAAGAAAGATGGAAATGACTCCCTCCAGTATGTTAACCGCCTGCACCCATTCTCAACCAATAGCAGGATAAGAAAAGAAGACAAAACATGGGAGGAATATTCCAGAGAACTTGATACCATTGAGAAGCAAGGAAACCAGATTAACTGGAGTAATAATAACAGAACCAAACAAAGGACAAAATAGTAAATTCCCAAAGCATCACCCTCTCTCACTTTTCCAATCCATTCATTGCACTCACCAAATACTTCCTGGTAAAAGTTTTTGATGTGTTTTCTTCCAAAATAATTCATGCTTATGGTATTGGCTAAGCGTATAGAGGTCACAATAGCATGAGAATTCCTGCAAAGTCATAACATGTGTCAGAAAATTGTGCCCCAGGCCTGGTCAAAGGCATGTGGCCAAGATCCTCCTTCTATTTATTTGGACTCTCTTCCAGCAATGGTAAGAGTCCTGCCAAATAAGTACACTGGGTACAGACAGGACACTCGCCTGACAATTGGGGTATTCAGAGTGTCCGGCTGTGTCGTGAGATCTCTCTCAGCCTTGGTTTCCTCATTCAGAAAAGAAAAAATTCATAATTCTTGTCTTGTCAACCTCATGGGGTTCTTGGGAGGATTACAACAAAACAAGGTAAACAAAAACCTTTTTATAAATTATAAAACCCTTCAGTAACGTATGCTTGTTTACTATTTCTCTAGTGTCATCAGATGAGGTGTTGGGTTAGCTCAACTGGCAGAGTGTAGGTCGTTTAGACCAAATCTATCTTCATGCCAGATCAATCCCCAGACCCCCACCTCCCTCTTAAGGTGAATTACTATTGTCTGTCATTTTCATATGAGAAGGATGACAGACGTAGCGGAAACCAGTGGGAGCTTCAAAAAATAACAACTTTGTGTCCTAGTGCTCATTGTGCTTTGTTGACCTCAGATGGATATGACGGGGTATGTTTCAATTTTATATCAATTTGTACAACAAGTGGAACAATAAATGCAATGGGCTCCATTACTATAAACTTGGCACCTCTCACTATTTAGAAACTGTCTGAACAAAATTCTCAGAAGAAGCTTGGTTTAGCCACATGAACTAATGTGTTTGCTTCTGTTTCTCCTAGCTTATGGTACTTCTCAATATGTCAGTAAGTCATCTGATTACTAGAATGAGACTCCTTGTAGCTAAAATGGAATTAATAAATTATAACACAAATCACCCAGTTATTTAACATTCCAAGATAAAAGTTTCGGTAATGTATCAGGGTAACTGGTGATACTTTCATCATCCTCTGTGTAATCCCATCCTCATGAGAATATGCCAAGAAAGGACTTGATTATAATCACAATTGCATGCCTCCATAGCTTAACTGTACTCTTACACTAACCCCTAGTTCTAAAATAATGCTTCTTATCTTTAAATACGGTTGGCATTTTTAAACAAAAGCTAGAGCACCAGTGAGATGACAAGATAAGTAAAACCAAAATAGATGAATTATTCATATACCTAAAACAACAGCAGCAAATCAGGATATGCTGTTCGACATGTCTAAACAACACTGCACATTTTACTGATGAAGAATCTAATCAATTACCTCTTGTTTGACACGTTGCAATATACAAAACATTCGGATTAGTGGCTGACTCCCTCCTATCAGTCAAAATGTATTTGACTCATATAGACCCAGGCAAATGCAAACAGGGAAGGAATGGTGTATAACAAATGTAACATAACAATCATTAATAGTCACTTTAGCATCACAAAGTATAGAATGACAAGCAGAAGACTACTATATCAGTGATACGGCTGACTAGGGTTTTGTAGAAACTGCTGGAACAGCCCTTAAACTTAAAATTCTGGATGAAATAGTTGTTAAACCCTTCTTAATTTATAGCTGGGTTTGTGTGGAATTAAGACATATTTAAGAGTCAAAAGCATGTATAAAGGACACACAGACAAAGCCAAGGGAAGTAGGATCGAGGGTGGGAGGTGGGGATGGTTGGGGTTGGGGGGGATGGTGGGGGTAAATGCAGACAACTGTACTTGAACAATAATAAAAAAAAATTTTAAAGAGTCAAAAGAGGAACAATTTGTGATAATATGAATGAATCTTGAAGGCATTGTGCTAAGTTAAGTCAGACCAAGAAGGACAAATACTCTATGATATCACTTATAGGTGGAAAAAAACCTGACTTTGTAAAAACAGAGTAGAATGGTAGTTACCAGGGGCTGGGGGTGGAGGGTGGGGGAATTGGGGAGATGTTAAGGTTCCAAACTTATAACTAGCAGGAAATTCAGTTCTGGAATCCAGTGCACAGCACAGTGATTACAGTCAATAGTACTGTACTATCAACTTTACAGTCACTAAGAGACTAAATCTTAACTGTTCTCAACACAAAAAAAGAAATGATAAATATGTGACATGACAAAGGTGTTAGCTAATGCTACTACAGTAATCACTGCAATATATAAACGTATCACACATTTTGAAATGTGTTTTACAAAATCACATTTTATACCTTAAATTTACAGTGTTATATATCTCAACAAAAATTTAAAAAGCAGGCAAAAATCTACTACTAATCCCAGGAAGTCTAGAGCCTGAGACTTAAAAGGTTTAAGAAAAATGGAAACCACCCCATGAGAATAAGGCGAGGAGTCAGAGTCCCCAGTTAAGCCTGGAACTCCTACCCCACCACGAGTGCCGAGTGCCGAGTGCCGAGTGCCGAGTCCTGAGTGCCGGGAAGGACTTTCACCCCTGAGGGAGACAGCAGGAGCGCCTGACTCTCTGGGCCTTGGCAGCAGAAGGAGTTGGGGGACAGTTATGCCTTGAAATTCCTAATCACAAGCTCATGGTCAGGCAGATTTGGGACCAAAGCTCAGATGATCTCGGTAGACCAGGAAAATCTACCTAAAATTTTATTTAAAGAGTTTGCCAGTTTGTTATGCTCCCAGGAGCCCATCAGCTGCAAAAGAAAATCCTTTCTGTGTTAACATATTTTAAGCCCAGGACTCAAAGAATTCAAGATAAAATTCCTAGGAATAGGAGAACACAATGAAACACCCCTATACTCATGAGGTAAAAGACACCATGGAAAAAATGCCAACAGCTGAAAAAAATTAACTTAAACCCATACAACTTCAAGTATTGAAATTATTGGCTACAGAACATAAGTATGTTGAATATGTTTAAATAAATAAAAGAGGGTTCTTAAGTATAAGATAAGGCCAAGTTACTAACAAAATTGACTAGGCAGATATGAAACAGAGCAAAATAAAACTTCCACTTTTTACAATTATAGACTAAGGGACGCAGACAGACCTGTCCACGGGGGACAGTTAGAAGAGCAAGGTGAAATGTGACATATATCTGCCGAAGGACATTCTAGAGCTCACAGGAGAGTGAGGATTATGATGCAAAGATCCTGGGATAATTGGAGGTCTCAGAGTGTTTAGGGCTGCTGTTCCGATGTACACATTTGCCAGTTGCAGGAGATAACTGATTGGTGGAAGCTAAATGGTCTTACAGAGCTCAACAGAAAGCCCTAGCATGTCAAATGAGAAGACTAGTGAATGCCTCCAGCTTTGTTCTAGGACTCTAAGGAGCTACACCCAAGGAATAGGAGTTTCCTAGAAATCAACAGGCTCTCACAGAGACTGCAGCTCAACTTTGAATCATATCAATCTTTAAAGATTATCCTGAATTCCTATGTCCCTAGGTATTAGCAGAAGCAAATTTAGGTCTTCACTGGAGGAAGATAATATTACCTAATATTATTTTCACAAACATTTATTTCCACATGGAAATCAATAGCAAAAAGATAAAAGACAATCGCCATGTGTTTGCAATTTCAGAAATACAACATTCAATTAATCCTTCAACAAAGACGAAATCAGGTGGTAACTGGAAGTCATATAAATTGTATTTAAAACAACATATCAAATCATAGAACACACTAGAGACAAATTTATAACTTTAAAGCATGTATTAGAGAAGAAGACAGACTGAAAATCGATGAGATAAACATTCATCTCAAGAAAGTATTAAAAACCTCACAAATTAAAAAGAAAGCAGATGGAAGATAATGAAGAGAAATTAATGAACTAAAAATGATACATATAATATAGAATATCAACCAAAAGTTGTGTGCTTAAAAAAGAAGAAAACTGATCAACTCTTGGAGATATTAGTGAAGGAAAGAAAGAAGAGATGAATTAGATAAGTTCCTAGAAAAATAAAATTTACAAAAACTGCACAGAAGAAATAGAACATCTGAAGAGTTTACAACAATTTGAAAATCTAAGTCTATAATTAAAAACCTGGACAAAATATACATATGTGTACATGTATATGCATACACATAATTATATTCATTCACAGGAACTTGACTTCCCAGGAAAATATTACCAAAGAATACACAAAGGGTGAACACTATCAAACTCATTTTATGAGGCCATAATAACTATTATTAAAACTTGACAACAAAGACATTGCAAGAAAAGAAAGTTACAGACCAAACCTCACTTATGAATATAGATTCAAGACATCCTAAACAAAGTATCTGCAAAACAAACCTAGTAATTTATTTTAAAAGAGGGGGTGGTTTATACAAGAAACAAGCCAGGAGAACTTTCTATATGAAGCTAGAAAGCTACATAAAATTAGATTGTGGGCAATAAGAAAACAAACAAGCCAATTGAAAAATAGGCCAACGACCTTGACAAAGACCTTGTCAAAGAAGATATGCAGACAGAAAATCAGCATATGAAAGAATACTCCACATCACATGACATCAGGGAAATGCAAATTAAAACAACAGTGAGATGCCACTGCACGCCTATTAAACACTAGCCACAGTGAAGAACACTGACGACACCAAAATCCTGGTGAGGATGTGGAGCAACAGGGACTCATTCACTGCTGGTGGGAGTACAAATGGTATCACCACTTGGAAAGATATTATGCATTTGTCAAACCTCATAGAACTCTTCAACTCACAGACTGAACCGTGATGTAAACTATGGACTTTAATAAAACCAATGTGGGAATTTTGGTTCAGCAATCGTAACAAATATACCATTCAAGAGGGAGATGTTGTGACAGGGGAGGTTATGTATGCTTAGAGGCAGTGGGTATATGGGAAATCTCCGTTCCTTCCACTCCATTTTGCTATGGACCAAAAATGGCCCTAAAAAGTAAAGCCTATTCTTAAAACATGGGCTGTAATATTGATGAAAAATAAAAATATAGCACAATAGAAGAATAGAGAGCTCAGAAACAGACCCATGCATTTATAGAAATTTGATAACATGACAAAGATAACAGTTCAGAGTGCTGGGGAAGGATATTGTTTGTAACACACAGTCCCAGAACAATTAGATATCCATATATTCAATACAATAAATGAAACATGACCCCCTACTTCACACCATAGAGAAAAAAATGATTTCGAGGTGAAATGTAGAGCTAAATGCAAAAGCCAAAAATAAAGCTTCTGGAAGATAATGTAGGAGAATGTCTTCATGGCTTAAGGATGAGGAAAGACCTCTTAAACCAGATACACAAAACAGTAACTACCAAGGAAAAGATTAATTAATTTTAACTTTCATCTTCCTAATAACTTATACTATGGAGCATCTTTTCATATGCTTATTTGGCATCTGTGTATCTTCTTTGGTGAGGTGCTTGCTTAGATATTTTTCCATTTTTTAAATTGGGTTGTTTGTCTTTCTTATTGTTGAGTTTTAAGAATTATTTGTATATTTGGATATAGGGGCCTTTATCAGATATGTGTTTTGCATGTGTTTTCTCCAAGAATGTGGCCTGATTTTTTTTAAACTCTCTCAACAGCATCCCTTTTAAAGAGGGGAGTTCTGAATACAAAAAAGGACTCCTAGAATAACTGAATTCAGGTTGAACAACAAATTGGGTGACAGGAAGGGAGGATGTGACTAGAAGTTAGTGACTAGTAGTTAGATGTGAAACAATTAGCCATGGTGCAGCACAAAGAATGAACACATGAAAAGTGGAATTCACGAATATGAGTCAAGAAGAGAGAAACAATATTTTTAAAATACAATGTTTAAGAATTTTCCAGAACAGATAAAATACACCCATCCTCAGATTCAAGAAGCCTGGCAAATAACAGGATAGACACGCCCCAACATAACATGAACAAAGTACAGTAATTCTAAAGACAACGAGAAAGTCTCAAAACCACCAGGAGAAAAAGCAAAATTGACTGTAAGTGACCGATAGTTAGATTATTTCCTAACAGCTACGACAGAGTTCCCATCACTATAGAACAATATCTTCAAACTGCTGAAAGACGTAACTGTCAACCTAGAATGCCGTATCTAAAAATACAGTTTTTCAATAATGAGGGTGAAGCCAAAAGATTTCTAGGCAGACAAAAACTAAGAATTTCCCACTAATTTATACTCATGCATAAAAGAGGTTTAGAATGACAAGAGGAAAGGCAACTAAAATAAACCAGTACCTTCACTGCATATCTTTTTTGTTTTTTTTTGTCAATTATTTACCAGTGCTCGTAACATTTCAAAATGATCAGATTGAGATAATGCATTCTAGATCATTCAAATCCAAAATCTTGTTGATTTTCAGAAGAGTCTGGGTCCAACCTATGGCATTTGACTTACTCCATGATGAAACAATTCAGGAGTAGAGCCTGAACTAATAGTAGAATTCTGGTGGGTGGCCTCCCCAGGTTGATTTTCACAAGAATGATTTGTTTGCCTGCTTGCTTATTTTTACTGAAGACTGAAGAAGCTGTTCTTTGCGAAATCACCTAAGAGGCCTGCCTACAGAAATAGGACCAGGGCATGATGTTGGTCTCAAATCTGGCCCTCTTTGCCCTGAGTAGTATCTGCACCTGTGATAAGGATGACTGGTGGTATTCCAGAGAATTTGTCGTTACCACTTGGACAGAGGTAATGGCAGCAGTAGTCAGAGAGAAGTCTTTCCCTCAAGGGGCTTCTTGGGAAGCAAACACTCATGAGCCCAGAACAGTAGATACGAGGGAGTTTATAGGACCACATGTAAGAACACCCCTAGGAATTCTCAAAAATAACGGGAGGACTCTGTCAAGAGCGGACAGGTCCTGCATACACAGAGGGGCAGAAAGTCAGTGAAGTACAGTAACATCTCTGCAAGTGTACCTTCACATAAAGGGCACATGTAAGAGAAAGCACCTATGGGATATTCCTGTTGGCCACTTCCTTTGCCACTGGCCACTGAACCAGCCTCACACCCTTCCTTCCTTGATTTCATGCTCTGTAGCTTTTACTAAAGATTCTTTCAGTTATTGCTGAGCACTAGAATAGAGGAGATTTGGGGAGGAGACTGAGTCTTGTGGCATAGTTCACTATGTCAGTCCTTCCTGGGCAAAATGACAAGGCTTTCCTTACAAGTGCAATGAACGGTCTCATCGTATGAGTAAGAAAATAGAAGAGAAAGTCCAAAAGGAATAAACTGAAGACAGAGCAGGGAAAGCAGGGCACCACAAAAAGCAGAAGTGGAGAGAGAGCAAAGAGGAAAGAGGCAGAGAGCACCATGAAAGCAAAGAGGAGGAACGTGAGGGAACAAAGAGAGCAAATGAAGAGAAAACTGATGGCGACAAGCAGACAAAGGATATTTCCTAGTGAGAGTAGGTCGCCTCCGGGACTACAACCCAAAGAGCAATAAGAGCGGTGAATCTTGAGGAAATAAGAGCCGGCTCCATGGGACAAACCCACAGAGATGGCAAACAGGTGAGGAGCTACGCACGCAGAGAGACCAAGATCCATTTCTCTGGTTGATTAGCTCCCTGGCGGTCTGAGTACAAAAGTCAGTGTTCAGCAGGTCTGTCTTCTTATCTGCAAGTCCATGTTTTATTTATTCAGTTCAAGAAAGCTGTCTTCTATAAATTTTTGTTCAATAATTTTCCCCTATGTCTAGAGTTGGATAATGTGTATGCAATAAACATTCCTTGAATGCATAAATGTTTGTTCCATTTCTTCTGTTCTCCTCTTCAGAAAATCAATTATACTTAGGTTGATTATGCTTCCTCTGTCTTCCAGTTTGATCACATTTTTATACTCTTTTTAATATCTTTGTATTTTCCATTTTGTTTTTGTGATTCCTCGAGCCTGTCCAGTGCCCATTTCGCTGGCTGTGTTTTCTTCATTGTTTACTTTTATTCTCATTGCTTCTAAAGTGTTTTTCATCTCTGCAGTGACTTCATTTTCTTGCAAAGTTCTTCCCAGATTCTACGAACACTTTCATTTTCTGTTTGATGTATTATAGTCTCAGAACCCTTTCAGCTCCCTTTATCAAAACTCATTGTGATTTTTTTAAAAAAATATACAGGCTTACTTGTCTGAACTCTTCCTGTTTTGGGAGATGATTTGTTTTGTGATGTATTTTTTCTACTTCTTTTAAAATAAAAACAGTGATTCTTTTTCAAATGGGGCCAACTATTAGCGAAGGACTAAATGCGGGAGGGGGAGAAGGATGGAGAGCAGCGCACGATGTAAATTCAGATTTCTGGCTGTGGACACAGTTCCACCAAGCCCGTGACGACCTTCATGGTGGGCTAGACGCTCTGGTATGTATGCTAACAGTTTTCATCAGAATAAAAGGAAGCAGACACCGGGACCTCTTCATCTGCTTCAAAACGGTGTTCATCTCCAACATTCCTTACTGATAACACGTATAAACAACAAACTATTGGGACGTACACAGCCTGTTCTCCTATGGATTACTCTCAGCAACAACAGACCCCTGTCTTTTCCTGAGCCTTCCATAGGAGTAAAAGTCCATGAAGGCAACAACACTTCGGCTCAGTGTGGCTCAGCATCACAGTGCAATATTTTTCCTCCTCCCCAGTGAAATACTGTAATAACAATGAAGACAGTTGGTGAATAATAAACCCAGGGATAAACAGGGGCAGCATTAGTTAGAACCAAAAGATGTGGAACTGAATGGGATGCTTGGGAGAGGGAGAAGGGGATGACTCACATTCAGGATTACGCAGGAGGCAGAATTCAGTGTCTAGGAAATGCTAATACTGGGATTTAGAGTTTGAGTATTGCATAACGTCAGAACCAATCTGTGCCACTAATCAGACAATCAATTAAGCTCTGATTACCCTGTTAACCTAAAGATAAAAGGCCAAAGTCAGAGGCAACAAGCATTAATTTGACATCCAAAAGAACAGCTATTCAAGAAGCACTGATTCAGGCAGAAAACCAAATCGTGTTCTGATTAGGAGGTGAAAACAGAGTTTTATGAGACAGGGAAATAATTACCTGCATGGAAGGAAGGATTTTCTATTGATGTTAATAAGCCAAGGAAGGAATATCCATAGATACAAATAAGCTAAATTATTCTTTAGCTATATACATGGTAGTGCTAATTCTAAAAAATGTCTTTAATTTTCAGTCCTGTAGTCATAATGTCTGCTTCCCTGTCGGCTTTGCAAATAGTTGTTTTGAGTACCATGTAGCTTCGGCCCAGACCAAAGGTGCTTGTGCCCAGTTTCAACATTCCTAAGGTTTGAGGAGCAAGATGCGCTCGGCAGTTCCTCTAGCAGGGTGGCTCCAACTCTGTTTAGAAATGGCTCCATTTACATAATTCTTCACAACCCATTTTCATCCTCCTGACTCACATTTCCAGCAAAAAGCAGAACAAAAATTCAAATCACAGCTCTGACTGTTCTGCTCCTTCCCAAGTGCCTCTTCTTGCCGTTCCTGGAGAAGTAGGAATTGAAGCCTGGACTGATTCGGAACAGGAGCTGAGAAGGTGCAGGGAGGGAGCACCCTGTAGAAAGTGCTCGGCTGCAGCAATCTGCGGAGGGCAAGTTCAAAAGTGGGAGTCCAAACGCCCAGGGAGTAGGTCCTCCCCTTTCTCTCTGAGGCTTAATAACAATCACCTTCTTTCTGTGTTGTGAGTAGGCGATTACTGTGTTCTTTTTAAAATTTTATTTAATGTATTTTTGCTCTCCTTTATCCTGCTGCTCGTGGGATGGATTTAGACAATAATTAGAGGGTCAGTGAGGTCTCTCACTCAGGGATGCCCTCTCTGCCACTGAGAACGATTAACCCGGGTCTCCACAGGGTCACCAGGGCCTCCCCAGAGGTGTCTGCACTTCATGAACTGGGCCCTGCCACAGCCACACGCATCCTGCCACTCTGAGGGACTGCAGGGTGGGTCTGCGGGTCTGGGACAGTTGAGGGAAATCTGGATGCTTCCGCTGCCATGCCCCTCTTTCGATGGCAGGATGGACTTGTGACCATTTTACTGTTTTTATTGACTATGAAGGGTTTTTCCTCCCTATTTTCATTACTTTTTGTTTCTGGTAAGTTTTAAATGAGTAAAGAGGAGTAAAAATGCTTTTATAAGGATATATTTCACCAGACATTCTATACGTTTAAGTATTTAGCACATTTTGATGACAAATCACAGTGTATGCGCAGAGAAGTTTGGTATTTCGAGCACGGAGATGCAAGTCCGTTTAAATCCTGCCTCTATCACTTATGAGATCTTGGACCAGTGATTTAGTCTCTCTAAGCCTCAGTTTTCCCACGTAAAAATGGAGATAATAGAATCTTGATGATTGTGCTATTTTCAAGCTTAAACAAAATAGTCCATTTTAAACATTAAGCATATAATAGGAGCACAAAACTGCTACTTACTATTATTATACATCTCCCTTTAAAGTTGACAATTTAAGAAAACAATGAAGTATTCATCGATTCACCATGTCTGAGCCAAAAAAATGCAGCACTCTTCTCCCTAAAGGAAAGATATGCAACATTTTCTTGGATTTCTATTCCACAAATATATCAGTGCAATATACTACCAAACCTTGATAAAAGTACAGCACTTCACAATGATGTTATTGTCTTTGATGCTTCAGTAATACTCTGAGGCAGATACATGATATTTCCTTTTATGTAGGTAAGAAATAGAGGTGACTTGTCCAAGATCTCATAGTAAGGGTCTCTACTTAGGACTTCTGTCTCCCTGTCCTCACTATGACATATGAACCCTAATCCAAAAAGAGCAGAGATGCTGAAGAAGCATGAGTCATTCTCTGTCTCCCTAAGGTATTGGCAGAAATAAAATACCAAAATAGAACCAGCACGCCTCTCCTCTTTATAGCCACGCAGCTTGGGAAGGCTTAGAAACATCCTCAAATCCTATATGGAATAAGAAAAGGAAGAAAGGAGGGAAAGGAGGGAAGGAGGGAAGGAGGGACCGAGGGAGGGACCTACCTCTGCCCCAAAAAACCTGAGAGCCAATCTTATATTCTCATAGATCTAAATAATATAATTTAAGACGCTGGCCAGGTAGTTCAGTTGTTTAGAGCATTGTCCCGATACACCAAGGTTGCATAGTCTCCGGTCAGAACACATATAAGAAGCAACTGATAAATGCATAAATGAGTGGAACAACAAATCAATCTCTCTCTCTCTCTTTCTCTCTCTCTCCCCCTTACTCCTTCCCACCCTCCCTTCCTCTCTCTCTAAAATCAGTGAATATTTTTAAAATATATAATTTAAGAATTTTATTCTCTGTAATCTCTGTGGAAAAAACTTATTATAGCCATGCCTGACATAATCAACTGATTCAAAATTTAACTTCCCCCTGGAGCCTGAAAAAGGGATGAAATCTGAAGAGATGGTAGCAAGAGGAATTAGAAACGTAAGCTTCCACACTGTCCAACATCAGGCTGTCCCTGGGAACTGAGAATTGTCCCACTAATGGACAGCAGCCAAGACTGGCCAGAGCAGCGCTGCTCGTGAGGTGAAGCGCTGTATAACTGGCCTCTCCACTTGGGACGCCAAAAGTCTCTACGTCTATAGTCAATGGGTGTCACCCAGAACAGACACCTGCCTGTCACAAAAAAACGGAAGAGTTCTTTAATACATGACTGTATAGACATGCCAACGATTCTATTAGAATGACTGATCCCAATTTGTAACGAGATCCATGTACGGTGTTGTAATACAATGAACTTCTGCATATGAACATACACGAAGACATTTAAATGGGGTTCCCACCCCCTCCCCCAAAAACGATGCCCTCTAGCTCTTCTATCAATGTTCAGCCCATGTTCTGATTCATTTTATAGCATAAAGGAAGATTTCAGTTCTTAGCATTTGGGCAAAAAGTATAACGCCCAGACTGAATTTAAGCTGAAAATGGCAATCACTGTTAAACATCTTCCGCGGATGTCGGTGCTTTAAAGGTGTAACTGTCCACTAATCGGCCTCATTAATCAGGAAGTCTAACTACAGAACAACTTAAGAGCTACAAACAAAATAAGGGCCCCCAGAGAGGAAGATCCATTTAGGACAACTAGTGACACCTTTGTTGAGGACATCTCTAGAAACAACTGTGGAAAGGAGCTTGAGACATGTTTCCGATAATATTCAATTGCACAAATGTTTCTTTTAGTTGAATTTTCATATATTTTCTTTATCTTTTTATCTCTTAATCTAAGTGAACAATGTGTCAGAAAATAATTAGGCATCACAGGCACCATGAAGTTATTCATCTTCAAAGCTGCTGCCTGACAATTTGATACAATGTCAAGACAATTCCGTGTCTTAATATCCTTCACACAGCAATTTCTTAAATAATTGAAATGAATTTTCTAAGTCATATCCTTCCCTATTAATTCATAATTATCCCATCAATTGAAGTACTTTCCTGTAACTTCAACCATAATATAATAAGTGCTTTAATCAGATAAGTTTAAATTTTAATCAACTCAGACTTCTATGTCTATGGAAATGTTTTAGTAATCTAAATTAAAATCACTGCCAATAATTCACTCACTCCTCTCAGTTGTATTTGGTAGTTCAAGGAGAGACTCATGTCATGGGGTTAACATTCAATGGCATTGTGCTGTATTAAGTGAAAGTCATTTTCTTTACACATAATGTAAATTACATTTTAATATCTCTATAGATTTCTGTGTTGACAAAAGGAAGGCACAGGAAATTTACTACATAAATTTGAACAGAATTGTAGTGTTATTAATCAGTTCATCCCCATATTTCAAGTATATAAATTTGCTTGCTTAAAAGCCACATGATAAAATTCTAGTGCTTGAATTTCAAAGGGCAGGCAAGCTCAATTTCATTAGAGTCCACGGTCACATACTCAAGGTAAGCATATGCAAATTATTCCTGGATAATATTCCACTCTGAATATTCTGTGTATTCTATATAGAGCTATCGGAGGCAAACATTTATGAAATCAGGAAGCCACTGTGGCAGTTTCTCAGTACACAGTGATATCAATTACTGTGAATTGATTGATGGTTTTTTAATTATACATTCTACTAACATTTGGAAAATGCAGAAAATTATAAGGAAAGGGATAAGATAATCTGTAAACAATATTTAATATTAAAAATGTACTTACCATTAACATTTTGAAAATATAAGATATTTAAAAGGCAAAAATCACCTGTAATGTCAATACCCACTTTGAACAGTTTGATATGCACACAGACATATATGTACATATACATACATATGCAAGAACTTACATAGATACCTTTTTTAAACTGGGATTTTACTACCATATATGCAGCTTCTTAAGTGGAGTTTTCCACTCAAAGCTGTGCCATTAGTTTTCTTTTCTTATTATTAACTATATTTCTAAAGAGCATTTACTGTAAATGGGTGTAAAATATTCCCATTAGAATATGCTCCCAAGAGCATAGGAACTAAGTCTATCTTATTCACATAACCAATAACAAGTATGCCATAAATTAACCATTTTCCTATTGTTCGATGTTTAGGCAGTTTCCAAATTTTCACTGCTGTAAATGTTACAATATTAGTAATGCATGAATTTTCCCAGACTTTCCCCTTTTTTTTAAATCTCTCTCCCAACCCTCCCAGAGTAGTTCTATTCTGCCAGATGCTTCTTTGAGCTTTTGCGATGCAGATTTGGGAGGAAAGACGTGAAGCTGAAGAACAAGAGGTATGTGAGCTGGGCCTGCAGAGGGATTTTCTTAGAATTTTGGAGGACAAGATGTGGGTGTAGCTCTCTGAGGGAATTAGATTAGAGATACAAATAATATTGCAGTAGTCTATGTAACCTCCTTGCTGTGTTTTTAAAGCACAAGTACAGCCCTGGCTGAGTGGCTCAGTTGGTTAGAGCATCTCCCGTTCTGCCACGGGTGTGGGTTTGACCCCCAGTCAGAGCATCCCACATACAGGAATGCATGGATAGGTGGGACAACAAATCGATGTTTCTGTTTCTCTCTCTCCCCCCCACTTCTTGTGTCTCTAAATTCAGTAAATAAAATTTAAAAAAATGCACGTACAGACATTGAAGTGGAACTGGTTTTTTGGCCTGCCCAACATTCATCCTGACCATTAGGGCAGCCTAACTGCTGGAACAGACCATGTCCCAAATCTTGGTGTTTTAATTAGTTAACTTCTGCAAGATTGATTTCTCATTCATGTCATGTCCAGTGGGGTGTTCAGTGGGTGGCCTTCCTGCAGTGATGTAAAAACTCAGCTCCTTCCTTGTGGTGGATTTGACACCCCCAGGGGCCTCTGGGTCCCCCTACACTGGCCCTTCCACATCCTGCCTGAAGGTGGGAGACAGAGGGAGAGCATACAGGACTCTGTAGGAATTTTAATCACCCAGACTTGGTAGGGGCAGACACAACTTTTGCCCCATTCCATTGCCCAGAATTTAGTCACCAAGTCCCCACCTAGCCTCAAGGGAGATTGGGAACATAGTTCGTTATGTCCCAGGAATGCTGTCACTCCCTATTCCCTGAAATCTTGGTAAAACTTTTCCTTGAGGTGTCTATGTTCCCCTGGCCAAATGGTGGGCACAGGGCCCAAGGAATGGTTTTTGGAATCTCCTCCCCAGATATCTGTATCTTGAGTAAAGTGAGAAAAGGATGGGAAACATTTCCAGCTGGTTCATCCTGATGCTGACACCCTGTAATGACCATTCATTTCTCAAGGAGTCCCCCACCGAAGCCTTGGACCTGTCTCTTGCAAGAACTAGATATTCAACTTTTCTTTCACATCCGTGATCTACTCACACCCTTCCAACAAATTATGTAGAATGGCTTCATAAAGACCGCAGAAATCATGTTGAGATAAACTGATTTGTACATAAATCTTTATCTTATTTCTGATTATTTTCCTAAGCCAAATGCCTAGATCAAATATATCTTTAAAAAGCCTTTTGGCTCTGGTTGGTGTGGCGCCGTTGGTTGGAGTGTCATCCTGTACACCAAAAAGTCACCGGTTCAATTTCTGGTCAGGCAACGTACCTAGGTTGCAGATTTGATCCCCAGTTGGGTGCGTAGCGGAGGCAACCAGTCGATGTTTTTCTCTCACACTGATGTTTCATTGTCTCTCCTTTCATTGTCTCCTCTCCTTCCCCCCTCTCTAAAAATCAATAAATATGTCCTTGAATGAGAATAAAATTCTTTTTAAAAAAGCATTTTGATTCTAATTACATTTTTCAGTCATTTAAATTTCAGTACAAAATATATTCATTTCATAAATACTCTGTTTCAGATTTAGAAAATTGTGTTTTCATCATTATAAGTAATACCAAACAGCAGAAAGCACTCACCACACAGTCTGGTGTGAGTTAGATTGATGAGGAAGTCCGTACAGAAATTCTAGATGCAGCTGGAGCTTTCCTAGAAAGCGGGGCCTTTGCTGCAAGAAGAAGGTGGAGAAAGTGTGGCTGTATCATGAGGGCAGCCTTCTGCTGCTTATCCGATTTTGGTTGTGGTCAGTTCAGATCTCGGTGTCAGAGGATGCCTTCATTGTCCCCCATCTCTCTCACTCTTGCCTCTTTCCGCTACACGGTGATGTTTCTTAGCTCCCATGGTGCATCATCCACTAGCTTCTGCCCTCAGAAGTCAGGCAGGTCTTTACAAAACCGCCCCTGAAGTCTTTGTTACGTGAAGACAAATTCTTGCAGAGGACTCGTTTATCTTCTTGGCATAGGAAAGGAAATGGGAAATTTGGGGATATGGATCTCCAAAAGGCATAAAAAATAATTTTTTTCAAATTCCAAAAATTTGAAATTTTTTTCAAATTTCAAAAAGAGGCAAAGATTCTTTGAGCCCGTTAAACCTAGGGGAAGTTTTATACTGTACAATAATATTCAACTGTAAAACTAGAGTAGCTGCCATCAGTAAATAAAATATACCTCAGCTGCGGCCAACTCAACCAAGTTATTTTGTTTGTTCAACTTGTGCTGCTTAAAAAAGACATTCTGTATCAAAATATTAGCACAACATGTTTGATTAGTGTTTAACCAAAAATATAATATATATTGAAAAAACTACAAAATTAACTAAAGATAAAAATTTTAACAGAGCAATACAAAAGCATGAGTAAACACTTTAAATAAAATTAGATTGAAAAGTCTTTTGTAATTTGAAACCAAAGCCAGAAGAAAATGAAAAAGTTCTTAAAAAGCCATCTGTCAAAAAAATCTGGAAGGAGAGGAAAGGGGGTCAGGGGCTGGGTGAAAAAGATGAAGGGATTGAGATGGACAACTTGTTAGTTACAAATAGTCACGGGGATGTAATGTAAAGCATAGGGAATATAATCAGTAATATTATAACTATGTCTGGTGCCAGATGGGTACTGGAAATATCAGGGGAACACTTTGCAAAGTATATCTTTGTCAAACCACTGTGCTGTGTGCCTGAAACTAATACAAAATAATAGTTAATGCAAACTATAATTAAAAAAGTAGAATCATTTTGTGAGCACGTTTTAAAGTCCTATATAGAATGTTTATCTACTGAGTCCTGGAACAATTTAAAGAAAAAGGAAATACTCCAAATATATGTTACAAGCAATATGACATTATTGCCAAATATAACTAAACAAAAAGAAAGCTACTGACCAATCTCACTTAGGAATATTGATGAAAAAGTCCTAAACAAAATACTAGGAAATAGAACTGAATGAGACACTGGAAGGAGAGTAAATTGTGAAGGAGTGTTATTCTTTCAAGACTGCAAGGATAATTTGATATTAATAAATAAATTAATGTGATAAACTCTCTTACCTGTCAAAACACTTATTTAATTCCAAATCTATTCCTGAGGCTGACTGACTTTAAAAAAATGTAATGTAGGATTGAATGCATGCTACCTGAATAGTATAAAACAATACATATTATAACTTTAAGGCCAGCATTGTGCTTAGTGGGTAAATAATGTAAGCATTTCTATTAAAGTGAGAAGTAAGATAAGGATAACTTAGATGATCACAATTATTTAATTTTGTTCTGAACAGTCAAGACAATGCAGTTAATCAAGAAAATGAAATAGAAGGTATACATACTTATTATTTCCAGCTAATATAATTGTATACCTGTGAACCCCAGGAAAACAAATGGCAAAATGGAACTATTAAGAGAATCATAAAGTAGTTAGTTTCAAAATAAATATACTAAAATGCAATCAGTCTTTTTATATACCAATGATAAATAGTGAAAAATCTACCACATTTACAATGTCAACTAACAACAACAAAAAGTAACAAATACAATAATTGAAAAGGAAATATGTGGCAATAAAATTATAAAACTCTACCAAGAATTACAAAATAATTATTGAATAGAAAGACCTACCTTGTTTCTGGACAGATTTGGTCTTGTAAAGCTGCCAATTCTTTTAAAATGGACCATAAATGGCGTGTAAACCCAATCCCAATCCCAACAGGATTACTTTAGAATATAACAGAAATCAGCTTAAAATGCATCTGCAAAGACCATGACAAAAATTACGAAAGGCTTGGGAGGAAAGGAGAGGAGAGTGTCCGACAGGACACACACTTCCGCTGTCGGAGACGACAGGTGCACTGACCAGGACCAGCCCCGACCACCTGGGCGGTGCTGGCACAGGACAAAACAGACCCGCCGCGCAGGGGCCGCGCGGGAAATCCCGGAAACAAGCTCAAGCGTTATGAGAACTTAGTGTATAATACAGGTGGGATTTCAGAAAAATTTAGCCACTAAATAACTTGTGGCAATTGGCTAGCTTAGGAGAAAACTTCAGTTTCATAAATTAAATATGTTTGATTGATTTTTTAAATAAATGTAAAAAGTCTAACAAAATATGAGTAAACACTTTTTAAAAGAGTGGAAAAAGTCTTTCTGAACTTGACACCAAGCCAGAAACCATAGAAGATAATGAAATTTCATAGATATTAAATATTTCCTGACACCCAAAATAAAAACAAAATACCACAACAATAGAAGCTTGACAAACTCAGGAAAACATTTAGGAACAAACATGATGGACACAGCATTACTACTGCTGTGTGAAGAACTCTTACAAATTAACCAGAAAAAAGAAAATGGTCAAAAATGTTAATTTATAAAGGAAGAAATTAGAATAAAAAAATATGAAGCCATGATCAGTTTTATGATTTTCTAAAATGCAAATAAAAACAAAAAAGAAATATTTTTAAATTATAAGACTGGCATCAAATGAATTACAAAAACCAAACATTAGTGTAGGGGAAGCAAATTGTTAGCTCTGCCCTCCTAAGAGCTTTTTGGCTGAGACTGAAAGTTAAACTGACATAAAACAGATTAACAGGAGAAAAGCATACACATTTATATTAAGTTTTACATGACACAGGAACCCTTATAATGAATGAAGACCCTACAGAGCATCATCTTTGAAACATATAAAAGGGAGTTCTTTGAAAACTAGGCTTCCCCCAAAGAGGATTTGCATTTGATTCTTCCAGGTGCCTGGAAGAATTACAGCTCACTCTGAACCACCTCAAAGTAAATTAAGAAGGCCTGGATAAGAAAACAAGACCCATATATAAGCTGCCTCCAAGAGACACATCTCAGATCAAAAGATACACACAGATTAAAAGTAAAGGGGTGGAAAAAGATATTTCATGCAAATGGAAAGGGAAAAAAGCTGGGGTAGCAGTACTTACATCTGACAAAATAGACTCTAAAACCAAGGCTGTAGTAAGAGACAAAGAAGGACACTACGTAATGACAAAGGAAGCAATCCAACAAGAAGATATAACACTAGTAAACACTCACACATCCAACATCAAAGCACCTAAATATGTGAGGCAAATATTGATGGACATAAAGGGAGAGATCTACAGAAATACAGCCACTGTTGGGGATTTTAACACCCCATTGACTTCAATGCATAGATCTTCCAGACAGAAAATCAACAAGGAGGTAGTGGCTTTAAATGACACACTAGATCAAATGGATTTAATTGATGTCCTCAGAGCACTTCACCCCAAAGCAGCAGAATATACATACTTTTCAAGTGCACATGGAACATGCTACAAAAAGAATAAAACACCTAGGAATAAATCTAACCAAGGATGTGAAAGACCTGCACTCAGAAAATTATAAAACACTGAGGAAAGAAACCGAAGAAGATACAAATTGTGGAAGCACATACTATGCTCATGGTTAGGAAGAATTAACATCATTAAAATATCCATACTACCCAAAGTGATGTGTAGATTCAATGTACTTCCTATCAAGATTCCAATGATACCTTTCACAGAACTAGAACATTTATATGGAACCACAAAAGGTCCCATATAGCAACAGTGATCCTGAGAAAGAACAAAGGTGGAGGAATCACACTACCTGATATTAAACTATACTATAAGATCATAGTAATCAAAACAGCATGGTACTGGCATAAAAACAGACACATAGATCAATGGAATAGAATAGAGAGTCCAGAAATAAACCCACACCTTTAGAGTTAACTAATGTTCAACAGAGGAAGCAAGCACATACAATGGGTTAAAGATAGTTTATTCAATAAATGGTGTTAAAAAAAATTGGGCAGATATGTGTGGAAAAATGAAACCAGACCTCCTTCTTATATGACACAAGAATAAGTTCAAAATGGATTAAAGACTTACATGTTAGACCCGAAACCATAAAAGTCACAGAAGAAAACATAGGCAGCAAAATCTCAGACATTGCTCATAGTAATATTTTATCAGATATATCTCCCCAGGCAAGGGAAACAGAAAATAAATAAATAAATGGGACTATATAAAACTAAAAAGTTTTTGCACAGCAAAGGAAATCATCAACAAAATTAAAAGGCAACCCACAGAATGGGAGAACATATTTGCCGATATATATGATAAGGGGTTAATATCCAAAATTTATAAAGACCTTAGAAAACTCAACAATAAAAAAACAAACAACCCAATTAAAAAATGGGCAAAAGACCTAAATAGGCACTTCTCCAAAGAGGACATACAGATGGCCAGTAGACAAATTAAAAAATGCTCAATGTCACTAATCATCAGAAAAATGCAAATTAAAACCACAATGAGATACCTTCTCACACCTGTCACAATGGCTATCATCAATAAATCAACAAACAACAAGTGCCGGTGAGGATGTGGGGAAAGGGGAACACTTTTGCACTGTTGGAGGGAATGCAGACTGTGCAGCCACTGTGGAAAGCAGTATGAAGATACCTCAAAAATTAAAAATGGATTTGCCTTTTTGACCCAGTGATCCCACTTCTGAGAATATATCTGAAAGAAGCCAAAACACTAATTTGAAAGAACATAAGCACCCCTATGTTCACTGCAGCATTATTTACAATCACGAAGATATGGAAGCAGCCCAAGTGTCCATCAGTAGATGAGTGGATAAAACAACTATAGGATGTTTACACAATAGACTACTACTCAGCCATAAAAAAGAAAATTTTACCCTTTGCAACAATTTCGATGGACCCGGAAAACATTATGCTAAGTGAAATAAGCCAGTCAGAAAAACAAAAATACCATACAATTTCACTCATCTGTGGAATCTAATGAACAAACTGAACCAACAAGGAGAATGGGGACAGACTCATAAATGGAGAGAAGGATGACAGCTGAGTGGAGGGAAGGTTAGGGGGTGGAGAGATTGAGCAAAAAGGAAAAAGGACTCATGGACACGGACTACAGCGGTAATTGCTGGGAGGAGGGAGGTATAACGTGACCAAATAGTAATGGAGGAAAAAACACAATCAAGATTAAGAAAAAAAATCAATCAATCAATCTACTCCCCCTCCAAAAAATGATAAAGAAATATTATTATATCAGAAATATTATTACCATAACTCACTTAAAAGCTATTTTAATACAGAAGAAAAATTAGATGACTTCAAGTTTACATAGCATAATGTAATGTATATGAATAATACACTTAATGTCAAGTAACATACCTGAAAATAAATTAGTATATTTTGTTTAAAAAAAGGAAGCCTGGGGTTCCCTAGACCACAGCAAAGTTTTTCCCCACTTTTCTCCCTTCCCACCAACTCAAGATAACCTCTTCCGAGAAGAGGTAGGGGTAGAAATGGGAAATGAGGTATGGGTGAGGCGGGCTTAGTTATGGACTTACTCTGGGGATATCTCAGTGCTTTAAGGTCTAAGCTCAATGTGGAGGGTCTCCTACTAGACTCCCCTTCTTGGGAGATCCTTTCATTTCTGTACCTCAAGCCCATCATAAGTGAACCCCAGGTTTGCCCTACAGGCAGTTCAAAAACAGCTTTGGGCTCTGCTTACCTTCCTGCCACCCCACTCTTGTCAGATGCTCTCAAGATGTTTTTCTATTTCAGTTTTATCCAACTATCTTAGTTGTTTT
Source organism: Trachops cirrhosus (assembly GCA_028533065.1). Classification (NCBI taxonomy): domain Eukaryota; kingdom Metazoa; phylum Chordata; class Mammalia; order Chiroptera; family Phyllostomidae; genus Trachops; species Trachops cirrhosus. The sequence goes on from CM052542.1 coordinate 129,322,978, forward strand.
CACTACAAGTGGTGGTCTAAATAACATAGCCTATAAATTATACTTCTTTCATTTATTCTAACCAACTTTGGCATTTTTATGATGTGAAAAGAATTTCCAAAACTAGACCACATTTCATGTTATGCTCCTTACTGTAACAGGAAGAATGTAACTTTTCAATTATCATTCTGATAAGAGCACCTGGGGATCTGCCAGACCACTCCCTTCAAGCCTTGCTGAATGACAGCTGGTTCTTTGGTTCTCCTCTCTTGCCCTTAACCTAGCCATTCCAGGCAAAAGACTGCAGTTTGTTCAGAGGGTCAGGAAGGCGGTGACTTCTAGGCTTCAGGAGAAAAGTTTTAGATTTTTCTCCCCTTTATCCATGGAGAAAGAAATGAAAGCGCCCCCCTTTCAGACCAAGCAATGATGGCACCTGGAAAAAGGTATCATAAAAATTTGGGGTTCCTGCAATAAGGTTCCCCAGCTGGATGACAATGAGCTATAGAAGGTCAGGGGAGGTATAGGGTGCTTTGAGAGAACTTGAGGGAGCCTTATGTGCATCCCAGGAGGTTAGGGGTCAACCAGAACAGAGACCAGAGACTGTCTCTGGCAGAGGTCAGGCTTCTCAACTTCATTTTGCACATGAATCACCTGGAGAATCACTGTGTAAAGCAGACTTTCACTCAGTCTGTTGAGGATGGAGCCTGAGATTCCGCGTTTCTAACAGGTTCCATGTGATGATGATGCTGCCGGTCCCTGGACCACACATGGAGCAGCCATAGCCTGCAGAATTTGAAGTGGGGAGCCCGCCTGGAGTAACTCTCCACAGCAAGACAAGGAGAAAGCACTGGGGAAGGAACTGTGGGTTTTGAGAAGTTATCTGGAGAGCACAGAACTACATCAGAATGGATATATGTAAAAAAAAATGGCCTACAGAATAGCCAGCACCCAGACACTGCCCGTATCAGAGAACCACAAAGGACACCAGCTAAGTAAAAAGACTTCTGTCCCTCTGCTTCCTGTCTCCCTTCCTCACCCTCTGATCCCCCCTCTCTTTCCAGTCAGAGGGAAAGAGAAATGATGAGAAGTGTGAAACCAGACACCACATCCTCTTTCCCACAGGTCTTTGAGTTACACACCTCAGGTTAGGGCTAAGCTAGAAGGAACAGAAGAATTAAAGTGGCTTTAAAATTGAAGTTTTCTGCTGGATCAGACTGGATTTTTTAATCCTTTAAAGTGGATCCTAATCACTGAAGGGAAAGCTTCTTACCATTGAGAAAGTTTTGGGCTTGGTTGGTATCCAGGGACCAGGAGTGGGGATCTGATCATCAGAACTGAAAATAGCCGTGGGAGGAAAATTAGAGCCATTTTCTGTATCACCCACAAGGTGCAGCCCATTCCATAAACCAGTGATATTCCAATGGCTCAGTTTACCCACTGCCCTGGCCAATCAGCTCCATGGCCTGGAGTTCACATAATCACCAACTACCTCAAGAGGGAACCCCTTTCCTAAACAATTTCATATTTAAAAGAATCAAATCTTATTAAACAAATCAACATGACCCTAGATTTTTAGTAAGCTGACAAGCAGCTTTTATTTGTGTATTTTTTCCATTTGTGTTAAGTTACCTGTACATTTAGACATGCAAAATATGTAATTCTCATTACGTAGTCAGAAGTCCACATAGCTTGATGCTTTATGTGGAAAGGAAAATCAGCAGTTAATTTCTACAGAGGAAATCCTCTAGTAACAGATCGAGAACATGAAGACTTTGTTAAATTTAGGCTAATTTTTGCCTAATTAAGGACTAAGTTGAGAATCAGGAGTGAAGGAAGTTTAAAGGTGTTTTCCCCACAATAAACAACAAAATTCAACATGTTATAAAAACTAGTTCCTACATTACAAATATGTACATTAACAAATGAAAAATGGACAAAGATAAGAGAAGGCACTCAACAGAGGAAATACAAATGGCTAAAAAACACACAAAAAGTTCAACCTCACCAGTCACCAGGGAAGTGCAAATTTAATACCACGAAGTGATAGCATTTTACACCTCTGACTGGAAAACCTTAAAACTTGACAATACTAACTGTGTGAGAAAATGTTAAAATATGAGAATCCCCATACACCGCGAGTGGGAGTATAAAAGGGAGCAACCAGTTAGAATTTGGCAAAATCTAGTTAAGGATATACACACCTTCCTCCACAGCATTTCCTCTGTGGGCATACCAGACAGCTATTGGGAATCTACATTTTTTGCACACATGCTGTGTCAAATAATTTTGAAAACTTATGCATCTACTTGCAAAATTTTAAATACACATAAATGAGAAGCCAAAGTCCCTGACCTCCAGCTGCAAAAGATGTAATTTTGCAATTATTACACTGATATTTAAAAGAATAAAACTGTGATGTCATTATTTTAAATCTATTTAAAAGTGGTATAAGATAAACAATATCTATTTTTTAAAATATACAAAGACCGCTTTTTTAACATTGGACATTTTACCACTTTTTTAAAATTGTATTTCCATTGAACGTCACCACTAAAGTTTATCATAATGTATTATATTTTTCTGCTTGAATGTCTCTTATTAACCACTCTACCATATTTCTGTTACAGAAATGTGTACATAATAATAAACTGGAAGATTTTTTCTTGTGCCTCTAAGACTGAGGGAGGGTTAAAGAAATTTTGATTTAAAAATTACCATTAAATGATTTTAAATAATAATTTAAATATTACTAAGTGTTATATTTAATTACTATTATATTAATTACTACAAATTACAATTGGTCAAAAACTAAATATATTGCAAATTTTGATAATTATTAAATGTAAAATGTAAAATTTATTAAAAATGCACATTTTAACGAAATAAAAAAGTTCTTTCATTTAGCTCATGTATACAGATTGAATATTACTTATTGCTAAAATGAAACAGGGCTCATTGTAAATTAACAACAAATTAAAAGGAATGAGGCCTGATGTAGTTTGCTTACCAACATTATATTAATGATTAAGTGCATTTTTATTTAAAAAAAAACTGAATATACCTTTATGTAGATCTAATAAACACATGATAGAAGTGAACAACTGAGCTGAGAACTGATTGCTGGGTGGCAATGAGCAGGAAATTTGAGTCCAAATGAAGAGTGTATATGAATTTATAATATCCAATCATCTTTTTCCAAAGCTAATAGAAATGTTTCCTCTACAAGTCTGAAAAAATATTCAAGAAAATAAAAGCCACTAAACTTCCAACATAAGTATCCTTACTCAAAGGCATATCGTTGACTTCTATGACATGAAATAAACATGGAGTTGTTCGCCTCTGTCCCCCTCACATCATGCCAATCATGCAGGTGAGCCAAGACCGAACCCTGGAGAATGAGCCTGGTGTCCACTTTCTCCTCCTCCCAGTGAGAAATGCAGGCTGTGCCTCTCACAGACAGATGTTTCCCGGCATGCTTCCCACGATTCCCGAACAGTCGTAGCCTAACACAGATGGATAAAGACCAAGCAAGGAGTTGCCGTGAGTTCACTGTCCCAATAAAATAAGACACAATGTCCTCTGTATTTCTTACCTAAATTTCTTAACCTCACGGGAGTCCCTGCTGGTACGATGTGTTTTCAGACAATCAGGAGAAGGGACCATTCCACAAAATGTGTCCGTCCACCTACGTGTCAACATATCTAAATTCAGATCATCCCTTCATGGACAACAAAACTATCTCTAACTCTACCTACCAGGTTTGCGAAATTTTTAGCAAATACCCACTCACACACACAGAGGATGCCCATTTAACTTTGAGTTTCAGTAAACGACTAATAATTTTTAACTATCAGTATGTTCCCGTGGCATATATGGAGACATGTCACTCAGGACATGCTTATGCTAAGCTTCTGGAAGAATAAAGCAGAGCTTCTACACTTGATTTTTTTTTTAAATGGGAAAAGATGAAGTATTATTAAACACCCATTCATCTATTACTCATTTTGTCATATTCATTTTAAGTCTTTATTAATAAAAGACATGTTATTCATCTGAAATTCAATTTTAATGGGTTTACATATCTTATCTGGATTTTAAGTTCCACCCAAGTTTTGTCCTTTAACAGAAATATGTACAAGGAAAGACATGAAGTGCTACCGCAAATTTATAGGCCCTCAATGAGAAGGTACCCCATATATTGAATTGTCCCTTTGGGGCACAATGCTGTATGGAGATCCTGGGTGGGTAAGGGATCTTTCTTTGGTTAAACGTGCTAAGGAGATGGTAAATGTGGAGGTGGGAACTTCCACGTGGCCTTCAAGCAGATCAAATACAGGGAAAGTCCCAGTGTGTGCACATGTGCAAATGCAAATGTGTGTGTGTGCTTATGTAAGTGTGGAGTCCGTGTGCATGTTTACCTGTGTGTGCAGTGGAGGGGCTGCTATTGGTGCAGGGCACGTGCCCTAATTTGAACACCAGTCCTCTGGGACACAGCTTCCCAACAGGTCTGCATTGCATGTGTAAATGCACTGTGGTAGTGTCACAAGACGCTGCCCTCTTCAGCCCTTGGGGTAGCCTTGCTCTAGAACCACAGTGACATGTGGCGGTGTGGCCCAAGTGAGTGGTATTGGGAAGCCCCATATAAAAAAACTCTCACTAATATACACCAGGTGACACATCCATACATGTTCATGGCAGCATTTTCACCGTTACAAAAAACTAGACATAAACTAAATGTCCATGAGAGGAAAAATGAATGAATAAGGTACAGTATATTCAGCAAACGAAATGTTATAATGGAATTAAAATGAATGAACTTGCTCTATATGTCTTAACACGGAAATCTCAAAAACCTAGCACTAAGAAAAAGAAAAAGCAGTTTGCAGAACGGCACACGAAGGATGGCAATGCCCTCTGCGTAAAATTTGTACAGTTAGGTCACCTTTGAAAGACACAACTATCCTGTGTTACAGGCATACAAACATCGATTAGAAGGACGCACAGTAACGGCAGGGCATGACTGTCTCTGGGGGAAGAGCGGGGGTGAGGGGGAGCAATGCCAGAGGACATCAACTGAGCATCAGTGCATCAGACTCTGTCCCCAGTTCTTTACACTGTTATTCATTTAATCCCTTCAACAACCCCAGGAGGTTCTGGACAATATGATCCTCATTTTAGGGATGAAGTAACTGATGCACAGAAAAGAGGTCAGAGAACTTGCCCAAGGTCACACAGCTCTAATAAAGGGTGCAAAGGGGGCCCTTAATTGTATATTGAATTTTTTCTTTTATTAATAAAGACTTAAAATGAATATGACAAAATAAGTAATAGATGAATGGGTGTTTAATAATACTTCATCTTTTCCCATTTTAAAAAATTATCAAGTGTAGAAGCTCTGCTTTATTCTTTCAGAAGCTCAAACTTGCTAATAAGATCATTCTAAAATTCTGGTTGTGATTTTTTTCAAGAAAATACATGTCTTTTCCTCACCTGACTTCACCAATGGTATGTCAATTAAATAGTGTCCCTTTTTATGTTTGCTGTGGTGAAATGGAAATGAAACATTTTACATCAGTCTATATTATTGTATTGCCACACAACTGCATGCCCCCCCTTACAACCCATGCATGGTCTAATATTTAAGGGAAGGTTTTCATCTGAAAAAAATCTGTGCTTTGTATGATCCAAATGGGTAAATGGGAACTAGGCCAAATTTTCCCTTAATTGATTTAATTAAACTAAATATTTTATTTTTTCAGATAAGTTTAAAGCTTGCTAAATTAAATTTCTAGGAGCCAAGAGAATAAGCACTATAAAAAGTAATCTTTGATTCATGCACCCAGAAATAGTTCCAGGTGTTAATTTTATCTTCACTTCCAAAATATATCCTAACATTTCATAGGGAGCCATTGATGAGGCAGTTGATAGCTTAATGAAGATGACGGTAAACATTTGTCACAGGAATTGCTCTCTCAGGGTGGAAGAGCAGCTGGAGCTGCCTCGTGGAAGAAGACCTCCACAAAAACCAGCATCAGGGACAACAGCCAAGTCTTCCTGACAAATAGCAAGTGTTAGTGAATTACCCTCATTCATGTTTGATTCTAAAAGCTAGAGCGTTCCTCCGTTATCGGCTCCAGTGTGGCCAGGCGAGAGACCTGTAGATGGACCTGGATTACAGCGTGTCAGCTGCAGGGGCCCCTTGGGGGGGTGCTATAAGTAACTAAATAGCTGTAGGATTCAAGGAATCCCAGCCAATGAAGGAGGCACACATGATTTGAGCTTCTGTCACCACCACAAACTTGTCACAGAGATTTCTGTCAACACTCCCTCCGGTTCAGACATCAACCCTAGGAGTTCTTGCCCCGATGTAACTGTGTATCTTGTAGAAGAGGACACTGCCCCTGAACAGATTAGTGTACTTGATTAATGGGCTGACAGCTAAGAGACAGCAAAAGATGGGAGACTGGAACTTACCTAGGACAGGTAAGTTTTAACGAGGAGAATGTAAAAAGGTACACATTATAGGGCAAGAGCGGTTAGGGCAGTGTATTAGCCAGGGTTCTCCAGAGAAATTGAACCAACAGGTTATTATATATATTATATATAGGTTATTAAAACATATATCATATATCCACATGCATATATACCAATGTCGTATTGGTTTATGTATTATAAGGAGAGATATATAAACATATATGTATATGAGATTTAATATAAAGAATTGCTTACATGATAATGGAGGCTGGGAAGTCCCACAGTCTCCCATCTGCAAGCTGGAGGCCCAGGAAAGCCCGCGATATAGTTCAGTCTGTGTGCAAAGGCCTGAGAACCAGAAGTCCAATGGTCCCAGTCCAAAGGCACGAGAAGACTGATGTCCCATCTGAATTGTCAGGCAGAGTGAATTCTCCCTGCACCCTTCGGCTCTGTTCAGACCCTCAATGGATTGGATGAAGCCCCACCCACATTGGGAAGGCAATCTGCTTTACTCAGCCTATGGATTCAAATACTAACCTCATCCAGAACACTCTCACAGACACACCCAAAAATAACGTTGAGTCAAATATCTGGACACCTCCTGATCCAGGCAAATTGATCCATAAAATTAACCATCACAGGCAGGCTGCATCAGAAATGCACATCCAGGAGAAAGCAGTGAAATACTAGGTACCTGGAAATGGAGGGATGCAAGAATGGGATTAGGAAGCTTTGCTCTCTTCACAATTATCTGGAATTTAACCTTAAACATTGCTTTGGAGTATTCAGTGTAAGAGGGAGTATCTGAAGAATGAAGAGTGATTCCCCTGAGTTCAGATCCATTTGCCCAGGCCCACAAAGCCAGACAGGGACCAATGAGATGCATTTTGTGGAAGGGAAGGATGTAAAGAAAAGTACTCACCAGCTTGAGACCTCAGTTTTGCTACTTACAAGTTAATGTCCTTGAGTCCAGTACCCTCATCCATAAAATGGGGATAACAACATTTTAGGGGTATTGTTGAGGATTACTAGACTAACTGATGAGTAATAAACACTCAATTAATGTGAGCTGTATTAATCACTGCCATTAACACACACACACACACACACACACACACACACACACAAAATGATGAAAGCGTGGACCTTGGCCAAGGTCAACATCTGGCTAATATTCAACACATATTTCACACGAATCTACTCTGTGTTGACAAACATTTGATCAGCTGCTTGAGCATGGGGACAGAAATATGATGTATTCATTCTCAGCTAACCCTGTACTAGCTCCAATATTAGTTAGTTAATGCCAGGAGTTACTCAATAGTGTAGGGATTAGCCAGCTCTGCACTTAAACTTAAGCATCTATATGTCTTTAAATATAGTTGAAAACTATGTAAGGTGATTTGCAGATAATTTTGTCCCACAAGCCGGTTGGATTTTTTGGAACCAATAGTAAGTGCAGAATAGCATGTTGTGTATTTCTCTGACAAGATTCTATAACCATATACAAGTGCTTTAATGTTATTTCACATGAATCATGCCTTTTCACACTAGTAGCACAGAATCAGCTAGACAATTCACGTTGCCACCATGTTTGGGAGCAACAGTGCTCAGCCTTTAGGACCCAGACCGGCTGTACCAGCATTATCCAGTGGGCTCGTTAACAGTCCTTTCACCCTCCACTGCAACCCAGGACATGAGTCCGAATCTCTGGAAATGGGGCCCAGGAACCTTCGCATTTAAGAAGTTGCCTAGAAAATTCTTATTCAGAGTGAGGTTCAGAAAATATTGGGGTTAAGATTAAGGTTGTGCGGTTACTTGATAGAATGTCACAACCTGTTTCGCCTTCAAACTCTGACACTTTGACAATGTTTAGTCTCATTGCCTTAAGAACAATTTAGTTAATATAATCGTTCTGAAAATGAAATACCTTTCAGCGCCTTCAGGTCAGCTTCTGGATTCAATTTAATTAGAGATCGCTGAAGAGCAGAAACACAGGGGGGCACGTTCAGTTGTTTAAAGGCTCTGAGCCGTGACTGAAGGTTCGGCAGGTCTCTGCACCATTACCACCACCCCAGGTGCAGCTCTCGGAGACAAGCTGTGCCTCGCAGTCCTCACCCTCCCTCTTTACCCCGCCCCCTGCCACCGTGTCCGGCTCAGCGCTGCACGCTGCGGAAGAGCCTCGCAAAGGAGCGCCCTGCGTTTGTAACGATTGCACCACAGCCACTTCTCAGTGGGGGGACTGCTAGGTTTTCCCTGATTAACAGCACACTTACGTTAGGCAATGGTCAGTTTTTGTGTTTCTTTCCTTTTCCGACATGTCCTATTTCTTCTGATTATATTTATTTAAATGTAATTTTATGTCTATTGAGCCTAAAAAGAAAAAAATCGGCTTATATTTTGTACATTTTTCAATTTTTCCTGTAATTTGTTATTTTTCAAATACATAGCTGTGCGTTTTAAAATTCTTCACCAAAAAGTTAGCAAAGCACTGCTCTATACCACACTCCTTTAAACAAATTTAAACAAAATGCAGCTCTGACTTAGCACCTTTTTATCTGCTAAACAATAGGGGGTTGCACTAGATCACCCATGAGCTCCTCTAGCTCTATAATTCTCCGTGGGTACCGCTGTAGCTCACTTTTTTACAGGTGGATTGTTCACTTTGTAAGTTATCCAAGACAAGATTTTATATTTACAGCTGATATTTTGCTGCCTCTCACTGTAGCTCTGCACCATCTCTCCCACTGTGAGACTGTGTGGCTTTGAAGAATAAAAGAGTATTTTAATAACAGCCTAATCAAAATGTAATTAAGAAAGGTAATTTGCACCAAAATATTACATAATACACATCAAAGATTAAACTCTAGATATTTCTTTCCATGTGCTATTTTGGATTGTCACTCCCTCCTCCACCGAGATTTATAAATTTATATCAATATGCTGTGTACATTTCTTTCTGAATCTCCTTGCACTTGCCTTAGCACAATACACATTGTATTTTATTACAATCATTTGTTTAACATTCAGATTCCTTGCTAGACTTCTAGCTTTACAAGAATGGGGATCATTTCCATCTTGCCACTGGGTTCTAGTGTTTTACAGTCTCTGATACACAGAGCCCCACAGAAGGAAAGCCTGCTTGAGTGTGGTTGTAGGGCAATAATATGAGTATAATAACTCATAGTTTTAAGTTGAACATTTCACCTAAAATGTCATATGATGCATCTGAGTGTGATATTGTTATGTTACAGAATTACATGCTTATGATTTTGTAATAAAAGATTTTGTGATTAAAACAAGGGGTGTTATTTGTGCCGGACCATGTATAAAAGATATTTGTTTGAATGACTGAGTGAATGGATGAATCAATGAAATTCTTAGGGGAAGAATCATGAATTAGGCTTTCATTTCTTTAGAATATCTTAACTATTTCTTGTTCCATTACCTTCCTCATGGTCCATAATCTCCGAGCATAAATTCTACAGTTTGAATAGAATTTAGGACTTCATGTGTATCTGTCCAGAGTGCCACAGCTACAAGATGGCTTAATTCCTTCAACTCGGTTTTTTAAAAAAACTGCCAACTGCCCAACATAACTTTTATCTGCAAGTCTATGCCTGACAGTTGTCAACCTCTTTCATGTTCTGCTGCAGTGCGACACAGTAAGTTTTGCTTTTCCATTATTGTTGGTGATCACATACATCTCCGTTGCTTGTACTGCCTAAGCAGGGTTCTGTTTTCATTTTAATTTAGCCAGCAGGAGCTTGAAAAGCAAAGTAGCTTAAGTTAAGAAATTACTTTCCTTTTCCAGAGAAAGTGTAGACAAGCAAGTTTAAAAAAAGATCCAGTTAAATATGCTTCTGTCTCCAGGAACTCCGAGTTGGTGCCCAAGGTCCCACGGTCTTCATGTTTCACGGGTAGTATGTAACGAGGTCTCCCTTCTCTGATTGACGCTGCTTACAGTGAGTAAGGAATGACAGCACAACGAGGATTACTCCCAAGGCTTTCAAAACACGCTGACCCTCTGAAAGTTTCCAAATGGCTTTTTATTTGTCTGCTGCTAGGGACCATCTGGCTAGCTGTAGATAAACAAGTCTCAGCATATGGGCCATAACACATACACAGCTCTGCTCCACTAGTGCAGAAAATTAAGAAAAGGTTGCTCTCTTGATACGAGAAACTCAAGCAAAAGAAGCATCTCTGTGGAGTGCAGGGCCTGCCCCAGAGTGCACGCTGGAGAGCTTAATCCCAGCTCCTTCTTGCCCACTCACTGCATGCGACCCTGGATCACTCCGAAGGCTCCTCACTTTCTTCATCTGAAAATTTAAAAGGGTGCCAAGTCAACTGTGGCCTTCCTCCTTCCTTCCCTGTCTTTTTGTCTTCCTCCCCTCCTACTAAAAAATAGTTATTATGTTCCTACTACGTACGTTGTAAGCACGGTGCTAGGTGCTTGGAAAGCAAGGAAAATAGACATGGTCCCTGCCCCTGAAGAATGACTGAACAGAGATGAAAACAAACATTAAATAAATAGCTGACACTGCAAAGAATATTCCAGACAGAAAGGCAAAGCATGTGTGAAGGGCCTGAGACAGGAAACAGCATGGACTGTTTAAAAATGTAGGATTTGTAAACATTTATATGCGTTGAATTGAGAAGTCTCTTGACAATCACAGCGCTGAAAGGAAAATTCCCCCATCTACAGATGGCAATTCAGACAATTACTATATTAGCATAAACTATTTTAAAAAATTAACTGAATTCTCTATTCTTACTGTTGATCTCATGCCTGCAATAATTGAATGTAATAAAATTTCATGAAAATATAATCACCAAAGACATATACAAGCCACTCAAGCACATGGCAGCATCGTAAATTCTTTAAGAATTATGAAAGTTTCTGGAAAACCTAGGAATTCTGTAAGTGCCTCCTGTTTAATATCTGTGAAATAAAACGAAACAGGCAGCGGCCATTACGTTATCTCTCACAAGTACTTCACGTCCTAAGCACGGTTCCCCAACGCTCAGCCTCTGCAGAGGCCGTCAGCTGACACCCTGGACTGAGAGAGAGTAGTCGTAACAGTTATGCTTCTGGAACAGTCCTAAACTATAGGTAAAATGTTCATTTCAGTGATTTTTCACAATTCTCAGCTAAGACAAAAACTATGCTGTATGTGAAACAGCGTAAACCGTTTGGTACTTTCTCAGTCTCCGTTTCAGCCTTCCTCCCACCGGCCAGCCGCACACGGGAGGCAGTGCACAGCGCCCAGCCCCCACCGGGAGGGAGCGGAGAGTTCATTGATCAGGTGTTCAAGTCGGGCGGATAAAGACCCATTTTTAATAATTCAGATCCTAATAAAAACGTTAGGGAAACACATTTGAAAACCTAAATCCACCCAATTATCCACGATGCTGTTTTACAGACAGGGAAAAAAGCAAACATGTCACTCTCTGCAAAGAGCGATGGCACTTACAGGTGACAAATCTGAGAAATGCCTGCCCGGTACCTGCAGGCAAACTCCTTCAGAGTAAGAACTTGCTTTGCTCATCGCTGCCCCTTCATGTCCACAGTGCTGAAGGTACCAAAGCCCAACAAACACTCATTAATCAAATCAAGAAAGGAACACTCATTAAAAAAAACAACTTACCAAATGGATGAATCCTCACAGTGAAATGCAATTAACTACAGAACTGCCTTAACTACCTGTTTGGATTTAGCGAGCACAGTAACCTTGCCCACCCGCTACTCAACATATAGCTACATTTATGACATCAGACCTTCAATTAAAAATCATTACTTAAGTTGTTTTATTACAGCTACAAATAAACTTTATTTGATGTAATGTAATAAAACATTTTCAAAGTTAACATTTATCTGACCAGAATTAATCATTTAAATTATGAATACAAGTATTTACAGTCACTTTAGCAAATCTGCGGTTCAGGAATTTGTACAAGCTGGGTCTGAAAGGGCAGGGTCCCACCTCTCCTTCCAGGAAAGGCAGATCTTGCCCTGCGTCTGGTAAGAAGCAATGTCAATGAAAGTTGGGAGAAATCCATAATCCACGTTGGAATTCCACATTATCCTCTGAGGAAACAGCTACATTTATGGTAGGAAAATAATATTCTCTTCAGTTCTCTTGTATCAAAGGAAGGTTTGCATTCACTTTATCCCCTTAGAGGTATTCTTCTGTTATACTGTCTTTCTGTCTGCTTAGCTCATGATACTTCATAATTCCATTAAAAAAATACTATCCGCAAAGGGACCTTTTCTGTTTCCTTGTCTGCCCTTAATGCCTATCACTTTAGGGAGGGAGAGAGCAGGAGAACAGAATTGGCCAGGCACACATTTGATTTAAGATACAGAGAACACAAAAACAAATCCTCTAGAAGGAACAGAATGGTATTCTGGAGCATTTACCAGTGGTGAGTATCCCAGGTGACCTCCAATTCACATGATTCAGTTTAACACAATGATGCTCAACGGGAATTCACATATCGATGCTCCATTTCCAGAAGTATCACAACCTCTCATGGAAACCCTGTCATTGCCCTACTTCCTCCCAAAACCACAGTCAGGGACCAGCCTGCGGGCCCAATGCACCCGTGTGCAATGAGAGTCAAAAGTTCAGTGCCAACTCCCACGTTAATGAACAGTGCAGTTAGGTGAAAAAGTCCTCATGGAAGGAACCCCGCTCACCTCTCAGGACCCCTCAGATGAAGTGTGAGCACAAGAAAAAGCTTTATTCAGGTTTTAGGATTCTCTCCATCCTGAGAGCTGTTCCTGAGTCATACCATAACAAGAACTGAGTTAACAAAGAAAGTACGTTGGTGGGGAGGTCACAGGGACCCTGCACAAAGCCAGACTGCTTGACAGTAGCTTAGAACAGACACTGCTCTGGGAAATCATTTGTGTGAGCTGATGACAGGATTCTGTTTTCTAACACAGGACATGCAACATAGTCAACACTATGCTTACCACAGTTAGCTTAGGAAAACACCCTTCTGTCCTACCACACAATTAACTCTGTCTCATGAATGATTCCTGAACAGTCACCACAATGCCTAGACTCGGAAGCATGGGAAGTGCACATTGGAACTCGCTTCCACTTGCATGGGCTTGGACAAACGCAAAGCATCAGAAACTGCTCTGGAACTCAGCTGTGTTCGCGAGCTTACTGCTGAGCTGCTCCGGCTATCTTAAACTGAGCACTATCCTGATTTGCACACAATAGCACTGATCCACAGGGGGAAAGAAGGGGAGGTCACTGTCTCCCTCATAATACGCTTGTATGACAGATCACCCTGCTCGTCACTCTGAACCATCCCAAGAAAAAACGGAAGCCGCATTCCACAGTCTCAGCAAATGATTTCGTTCTGTTTCCACCTCTGTCTTGCCTCGCTTTTCTCGTCTCCATGATTCCACTTTTGATCATGAATCATGACTTTTTTTTCTACGGTAGTCAGAGTTTTGTCTATAAAGAGAGAGAGAGAGAGAGAGAGAAGATATGAAAATGATTTAGCAGAACCATAAATGTTTCTCTTTTCTGGTGGGTGGATTTAATTTTTACAGCATTCAGTAATTTGAAGCATTTGCGGCTTCTAAGGGGTTACAAGCATCTCTAAAGGAAAAGAAAAAGAGCTGTGGCCCTTTTAATACATTTCATAACTGTTGTAAGTTGTCAGGGCCTTCACATATTTGCAAATCAGCCCCTGGTAACCCATTTAGAAATTCACTTTATATACATCCACAGCCAAAAATGGTGCTACTCTCAAAAATCCCTGCAAAATACTGCTGCACTTGCCCCACTTGAAAAGAATAATGATCACCACTAATGAGAAGTGTTCTCCCCTTCAGACCTCGGAGGGTGCATTACGGTAAGCCATGTGTGCAGAGACCAGGAGACCCCACCTCCCTCGTTTTCTCCCTCCCAGGTTCACAGAGGCGTCATGAGTCATGGACAAGTCTTGGTCAACAGCTGAGGAAAAGTTTCTTTCTCCTTGGTATAGAGCCACTATCCCTTTAGAGCCACACTCCCCTAACTCTGTACCTTCACAAAACTTGACTTACCAAGCCACATCCCTGTTCTTGAGAGCTACATCTATGAGGTTCCAGGGTCGGGCACTGCACCCCCAGCCTCTGCCTCCCCATCGAATTGGAAGTGCCCCTCTCACTTGACTACCAAGACTCCACACAAATGGGTTTTTCCCAGTGATAGGATCCATTTCTCCACAGGACACCATCTCTCACTTTGTCCCCCGCTACACACAATGGCGTCTAAGGACAAGATTGGGGCCATGCTTCAGCTCAGACCCACACTCCCCTACCCGTCCTGCCCACCTGGCCCCCCTTGCTGACTCAATCCACCCAGTTCCAGGTACTGCTAAAGACATGCCCCGTCCACATCTGTGCGCCTGCCTCTGAACAAACTCTCTTCTCTGCTTTGAGTAGCCCCAACCCCACCTCCACCCCTGCCATCCCTCCTGGTTAAAATGTTACTCTCTATTCAAAGCCCACCCAGATTATCACCTTCTTCATAAATGTCACCCATGAGTATTTTCTTGCTAAAACATCCCCCCAAGGCTTATGCTTCTTCTATATGCATCTGACTGCTTGACTTTACTTTGTGCTATGTGTATTTACTATCTACAAAAAAAATTTTTTTAGGAAAAGCAAGGTCTTTCCTACTGCCTTTTCTACTTTAAAGAGATGATGCAAAACATGAAGCAAATAAGCTATTATTATTACTAATCAATGACTGCATAAAAATAAAGTGTTGAATTCCAGCTGGTTAATAGGAAAACACTACAATGGTGAAAAAATCCAGGAAATAGCAAACTTTTTGTTTTTTCTGTCAGTAAAGCAGCATCCCTCCACAGACATCCAGGGCTTCAGGGTACTCGATGCTTCTTCCCAGTTCCTAACGGGACCCATTTTGTTTGCCTTCTCTAATCACCAGTTTCCATAAAGAAAAGGCAGAATCACCCTGAACTCCAAAGCTGTAGCGCAGCACCCGAAGCAGCACACTGGCAGAATTCGCGGCAGGAACCCAGGCTACTCCTCCGTGACTAACCCCTGCAGTCGTCAGGGAGTCCGAGCCCCCGAAGGGGAAGTCCATTACCAAGCAGAGGAAGGGAGAGGGGAAGGAAGAGCTACTTGAAAACGCTCTCATGAAATTCTTTTATATGGAAGTACTTTAGAAACTGCTTTTCCATATTTTCACAATAATGGTGCCAAAGAACAAAAGCCATCAAAACATGATGCTTAAAAAGCAATTTAGAGCAATGCAAAAAAATCCATAAAGTTGACAAATTTAAAAAAAAAAATCCCTCCTTATATCACATTTGGTTTTGTATTGTCATTATTTCACAATACTTGTGAAAAGGGCACAAAATTATAGAATAGTACATTAAATTACTAGTGTAGAGTGCCGCACTCCCGAGCCTCTTGTTATGCTGATCAAGAAAATGCAAAGAAATGGGTAAATAGTTAAAAGTAGCAATACAGAGATTGTTTACACAGGAAAGGAAGATTTATGTAGGAGAAAGAAATAGAACCAAAAAGGTGGAGCTAGTGGGGGGAAAGTAAAAGAGACTAGACTCCAAGCAGCCCAGCCAGAGGGGGAGAAACGGGCTGAAGAGATTAGTGGGAGGAGCCCTGAGTCCCCAGCTGGCCCAACGAGTTTGAGCGATAGAGAGAAGGGTAGGGAGACAAAGGCTTCTAACAAGGTTTGCTGTGAGCTGTGGATTGGACACCACATCATTCTTCCAGAGACTCCAGTAGAGTTACTAGTTGTTTTGGGTTATCCACCTGGTGTTTACTTGAATGCAAATGGGTAGAGTGTGGAGTGTGTGGGTTATTTTAGCCACATCTCACTCTCCAGATCTAAGTCACTTCTGTCAAATGAAGGGCATGGCCAAGATGACTGGGAAGGACCCTCTCAGCTACAGTGGCCCACAGTTCTCTGGTCTATTCCTTCCTGCCAAGTACAGTGAGGAGGAATGCCTCCTCCTCTCTCAGGATCCGCACTAATCCTCTCCTCCCCTCCCCTCCCCTCTCCTCTTCTTCTCTCCTCTCTTCTCTCTCTCCTTTCTCTCTCTCTCCCTCTCTCTCTCTCTCTCTCTCACCAACATCGTCAATCTTCTGATTCCAGCATCTTTCCCCTCAACTTTCAAACATGAAGATGTCTCCTCTACCTCAGATGTAAAGCCAAATCTCTATCTGACCTGCTGACGATCTAATTACAGTACTGCCTCCCACCTTCTTTACAATGACAGATTCATTAACATGTGGGTTACAGGGGAAAGGTCCATTTCCTTATCACCACTGGCCCTTTGCGATCCTTTTTCAGATCCCAACACCCTATGCAATTGCCTCCTAGAAAGTCATAATGCCTCCTAGACAAACTCTATAATCTTCTATCAGTTCTCAACTCCTAAGGAGGTGGGCAGCACTTCCTAAACACTCCCTAGCTGTTAGTCTGTGTGAATCTGCTTCCTTTATTTATCAGGAAAGGATGAGGTCATCAAAAAAGTTTTGCTAGGTGTAAAAGTAAGTGCAATGAAACTGATAATGTTATAATTTTTGAAGATATAAGGACACAGTTTGGCCGTTATTTAGTGGAGAAAGGAAGAGAAACATCACCTTGCTTGTCATCGAGCATATCAAAGGCCATTCAGCAGCAAATCAATCTTGTCTTCCAACCAAGTACCTATCTTTGACTTTCAGAATTCTGTTGGGTAGAGGACTGGAATTTATGGAATTCTGAATTCAAATCTGATGTGCTTAGTAGAAAACAAGCCAGCTACCGATTCAGGAAGCTTTCTGAGATACGCTTTAAGAAGCTCCATAAAAGGGTTGGGGTGGGGGGTGAAAGGAAAATAGTGATAAATGACCTTACAGCACAAACTCGGGCCTCTCCGGCCTCTCAGCGAGCTTCAGGGCCTCGTGCATGCCTGCAGCCGAGAGCTTCCGGTTGATATTCCGGTACTGGCACTGGAGCAGGCTGCGATAGGTGGTCCTCAGGTCCCGGTTGAAGAAGGCATATATAAAAGGGTTAATGAGAGAGTTTGCATAGCCCAGCCACAGAAATGTCCTCTCCACCCACAGCGGGATGCAGCTGCAGGCTGTGCCGCAGATGAAGGGTCTGGCTGTCGAGAGGAGGAAAAACGGCAGCCAGCACACGGTGAAGGCCCCGACGATGATCCCCAAGGTGGTGGCTGCTTTCTGTTCCCTCTTAAAGATGGAGATGTTTTTCCTTTCGTGTTTGAGGAGTCTCGAAAGGTTGGCACACTCCTCTACCTCCTTCTGGAGCTTCACCATGCCGTTCAGGGAGATGATGCTGTCTGGCTGGTGCAGGCGCGGAAAGCCGGGGAACTTGTGTTTGGCGGCGCTCTTCCTGGCGGCCTTGTAAATCTGATAGTACATGAAAAGCATGACGGACATGGGGATGTAAAACGCCACTGCGGTGGAGTAGATCGTGTAGCCAAAATCCTGGCTGATCAGGCACACCTTGTCATCGTTTACGTTCTGAGCCCACCCAAAGAGCGGGGGTAAAGTGATGGAAGCAGAAAGAAGCCAGACGGACAGAATCATCTTCGCCATGCATTTCCCATTCTGCCTGACAGGGTACGTTAGTGGCCTCGTGATCCCCAGGTACCTAGCAAAGAAATGGAAAGAGAACATGTGACTGCAGTGATCAGGACTCACTAACGAGGAAGCACCACTAGCCAGGTGCTAGACTTTACCTAGTAGCACCACAGCCCTTCGAGGTAGGCATCATCATTCCCATTTTCAAGAAAGGTAGGGCTCTGGGATGTTACCTATTTTATTCCAGGTCACACAATTAGCTGGAGGCACTGCCAAGATTCAGTCTGAGAGCCCTGTGCCTGTAATGCTACTCCATGCTCTTTTCACACCGTGTAGCTTCTTGTATTCCATACAGTCAATGAACTAAAGACCAAACATCCACCCTCCCGCTATGACCACTGTTACCAAAATCAGCCAGGAACAAAATGTCAAGCCTGAGGCAGGATGTTGTGACACATCCTCAGGAATGAACCAAGGTCTAGCACACTCTGGCACTATGTATCCACTGCTCAGCTGCCTTATTTCAAGCTGGCTTTTAATTCATTTTAACTGCTCCTTTGTACTGCAGCGAAAGAACTTCCTTAACATTACAGAGAGGTGTGAGACATTTATAAAATCCTAAGGTTTTGGAATGGAAAGTAGCAAGTGATCATTCTTTACCCCCAGAAAATTCTCACATAGGAGTAATGTCAGAGGAACAATCTATAAAATAAAGACAGCCTGCCTCCCCACCTCTCCTCTCTTGAGAAGGCTCACAAGCACAGGCACAATTCTGAAAAATATTAGGTAAACCCAACATTTCCTCTGTGCTTAGTTCTACACAGAGAATAAGTATCACTCTGTCTCTATTATCAAGGATTTACAATGCAAAAGAGACACAGCAAACAGAAAATACAGACAGTAAGACATTTGCCAAATGCTTAATCATTTTCAGCGTTCTGAATTTGTTTTCTCCTCTATATTTAACAGTCTTGGCTTCTATTTTGGGGAGGATGCAAAGAGCACTTGAGAAGCCAAGACAGGTAAAAGCTGGTCATTTGTCATGTTTTTTTTTTTTACTTCATCTGTGTGTAAGAGATACATTCTTTAAACATGAAAAGGAAAGGTACAGAGAGTCCCCAACTTACCAACAGGTTATTTTTGGAAAGTCTGTCAGTTGGTAGGTTGACATTTTTTAAATAATTATTTTTGTGCTAGAAATATCATCTCATGTTATATAAGCTTAAATTATCCTACAAAAGTCAAAAGTCATTCCTTCACAATGAAAATGAGCATCATTGCAATACTTACAAGGCAAAATTAAAATACAGGAAAAAGAAATAAGTAAGATTTGCTTATTCATCGAGAGTACTCATCCATTTCTTCAACAAATATTAATAGAGCTCCATCTGTATGCCAGGTGCTATTTTAAATGAGGGGGATATGGCAGAGAATACATCACACGAAGATCTGCATGGCACACGGCAGATAGTGCAGGGGTTGGACGGGAGGACTGAGCCTGGCGGGGATGTTGCTGGCGTTCCAGATCCTTTCCAAGGACCCAGGTGTTAGTAGCGCCCATTCTTCATTTCACAACCTCTGCCTTCCCTTTTCCTTGAGAAAGCTGACCCACAAGCATTATCCCTAGGTTTATCAGCTATAACTAGGATTATGTTTTGACTCCCAAATAGAATGATGGAAAAGAGGGAGGTTTTCCTAGAGTGCAAGAATAAGAGCTGAAAAAGATGAGAAAAGAGAAAAGGAGGGAGGAAGACAGGAAAGGGAAAAGAGAGAAAGAGAAGGAAAATGTGAAGTAAACTTTGCCTTATGTGGAATTACCTGCAATTATCTGACTTTTAAGCAATGGGGGGAAAATTAAGAATTTTTTTTAAGTAATTGAGGAAACCCCTGGAGAAAAGTGTTAGAACTGACTGTAAACCCACAATTAAACTGATCCCTGCCCCAAGACTGAATGCAAGTCCATTAAGGGAGGACAAAAAGGTTCCCTAAGTGTCCCTTTTTTGCTGGGGTTCAGAAGTTCTCTCTCCAGCTGGAATTCCTTTGCAGATCTCTCTTTTTGAACCTAGTTCTTGCTGTCTATCAGTTCGTGTGGATATAGCCCTTCTGGCTCCTTCCTTGTTCCCAGCTCCCACATGCAACATTTGCCGGGACTTGGACTTTACCTTTTCTCTTTGCCTGTTGCTTCAGGCACAAACTGCTTGTTTCCAAGTCTGGATCTGGCTTCCAGGATACCAACCCAGACTGCAGGTTCAACAGAAGAGTGATTAGTTCATACAGTTCCCCAGGTAGCCACCAGATGGCACTGTCAGCCGAGACCATCTAACACCTAGGGGGTTGGGATGGTGGGTAGTTAGAGCAACAAGTACTTGTTGTTGGAAGGAGGAAGTAGGATTACTCACAACAAGACAAGAAGTTACATTTCATTTGCGAGGTTATACAACAAAATTAGCAAGCCTGGAATTCACAACCTGATAAACTCCTATTCTTGAAGAAGACAGTTCCGTTTTCCCTTCCACCCTTCACATTTTCCTTACCCAAACAGGAACCAATAGCATCAGACTTAATTAAATCAAGCCTTTCTGCAGCTCACATAAATGATACAGAATTCACAAAGATGAATCCTGAGAGATTAATTGAGTACCAAGGACATCTAAGAATATTAAATAATCTCATATGAGCGGCATGCTTATTCATCCTAATATACTCAGCCTGACATACTACGTGTCGGTGATGTGACATTGACCCATATTCGGTCCTTCCTGAATGAACAAATCATATTCCATAAACTCTCCTATTGCACACCCCACTCTCTAATGTTCTCAAGTCATGTCCCACAGTGAGGAAATTACATTTACTCCATTCGTTTCCTGGGTCCCACTTAGACTTTTGAAAGCTAAAATCAACCAAAAATGATTAGGAAAAAAAGTAAGTGCATTAGTGTCTGGAAATAAAATAAATAAAGTCAATATTTTTTAAAATAAGACAATGATTGGAAAATATTATAGAAGGAAATAATTCCATTCAGAAAAAGAAGTTAAAAATTAAAATATCTGGAAAAACCTACCAAAATGGCCAAGGCCTAAATAAGCAGACATAAAATGCTACCAAGAGAACTAAGAGAATGCATGAATCCATGGTGGGGCGGGGATTTTTTTTTTAAATAAGAAAACCCAGCATTATAAAAGTGCTAATTTTCCCTCAAATAATCAAAAAATTAACTCCAGCTGAAAAACCTAGCAAGGCTTTTGTTACTTTGACCAAATGATTTTTAAGTTCATCGAGTAAATATGCAAAAATGGACAGAAAACCTGAAAATGAATTAAAATGTGGGAATACTCAATAGTCATGGGTATGTAAAATACAACATAGGAAATATATCCAATAATATTCTAATAACTATGTATAGTGTCAGATGGATACAACATTTAGCAGAATGATCACTTAGCAAGGTATATAATGTCTAATTATGGGGGTATACGCCTGAAACTAATATAATATAGTATGTCAACTGGAATTGAAAAATAAAATCTGATTATAAGTAATTAAAAGAAATAAATAAAATAAAATAAAAATGAAGGAATACTTATCCTATAAAGCCACAGAAATAAAATGTCAATAATAATTATTCAAAAACAAACAGATCAACAGAACAGATCCCAGAAATAGATTCAAATACATAATGAAATTTAATATAAGAAGATGAGTCATTTTCAATCAGTAGTAAAAGACTGGGTATTAATGAATCTGACAACTGGCTAGCAATTTAGGTAAAAATAAAACTGGCTTATCTTTCTCCTTATTCAAAAATAAATCCCAAACTGTCAGAGAAGTTAAGAAAACAACCCCATTTACAATTGCATCAAAAAGAATAAAATACCTAGGGATAAATTGAACCGAAGAAGTAAAAGACCTGTACCCTGAAAACTATAATACATTGATGAAACAAGCTGAAGAAAACACAAATAAATGAAAGTTTATAACATAAATGAAAGTATATAACATTATTCTTAAATAAATGAAAGTATAAGAATTAGTATCATTAAAATGCCATACTACCCAAACCAATTTACAGATTCAATGAAATTCCTATTAAAATATCAATGGCATTTTTCACAGAACTGGAGGAAATAATCCTAAAATTTATACAGAACTACAGAAGATGCTGAAGAGCCACAGCAATCTTAAAAAAGAACAAAGTTGGGGAAATCACACTACCTTATTTCAAACTCTGCTATGAAACTATAGTAATCAAAACAGTAGGGTACTGGCACAAAAACAGACACACAGAATAGCCCAGAAATAAACCCACACTTACTTATATGGTCAATTAATCTACATAAAAGAAGGCAAGCGCCTGTCTGGTGTGGCTCAGTGGACTGAGCACCAGCCTGCAAACCAAAGGTCACTGGTTTGATTCCCAGTCAGGGCACATGCCTGGGTTGTGGGCCAGGTCCCCAGTAGGGAGAATGCAAGAGGCAATCACACATTGATGTTTCTCTCCCTCCCTTCCCCTCTGTCTAAAAATAAAAAAATACACCTTTATTAAAAAAAGGAAACAAGAATACACAAAGGGGAAGACTGTCTCTTCAGTAAATGGTGTTGGGAAAACTGGACAGATACATGCAAAAAAACAAATTAAAACTACTTTCTTACCACCTATACAAAAATAAACTCAAAATGAATTAAAGACTTAAATGTAAGATCTGAAACGATAAAACTCCTAGAATAAAACATAAGCAGTAAACTCTTTGACATCAGTCTTAGCAATATTTTTTGGCTATGTCTCCTCAGACAAAGGCAACAACAGAAAAAATAAACAAATGGGACTACATCACACTAACAGGTTTTTGCACAGTGAAGGAAACCATCGATAAGACAAAAAGATAACTGAAATTGGAAGATATTTGCAAATGAAATATCCAATCAGAGGTTAATATCCGTACTATACAAAAAACTCATACATCTCAACATGAAAAAAACAATCCAATTAAGAAATGGACAGAGAACCTGAACAGACAGTTCTCTAAAAAAGACATACAGATGGCCAAAAGACACATGAAAAGATGCTCAACATCACTAACCGTCAGGGTACCGAAAATCAAAACCACAATGAGGGATCACCTTACAACAGTCAGAATGGCCATCATCAAAAAGACAACAAACGACAAGGACTGGCAAGGACATGAAGAGAAGGGACTGCTGGTGGGATTGTAAACTATTGTAGCCACCATGGGAAGTATATTTCCCCAAAAAGTTAAAAACAGAACTACTGTACAACCCAGAATTTCACTTCTGGGTATTTATCTGAAGAAAACAAAACAATAATTTGAAAAGATATGCACCCCTATGTTCCTCTCAGCACTGCTGACAACAGCCAAGATACAGAAGCAACCTAGGTATCCATTGATAGGTGCCTAGATAAATAAGACCTGGTTTGCGCACACACAAAAGGGGATATTACTCAGCCACAAAAAGAATAAAACCTTGCCATTTATGATAACATGGGTGAACCTAGAGAGTATTTACATAAGTAAAACAAGTCAGACAAAGAAAGGCAAATACTGTATGGTTTCACTTCCATGTGGAATCTAAAAAAAAAACGAACAAAAAATGAAACAGAAATGAACTCAATAAATACAGAGAACAAACTGATGTTTGCCAGAGGGGAAGAAGGTGAGGCAATGGACACAAAAGGGGAAGTGAATTAGGAAGCACAAAGCCCCAGCTATGAAAAATGTCACAGAGATGTAACACATACTAGAGAGGGTGTAGTCAATAATAATGTAATAACTATGCATGGTGACAGATGGTTACTAGACTTATTATGGTGAGCACTTCATAAGGTATGTAAATGTTAAATCACTATGTTGTATACCTAAAGCTAATATAATACTATATGCCAACTATAATTAAAAATACATTTTTTAAAAGAAAACATGCTAAGAACTCCAAAGATTTTGTGCAAAGGCACTATGATGAGGTTAGAACCTGAAATAAAATATTTAGTGTAAAAAAAATAATAAACCCCAAATGAATCAAAGATTATCACACAGAAGAAATTAAACCCTAAGATTACCATGAGGAAATATGGATGAATACTTCTGCAATCCTGAAAGGAAAAAGGTCATTCTTAACCATGACACAAAAGCTAGAAACTATAAAATGACATGTTAATAAATTTTTTATGAAAATTTTATACACAGAAACAAAACAAAAATAAATGACATTTCATTTAATTTAGAAATCACTATGTAGAGAGCTAAAAGTCAAATGACAAACTTGGAGTTGAAATATTTTAATATTCATAGCTCTCCATATCCATGGTTCTGTCTCTGTTCTTGTTTGCTTAGTTTGTTATGTTTCTTTTTATTTCAGTTGTTGATAGGTGTGTGTTACTGCCATTTTATTGTTCATAGTTTTGAACTTCTTCTTTTTCTTAAATAAGTCCCTTTAACATTTCATTTAATGTTTTGGTGATGATGAACTCCTTTAGGTTTTTTCTTGTCTGGGAAGCTCTTTATCTGCCATTTGATTGTAAATTACAGCTTTGCTGGGTAGAGCAATCTTGGCTGTAGATCCCTGCTTTTCATGACTTTCAATATATCTTACCAATCCCTTCTAGTCTTCAAAGTTTCTTTTGAGAAATCAGCTGACAGTCTTATGGGAGCTCCCTTGTAGGTAACTAGCTTCTTTTCTCTTCTGCTTTTAAGATTCTCTCTGTATCTTTAACCTTTGACATTTTAATTATGACATGTCTTGGCCTCTTTGAATCCATCTGCTTTGGGACTCTCTGTGCTTCCTGGACTTGCATGTCTATTTCCTTCACCAAATTAGGGAAGTTTTCTTTCATTATTTTTTCAAATAGATTTCCAATTTCTTGCTCTTTCTCTTCTCCTTCTGGCACCCTTATGATGAGAATGTTGGCACACCTGAAGTTGTCCCAAAGGCTCCTTATACTATATTTGTTTTCTGGGGGAGGGGGGTTTGGGGGCATGGGTGAGGAAGTGAGGGGATTAAGAAGTACATATATGAAGGTACAGAATAGCCATGGAGATGTAAAGTACAATATAGCACATGGAATAGCCAAAGAACTTATATGCATGACCCATGGACATGAACAATGGTGTGGGGATGGCCTGAGGGAGTGGTGGGTGCTGGGTAGAGGGGGAAAAATTAAGACAGTTGTAATATCATAATCCATAAAATACAACTTTAGAAAAAGTTTTCTTACAAGTTAGTTAAAAAAGAGTATCCCAATAAAAATATAGAAGCAAATAAACAAAGATGAAATAAGAATATCTAATAAGCACTTGGAAATATGTACAACCTCACTAATAATCATAGAAATGAAAGTTTTATTTTTTTAAAAGATTTTATTTATTTTTAGAAGGAGCGGAAGGGAGGTAGAAAGAGAGGGAGAGAAACATCAATGTGTGGTTGCCTCTCAGGCACCCCCAATTGGGGACCTGGCCTGCAGCCCAGGCATGTGTCCTGACTGGGAATCGAACCAGTGACCCTTTGGATCACAGCCCACACTCAATCCACTGAGCTACACCAATCAGGACAAGATAAAAGTTTTAAATGGTGACAGAATTTTCGGTCACTGTCAGTGTTTAAGAAATCCAATGTTGATAAAGTGTAAAAAAACAAGCACTCATCATTTTTCTAGTGAGAGATTCAACTACAGTAACAGTCTGGAGGGCAGCTTGGTCATTGATGTATACCAACATTTACCTTTCAGCTAAGCAATTGGACTTCTAGTAATTTGTCTTAAGAATGTAATTGTACAGTTGCAAAATGATTCATGTGCAGGAATGTTAACTAAACACATAATAGAGGGGGAAATATACAATATAATATCTATCAACAGGAAATTAGTTAAAGTAATACAGATATTAACTAATGCTTATACATATGTATAGATGGCACGTCACCTATGATGTACATATCTATTTATTCATATGAAAACAACAAAAAGTGGATAGGAAACAATGTCTAGCATGAAGATACAAATAATAGTGTCATGTATTAATCTTTTTATGCAAAATTAGGTCTTTGCATGAGTGTGTGAGGGGAAGGGGTGGCAGAGGGTACACTGAGATGTGTAGAAGAATATTTACCAAAGTATTAATAGCAATTTTATCAGTTGTAGAGATTTGAGTAGTTTTAAGCTTTTTCCTAATGCTTTTTTACACATTTTTTAACTGTGTGTATGTAAAGTGTAAAAAAAAAAAAAGGAAGAAAAGGAAAGGAAAGGAAAGGGAAGGAAAGGAGGACTCATGAACATGGTCAACAGGGTGGTGATTGCTGGGTGGAGGGGGGTATAAGAGGGCTAAATGGTAATGGAAAAATATAATAAAGATTATATACTAAAAAATAGAAAGAAAAGAAAAACCCATCACTTTAATTCTATGAACAAAATAAAAGATTTAAGAGAATTCTGTGATTCCTAAGTCACTTAAGTGATTTTAGCAATAAAGATGATCTGCTTCATAAAATCTGTAAAAAGCTGATAATTAAATCTTAGATTGTTTTTATTTGATTAGCTTTTCTAAAATGTTTTATTATACTCATAAATTCATACAAAGGAAACAGAACTCACTAGCATTT
The DNA here is from genome assembly GCA_028533065.1 of Trachops cirrhosus. Lineage (NCBI taxonomy): Eukaryota > Metazoa > Chordata > Mammalia > Chiroptera > Phyllostomidae > Trachops > Trachops cirrhosus. The sequence continues at coordinate 129,349,631 of CM052542.1, forward strand.
TTTAAATCCCATAATTACTACATAAAGTAACACTGGTATTCAGGGAAGTGTTTATCTAAATTATACATTCGTTCTCCCAAATCTTGTACAGCATAAATCTTACCTTTGTGGGGCGGGGAGGGAGGGAGGCAACCTAGATGGATTCTGAATATTCCCTATTATGCATGGCTAATATTTGTCACGCTAACATTTTATGCTCACTGTTAATTAGAATGTGGGACGCTTATCAAGCTTTAAGACTTTAACTTTAAAATGTACAGAAGTATGAAAATACAGTAAATGTCACAGACAAAGGCACCAAAGTATTATATAATTGAGAAATGTATGCAACTCACATTAGGAGTTCCATTAAAGTAGGAGTTTGGAGAAAAAAAGAGTATTAGGAAGTTATAATCTATATAGAGAGGGATTAGAGAGCAAATTAACTCTGCTGCCTGTCTTCTGTTCTAACTGTACAGAAATTATAGATAATGGTTCTTTAATTAAATGATTTCTCCTGAGTTTTGTTGCTACAGAATAATAATGTAGGGGGTAAAAGAAACTGAGTAGAATTATTCTGAAATACAGTGGTTTTTGGTGTGTTAAGCTTAAAAAGGGTTTGTACATTAGAATACCTCCTCCATAAGACCTCCTCCTTCGTGGTAAGCAAAACTTCAACCTAAGTCAGTGGTTCTCAAAGTTGTCAGATCATCAGAATTACCAAGAAGTTTTGAAACACACAGATTCCTGGGCCACCACCACCCACAGATTTTCTTTTGAGAAGGTGTAAAGCCCTAGGGCTTTGTATTTAGGACTGACTGTTGTCGTTCTTCACCCCAAGTACCACCATCACAGTAGCCTTCTATCATTCAAGTACAGAGACTTTACACTTTTCGTATAAGAACTTGACTTTTACTTCGTATATTTCATTTTAATAATCTGCTTCCAGTTTAGTCTAACAGAATCATCATGAATCATGTTTACATTATCTCAGTTATTAGTTCACTCTCAGTACTTGCTAAACACAAGTGAAGTAAGCATATTTTTATGGCTTAATTAAGTTGTACATTTTTAAAAAAATGTATAATGTACTAGGTCTGTCCAGAAAGTATCCAGCCATGTAGAACCATTTATTGAAGAAGATACGAGGTACAAGAAACATTGTACACAGGACAATGACGCCTCAGTCCTCTTCAAAGTAGGGACCTTGGGACCTCACACAGTTCTCCCAAACTCCATCAGCTGCCCATCATATTTTCCTGAAACTCATCAACAGTCTGAAATCTCTTCTCTTTCAAAGGTGAGTTCAGTTTTGGGAAAAGCCAGAAGTCTTAGGGCACCAAATCTGGGCTGTAGGGTAGGCTCTGTCATCTGGGTGATTTCATGTTTTGCAAAAAAGCTCTGCACAAGATGTGATGCATGAACGGGGGTATGTTGTGAGGAAGCTGCCAATCACCAGCTTCCCATAGCTGTGGCCTTCTGAATCATCTAAATAGTTTCTGTGAAGGAATGTTCAAGCTTAGCACAAAATTTGATGCAAATTCGTTGCTTTACTAGCTCAGTCATTTTGAATGCCATGGCCACACAGTACACCTTCTCACTCAACAGCATCTACCACCACCACTGATTAGTACAGTGAAGTCATCACTGCTCATGCATGCACATTCCAGTCTGCTCTACTTGGCTGCCAGGTTACATCAATGTCACACAAACTGTTCTCGTTATGTTAACAATGGCTGGACATTTCTGGACAGACCTCAAATATGTAAGTATATGAATATAGATATGCATATTTATTTATGAGATTGAAATAAAAGTTTTATAATACCCTATTTAGCACTATAACTTGCAGTGCACTCTCTTCTGTTGTATACTATTCTACTTCAGATTTTTAAAATGCTGATTTTAATGCACTAAATTGATTTCATGACCCAATAACAGATCATGACCCAAAGTCTGAAAATAGGTCAGATAATTATAAGTGCAATGGAGGAAAGTAAAGCAGGGGAGAGGAAATGAGAGTAGATACGCTGGGAGCAAGTTGCAGTACAGATCTGCATTGAGACCGTGACCTCAACGCCCTTTCGTGTCTACCTTCCCCAGTAGGTGGTGTTTGGACTTCGGCTTCTCCTTAGAACTTGAGACTACCTTGTCTGTGGGTTGAAGATCCCACGTCACGAGCAGAAGCTTCCTTTATTCAATAGTACCCAAACCTCCCCTGCGAGGGCATCAAGAGCACTAGCTTTGGGCCTACGCTTCTTCCCTCCCCTAGTGCCTCACTTCTAAACTCATTCTCTCTCTCTTTTTATTATGTTCTACCTAGAGATAAATGTATTTCAAATGTATGCATGGATGCCTTTGTTTATATATCAACTGTTAGCCCTCTATATCTGCTGGTTCTACAACCTCAGATTCGACTGAAGATCAAAAATATTCTAAAAAATGTTACTTTGCTGCTGGTGTGTACTTTGTAGTTAGGCCTGTGATGGCCATGTCTGTACTGAACATGTACAGGCTTTTTTTTCTTGTCATTATTCCCTAAACAATACACTATAACAACGATTTACTCAGCATTTACATTGTATTTGGTATTACAAGTAATTGCAAGGTGATTTAAAGTGTAGGAGGACTGCATAGGTTATATGCAAATACTATGCCATTTTATACAAGGGACTGAGCATCCATGCATTTTGGTATCTGTGGGGGTCCTAAAACCAATGTCTCTCGGATCCCAAGGGACAACTGTATTCTACTCAGTCCTGCATAGTGATCATCCCTTTTTACCCCAAATTTATTGAACACATCATCTACCTCAGCTGCTTTTTACTACCCACCTACTTTCTTCTGATTCTCCCAATGATCTGGCTTCCACCTCCATCGCTCTAAAGTTGTTTCTTTTTTCTCATTTCTGATCATTCTTGATTTCTCTTCTCTCTGAAAAAAATTGCCTAACCTTTTTTGAAACACTCTCCACTCTCAACCTCTGCGGTGTGGTTTCCCACGCTTCTTTATCTTGGACTGTGTGGAGAAGTACCATCCCCATGTCGTGGCTCAGCGATACTCAACATCAAGATAAAATGAAAACATCCTAAACCTTGCATTAGTCAGATTAGGTTTGAATTCCAGCTCTGTTCCAGTAATAAATAAATAATAGCATAAATAAATTCAAACAACATCTACAACATTCTTATCCCCCTGTCTGCCAATCAAAGACAAAAAGAAATCCACACTTCAGAGGCAATCAGCTAGGCATGTAAAGTATGAAACAACCCCACCACCTTCCTTAGTGATGTGAGCTCTGAAACTAGGGTCTACCTGACCCTCAGTTGTCATTTGAAGAAAAGGAAGGATGCTGTTGGCCAAGGCTGGTGTTCAGCCACTGAAGGTCCCACTGACACAGAGCACAGAACTGATGCTTCATCCCATTAGCTGAGAGCGCTCCCATTAACTGGAGCCCAGGGCCTAGTGCACAAAAATAGTGCACTTGCTGGGGTAGGGGGGATGGTCCCCAAGCCATCCTTGCAGAAGGGACAAGAAGACAAGTTTCCTCAAAGCACCTCAAGTTGCTACAGCATTTGGATTTAATCTATTTAAAATTTAAAGTAAGATAACTTTACTTCTATGTTAAGAATATTATTCATAGCAGTCTAAACCCATCAATATTTAAGGTTTTGAAAAGTACATTAAAATAGGGCACCTCTAGCTTGGGTAAGACATTTGTCTCCATATTTAATACTTTGATAACACTATTTCCCTTTCTTTAGTGAATTGTATAGAAAGTTATGAGTTAAAATTACTGTATCCTCCCTTTGTTATTCATTAGTGTTGATAATTGTTAATTAATATTCCCATTTCTATTATTCTTCCTCTAAAGCAATCAACTAGAAAACATATTTAATCTTGAAATGCATATTATATATGTATATATATGCACAATTTCAATGTGTTTTCTCTCTGAACTAAATTGCTTGTCTGATCTAGGCCTGCCACAAATGTTCACATATTTCCACTGAAACAGTCAGATATAAATCAGCATATACTCACCAAAATACATTTTCTGGTTTAAAGTTTTAAACATAATAAGCTTTAGACTTTATAGCTAACTATAACTAACTATATACTTATTTATATTTTAGAAATTGTTTATTTTCTATGGACCGTATTTCCATTCTGTTTGAGAGTCTGCAGAAGAACAGCTTAGGGCCTCTCAGGGGTTGTTCCCGCCCATTCCGTGGCCTGCGCAGCGCGGCTGCGGGCCAGTCTTCACTAGGAAACTGCTGGACAGGCACAGACGACACCTGCACCTGCAGACCCGTCCGCAGCCTCGGGCTGAGCGGCAGTGAACTCAGGAGCTGGAGCGGTCCATTCACGCTGAGATGCCTCCTTGGTCACAGACGTTTCAGCAGTCTCTTCCGGATCTCTGTAGGAGTAGAGATCAGGCATCACCTCCCACGGGCGCTCATAGGAGATGGTGCCGCACATGCCAGCATCCACTACGGCAGACTCACTGAGGGCTGAGCCCCCTTGTTGTTGCAAGAGATAGCAGTGTCCATATAGTACAGAGGACAGTCTGTGTTACACAGAGCAGTGGGAGGCAGGTTGTTAACATAAGATGCCTCTGTGAGAGGCTGGTCAGCTCTGGGATCAGTGACCACCAGAAGTCTCGGGCTGCCTGGATCTGGTCAGTGAAGGTTCCAGGAGTGAAGTGACCAGCAATAGGAGTGGCAGCAAACTTCAGCACGGCTTGCTGGCCGGTATTCCTGGACAATATGACATGGACGTCAGCCAGGTTTTCAATGGCCCGAGCTGCCAGCAGAAGCTCCTCCCAGGTTCTCTTCAGATTTATGATGTAGACGCCATCGCTTTTCCTTTTGTAGATGTGCTGTTCCATTTCAAAGTCTAGGTCGGTGCCACCTCAGTGGGTTCCTGCTGCAAGGAATTTGAGGACACTCCCTGTTCATTTGCAGGGGATCGAGGACTCCAGCCATTGTGAAAGTTTCCCTTTAAGTGACATGGGAACCGAGAACAACACTGAATGCGCCCCTCTCTGGGTAGCGTGGAAAAGACCAAATATATATTTTAAAATAACTATGAGAACAAATGAACAAAAGGACTTTTAGATTTAGAAAATTGATGATAAAAATATTCCAAACTAGAAAAGGAATTTTAAAAATTAGATTCCAAAAGCCAAAGCAAAAGTAGAACATTAACAGCAGAAACAGTTGGCAAAATAACAAATACCAAGAGTTAGTTCTTTAAGTGAAATAAATAAAATTAAAATTTCCTTTATAGAGTGAAATGAAAAAGAGATTAAAAGAGGAAAGAAATGAAAAGAAAAAGAAAATACCATGCAAAAACAAAACTTTCAAAGTAAATTAAAACAGAAAACAAAGAATTTTTTAAAAAGTTTTTTTGGTGGAATTAGAAATCATTACATTAAAAAAATCAATATTTTGGAAGACATTCAAATTGAAAACTGATGATAAAATTACCATGAAATAATTAAATAATATCCTAAATTCAGACAGCACTAGAACAAATTCCTAAAAACAGAACCCCACATCATAACAGCATAATCTTTATTCCTATCTATTTCATACTTTATAAAGCAATTAGACATCAGGTATTTTGCTGGTTATTTATTCTCTTCTTTTATTCTAGTCCTTTATTCTCATATTCTTTTAATGTTTTTCTTTAAAAATGGCACTATTCTACTAGTTTAAAATAATATTCAGTAGTCGTAGCCTATACAAACCATTAATTATAGAGTCTAATGACTTACATGTCGTCCTTCCTTCTAGGAAACACAAACTTTATCCATAGGAGTTGGAGATTATTCTTCTCTTCCTTCCCCTTTGGCCATTAAAAAACCATCACAACTTGAGTCCAGAGGCTGTTTCTATTCTTCTCCTTTTCCCCTAGCCCCCTTTTACTTATCTTTATACTAAAGCAAAAATCTTCCAGAATTAAAATTGTCACCAATAAAATTTACTTTCTACCTGTATGGGGGGAAGTTGTATTCCCTTTATACACATGTCTACCCACATGTATAATGTAATATAGCATACATATTTTTTCCTTTTACTCTAGAATGACTGTGCTAAAAAAACAAGATGAGCAAAAATAATTCTGCCTCATATTTTAATATAGCATTTGAATAATACTAGCTGACATTTACTGAGCATGCAGCATGCCAGGCTCTGTGATAAATACTTATATGCAGCATTGCATTCAGTCTTTACAACCCTATATGGTAGGTACCATCCCCATTTTAAAATGAGGACACTGAAGATCAGAGAGGTTAACTTATTCTCTTGATGTCACCTAGCTAATACAGTCCAAAACTGGGCTTCAAACATGGGTTTTCCTGACTCCAGAGCCTCCTCTTCACCCGTACACGCTCTTCTACTTAATCTTACAAAGCACGTCCATATACTAGTTCTTGTATAACCCCTGTTTTCCATTTATGTTGGAGAACCATTGAAAGTGTAGTTGATTCCATATACTGGCTATTGTAAATAATGCTGCAGTGAACACATGGATGCATATATCCTTCCATGTGCAGCATGGATGGACCTAGTGGGTATTTTACTAAGTGAAATAAGTCAGACAGAGAAAAACAAATACCATATGATTTTACTTATGCGTGCAATGAAAAAACAAAACAAAGAAACAAACTCACAGATACAAAGAACAAACTGGTGGTTGCCAGACTGCAGGGAGGGCGCTGGGTGAAAAAGGTGAAGGAATTAAAAAATACAAATAGATGGTTTTAGAACAGTCACAGGAATGTAAAAACAGCACAGGGAATACAGTCAATACTATCATAATAACTAGGTATAAGTGGGTACTAGACTTAATGGGGGGAATTACTTCATAAGTTATATAAATGTCTAACCACTATGCTGTAAAAAATGAACTAATTACTTTTTAAAAGAAAGAGTAGCTGAAAAAGTTTAGAAGCCCTGACTTTGACTCAATATAGAAATTCCCATTTAAAGATCCCCTGCTTTTTGTTAAACTCATACACTGACAGAGAAGTCACAGCTGCTTAAAGTGGGCAGCCACACTGGTGATTGTCTGAAGTGTTAGTTCGCAACCCCCTTGGGAGCTTCCTGGGCGTAATCTGAAACCACCCCCATACTCAGGAGACAGGGAGAGACCGTAGAAAAAGGCAGACCACTAAACACAGGTAGGTGACAAGATTAGTCAGCGAGGAAATTTAGTTACGAACTCATCTTGGGTGGACAGAAGATGAGTTGATTTCCACACCCGCCTGCCAGAACCTTAAAAGTTTATACGGAGGCCTGAACTGGGTTTTCAGTTCCACACACAGGGGGCCTTCACTGGGTTTAGGCAGGCACCTGTCCAGGTAGCTTCATTACCACATTACTGTCTCATGACTGCGTCCTTGGGGCAGCTTCTGGGAGTGGGGAAGACACGCGGAGCACACATTCCAAAGACAAGGCTGGGCTGGGAGTGTCTGATTGTTGGGGTCCAGCTCTCGCTTGGGTCAAGTGGTGGTCACATCTTCTCGATGATCTCCAACATCAAGTGTTTAAAAGTTCTACATTATGTTGAATACCAATGTGTGTTTTAATGGATTTCCTTCCATGGGTGTCATATTTTAGAGATATTGACATGTGACAACTATTTAAACTGACATTTATAATCCTTTCACATCTTCTATTCCATTAGGTCGTTTCCACTGGAAATGACACAACCCTGAGCTCAAACAAGACTAAGCAAAAAGGCAAATGTAATATCTTGTGAATAAAAAGAGTTGAGGTTATGCTTCAGGAATGTCTTGATCCAGGGGTTCATATGATGTCATCAGAATCTAGGTTCCCTCCAACACTCATCTCTATACACATCAACATGGCTTCATTCTCGAGCTCAATGTATGGCAATAAGACTGCCAACAACTCCAGAGTTACATTTCACAAGGTTCGACCTGATTCAAGAGTGTTTGCTCTCTCTCAGCAAACTCAGATAAAAGGCTCTGACTGGTGCACACACCCAACCCTGAAATAATTATGCAGGCCAGGAAAAAATGGCCTTTCCACCGACACCCTACACGAGGGTGGCATCCTCCCCACCCAAGACAGATGAAGTAAGAATAGGGGTCGAGACAGCTCCCCAGATGAAAATCAGGTCACCAGACAATTATGGCCAAAAAAATAATAATAATCGTTCCAGGAATCTTCCCCGTTTTCAGTAGAATCTGTGGGTAATCTTATAATGCGACTACAGAATTAGATTCAGGACTACAAATATGTCTGAATTGGTCTAGATTACATGTATTTGTTTCTACTTTTCTGTGTACATTTATAATCCAAATTTATATAATTATATTGATAATTCAAGGTATTTCTCCTTTATTGGAGTTGTTCTTCCCTTAAGTACCAAGCACTCATTTTGTGCTAATTGTGTCCCTAGCCTATTCCTTTGGGAAATATTATTCTGTAATAGTATCGCCTACTATGACTTCTGTGCTTCTGTCTGACAGGTTTATAATTTGGTGGCTGTTTCACCTGAATTTTGTTATAACATGGTATCAGTTAGATACATTAAACTGGAAAAAATTTTCAGAAAACCCAGTTCGAAATGGCCTTAGCAATGAGAATGATTTATTATCTCCCAAAACAGGAAGTCACAAGGTAGGACAGCTCTGAGATAGTTCCTTTGGTAGCCCAACAACATCATCAGGGACTGAGCTTCCTTCCTTTTTTTTTCACTCTGCCAGCCTCAGTGTTCAAACACAGCAGCTCCATGGATATTCCAAGCATGCCACATAAACCACATCCAGCAGAACTCTGACAAACTGTTTTTTATAAGCATTTCTTTTTAAGCGATGAAACCTTTCCCAGCCGCCTCTCTCAGCAGCGCTCTGTTCACAGCTCACCAGCAAGAAATACATCACACACCTATTCCTAAACCAACCGCAGACCGAAATATGAGGCAACCATGAGTAGGTGGCTGGAACATGACCGTGTGCAGCAGCGGGAGCGCCTGAACACAACGATGTGGTTCTTTTAACAAGGAAGGAAAGGGGGTGTGCTTGGGGAGGTAGCAGGAAAAAAGTAAAATAATTCACAGTCTCATCACTCAGAGACAGATCTTATTAATATTTTGGTGTTTTTCTTTCCAGACTCTTTTTTTTCCTTTTTTTGGTGGCTTCACTTAAAATTATTTCTGGGGGGAGGGAATGGGTAAATGTGGAAGAGGGTATAAGGAGGACAAATGGTGATGGAAAAAAATAAGTATCAATTTCACATAAAAATAAGTAAATTAAATAAAATTATTTCATTCGTGTATTTGTTTGACAAATATTTATTGAGGATCCACTATGTTCTGCTCCTGCTGCAGGCAATGAAGATGCAGTGGTGATGAAGGCAAGACAACACAATTACACACGGTTTGTTCAGGCAGCGTAAGGTACTGTGAAGATGAGCTAAAACGGGTGTAGGGACAGAGAGTGAGGAGGGTGTAGCAGGGCGAGATGAGACAGCGAGTTGAGAGGAGGCCGACCTGAGCTGAGCAGTGGCCAGAGGAGGTGAGAGAGTGAGCCACACGGGGATCCAAAGAAAGCGAGTCCTGCATGCAAGGCCCTGAGAGTGCATGGCCAAGTTCAAAAACCAGCAAAAGGGCCAGAGTGGCTAGCATGGGACTGAGTGAGAAGGACAGATGTAAGTGAGATTTGCCAGTGGTCAGGATCCAAATCTTAGGGGGCCTGGCAGGCCGTCCGTGGCCTTGGGTTCCACTCTAGGTGAGATGCGAAGCCGTGGAGGGCTGCGCAGAGAGGAGACAGGCCGGACCTATACATTGTAAGCCTCCCTGGGGCTGCTCTGTGGAGGCCTGATTCCAGGAAGCAGGTTTTTAAAGAATCTCTGACAGCTCTTCAGTTTCATTTTTGCCTCATTTACAAGAACAATGGTTTCTATTCACTCGCTTTCTCCTTTATTTCAAGTCTGTTTAAATTACCTGTTTTAGACCAGCTGTCCAAAAGAAATATAATGTGTGAGCCACATATGTAACTTAAAGTTTATAGTAAAAAAAAAAGTAAAATAGAGAGGTAAACTTAATTTTAATAATATATTAACCCATATATCCTAACTATTATAATTTCCATATGTAACAATATAAAACTTCAGTGAGGTATTCTACAGTCTTTCCCCGTATGGTCTTTGAAATCTAATGTGTATTTCATACACACAGCACAACTCTCCCTGACAACATTTCAAGTACACAATAGCCACACACGGCCGCTGGCTACCCTACTGGACCTGAAAGTTTGGGACAATCGTTTCCACCTGTTTTTTATTCCTTCTAGAGTGTTCCTTTTGTTATTTCATGCTTTTAAAATATTTGAAGACTTAAATTCATGAATATTTTCATTATAAAAGGTTGGCTAACTTTAATATTCAGTATCACTCAGATCTGCTGGTGGCCACTGTCTCACTCTACTTTTCTTTTTAAAGAATTTTTTTATTTATTTTTAGAGAGAAGGGAAGAACAGGAGAAAGAGAGGGAGAGAAACATTGATGTGTGTTTGCCTCTCATGCGCCCCCACCCCAGACCCGATCCACAGCCCAGGCATGTGCCATGACTGGGAATCGAACCAGTGACCCTTCAGTTTGCAGCCTGGCACTCTATCTACTGAGCCACACCAGCCAGGGTTCTATTTTCTCTTTATATTAACATTTATTTTCAAATGTTTTAATTTAAATACACACACATATGTATGCTGGTCGGCTCTAGTTCAGGATACTTATTTGAAAAAGTAGACAGTTGGAAAACTTTATATCCTTTCATTAACTAGATAGATTCTATTAACCTTAGAAAAGATGTAAAGCATGACTATTTTTTCTTTCTCTTAAATTTATGACCTAAATTTGATTTAATCATAAAAGTAATTTCATAAACTTCACACCTCACACTTCATATTCGTTCAAAGCAAATAACTTTGTTTTTTTAATTTTAAAATCAACACTTAGGTTAAAATTAAATTTTAAGGTAGAAGAATGCTGATTAACCAGAATACTTAGGGAATAAAACTTTTTAAAAACTGAATTCTAAAGTTAGTATGTGTTCTTTTTGTGAAAAGCCTTCCTAAAATATATAAGGCTGATTTTCACCTACATGAGAAAAGTCTATTGACTATAACAGAATTTTCTTTGATGATTCCAGAAGTTGTACAGCCTCAGTGTTATTATTCTGAATAATAGCCATCCATGTACAGAGATATAAAGGAAAGAAAATCCAATTATGTAAGGTCTTAGTTTAGCTGAGGTCTGGCCAGAAATCACGATGGCCTGCCAAATATGAACAATTATTATTCTACAGAGTAAGTGAGGGTGTATCCATTAGGAATGCTTCCGGCTGAATATAATGGCCTCACCAAAGTGACCTCACCAAATATCAATTTGTTTTCTTCTGGAGGTCAGGAGTCCCAAACAGGTATGGTGCGACTCCACTGCCTCAAGGGAACCCTTTCCTTCTAAATTACCGTTCTTAACAGACCTGAAGTGGCCTTAAGATGGTTCCTACAAAAAGAGGTGCACCATCCAGGTTCCAGGCAAGGGGACAGGAGACAAGGTCAAAAGGTCAAAAATAAAGCCAAGCAAATCTGTCCATTTTTAAGGACTGTCCAGGAGCTGTCCCCAAGAGCTTTCATCTGAGTAGTCTCATGCACCAGGACCATGCAATCTGACCGCCACAGTGACCAGAGAGGCTGGGAGGCACGTAGTTCAACTGGAGAAGCGTTGCCAACCTAAACAAACTCAGAGCCTGGTGAACAAAGAGCAGTGGAAGGAGGGATTTGATGAGGCATCCGGCAGCTGTGCAGAGGGAGTTCTACCACGATTGTGGGGGACAGGGAGTTGGCTCCCGAACTCCCTGCTTTATAGGAAGTGAGATGCAGATAGGATCAGTACAAGAGAACAACACAGTAGGTGTCAACAAGTAACAAAGCCACCTCCCCACCCACCACCCCAAGTCACACATGCCTCTCCATCTCTTGCTCCTCAGTCAATATTGAAAATTTCTCTATGGGTGTTTTCAAGGGTACAACTTCCTATTGTCTTTTCCTCTGCCATTTCATCTAAACTTGACTCTAACTAGCTGAAACATGGATCCCAAAGGATAAAGACGATGACTCTCCCCACACTAGCCATTTCAGCTTCCAGGGTGGACCACTGGACATGCTGAGGCTCTGGATAATCCTAAAACAGAGACTGTAATAAACTGGGAAAAAGTTTCACTGTATGGCTGCTCAAACACGGCTCCTTTAACTGAACCGAGGTCCCTCACAAACACATACCCTGAATACTGACCCTCTCTACCTCTGCAATTAACCCAGGCCACTTCCCACTTGTCCACACCCACTGCCTCTTGCACTAGGCTTTCCTGTTGCTTCCACTGTCCAACTGTGGCTACACACCAGGGCAGATATTGTCCATGTGGTCATCTTCTACCTGTCTCTCCTAACTCAATTCTGAACTTGATTTTAAAGTTCAAGTTTTGACTCCAATATCCCTCCAGACTTCCGAACATTCTCCCTCTAGCCTTGAGCACCCTGACCTTTACCTTGTGCCTTGTTCCTGGGTGACCCCTGAGCTGATGTTAGCCCACCTATCAGAGAGGAGATCAGACACCCCTAACCTTCCACACAGTGTGCTGACCGGGGGAGTCAGCCACTTGGAAGCAAGAGAGTTGCTGCCCTGATTCTGGCTGTGAACGCTGGCACAGGGCCTGTGGGAGGGAGGGTTTTAGCCATGCACCTCCTGGTGCTGTTTCCTTGCACAGCCTCCAAGTGTAGTCCCTGAGGAAATGTGTGTGCCTCTGGAAGATTTTAAGAAAGAATTCCAGCACTGGCCCTGGTCAGGTAGCTCAGTTGGTGGAGCACTGTCCAGATATGCCAAGTTTGCAGGTTCCATCCCCAGTTAGGGCGAGTACAAAAATCAACCAGTGAATGCATAAATAAGTAGAACAACAATTCAACGTTTCTCTCTCTCTCTCTCTCCCCCCCCTCCCCGTCCTCCTCTCTCTCTAAAATCAATAAATTTAAAAAAAAAGAAAGAATTCCAGCACAGGTATGCTCTCTCCCTCCTTTTTCCCCTTTGGAGCAGGGAGTGCTGGAAAAGAGAAGCATCAGGACAGACGGAGGAAGAAGGACAATATCATCAGAAATGACTAAACAAAACACTCTACATTTCTAAATCGCTAAGAAATAAAATCTGATGTGGTTGCGGGAAGCAATAGAAGTTTCATCCTGGTTAAGAAACAGCAAGACAGACAGGCCCTCCAGGACCTACGCCTGCCTTTTGTCCCCACTTCACTGCAGGCCGCTCCCTCCCTCCACCTGCTTTTTGTTCCCCACGCACTGTATTGGTTTTTAAAAGCCGGGTTATATGCTGATCAAAAACAACTCCAAGATCACAACACATGTTTATGTTTCACTCATGTCACGTCTTGCAAGAGACCAGGAAAGGCTTCAGGCCGACTCTCCCCCTTAGCAGTGTATCTGTGTGTCAAGGCTTCCACCATCCCCACGGCGAGGGAAGAGGGCTCTGGAGACCCCGCACCACAGATGAACGCTCCTCCCCAGAGAGAACACGGTCCCTTTCATTCCCATTCCACTGGCTCTAGTGCATTACGTAGCTTTGACTAACCACAGTGGGACAGGGAAGTTAACCCGCCCACCACCTGTCCAGTCCAGGGGGACAGATGGGAATATTGGTGAATGACACAAATACCTGCCACACGTTCCGTGGCCGCTTTCGCCTCCGCACGCTAGCTCCTCCCAGCGGCCTCTCTCCTTGGGACGCCCCACCCCCGGCCCTTATCCGGGTTACGTTCTATTCCAATCCGCTATTCCTGGCCCTCTGGCCCTATACCCAGGCGAAGTTAGAACTCTGTTGATATCATTACACTTGTCATTATCAGGTTATTATTTCTCTATCTCACAAAATTACAGTTCTGAAGGTGTATTATTTGTCTTTTTAAAATTTAAGTATAGAGTTCAGCATGCGGTATGTAGTAAGGGATTCGTAAATATGTTCGATAAATAATTAAATGAATAACACGTAGCAGCCCAGGGAGTGCCAAAGAACAGTGAGAGACTCCATACCACAGGGAAATGGAACAGACCCACATTCAGTAGGAAGGTCCACAGGCAAGAAGGGCAGAAATCAAACTGTCTACATTTGTAAATCTGCTAAGACGAAAAATTCAGCTGCACTATGGTGTTTTGTTTTGTCCCAGCAAGAGAGAGACACAACCCAGTGCCTAGACCATCACAGGATTCTATGTCGTAATTTCCTACCCCTCCCCGAAGCTGTTTTGGTTTGAGGAAGAAAATACAGACAAACAAAGCTCCCTTACAAGGGATAAGTGTTTACATCTATGACATATGTAGTTTAAAATTTAAATTTTTGAAAGTTTTCATTTTTTTATATATTAAAAAGCAATATATAACCCACAGCAAAAAATGTGATAAGCCACAACTTTTTTGGAGTGTTACTTTTAAACATGGCTTTCAAAAGGAAAACAGTCCTTAAACATTCTCCTCTGGAAACAATGAGAAAACTGAATTCACACACCACGGACAATTCAGAAGACACCGGGAGAGTAATATATGGTCAACATAGTGCAACTATTAATCTTTTAACTGAAGATAAGACTTGAGAAAGTAAGTTACTTACTTTCCCTAGAATATACTATGTGTGTTTCCGCCAGGAAGAAAATCTTATTTCAAATGTCCTTATTTCGAACATTTCAAACACCATGTCTTGCTATATATAACGGTGCCTCTTATTTTCTCAAAAGCAGAGAATCAGAATGATGGTCCCTCCCCATCAACTTAAAGAAATATTCATGTATATGATTTTCTGCATCAAAAACAGGATTTAGGTGGGAAAAGCCCCGCCTGTGCTATTCTTTGACCACTATGCTGTTCCCGGTGTACCCTCGCCCGTGGCCACAGTGAGTGCAGGCAGCATCAAGCCATAACCTGTACCCAACTCAGAAATTACTCCCTCAGTCCAGCTCCTGGTGCTGGGTACTTTCCCCTTTGGCTCCAGACCTTGGCTTTCTCCCCTTCTGCTTGGGTTGGATCAGGCCATACTCCAGGCGAGGCAGAGACTTCTGGCTACACTGTGGTTCCCCCTAGGGAGGCTGATTCCTGTCATTAATGAGACATCACAAACGCAGGGAGGGATGTTCCATCCCTCATCCTGGAGAGGCTCCTGCCCTAGCTGGGTCCACAGCACCTCTAATTCCATGGTCATGGACAAGAGACAACGCACCCAATGCCCCAGAGTCCTCAGGATACCGCACTGGCTACTGTATTTCTCCAAGAGAGTACTGAGCAGCTTCCAGGGCCACCAACGTTCAGGTGTGTGAGCTCACAGGTCAGGCTGACTGGATGCATACTCAACTTCTAATTTGTAAGCCTGAATAAGCTGTTTAACCTCCCTAAGACTTTATTACCTCATTTGTCACATAGAATTAATGACAGCACATGTATAAGAAGGTTAAATGAAGTAAATCTTTTTTTGAATTTTCATTTTTAAATTTTATTGATTATGCTATTACAGTTGTCCTGATTTTCCCCCTTTGCTGCCCTCACCCAGCACCACCCACTCCCTCAGGCCATCCCCACACCATTGTTCATGTCCACGGGTCACGGGTATGAGTTCTTTGGCTGCTCCATTTCCTGTACTGTACTTTACATCCCCACAGCTATTCTGTAACTACCTATTTATACTTTTTAATCCCCTCGCCTCTTCACCCGTTCCCCTATACCCCTTCCCATCTGGCAACCATCAAAACACTCTCTGTATCCATGATCCCTGTTCTTCTTGTTTGCTTCATTTATCATGTTTTTTAATTCAATTGTTGATAGGTATATGTTTACTGCCATTTTATTGTTCATAGTTTTGATCTTCTTTTTCTTAAATAAGTCCCTTTAACATATCATATAATAATGGTTTGGTGAACTCCTTTAGTTTTTTTCTTCTCTGGGAAGTTCTTTATCTGCCCTTTGATTCTACATGATATCTTTTCTGGGGTAGAGCAATCTTGGCTGTAGGTCCCTGTTTTTCATGACTTTCAGTATTTCTTGCCAGTCCCTTCTAGCCTGCAAAGTTTCTTTTGAGAAATCAGCTGACAGTCTTAAGGGAACTCTTCTGTGGGTAATTAGCTTCTTTCCTCTTGCTGCTTTTAAGATTCTCTCTTCATCTTTAATCTTTGGCATTTTAATTATAGTGTGTCTTGGTGTGGGCCTCTTTGCCTCCACCTTGTTTGGGAGTATCTGTGCTTCCTGGACTTGCATGTCTATTTCCTTCACCAAATTAGGGAAGTTTTCTTTCATTATTTTTTCAAATAGATTTCCAATTTCTTACTCTTCTTCTTCTCTTTCTGGCACCCCTATGATGCGAATGTTGGACCCTTGGACCGCAGAGGCTGCTTATAGTATCCTCACTTTGGAGGGTTCTTTTCTCTTCTTTGTTCTGATTGGTTGTTGTTTGCTTCCTTATGTCCCAAATCATTGATTTGATTCTCGGCTTCATCCACTTTATTATTGTTTCCCTGAAATTGTTCTTTATTTCAATTAGTGAATTCTTTGTTTCTGACTGGATCTTTTTTATGCTGTTAAAGTCCCCACTAAGTTCTTTGAGCATCCTCATAATCAGTGTTTTGAACTCTGCATCTGATAGATTGCTTATCTCCCTTTTGTTTACTTCTTTTTCTAGAGTTTTGATCTGTTCTTTCATTTGAGCCATATTTCTTTTTCTCCTCATTTTGGCAGCCTCCCTGTGTTTGTTTGTATGTGTTAGGTAGAGCTGCTTTGCCTCTGTGTCTTGGTAGTGTGGCCTAATGTAATAGGTGTCCTGTAGAGTCCAGTGGCACAGCCTCCCCTATCACCCAAGCTAGGTACTTGAGGTGCACCCTTTGTGTGGGCTAAGTACACCCTCCTCTTGTAGTTAAGGCTTCATTGCTGTTGGCAGGTCAATGGGAAGGATTTACCCAGGCCAGCCAGATGCAAGGACTGGCTGTGACCACGGACTACCACCCTCTGCCCTCCATGGAGGATCAGCTGTGCAAGGGCAGGGTGGTGGTGCTCTGAGGTAGTTTGTAGCTGCCCACTGCGTGCACTGGCCCTGGGGTTTCCTAGGTGGTACAGGCCAAGGTCAGCCCCCACCTGTGTTTTATACAGGGCCGCCCTGCCTGAGCTGTGAAGCAATCTGAGATGGCTGCTACTTGTGCTGGGCTTGGAGAGTCCCAGGGGAAGCCCAGCTGTGAATCTAGGCTGGCTGCTGCTAGTGGTGGGCCTGGGACTCACTGAGGCTGGCTGTTGCTTATTTGAGAGGATTTAGGAAGTTGCGAAACAGGAGCCAAAACCAGCCATTAATATGGAAAAGAGGCTTGGGTGGGCCCATAAGTTGAGTGGGGCAGAGTCTCAGGGGATCTCCAGCGTGGAGTAAACAGTGTTAGCCATATTGATGGAGTCTCAGATATGGCAGCAGCTTGCTGGCTCTGAGCCTTTGTAGGGGGAGGGTTCAGAAATAGGACAGTGGCCTCTGCTCACCTTGATGCCAGACACTTCAGTTTCTCCGTTTGTCACTGGTACCTTTCAAGTTGCTACCCCAGTGGTGCTAGAGCTCAGAGGGAGTGAGTCCATGTAGGTGAGTCCGTGTGCAGGTTCTTTAAGAGGAACTGCTTGGGGTTCCAGAACTTTCTTTCACCGGCTCAACCCCCATTGCTTTTTGTAGCCATAAGTTTTGGGGACTTATCTTCTTGGCACTGAAACCCTGGGCTGGGGGGCCTGTTGTGGGGCTGAGACTCCTCACTCCCAAGAGATCCCTCCTGAGTTTTTATCCACTACACATGGATGTGGGACCAGCCCATTCTGTGTCTGTGCCCCTGCTACCAGTCTGGATAGATGTGGTCTCTCTAATTCTGTAGTTGTTGGACTTCAACTCGATTTCTGCCTGTTCTGAGTGATGGTTGGTCGATATTTTAGTTGCAATTTTGACATGGTTGTGGGAGGAGGCAAGCCATGTCTGCCTACACCTCCATCTTGACCAGAAGTCCCAGTAAAATCTTATTTAATAAGGTTAAATAATCCATATTATGTGTTGGGGAAAATGCATGAAGCACAGTACGTGCTAATGGAGATAATGGTGAGGATGATGAAGATGGCAATGATAAAGCTACAACTCTCTAAAAGTCTTTGGAATTCCTGACTTCCTTGAGCATTTAGCTCCCTGGAATCATGCCCTATCACCTTTCCTGCATCTCAAGATATGAGATGGCCTGGAGCCTTCCAGAGGAAAGGCTCTCTGAAAAAGCTATGACAATGTTCTTAAACGGCCAACTAGACTCAACAAGGACCCTCCAAAACAAGCTAACCCCTTGCTCCAGGTCATATCCCTAAGGGTCCCTAATACTTTATATGAGGCTTATACTAATGTCTAACACCTATCTTAGAACTCTTTTCGATCCCTCCCACAAACCTGTCTGGTCATTCTTTAATACTTTTGTTCTTTGCTCCTACTTTTGATTCCATGTTTTATTTCTTTAAACAGTAAACATGGGTATCTTATGTTCAGTATTTCATAATTATATCTAAATCTGTATATCCAATTCGGGTGTGTGTAGTTTTTGCTAGTAGTGCCTGGTTTCCTGTACAGCTTTATGATTTGGAGATTGTGAATTCAGGATTACTAGAACTTTAACCGTGGGAATGCTCTTAGGTCCATATCAAGGGCATGTTTCTCCTCAGGCCATTTGTATCAGTTTGCCGGGCTGGGCAGCATTGTCAATTTAGGATCACTTTAAAACAAATTATAATTTGGGAGGGGGAGGAGGGTTATCTGTTTTTCCTGGGCCTCAGGAGTTCAACCCAGACCCCAGGAGTGCCTGCTTATGGCTAAATATTCTCAAGGGAGACTTTGCACTCCCTAATGTCAGAAAGGCAAACTTCCCTGCTAACTCCTCTGCAGGTCCCCCCACCCTTTTCAAGGGTCCTGGATTTGGGTGACAGTTTTCATCTCATTCTGCAATTGTAAAACCCCTGGGTTTATTTACTGCCTCTGGAATGCAGCCTTTAGAGTCAAGGTTCTAGGTCACCAGAAATTAGCAGCCATCCCCAAGGGAGGTCACCAGCTTCCACACTGGTTTACCTCTTTGACTGCTTGCTTTCTCTCCAGTGTGATTCTTTTTATTTTCTCGCCAGATCAGTCATGCTAGTAAAATCATATATATTGTTTTACATGAGATGGGCTTTTAGAATATGTACTCCCTCCATAATAATATCAGAAAAAGCCTGGATTTTAATTTGATGTCAAAATTTACTCAATATTTTATTTACCCCATTATTTGAATGGTTCATGTTTGTCTCTCCTTGTCATCTGCTTCAATAATCATGACTTTGGAGCCCCCACTAATTCCCCTCTGCCTGAGTTTTCTCTTATTTTCCCCTCTCATTTTCCCTTAAGCTATGGTGCTTCATCATGAAGTTTTCCAAACAAGTCTGCCCTTAGAAGAGAGGTCACTGTACAATAATTATTTTAATTCTGTAACTTCAAGCAAGATTTTAGAAAACTTAGTTCCTGACAGGTGCAATATAATTCCACAAAGAAAGATGGAGAGTAGTTACATCTCACTAAGACAAGCCCTATTACACAGACGATGTGAAGTAGTACAACATTTTATATATTATCTGTCGTTAAATACACCATATACAAAACTCTCTAATCATGTTGCCAACCATCTCAGGAAATATACCCATCTCACCCCTAAAATTCTTTCATTATCTTAAAATTCATCACAAAAGACCCTGAAAAGATCTATTAACAGCCCTTGAACCACATACTAAATATCTCCATGTTGTTCTTTCTCTGAAGCTCAAGCACTGGGGTTCGGGCACAGCCTCTGGGACGAACAGCCTGGATCCGAATCCCTGTTCTAATCCTCAGTGAAAGGCCTGAGAGCAGGTCTCTCCATCTCTTGGAGCCTCTGGGCCTCATCTGCAGAACCAGACAACAGAGCCTCCCCTACAGGACCTTGTCAAAGTTTAAATAAGAAAGTTTGTAAAACACCTCGGTGCAGTGTCTGGCACATAGGTTGTCTTCCATCAGTGGCAGCTATAAGAACAAATTCTATTAATACCTTGTTTTTTTAAAAAAAAAAATTCACCTATCATTATTATAAATGGAGTAGTAACCACAACTGAAGCAACATCAGAAAAATGTAAGGAAACCAAGCAGTTTGCGTTAAGAATGGGGATTACTGTGTTCTGACTTTATCACCTCTTCTACTGGGCCCTCTGTGGAGCCAATCCATTCTCTAAGACGGTGAGTCAGAATCAAGCCTGATGGTTCTTGCCTTGATTCAGAACATATAATAGCTGACCATGTGACTCAGCATCATTAGCACCAGTACACAGAGTCCTATATCACTGCCCAGTTCATTCTTCAGCCATCCATCCTCTTGACCACTCTGGAAAGGACTCAAGCTCCTGGCCATTGCACAGGCTCCTTTTCTGCCTGGAACATTCCATTCCATAGTCTTTTGGGAGCTAAGATTTCTATTCATTCACTAGATATCAGCTTGGATGATACTTCTTCCAGAAAGACTCTCCAGTCTCACTGAGTGCCCGGCTCTGAGTTCCTAGGCATCTCCAAATCATAGCATCAACTGCCCTGAATTATGGTTACCTGCTTAGTTGTTTGGATCCTCAGTAACATAAGATGCATTAGGGCAGGAACCATGTTTTCCCTTGTTTAGCACTAAATCCAAATCCTGGTAAAACAGCCGTTATGAGATGTCTTAAATAAATATTGGTTGGATGAATGAATGCATTAATTAATAATGAAACATACAGAAGATATAGCAACAGACTTTTTTTGTCCCATAGATATCACTTAGAGGCATTAGAAATAGCAAAGGTATTTGATCATTCAGACAGACCTAAATATCTAATTGAGATAATCAAATCAAAAAAGTCACAGACATACACTTGGAACATTGTCTTCTTGGTGAAAGCCAAGTAGAGTCTAGAGGATTTTTAAATCCTAGATGCAAATTCCCTTGTTACCTATGTAAGTAACATCCCCCATCTTCCTTTCTGTTCTTCCCCGAACCACCCTCTCCCTCCCTCCCTCTCTCTCTCTCTCTCTCTCTCTCACACACACACACACACACACACACCTCCGTGTGGTACATGATTTAGAATCTGGTACATAGGCACTAAATAAATACTATCTGAACTGAATTCCCACCCCTCCCCCCATCAATCCTAACACTTTGCCAGTGGCAACAGCCACTTCAGCCAAGAACCAGGATTGGACTTCCAACAATCCACTTCCAACCTCCATTTTGTGATAACTCTAAATAATACTATGGTTTATCCTTATTCTTTACTTACTCCTTAACTGTGTTGATTTTTCCTGCAACATTTCTGACCTCAAACTGACGCCTGGTGACGAGTACTGAGCATGGAATGCAGCAATCCCCCCCGCCCACAAGTCCTCCAGCCCGGGGCACCGCTCCTCCTCCTGGGGAGAGCCCCCCCCCCCCAGCAGTCAGTGCTGCCTGCTGGGCAACCAGGAACGCATCTGCCCTGGGAGTGTGCTTTCTCACCTCAGTTCACGTGACCACAGAAATGGGGCCTTTCTACAAGGTGCTTTCACACCACCTGGCTTCCATCATAAATACTGCTCATTCCAGACCTTTCTGGGGAGGACTTCCCCAGCACGTTATGCCCAGGTTTGTGTATGACCTGAATTCACCTATGTTTTCATTTAAAAACTTAATTTAGAAGAGCAGATGGGTCAACACCTGATCTTTGCTCGGCATTCGCCCGCACAGCCCATAGGCAGGATAACCGCCATGGAGGCCTTAACAAAACGCCACCTGGCCAAGGGCAGGCCTCTGCTGAGGATGGTTCACCCACTCCACCAGCAGGAAAACACTTGTGATACTTGCCTGCTGCTACATACCTGTTCCTGTTTGTCTCTGCAGGTCAGTGATTTTTTTTAGCGCACACTTTCTCCTGGGAACTGTAAAGCTAATGAGGCGGCCAGATGTGGTGCCTGGGTTAACATTTGCACGTGTGTCTGTCCCTGACGTCGGGGTGCAGAACACAGAAACGGGCTGGGAAATGCCTCAACAGATGGCAAGTGAAGAGACAAGAAAAGAGTGAGAAACCCTGACACAGTTTCACTGCTCTTTTTCTTGGTCATTACCTGAACTTTTATTTTTTAAACTACAAAGCCTTGAAATTCATGAATAATACAGGAAATCTGTAAAATGCCACTTTTCTGGAATAAGCAGGACATTAAAATGCAAATTGCAGTTCCACACACAGCTGTACTCAGATGTGACAAATTAAGCTCTTCTTATTCCTAGTCTTGACATTTGCCTTCAAGATGTTTGTTCAGTGTAGACAGAAGGAATAAGGGAGAAGCAGGCAAGATGAGGGGCTACAGCAATGCCCAGGAGGCCCTTCTCCATCAGATGCCCTGGGGGCAAAAGGTGCCCCTGGCGGCTCTCCTTCCCCTCAGCAGAATACCTGGGGAAACCCATCCTCTGCCTCTTATTGCATTGTCTCAGGAAGACCTTCTGATGAAAATGGCATTCTTTTATGATAAAGATACCTCTTTAGAAGGAGCAGGACAGAACTCTAAAAGAAACTGATTAAATTAGAGTATGAGTTCCTGTTAATAGTTCCACACTTTACCCACTTGGCTAGATTCACAAAGCCCATCCTCAATCCCATCCTTATGATTCAACATATTTATTCAGGAGTAGTGCACACTACGTGCCTAGCACACTTAGGATCCATTAGTAAATAATGCAGATGAAGTACACCGCCTTCACTGCCTTTACCGGGTATATATACATCAGCAGCTGAGAGGGGGGATGAAAAGCCAAAGTACAGATCGTATCAGCTGCAGAGCTAAGTGCTTTATATATTTAGCTCCTGCAATCCCTTATCAGGGAGGTACTATTATTATTCACATTTTACAGATGAGAAAACTGAGGCACAGACAGGTTAAGTAATTTAACTGCTGAATTAGCAGTGGGTGAGCTGGGATGTAAACCCAGGCACCCTGGCTCCAGCCTCAGCATGCTCAGTCACGTCGTTAGGTTATTAGGTTACCTCTTCCACTTGCTATTCTGCCATCTGAGTACACAAATGAGTGTGCCCTCCCGAGAGCAGAGCCGCACCCTGCTTATCTCCGGAACCCACCACCCTCAACCCTCGTAGAGTTTGGTTCATGGGTAGTTATAATATTTACTGAATAAGTAATTCACCTTTCATTACTCGATTACCCTGGGCTGGAGCTGTAACAGCAAATATTAGCACCATCTAGTGGATAGAGGTCTGGCACAGGAAAGACTTCCATTAGTGGGTGGCTGACGGCACAAAGGCAGCCAGAGGTTGCAGCAATGAACTGGATACTTCAGGTGAATGTCTCCACGAGCGTGTTTTGCCATCAGTCTACTCTATGGGCCTCTGACACTTGATCTGATAACCAAAGCTAGTCACCTAATAATATGTAAAGTCAACAGTATCACAAACCCAAAACAGATCAAGCTCCTTGGTATTCTTAAGGGATTAATAAAGCAGAGTATTTTAAGCAGCACTCTCCAGGAAAATCCATGCCACAATATAATAGGGAAGGTCTCCGGCTCTTACAGGGAAGATCTACATATTTGTATCTACAAATAACTGCACCAATCTTGGGAAAGCAGATCATTTGGAGACCAAGAATTAGAGTGGGTCCAGACATAGAGCCTGAAAGAAAATGATTGCCTCTGATCTCCATTTCTACAGGAACTCAACTCTTTTCCCACATTCTCTTTCAAAGTATTAGCTAACTGTGAAATCAGTGTATAAGTATGAAATAAGAATAAAGCCTCTATCTATAACTGTTTAAAGCAAAGCAAAACAAAACAAACTGAGTTAGCCTTTTTTTTAAAAGACCTTACCAAAAAATAATAGGAAAAATAGCAGAGTAGTCTATTTCTTTTTTCCTTTGACTTTAAGTGAAAATAAAGAGAGAAGAGGTAGATGAAAAATGCAAGGAAACTTTCAGTTTCAGGCCAAATTGGAAAAGTCAAAAAGAGTCTGCACTTCTAGTCCCTACATCCTAAACTGGCAAACTCCTACTCATCCCTCAAGACCTCGCTCAGGTGTTCCCTCAACTGCGAAATTCTTCATCTTTGTGCCCCAGCTACTAACTCCCATTACTGAAAGCCTGTAACACCTGTCAGGTAACTCTATGATTTAGTATCATATTATGCACTGACTTGTCTTCTCCTCCACAGATGGCGGCCTCTCTTACTAAGTTTCTCAGCACATCTGTCGGCTAAATGACTACTGAAGAAATTTCTCGGCACATTTGTCAGCTAAATGACTACTGAAACCAGAAGTAAGTAATTATCATTTGAAACAAATACCATTTCCTTCTTCCTAAGCTGTATTGTGTATTGTTATACAGCCAAAAGCACTACAAAGGTAGCATAAAAACCAAGCAATTCTTTTTTTTTTTAATCCTCACCAGAGGACTTTTTTTTATTGCTTTTAGAAAGAGAGGGGGGACGGGAGAAAGGGAGAGAGAGAAACATCAATGCAAGAGAGAAGCATCATTTGCCTGCTTTCCATGCCCAGATGAAGGATCGCTCAGACACACCCAGAACAGGGATCAAGCTGGCAACCTAGGTATGTACCCTAACCAAAGGTTGTGGGAATCAAACCCACAACCTTTGGATTACAGGGCAATGTTCCAACCAACTGAGCCACATTGGCCAGGGGAAGACCAAGCGATTCTTAAGGCCAATGCTTTGACTCTTCATTTTGTGAAATTTTTTCCCTGTTTGGTCTTCCAAAACTAGTCCTCCCAAGCTACAAAGTAAAGAATCATTAAAGTATAAAGTAGAAAAAATAACCAATGACATTGGTTTTTGATACTATTTTCACCTGTTCTGACCACAATAAAACTGTGTCATGAGGGACACCTCTCGTACATCATCAGTACATCTGTCTGAACTGAAAAAAAAGAACATGTGGAAAGGCTCACTGGGAACATCAAACCCACTTTATAAATCCAAGTGCCCAGACAGGATTCATTTCTTTAAACGTTCTTGGCAAATGTACTGCTAAAGGTTAATAGACAATTAAAAGTCACTGTAGTCCTGTGAAAATGATAAATAAGACAGAAAAATCAGCCTTGCATGGTTGCATAAGATTGGCTACACTTAACAAGAAAAATAAATCACTAGGGAAATCACTGCACTTGCTAAATGCATCTGTTGGTGTAGTATCATGGTCACAGAGCCAGAATTCAAATCCATGCTCTGCCACATATAAGCTGGGCAACCCAGAACATGTAACTTAATCTCTTTATGCCTCAGTTTTCTTGTCTGTAAAATGGGAATAATAACAGTACAATCCTGGGTTTGTTACAAGCACTTAGAAGACTGCCTAGTATATAGCAAACATTCAATAACATTAACAGTTATCGTTCTTTCTCTTCTCTCCTTTATTTATTCATTACTTCAAGAAAATAAATATTTAGTGCACACACTAAATACTGTGCTAGAGATTTTCACAAAAGTCCTCACAGTTTCTATCCAGAAAAATAAAAAAGGTCAAGTGAACATTTCTTTTTAGATTGTATTTATTTATTTTTAGAGAGAGGGGAAGGGAGGGAGAAAGAGAGGGAAAGAAACATCAATGCATGCCTGCTTCTCATGTGCCCACCCCCCCACACTGGGGACCTGGCCCACAACCCAGGCATGTGCTCCGACTGGGAATCGAACCAGCGACTCTTCAGTTCGCAGGCCGGCACTCAATCCACTGAGCCACACCAGCCGGCACAGAGTTAACGTTTCTGATGACAACAATCCTTGTATCCTGGTCATATGGTAGTCAAGTTCTGCTTCCACAGTTCTGCAAACATTTGATTCAAATTCCATTGTTAAAAATATATTAATCATTTTAAAACTGTAATGTAAAGCATCACCCACACTCATTTGCCTTCTTTGTCAAATTTAACACAAAGGAGACCCCCAAAATTAATCTGGGCTGCCTGGTTGACTCTGCTCTTTTCTGGAGCCCTCCCAGTAAAGCTTCTTGGAGGATATATGTAAACTCCTTGGGAATGTAACACTGATTAGAAAGATCACAGGCTTCTTCCGCTTTGTTTTGTTTGAAATTCAGACCTGCATGAGTCTACTCACATAAAACTGTACAAGCAAATACAATGCTACAACATATGTTTGTTTTCCAGACAATTAAATGACAAGATATATTCAAATGGTATTTTCTGCCAAACAGTGTCAAATTAAAATATCTGCGGAACCTATTCAATGACTCTAAACTGAACGATGAACAATTATTAACTGTGCACATTTGTTACTTGCAGTGATGTTAATTTGAAACAGGTATATCCTACTCTTCTGAGCAACTGTATCAGTTATATTGGAGAGGAAGCTGTTTAAAAACACTTGCATTTGCAACTACTGATCCATGTCAGTCCAGATTTTCCCCATGCCGTGTAAAGAGAGAGTGTGTGTATGCATGAGAGAGATACAGAGTGAAAGAGAAAGTAAAATTAGATGCTTAGACTGGTGTGACTGGAACTGTCTTCCACAAACAAAAATTTCATCAGAAGTTTATTAAATCAGCAAATCAGCCTCATTTCTTTTGGATGACCTTTAATAATCAAATGTCACAAATTTGAGGTAGCACATTTATATTAATAAAATACCCCCTTAATCTAGTCTGTATATTTGAATCCTACATGATATTTCATTTGGTGGGAGGGTGGGGAAGAAAACTTTTTTTGAACCCATTCTCCTTAGTGAGCAATTACCATAGGCCAGGAACTATTATGGTTCTTAGGTACAACACAAAGAAGAATATCACCAGGTACCTGCCCACAAGAAGGTTTAAGTCTAGAGAAGACAGATGCATGCATATTTAGAATACGGCAATATGTGGAAAGTGACTCAAAGTGTGTGAGTGTGTATGCATGTGCGTGCAATACACACATAATATCTAAAGGAGTGAGGAGTCAGACTGGGGTATCGTGAATTCCAGCAGGGAAGTTAAAGGCAAGCTATACAAATAATAAGTGTTTAAGTCACATACTGAGTACTCAAGAGAATTCAACAAAAGGATTAAATTAAAAATACCAAGGAAAGATTCAGAGATAGAAGATGGAGCAAGTGCTCAAGAAAGCTGAGTTTCTACATGTATGTGTATACGTTTTTGTTCACATGCACTGAAAGGGGAAGAGGAAAAAGGAGTATAACACAAGATAAAGCCAGCCTGAAATAAACATCATAACCCCTAAAATGGTACCCAGAATAAAGATGTGCATTTTGTATTTACTCTATGTCTAATGAGCTCAAAGAGAAAAATATTTAAAGTTAACTCTGTTGATATTCCTGTCCAATTTTTTATTTCACTCAAGATACCATTATATTTATATTTTCCATAAACTGAAGCTTGATAATCCTCCCAGTTCTTGGTCTTTCCTAACAATTTCTCACAAATGTGAAAATTTTTCCAGTATTTGGCAGGAGTTTGGGTTCTTCAAATTTGAAATATCTGGTCACAGCTGCTCTCTCTACTTCTTTGGGATTTACCTGGGACATCTCCAAATCCACTTTTGGCATAGTTTAAAAACAGACATCATGGAATTAAAGAACTTGAAAGAGGGAAGGAACCCTAAGAATCCTGCAACTCAAACTCCTCATCTTCTGAGGCATCTCTGACCCATAAAGTCATGGGTGACTCTGTTGAAAGGAAGAAATAAAACAGATTTAACTAAAAAACCACAAAGTTCATAAAAAACCACAGGTTCATCACACAAGCTCTAGGACCATGACCATGATATCATAATTCAAACTTAAATGTCTTGACTTCCCATCCAATCTTACTTTCATGTAGGGTACAAGGGAGATTAATAATAAGACAACGCTGAGTTCCTGGTTCTAAGACTTCAATGTCATATGGAGTATATAAAAGATAAAGTCTGAAAACAGAAGGAGATTTCTTTTTGTTCTTGTTGTTATAGCTACACCGGATGGAAATATGATCATTCTTGGCTTACGATACATTATCAGCATTGCTCCATGCATGGCCCTCTTATTTATTTATTTTATTTACCTTTAATAATAATACAGTAAGTACCATGAATGCGCCATCCATCCCAAGAACCAAAAGGCAGACAATCATATCTCCCCATGGGTGCCCTCCTCACCCCTTTCTCTGCCTTCCTTCACACAGGAAGGAAAACCCATGCCTGTGATGATACGGGAAGACTCACAGGGTTTGGGCAGATTTGAGCCAAGGATAATCAGTAGCATTTGAGTGGATGGAAAAGAATACCTAAATGTGAACAAAAGCTTGAACAAAGTTCAAACACAAAAAGCTACAAGGCAGGCACTTGAAATGCCGGGGGGACCACTTTGTAAAGTATATGATTATATAACCACTATGCTGTACACCTTAAACTAATACAAAATAATATTGCATGTAAACTGTAATTGAAAAATAGAAACAAAAAAAAACTACAAGGCAGGTGCGGGGAGGGAGCAGGAGGAATACAACGCTGGAATAATAATTTGTGTAAGGGCTCAATAAAAGAAAACAGAAGACACAACTCTGGGTAGAGAACTCTTAAATGCCACCAAATGGGTCTTAAGTTTATTCTGAAAACAATAAGGAGACTTTAACAGGGAAATGATTAACCAAGGTAGTATTTGGGGAAAATCAACAGGATGGAAATAGGCAAAACAGACTGAAGGGAAGAAAACCCAAACCAGAAAGCTCAGTTCTGAGTTGTACAAGAAAATGTCACTGAAAATGGCATCTGCCAACACTGCAGTAGCAGCCACTTCCTGCTTCCCACAAAAAATACCCACCGCTCATGAAAAAGAAAGACTAAAAACTTATATGTCACTTAAGTGAACAAGATAACTATTTGCAAGGATCTTGAGATTATCTTTAAAAATATTCAGTAAGATATAGCTTAGAATAAACACATCTATTAAAATCACAGAGACTTAAAGGATAAGCAGATTCACTGGGCAAAAACTAATTTTTTTAAAAAAGTACAGATGGCCATATTAATTTCAAGTAAAGCAAAATGTATAATTCAGTTGCCTTGAAATGTCTATGGGAAAAATATAAATTTCCCAAACTGACCCCAAAAGAAGTAGACAAGGTAAACAGACCAATGATAAAGAAGGAAACTGAAAGATTAAGGGAAAAAAAGATTCCAGAACAAGATGTTCTAATATAGACAAAAAGATACAAATCCACCCAATTCATTTTATGCAGTTAATAAAATTCTAATATCTGAAAAAATAAGGCCTAGACAAGAATAAACGGCCAAAATTAACTACTGACCAGCCCCATGTCTTTACTTCTAATAGGTATTACATAGGGCCTTTTACCTACCGGGCACTACTCTACAACACAAGGAAAAATGCATTCTCTATCTTCCTTAAACAAGCAGTTACAGGTGTGATGGGCTAGATAGGTGGTGTATGAAAATGACAATAAAACACTGACAAACAGAATTTTAAAAAATCTAAAAGAATCACTCATGACCACAGAGAAGGTTAATCCCAGGAATGTGAGCATAGTTTAATGTTAGGAAATCTACTCATATAATATAATAGTATATCAAGATATCTAAAATATATATTGAAAATATATAAATATTGAAAACAATTTAATTTTGTTGAAAACCAATTTTTAAAAAATAAGGTCAGCTCAAAATTCCAAGACCTGTGTAGACTGCAGCCTTGATCCTTATACACTGATTCCTTGATGTGTAAAGAGAGTTTTTTAAAAAGCTAAAACAGCATTGGGAAAAAAAGAAAGGGTGCCTTCAGGGAACCAAAACCCATATGGAACCCCTCAAATATGGAAGGCAGACTGGGTCAGACTGAATGAGGAACCTCAGCCCAAAACGGTAAGAGAAAGCCACTGCTCAAAACGGTGGCAGAGCCTCTGGGGGTGCTCCAAGCTAATTATTGACCACGATGAAAATGGCTAAAGAGCTAAATGTAAAAAAAAATCCATGAATATCTAAAATGAATTACAAATAGTTAAATTGTCAAAGATGAACAAAGACATCTGAAGAACAAAAGCAATCTAAGAAATAAAGGAAGATAGATTTAACATTAAAAATATCATTAAAAATTAAAAAGCAAATGATAAACCAAAAAATGTATCTGCAACATCTATAAAACATTATCCTTCAGATATAAACAGCTCTTATAAATTAACTTTAATTAATATAGATACTGTGATACAAAGAAAAGATTATTTGAATATTCACTATTTTAATTGTGTTTATCTCTACATGGTAAAATTAAGAATTTTAATTTTTAATACTTTTTTATACATACTAAATTGGGCATAGTATTCTTTTTTTAATAATATATTTTATCAATTATGCTATTACAGTTGTCCCATTCCCCCCCTTTATTCCCCTCCACCCTGCACACCCCCTCCCACCCACATTCTCCCCCTTTAGTTCATGTCCATGGATCATACATTTAAGTTCTTTGGCTTCTACATTTCCTATACTATTATTAACCTCCCCCTGTCTATTTTCT
>CM052542.1:129380769-129455130 GCA_028533065.1 Trachops cirrhosus
CCTAGAATTCTATTTCCTTTGCCAGATTGGGGAAGTTCTCCTTTATTATTTGTTCAAATAACTTTTCCACTTGTTGCTCTTCCTCTTCCCCTTCTGGTACCCCTACAATTCGGATGTTGGAATGTTTAAAGTTGTTCTGGAGGTTCCTAAGCCTCTCCTCATTTTTTTGAATTCTTGTTTCTTCATTCTTTTCTGGATGGATGTTTCTTTCTTCCTTCTGGTCCACACTGTTGATTTGAGTCCCAGTTTCCTTCCCATCACTATTGGTTCCCTGTACATTTTTCTTTATTTCACTTTTCATAGTCTTCATTTTTTTCATCTAATTTGCGACCAAATTCAACCAATTCTGTGAGCATCCTGATTACCAGTGTTTTGCACTATACATCTGATAGGTTAGTTGTCTCTTCATTGCTTAGTTGTATTTTTTCTGGAGCTTTGATCTGTTCTTTCATTTGGGCCATTTTTGTTTTGTCTTGACGTACCTGTTTCGTATGAGGGGCGGAGCCTTAGGTGTCTGCCTGGGTGGGTAAACCCAGTGGCTGGGTTGTAACACTATATGTGGGAGTGGAGTCCAAGAGGGAACAACAGGGCTTGCTCCGCTCTCTGCTGGACTTCAGTCACTTCCCCCCACCCTTCCCCCAGGCAAATTGGGCCCTTCTGGTGCTGATTCCCAGGTGGGTGAGTTTGTGTATGTTCCAGAACCCTGTGGGTCTCTCCAACAAACTCTCCCTTGAGGCTGGGGTTTCTCCCGATTCCGCCTCAACCCCCACAGGTGTTTTCAATGAGTGGTTTGAGGCTTTATTTCCCGGCGCTGGGGCCCTGGGTTGTGCAGTCCGTCCTGCTCCCCAGTTGTTTCTCCCAGTTTATCTGCACATGAATGTAGAACCGCCCGCTCCACCAGCCACCGCCTTGCCGGGTCTGCCCAATGCAGCCTTGCCGCAGCCCTCTCTGCCCCGGCTGCCCAACTCCATCCCTCCTACTGGTCTGGATGAATATTTCTTTTTTAACTCCTTGGTTGTCAGACTTCCATACAGTTCCATTTTCTGTCAGTACTGGTTGTTTTTTGCTTTTAAATTGCTGTTGTCCTTCTTTTGGTTGTGTGAGGAGGCAGTGTGTCTACCTACACCTCCATCTTAGCCAGAACTCCAAGCATAGTATTCTTATAATCAGAAATAAAAGTTATTTCTAAACTAGTAAAATAAAGATCACAAAAGACAATTCACAAAAGAATATAAGACCAGTCAATGTGAAATTGGACATCACTAATCAAAACTACAAACCAGAATGGGATGCTATTTTTGTTTCTTAAATCGTCAAAATTTAAACAAAAATTTAATGATACTAATCAAAGTTGGCAAGAATGCAATGAAACAGATACTCTCACACACACATTTGGTGTAGGAACATAAATTTGTGTAATCTTTCTGAAGAAAGTAGCAATAGGTGCCATAAATATTAAAAATACATAAACTGCCCTGGATGGTGTGGCTCAGCGGATTGAGTGCCCGCCTGCAAACCAAAGGGTCGGCGGTTGGACTCCCAGTCAGAGCACATGCCTGGACTGCGGTTCAGGTCCCCAATAGAGCACAAGCGAGAGGCAACCACACATTGATGTTTCTCTCCTTCTATTTCTCCCTCCCTTCCCCTCTCTAAAAATAAGTAAATAAAATCCTTAAAAAATACATAAACTTATAATTTCCACATACAAGAAATTATCCTGAGAAAATAATCTGATCAGAAAATAAGTGTTTTCATCATACTCTTAATAACAGTCAAAAACTGGAAACAACCCAAATATCAAAATCTAGGGAAACTACTAAATCAATTAAGGTAGACAATTATGCCAAAAGTCACCAAAAGCCGTAATTTTGAAAAACTACTTAATGGTCTGGCAATTGTTCCCAACATAATTTTAAGTAAAAAACAGAAAATATATAAATTCTATCTACAGTAGAAATGTAAAATTATACAGCTGTTATGCAAAACAGTGTGGTGGCCTTTCAAAAAATTCAAAATAGAATTAGCATAAGACCCAGCAATTCCACTTCTGGATACATACACAAAAGAACAGAAAGTGAGATCTCAAAGAGATATTTATTCACCCATGCTCACTGCAGCATTAATCACAATAGCCAAAAGATGGAAGTGTCCAAGTATCCATCGAAGGATGAATGAGTAAAGCAAGATGTAGTGTATCTCTACAATGGAATACCAGTCAGCCTTAAAAAGGAAGGAAATTCTGACACATGTATAAACCCTGAGGATATTATGCTAAGTGGGGAAAAGACAAAAAACGATGTATAATCTCCACTTATATGGGGTACCCAGAGTAGTCTAATTCATAGGAAAACAGAATAGTAGTGACAAGGGGCTGAGGGGCGAGAAGACTGGAGAGTTGTTGTTTCATAGGCATAGAGTTTCGGTTTTGCAAGATAAAAAGAGTTCTGGAGATCAACTGCACAACGTGTGAATGTACTTAACACTGCTAAATTGTACTTGAAAATTGTTAAGATTGTAAATATTATATTATGTGTACTTCACCACAATTTTTAAGTGGAAAAAAGCTAAGTATAAACCACTTTTGAAAGACATTCATATGTAAGAGAAAAAATGATCACTACTACCTCCACTACCTCTACCTTTTAAAGAGAACAATGATATGAGCTCCGAGGTATAAAGGTTCTCTGAATAATAAGGAATAAAAGCTCTAAGACATCAGAAGTCTAGGGAAGAACTAGGAGGAAGAAAACAAGCTAGCAAGATGGAAGTCCACCAAAGGAAGGGGAAGATTGAAAGAGAAACCCCTCAAATCCATTGCCAAATAAAAATGTATGATATTTTATAAATGGCTCACAAATACTCTTCTGTAAGTAGATTCTTCTGCGAAAGCTCTGAGAGGAGGATGGGTGGCAGCTGAGATTCAGGTTTTATACAAAATGTCTAAGAAAAAAGACTAGAAGGATATGCCCTAAAACGTCAATGTTGGTTATTTCTGGATAGTGGGACTCCTGGTGATCTTTTTATAAATTTTTATGTGTATTCACTTATATAGCTTCTAAATTTTTTTCTACCACCAGCATGTGACAATTTACTTATCAGTGGTGGATCTGGAGTCCAGGGACAAAA
Organism: Trachops cirrhosus; assembly: GCA_028533065.1. Taxonomy (NCBI): domain Eukaryota; kingdom Metazoa; phylum Chordata; class Mammalia; order Chiroptera; family Phyllostomidae; genus Trachops; species Trachops cirrhosus. The sequence continues at coordinate 129,383,896 of CM052542.1, forward strand.
CAGAGTAGTGGTGATAGGAATGAAAAGAAAGGTAATCAAGAGGCACTGCCTTGTCAAAGACCAATCTACAGACTTTAGAAGCAGGACCACTGAGGGACTTATTCTTTTGTAGTTCATTCCTTCTCTGATTCATTGATGTAACACACATGTATTGAGACTGAAAAGATACCAGAATGAAGAAGACCCAGTCCTGGCCCTCAAAAAGCCATCAGTCTAACAGACTCATCAACAACTCACCATAAAATCATGTGAGAGGCACTATAAGAAGGTTACATACTAAAGATATACTGTAGGAAGAACTAGAAATCTTGTCAGAGTACTAAGTGGAAAGTGGAACGGAAAAATGCTTTGAATTAGTATAAAGCAAAAGATAAATGCAAGATACTGTCACAATTATCAGAATCATTCTATCGAGAAACAAAAATCCCATAAAAACTATAAATATATCAGGGAAGATGTGCCACTAAGTAAATTTTCCAGACAGTGCATTTTGATAAGCATTTTTGAATGAAATCTTTCAAAAGTAATTGATATGCTTTTTGCATTCTGAAACAAAATTTAATGTTTTCCTGATGACTCAATGTCATTATCACAAGCATTAAGTATTGCTCTATGACCTACTGAATTCGCCAGGATTATTTCCCCAACACTAGGTCCAGATTTCTAGGTTTTTCATTCTTATGTGTTTTTATGCTTTTATCTTAAACACATTGAATTTTAGAGCTGGAAGGGCCCTCAGAGGTTAACCAGTTCAACCCACTCATCTCACAGAGGAGAAATCTATTTCCTTCCGCCACTTGAGGCTCTGGCTCCACCATTTTGCCATTTTAATGTGCCTACTGTAGGCGACTCTTCTCCCTGTTCTAATTTTCTGCCTCTAATCTGACAACTGGGAAACCAGATAAGCAACCTCGTTAGAGTTATACCAAAATAGCCATAATCTAAATGAAAAACTTCTGAGAACACCAGATACGAATGTTAATGTGGCCCTTGGGCCACACATTGTGGTAACTTGGAGGTCTCTTCCATTCTTCAGGTTTGGGGAATGTGTTTACAGCACAGCCCTAAAGGTTTCCAGGATGGTCACGTAAAGAACACTAATCCTCTCAGAAGAAGGAACTCTTCCCATTATGAACTGTGACTTTGCGCAAACCGTGAAGGGGTTCAGAACAGGCCTGCCCAAGGTGCACAGCTTTGACATGTAAATTATTTTGAGCTGAAGGCAATGGAGACTGTGCAGGCTCACAAGAAACTTTTACCTCTCCCTCAAAGAGTTTACATTAGGGGCCTTGCCCATAATAAATGTTATCACCAGAAATAACTTTTTACGATCTATCTATAGGGCAGGGCAAATTTCTAATTACTGAACATCTCTTATCATCTTGCAAATGACCTTTCTGTCCTCTGAGGCCTCAAGACATCTGACCTCATCTTAGCTCAGAATGTTATATGTGCCTCATGTTAATCTTCTGTCTCTGAACCTCTCACGTACACTGAGTCTCTGACTCTCATACATGTGGGGTTCCCATATGTACATATGCAATTAAATTTGGTTATTTTCTCTTGTTAATCTGTCCAATGTTGATTTGATTATTAGATCAGCCAAAAAAAACCTAGAAAAGTAAAGGAAATTAGTTCCTCCCCCAGGGTTGCTCTGAGCAAGACACCAAACCATTTGGTCACTGCCTACCTTTAAGCTGCTGCAGTACAAAGATCCTGGGACCTTTAACATGAGCCAGAAGGGGTAAAAATTCTTTCCCAGTCAGACTTCTGGATCTCCACCTGCAGAGGTGGGTGGAAGCAGAGCGGTGAGAGTCCTTCCCCAAGCCCTTCCTAAACTTACATTAGCAGGAGAACATATTTGTGGAAGGATGGTCTTGGGCTAAGTAACTCTTGGTTATTTAGTATGAGTATGCACGGGTTTTGTTTATTCTGTTTTTCTCTACCTCTGTCTGGTGTCTCTCCTCTCATCCTGTTATATATCCTGAGAGCTTGGTCACTGTGACCATGAGACAGTTTTCTCTCTGGCATCCACCATACAGAAGGTGCACTTGCCAGGGTACACCTTGGTAGTCAGTCAAATAGGCTGGGGATTCTGGGCCACAATATCCAGTAGGGCAGAAGCATAGGAATTTACTTGGGGCTTGCAATGGGGTCAGCTGTTGCCAGCAGGTTAGACGCACAGGATTTTACCTGGAGCCTGCAACTATCATCTCTTTGTCTTTTTGTCTATGCCAAGTTCTCAAGGAGTTTTTAACTTCATTTTGTGAGGGTTGCATCTTTTTGCATTCTCCTTTAAGTATGCTTCTTAGGTCCACAGTTAAGCTGTAGAAAAGGCGTATTGGTTTAAGTCGCTATTAAGACCCTACTTATCAAAGCCAGATGATGGAGCCTTTCAATTAGAAAAACCCTTAAATTGAAAGGAAAGAAAAAAAATTTCAGAGAGAGCTCATATTGTTATAATGGCTAGCCATTAAGAGTCCCCTAATAAAATGGAAGGACAGAAATTATAATAACAACCCAAGTCCACTCAGACTCCGCCTATTTGTCTTCAGACATTTGCAGATATTGTAAAAAAGAAAAAACATCAGGACACTGGAAGTACTACTGCCCTTAACTTAAAAAGAAAAACAAAAGGAAAAAATGGCAACATCTTACTAAAAGGCCACCTAAAATTTTATGTCCTAAGACCTCGGCTTGGTAAGCATCTGGATGGAAGCTCCAGAAGATGGCAGACAGAAACGCGGGCTGATAAGCTCCGTTGATGGCTAGGGGCCTACCAAACTGCTGCCAGTCCTTAATGAAATTATAACCAAAATTACAATGGCAATTACAAGGAACACTTCATTAATCAGATCATTTAAAAATGTACTTAAAGGCAATGGCTTCTGAATCGAATTAACAGAATGAGATACCTATTTTTAATTAGTATGCAAGAGCCTCCATTAGGCTTCAAAAACTCTAAAATCGCTTAACTGAAAGGTTTGTTACAAAAGGCTAATGAGCCCTGACCAGTATGGCTCAGCTGGTTGGGCATCGTCCCACAAAGTGAAAGGTCACAGGCTCGACCCTGGTGAGGGCACTTGCCTGGGTTGGGGGTTTGGTCTCCAGACGGGGCACCTAAGGTAACCAATGAGTGTTTCTTTCTCACATCGATGTTTCTCTCCCTCTCTTTCTACCTCCCTTCCCCTCTCTCTAAAAAATAATAAAATCTTTTCCAAAAAATGTTAAAGGATAATGAAAAATTAAAGGGACAACAGGTACCTAAAATCAGACATAATAAGACAGACATGACCTCTTACAGGCAATCCTCCTCAGATATCTTTCACTCCTTGGTCTAAGGCCACTCTAAGGGCCATAATTAGAGAATTTCTCAAACCCAGACAAGATATTCAAAAGTTTTTGTAAATGGATTACCTCCTGAGCCCAGTGAGAGAGGGAAATAAAATTTCACACTGTCCCTTCCTTCCCAAATCCAGGCCAATTGGTTATTGATCCTTTTTCTCCCAGGAATAGCTATTTCCTGTGTCATAAGGGCTTGGCTTGGCTTTCTGCAGGCTGTCAGTTCTTTTTTTTTTGGCTGTCAGAGGGAATGACTCTGGAACTGAATACTTCTGCACCCACTTGAGCCCATGGAATTGTTTAATACTGCCAGGAATATTTACTACTTGTTATGGCTGAAACTTGGAAATATATTGGAAAGGATTTAATAACCATGATCGGAAATTGAGTCCAATTGGAAGCTGAGATCCAGAGCCTGATAGGAATTTTTTAAAGTCTCTGCCCTAAGTTAAAATAAAACCATGTACCCACAGAGAAAGGAGCAAATTAGGGGTAATGTAGTTGGATGGTAGGTCAACCTATGATGTCATTTAAATTACAACCCTATTATTTGGTAATTAAGAGTAATTGTCCTTCTCTTACCAACTTTTGCAAAGCCCTAGAAGCAGTTTAAAGCTCACCTGTCTTTACCATTCCCAATTCCTAAGACTGAAAAAAAGAGAAGATTTAAAAAAAACACGAATGGGTATAAAAGCGCATTTCCTTCCTTTAGATTAAGTGTCTTCTCCACAAATATTGATAAGGAAAAGCCTTAACTATCTGAGTGTATAAACTTAACTTATAACTCATCTCATGGAAGTAATTTTAAAATGAAGACTAGAAGGAGTTCTCCGTTTGCACATCTATGTTTGTGTGTGTTGTGTGGGATTTTCTACCTCTGTGTGATATTATCAATTTGGAAAAGAGATCTATTGGCTTAAACAAACATGCGCTTACACAAAACTTCTCAAAAATATAATAAAAACTAACCCCAATGCTTTTCAGGATCATATGACCTGGAAAATATTTCATAGTACAGCTGGATTAAGTTTGGTTTGGCTAAATAAACATGTCTTCCAAGTTATCAGAATTCAGTATGGTATTTTCATTCTACCTGGATTTACTGGTTGAATAAATTCACATTATCAAGAAAAAATAACCTAAGGTGATGACTAACTACTTTAATGTCTAAGAAAACTTTTATAAGTGGTCTAATCATGATTGTTGCTATAGAGAAGCCCCTTCTGTTTTTCCCCCCCAGTACAAATAAGCCCTTATTCTTTCTTTTTATTTTCCCAGGGAAAAGAGGAGAAGGAAAAAGTCAGCGTGTATGTCACAAAATGATAGATAGCAAGTGGAAGTACTCAGCACAGCAAAATCAACCACCAAATAAACAGTCCACAGAAATGGAGGTCACCAAAGCCCAAGGGGGTGCAGTTTCCTGTAGCTCAGAAATGAGAAGGAATCAGGGAAAGAACAGATAGGTACATGCTTTCCTACCCTCCCTCCCTCTTGCCCCATAAATTCAAAATTTCATACAAAGCTTTGGTTTCTAGCAGCAAACATGAGTTACATTTATCCGGCTCTTATTAAACAATCATGTGGCTACTTTGACATAAGTTTTTGCACCTGCCTTCAAGTTCCTGAATGACTTGGATATACATTCATCTTCCCTTTCTTGGTCTCTCAACCCTACTTTCAAAATGAAAGACCCCCTCATTGCTTCCCTCTACCCTAGGATTATCGGTTAAAATACAGCAAACTAAATGTTTGGCATGAATCACACATCAAGGAATGCTCTTGACTCAGGATATTGGGAAGAAGGGATGGCGTATTCTCAGCTTCTTTGGGGCTTCCAGAGCCTAAATGAGAAGCCTCTTCTTAAAAACCTGATTGCTTGCATCATAGGACTAACTTTAGGAGCCCACTCACATTACCACCTCCTGGAATGAGACACAATTGTTTAACTGAACTGACCCATGCTCAAGACTGAAATTGGTTTAATGAGATATGGGACAATTTATCAACCCAACGTCTGGAATGTGAAACTTCCTGAGAAGACAGAACTGAAAGGGTTCAAGACATGTCTCCCCAAGATGTGTCACTTTGACATGTGAATTGTTTAGAGCTGAAGGAAATCAAGACCCTGTGGAATCAAGAGAAACTTCTACCTTTCCCTTAAAGAATTTAAATTTGGGGTCTTGCCCATAATAAGAATTACTACCAGAAATAACTTGTTTATGACCTAATCTTTAGCTCAAAATGCCACATACACCTCATTTTAACTTTCTGTCTGAACCTCTCATGTACGTGGCATCCCTGACTTGCACCTGTATGTGGGTTTCCCATACATACATACATCATTAAATTTCATTTCCTTGTTATTTTGTCTCATGTAGACTTAATTATTAGATCAGCCTAAAGAACAGAGAGGAGTTGAAGAAAACTTTCTTTCTTCCCCGCCACTGTAATCATGCTTAGCCTCAGTTTTCTCAATTGTAAAAAGGAAATGAAGTCTACCTGAGAAAATAAATGAGGGACTAAATAAGGTCACGTGCTTTTAAGAATTCTCAAAATAGGAGTTGATATTGCTGTTTCTCACCACCCTTCCTCAAGCAGCACAAGAGGCACATTTATAAAATCTAACATAGTATCTTCATTTTAGGGAGCTCCTTCCAGACTGGGTACAATCCTGCCCAAAGCAATACTGGGTTCTCAAATATAGATGTCGTTAGAATCACCTGAGGGCTTTTAAAACTCTAGCTGCCTAAGCCCCACCTGCAGATATTCTGATTTAATTGACCTGGACTGTGGCCAAGTAAACATTATGTACTTTCTGAAAGATCCCCAGGTTATTCTCATAGGAGCCAGGGTTGCCAGCTAATGCTCTAGTGAAATACCTAGGGGCTTGCTGAGCCCCCCCACCCGTGTGCATCAAGATCAGCATCCCTAATAGCCCCACTAATCACTGGTTTGACACTGGGCAGGTTTCTTCTTGGTGCTTCCATGCTGACACCTCTGGAATTCTCCTTTAACTCAATTCCTATTTCCCTCGAATTTCTTGACAATAGCTGGTGTAAGTCTGATCTCATACCAGGTATATATATACTCTGATGTGACTTTACCAGTTGTTCAAATATTATAATGCTTCCATACTAGCTGGCAAAAAGCTGCTTCCCCAAGTACCCTGAGTGGCCCCCACCCCTCCATCATCTAGCCCTAAGACATCCACATCCACTGTGGCCAGTAGTAGTCATTAAATATTTTTAATATCATCCCTAGTGTTCATGACCTAGGACTTTGCCCCAGAGCACTGAAATTTAGAGGGTGGGAACACCTAAAGTAATTATTTTTAAAGATTATGGATGAGCCCCTCTGCATACATAGTCACACAGTTTGCATCCTAACTGTATTCAGGTCTTTGTTAAAATGTCCTCATACCAGAGAGAATGCCCCGGACCACTCTATCTAAAATAGCACTTTTCTGCCTCACCTTACCATGTTTTATTTTGCTGCACAGCAAGAATTACTTCCTGTTATTTTTGTTTAATCTGTATGTTGTTTGACTCCCTCCACTAGATCCATGGTCCTATGAGAGCAAGGATTCGGTTTGCTTTGTTAGCTCTCTATTCCCAATGTGTTGAACGGTATCCATTCCATAGTAAGTGCTAATGAATATTTGCCAACAATAAATGAATAGAATAAATCACATACTATTAGAAGAAGATTATGGTTGGGAGAAAATATCTGCAAATCATATATCTGATAAAGGACTTGTATCTAGAATATATAAAGAACCCCTATAATTCAATAATAAAAACTAATTATAAAGTAGGGGTTGGGAGGATTTTAAATAGAAACCTTACCAAAGAAGATACACGATTGGCTAATGAGGTGTTCAACATCATTAATTAGTATGAAAACACAAATTTAAAAATTTTTTGTGGAATCTTTTGCTGCCTTTGTTGCAAGGCAGCAAAATTCCACTACACACCAACTAGAGTAACTACAATCCAAAGCCTGGCAAAACCAAGTGCTGATGTGACTGTGAAGAAACTGGAACTCCCATACACTGCTTTTGGGAGTACACAGCCATTTCAGAAAACCAGCAGTACCGTAGAAAATTAAATGTGTACTTACAGTTTCTACCCAAGAGAAATAAAAACACAAAGATTTATATACTTGTACATATGTTCATAACAGAACTATCTGTAACAGCCAAAAAAGTGGAAACATTCCAAATGTCCTTCAATTAGTAAAGAAAAGAGAAAAGTGGTCTGTTCATACAATAGAATACTATACAGTAAAAAATGAAAAAGTAATGTACTGATATATAATACAATGTGGATGAACCTCAAAAATATGCCAAGTGAAAGAAGCAAAATACCACGACCACATATTGTATGATTCTATTTATATTCAATTTGCAAAAAAAGGCAAATCTATAGAGACAAAAAGCAGGTGAGTGGCCGCTTGGGACTTAAGGATGGGAATGGCTACAGGCTAAATGGCATGGAGAATATTGGAAATGCTCCAGGACTGAACTGTGATGATAGGTACACACATCCATAAATTCACTCAAAATCACTGATCTGAACACTTACTGTGAGTGAATGTTAGGGTGTACAAATTATACTCCACTGAAGCTATTAAACAATAAATAGATGAAATAAAACCTTCATGGAAATATGTTTTCACAACCATTGTATTGTGGAACCATGAGGAAATGAACCATTGTGTTCATCTGCACCCCTTCCCAGAAAATCTCTCCTACTCCCTTAACACTAACACTTGCCTCCTTGCCCGCTACGGCAAGCAGAGAAGCCTACGGCTGGGATCCAAACGCAATAGGAGTCTTCTAGGTTTGGGACCTTGTGTTTGAACAGCATACCCCATTTCCCTTAACTTCTTCCCACAAATCTACTGATTTGTGGAAAATTTCTAATTACAATCCCAAATTACCCCATGAAGGCTTAACCTATCCAGTTTGTACTTCTAGAATCTACCCACATGCAACTATCCTCTTGAGTGAATTCCCATGCTCACTTTCACCCCAGACAACAGCTTTAGTTCAGCCTTATTTCTCAATGGATATACCTAAAACCAAAACCTTAAATACCATCCCAGACCCCAGGCCAAGAACCACATTCAGACTGGCACCTGCCAGCTTCCTACTAGTTTGGGAGGAGAGGTGGAGTTCAGGTAGTATCCCCCAAGCTAAAAAGAATTATCATCCTTCTTAAAAGTAAGGACCCCTTTTAAATGTCAAAACATTTTTTAAACCCACACTTAGCAGTAATTGTACTTTTAGTATTGGTTGATTGAAAAAATACAGAATGACAAAAGGCTACTCTGATAGCTTAAATGCTCTTAAGTAAATTTGCATTTTATGAATCATACCCACATCTACGTTTATCAGGAAGGAAAATATTCTATTTTTTAAAAAGGGAGAAATAGTCCATCTTCTTCTGCATCCTGGAAAAGTGCAGCATTCACCTCAGGGTGGAAAAACCTGAGGTGAATTCATTTATTTGCTCAGAATAACACCGGTCTGAAAGAGCACTAGGCTAATCTGATGAGAGAAGCAGAGGCTGCGGGCAAATAAGTTGTTCTGCATAATAAGATAATAAAGATTTTTAAATTGTTCCAGGGCAGCTTAAAAGAGTGATAGATTTTGTATATGTTGTGTGGGGGAGTGGGGTGGACAAAGTAGGGAGGGACCGAACACTGAAAGAGGTGTTGGGGAGAAGTTTTCATGAGAAGAAAAGTTGAACGTAATTCAGACCGCTGTGACTGCTGGGAGTGTGGTCCTAGAGGCTGCCAGCACTCCCAGACCACAAGATGGGAATATCCCAAAAAGGAAATGGGACTCCTGAGAATTTTCTTGAGTTACAGCTTTAGAATCACAAGAAGTACAAGTGAGTTTTACAGACACTGGGAGAAGATCCCCAGCATCTGAACTAGTACAGCACACATCTGACATTAGCACGAGCCCCCCAGGAAAATCTGTTCATTGGACAGTTTTAACATCCTAACACTACAGTAAAGGAACTAGTCTCTAAAACTTACAAAAAAGTGCTTGTGCACATATTTTTATTTTTTATTTAGCCACCAAAATAGCCTATGAGAAATGGATTATCAATCCAACCTTCCAATGTGGAAATTAAGGCTCCAAGAGAGTAAAATGGTGTCTCTCAGCTGTTAACCTAAAAATAGATGGCTGAGGTGAGAGGCAGCAGCATTTATTTGAGATCTGAAAGAATAGTTCTTCATGAGGCACTGATTCAAGCAGAAACTCAAATCGTGTTCCAATTAGGAGGTGAAAGCAGAGGCTATCTATAAGAAAGGGAAGGGGAATAATTACATGAATAGAGGAAGAGAGGCGGGTAGTAGGAAGTTACAGGACCCAAAAGGAAGGAGTCATGTAGGTAGCGAGGGCCACCTTGAGAGGAGCACTGACTTCCAGTGAAGGGACACAGTCAGTGCAAGGTGACCCTACAGGAAGTGTATCTGTAGACAATAGCACAGTCCCCCGAGATTTTTAAAAATAGGATTATGTAGTCATAAAAAGGTGCAGCCAAAATAAAGCCTTTTGAGAAGAATCCAAGTTTGCTTTTTCTAAATTATATTTTTCAAATGGCATTATATGATGATTGATTTTTATTTTATTTAGATTTGATTTTATTTTTTAACATGTAGGAGTCTTATTTTCAAAATGAACAATTTTTCCATTGAAAGCTACTAATTTCATCTTGTCTAAGGTGATAACTCTTTAAACAAGTTCATTTATTCTGTAGCTTCAGTAAAAACCCCTGATTGATGGCTGGCATTCTGGGAACCCTAGAAAGTCATGGGAAGAAGACCTTCAGGGTCAGAATGAAGGACAAGGAAGGTAACTCAGGTAAAAGTTGTTAACAACTCCCCAAGAAAATTTTGATAAGTTAGCGCCCAGCAAAGGATTAAATGTCTCCTTGTATCAGTCAGACCTTGAGCTACGTGTAGCTGACCATCTCATTGAATCCTCCCAATAGCCCCATGCAATAGGTCCTACTATTTCCATTCTACAAATGAGGGAAGGCTTAGAGTTTGCTCAGATTACCCAGGATCAGAACCTGTAACCAACCATGGATGTGTGTGATTTCAGAGCTGGTGTCTTAACTCCTATGCCTCACAGAGAAGGGGATGGATATGGTCAATTCCTGGAAGATCATATATCTTTTCCTAAATATGAAAATCAAATCTAGACCTATCTAGATCTTAAAGAAACACCTAGAAGCATGATATTAGCACGTTGAAATATTCTGTACAGTAATAGGATAGGGGCTGACTTTGGTGTGTATATTGGTCCATACCCATTCCTAATCGCCAAAAGTTCTAGGTTTGGCATGGCAGAGGTCAAGTAAGGTCAAGCTGTTCCCTCAAAGTACCAGACAAACAGATTCAGAGAATGTTAAAACTGCAAGGCACCTGCACTAAGTCACATCTCAGGTCTACTCTCCACCCTTCTCTGCTCTGTTCTCTCTCCTAGAAAACTGACATTCTCTCTCACTTCTGGTTGGGTTCAGCCAACGACAAGTTCAGGGAAGAATATCAAAGGGATATCCTACCCTTCCCATGTTTACCAGATTCATTTATTCATTTGGGAATGTTTTGCACCCCAACTAGTCTATGGGATCCTGTAGAAGGTTAATCAGATATGGTCTCAAGCCTAAAGTGCTTCCTACTCTAGTAAAATATTCACTAATTCACTCATCCATTCATTCCACTAATATGGTTAAGTACTTACTATATGCCAGGAACTTTGTAAGTGCTAGGAAATAGAAGTGAAAAATGAAATCAAAGTTCTTACCCATTCTAATGGAATTTAAGACATGTACAAAAATGATCATTGTTAGGGTTCAATGCAGCAGATACAGGGCTAGAATCTAGCTTTCCTGACTCCTAGGGGAGTAGCTATCAGCAAAAGTTCTTGAAAGAGCTGTCTCTAGTCCCTCACTACTTCTTTCCTCTCTTTCTCTCTTCACCACACTGCACCTGGGCTTCCATTCCACTCCTTCTTCTCAAGATCACCAGCAACTTCAAGGTCGCAAAATTGATTGGTCATTTTCTAGTCATATTTTACAACAGCATTTGACACAGTTGATTTTATCTTTGTCAAAACACGTTTCCCTTAATTTCCATGACAGAACACTCTCCAGGTTTTCCTCATATCTCACGGACCACCCCTTTGAAACTGTGTTATCTCCTCCTCTTCTCTGGACCTCTAAATATTTTATCTCCCTAAGGCTTGGTGTCCAGACTCAGTTTCCTATATGTTGTCTTCCACCCTGTGGCTGTAAATATCATCTACAGTGACCTCCAAATTTGTATCTCTAATCTTGACTCCTATCTGTAACTCTAGACTCCTGTCAAACGTATTGATACCAAACTTACCATTCAAAATAGAACTCTTAATTTTACAACTTCTACTGCTCCTCCACTCAGTAAGCAGCATCACCATCTACAGAGTTGCTTGAACCAAAAGCACAAAAGTCATTCTTTATTCTTCTCTGCCCCCTACTCCTCACATCCAATCCATCAGCTAGCCCTGCCAATGCACCTCCAAGACCTCTCTGGAATACTCCACTTTTCTCTGTCTTCCCTACTCCTAATTACCTTTTATCTTGACCACTTCAGAAGCTTTCCAATTGGTCTCCCAGCTTTCACTCTCACCCATCTCCATTTCATTTCACAAAGTAACCTCAATGATTTATTAAAAACAGAAATCAGATCGCGCCACCCTAAACTTCAAACTCTCTACTGGTTTCCCTGCACTTAGACTAAAACCCAAACTCTTTACCTGGCCCAAATCCCAGTATGATTTGTGACCCGTGCTCTACTCCCATCTCTTTCTAGGCTGTCTTTTGATCCCTCTACTCCTATCACATTGGCCCAAGGCCTTTACATCAGCTGCTGCCTTTTTCCTGGAATGTTCTTCCCCCTAATATTCACATAGCCAACTCCATCATTTCATTTGTCTTGATGTATATGTCACCTCCTCAGAAGACCCTCCATGATCTCCCACTCTAATACATTGCTCCATGTTAATTATCCTTGTGGCACTTATTACTAATGAATTTGTGTGTGTTTGTGTCTGTATATGTGTTTTTTAATTTTTTCTCCTTACTAGAATGTAAGATTCAAGAGAGAAAAGACCTTATTTACCTTGTTTCGGATATGAAGAGTAACTAATGAGGATTACATAATCAATAAATATTGAAAAATGAATAGATGAATCCCTTATGACTCTCCTAATAAAAAGGAAATTTTGATATGTTAAGAGGTTGCTAATAAAAGACTATCACCTTTGAGACCCAGAAAGGAAGCCAGTGGTAGGTGCCTAAAGTATCCAGAGAACTATCAAGTATGAAATTGCAAGGCAATCTACTTATCAAAATGGAAGAATTGTCAAAGATGTTTACTGAGTTCGTTAGAGACCTTTTCAAACCAAACACATGGAATATACATCCCCCTAAAATAAAATTCTGAAATATTCAGGCAGCTGAACCAGACTGATTATAGATGGATTAGAGTATGTCATTTAAGTATCCCCATTCGGCAGACAGATAGAGACAGGTCATTGAATTGAATCAAATCCTGGGTAGAAGGTGGCAAACCCCAGCAGGTCCGATCTGGCCCTTGCCTGTTTTAGTATAGCCCCCCAGCTAAAAATGGATTTTACATTTTAAAATAGTTCAAAAAATTGCCCTGGCCGGTGTGACTCAGTTGGTTGGACAGTCATCACATAAACTGAAAGGTCATGGGCTCAAATTCCGGTCAGGGAACATGCCTATGTGGTGGGTTTGGCCCCCCCATCCAAGAGTGTAGGATAGGCAACCAACTGATGTCTCTCTCTCTCTCTTTCCCCCTCTCTCTCTCCCTCCCTTCCCCTCACTAAGCATCCTGTAGTGAGGATTAAAATAAATAAATAAACAAACAAATGAACAAATAAATAAATGGTTTTTACAAGTCAATAATAATAATAATTAATGATGAGAAAACTTTATGAAATTCAAATTTCAGTATTCACAAATAAAGTTTTATTAGAACACAGCCATGCCCATACACTCACATATTATCTAGGTTGCTTTCAGGCTATTATGGCAGAGTTGAGTAGTTGAAACAGATAACGAAGATCACACAAGCCTAAAATATTTACAATCTAGTCAATTACAGAAAACAGTTTGCCAACCCCAATCTAATGAAATTAGCAAAATCAGATATAGTCCCTTAGTTCAATCAGAAATGAAGGATCTCATCCAAAGAACAGAGGAATTTATTAACCCATTAAAGAGTCTGAAGCAGGAGAACCATAATTCAGTAGTGCCCAAACCTGTCTGCCCATTGGACTGACCGAGAGAGCTTCCAGAACATGCATGCTTGAGTCCCACCCCTGCTGCACTGGTTAGGCTTGCATACGGCCTGGGTATGGGCCATACCCTTGAAGATTCCTAGATGATGCTAATGTGCAGGTAAGTTTGGGAGCCATGGATAAGATCACATCTGCATTTGTAAAAGATCCCCCCTAACTCAGGGGTTCTTCCCCTGGCTACACATTAGAATCACCTGGGGGAGATTTTCAGCCACACTGAGGCCCAGGTGCACCCAAACCAATGAAATCAGGGCCTCCAGAGGTGGACTCCAAGCACTGGTATTTTTTTTAGTTATCCAGGTAATTCTAATATGCAGCTAGGATCACATACTCTGCATTAACATGGGGTAAGGGTAGATACAGAGAGATCCCTGGGAAGCTACTCTGAATACTCCAAAGGAAAGATAATAGGGGCTTAGGTTGAGCTGCTGGCGCTGGAAGAGGGGGAAAAAGAAAGTACAGGGACAGTCGGCAGGACTGGGTGACAGGCTAGTGAGAGTGAGGGGCTGGGTAGAAAATTTCAAAGATGATATCCAAATGGTTAGCAAAGCAACTGTGTGCAGACTGATGTCATTTATTGGGATGGGAACCTAGGGGGAGGAACAAGTTGGGAAGGTAAGTGCATTAGCTTTGTTTTGATGTACTGTTAAAAAGCAGTGTCTATGACAGAGTTAGTCAGATTAGGGCTATAGGGAGGGTGGAGTCAAATTATAAAGGGCCTTGAATGCTATATCCTAAAACTCCTCTCCTCATGTAGCAGGCAATGGCTATGATGACATAGGGAGACATACATGGGCTTTTGATTCAGATGCTGTTCCTGTCATATACGATGTGTGCATTGCCTCAACTTCCTCATCTGCAGAAAGGGATTAAAAATAGTCATACTCTCACTTGTTCATCTTTGGCCAGCAAGACACTCAATGACAGACATGCAGTAAACAGCCTTACAAGGGTGTTACAAAGATTAAAGGAGATACCATGTATAAAGACTCTAGGAATTTAAATAGCACAAAAAGCCCTCAAAAATGATAGTTGCGCCCTGGCTGGTGTAGCTCAGTGGTTGAATGCTGACCTGCTAATCAAAGGGTCGCCGGTTCGATTTCCCATCTAGGGCACATGCCTGGGTTGTGGGCCAGGTCCCCAGTGAGGGGGCATGTGAGAGGCAACCACACATTGATGTTTCCCTCCCTCTCTTCCTCCCTTCCTTCCCCTCTAAAAATTAATTAATTAATTTTTTAAAAATTTTAAAAAATGATAGTTGTTATTCCTGAAGGGTTTCCAAAGGAGAACGGCACAGTGATTCTCTCCCTCACATTGATGTTTTAGGAAGTACATGTGGACATCAGTGGGAAAGATGAGTGAGTGGGATAAGAAACTGGCCCCAAGGTTTAGCAGTTGGGATTGAGTAAACCTGTGACAGATAACATAATGGTATATGTTCATCAATTAGTACGAAGTTGGGGTACCAGCAATCCTTGTGGCATCCACAATCCCCAGGAACAAGTCTACCCTTCTGGCACCCTGGTCCTCCTTCCCAAGTGTGGCCCTGGTTGTCCATCTTGACCAAGACAACACCGGGAGCTCCAGCTGCACACTCACATTCTGGGCAATGAGATGGAGAGAAAGACAAAAAAGAGGAGGAAGAGGGCACACACCAATTGCCTTGAGAAAAAAACTTCTGAGAAGCCAAAACACAACACTTCTACTAAGATTTCCTGGGTCAAAATGTATGAACATGGCCACACCTAGCTGCAGGGGAGACTAGAAAAGTGTTTATTCTGAGCAGCCCTATTCCCAGGTACAAACAGGAATTCCTGTAACTAAGGAGGAAGGGGAGGGCCGGGGTCAGGATAGGCAATCAGCAGCATCTGCCACCAGGGGTGAAGTCTTACAGACTCGGGCTTTTCCTATGCTATTACCTCACTTGGAATGCCTTCCCGCTCCCTGTATGTAAGTTCACCCACAGACTGACTCACTGCCTTCACACTCTCGGCATCTGCTGTTCCCCTCACCTGGAATATCTTTTGCTTTTTCATCACCTAATTCAGCATTTCTTTTAAGGCCTCAGGATTATCTCCTTCACCGTGACCCATATCCAAACTTTTACTATTCTCCTTAAATACATACATAAATACACGGCAACTGAATAGGTTTTGAACACGGGTTCCACACATACAAACTGTGTCCATGGATAAAAGTCATTTCCTGCTCCAGTTCCTCCTTCATCAAGTGAGGATAATAATGCCCACCTCATGAGACTGTAGGGAGGAGCAAAGGAGTTTTCTACATGTGGAAAGTGGTTGGTGAACAATAAAGCACTTAAAAGTCTATTAGCTGCTAGCCTTTCCACCCTGAGGTGTCACTTCCTGTGAATGATCATAAGAAACAAAAGTAGTTTAAGGAAAATGTTTCCTCACCAAAGGACAGTGCAGAGACCTGTTTCTCCTCCTCCCTCCCACCTTGCCATGGCAAAACTAGTTTAGGATTCTTTCAACTCTTAAAGTGTACCTACAAGCTGAAATTTAATTTTAGAGATGAGCAAGGATGACTTCCTTCAAAGCAAAAGGCGACCCAGAGAAGCCAGGATGCCCCTGCACTGCTGATGAAAGCAGAATTAAGGCCAAGAGCAGAACTCAGATCATCGAAGCAAATGAGTCATAGTACCTGGCGGGGAAGCAAGGCATCTGCCAGACACCAGTCAGAACTAAAGATTATGACTCTCACAAGTAAGCCAGATGAGTTCCTGTAACCAACCACGCAGAACCCAAAGACAACCTCTGTCCTCACACGTGAAGCTAAAAGCCAATCAATGGCTGCTGACAGCATTGTAACAGTAATTGCATCTGCTCAGATTAATCATACATCTGATGTACGTCCAAATACATCTTAACAAGATGTCATCAAATAAATACTCCTGTCCCTTTTATTATAAAAACAGAATACAGTACATGTATTCTGGCCGAAAATATGTTTGGATACTTCAACAATAATTTAAAAAGTTAACGCTTGTGCAACTACCACTACAGTCAAAAGACAAAACCTTGCACAACTCAGAAGTGCACCTCTAATCACAACCCTCTCCTTCCGACCTGGAAGTAGTCAGTACCCGCATTCTCATGACATATGGACGTATATATGCATCATGAGAATGAGGACAGTGACAGTGATTTCTGGCTTCTTGGGAATTTCCTTCTCAAGACAATTGGTGGGTGCCCTCTTCCTCTTCTTCTTTGTCTTCCTTTCTTTTCTTTATATTTTCAGTTATGTATGTCTCTGAACAATGTCTGTTTCAAATTTCTACATGAATAGAAGCACATTATATATTCTTTTGCACTTTTTGCTTCTGCTCAGCACTATGTTTACAACCTACAAGTATTTATGGATGAAATGACATGATGTCTGAAATTTGATTTAAAATATTGCAAAGGTGGAGGAGTTGCAAAGTATTCATTAAACAGACTGGCCATAAATTAATCACTGTTAAAGGTAGGTTGTGGATACAGTAGGCTCTTTAGACTATACTCTTGACTTTTAAATGTTTCAAAATTTTTACAGTAAAAATATTGTTTCGATTACTTTGTGAGATTCATTTTAGCTATGATTGGCTCATTTTTATTGCTTTATAGTAACAGTTCTCTAAGTAAGGTCCCCAAAAGAGGAGCATCAGAATTAATCAAGAATTTGTTTGAAAGGCAAACTATTAGTCTCCAGCCCAAACTTACTAAATCGGAAACTCTTGTAGTGGGGCCCAGTAATCTGTTTTAATAAGCTCTCTGCATAGTTCTAAGGCAAGCTCAAGTTTGATAAACACTACTGAATAGTACTCTATTGTGTGAATGTACCACAATATATTTATCCATCCTACTGTTGACACACATGTTTTTTTTTCAAGTTTGGGTGTTTTCAATTTCTGGGTATTATAAATATTCTTGTATAAGACTTTTGGTGACTGGAATCTCTCTGACACATACCTATATCAGAAAATAACAAAATCATAGGGTGTATGTATCTTCAACATGGCATGATAATGCAAACTATTTTCACAGTGGTTTACCAATTCACAATTCCACTACCAAAGTATGAAAGTTCCCTTTGCTGTCCACCCTTGCCAATAGTTGGTATTTTTCAGACATTTTAATTGTTGCCATTCTAGAGGGTTAAACACTTTTAAGTTTTCCAACTTGGGATCAAAAACACATATTAGGAAATAGGACTCCAAATATAAAACTAGAGTTCTGCAAATATATCAGTTGGTGGGTTTGCATGGAATGGGCCTGACGTAGGAAAGAATTTGGCGTGATAGAAACACTAAAAAAGGTCAGCACGACTATCCTGTGGAAAGCACGATGGAACGTGGTCGGGGAACTTGTAGATGTGCTCAGGAGTTTGGATTTTATTCCAAGGGAAATAAAAAGCCAATGAATGGTTTCAAACAGGAAATGCACATGACTATATTTCCATGCTTGTGCATATTTAAAATATTTCAGGTGCACATATACTTCCAGCTTTGATGGGGCTGTCTGATGCTTTAGACCAATGCTTCTCATGAAAACAACCATAAAAGCTGGGTAAAACACAAATACACACACACAGGAACCTGCTTAAAAGGGATAATGGAGTTCTTGAGATAACCAGAAGTTGAGGGGGGGAAATCCTGGAAAACAGAGAACCACAGAGAGGCAAACCAAAATTCCGCAGCCACTCTTTTCCTTGGGACATTTTCCAAAACTAGGTGAGGGGTTACGGGGCTGAAGATCCAGGCAAAGAGCCTCGGCAGAATTGCTATTAAGAGGCAAAAATACCAGAAGAAAGTTTGCTAGTCTCTTGAAGATAGAAAGACAAACATTAGAGACATGAATAACCAAAATCCCAACAAGAAGCAGAAAACTAAGCCCAGCATTTGGCTGGTCCTTAAACACATTTGCTGAATTCTGAAGCTGTACAGGACAGGAAGCTAAGAAGCCAAAAGCTCCCAAAAAGCTTTGAGTGGGAATTTTGACAGTCTCACGGTGCTGAGGAGAAAAGAATTAGAGTTTTGACTAACCAGGGAGCGAAGTCATTAAGAACACCCATGCTCTTAGCTAAATCCCAAGAAGGCTATACCCTAGAAAGATGTATCAGCTAGTGGCAGACAGAGCTTTATCAAAACTAAAAGCTAGCCTATAGTGAGCTCAGCCTCTAATTGGATTACAATAATCAGTCCCCCAATATGCCTGCCTAGCAGCTATTTCCTCTGGAAGAAAATAACATTATCTACAACATCTATAATTTTTCATACCACATGCTGAGTACACAATAAAAATTTATTAGGCATGCCAAGACACAGACCCAAACCCCAGAGGCGGGGAAGCAGATCACGCACAAAGAATCCACAAGTGATTCAGACAATGCAGTCAGCAGAAAAAGAGTTTAGCCATGATTAATATACTCAAAAATATGATAACAAGATTGAGAAATTAGAAATTATATAAAATTTGGGTGAAGTCCCAAAGGATTTCACCAAAAAAATTAGAATCAATAAACAGGATCAAATGCCAAAAAAAAGGATCAAATGAAATTTCTAGGACTAAAATAAAGAACTCAACAGATAACACTGAAAAACAGATTAGACATAGCAAAAAGATAATTAATAAATTGGAAGGCAGGTCAAAATTTTTCAAAACTGAAGCACAGAGAAAAATGCAAAATGGAAAATAAGAGTGTAAGAATGTGTAATCAAGCAAAAAGGCTTAAATCATGTAAATTTGAAGACAGAATAAGAAAGAATGGGATAGTAAAAGTAATTAAAGAAACAATAGCAAACTCAGAGATATCAATGCACAAATACAAAAATTACTAAAAAACCCTGTAGGGCTGATGGCAAAACAACAACAACAAAGAATAATAATGCCAGACTTAGGGACATCATGGAATAAGTGATAAAAACTAAAGATAAAGAGAAAATCCTAAAAGCAGTCAGAGGAAAAAAGACTCATTCTCTTGAAAGGAGTAATCATAATGTTGATTAATGGCTGACTTTTCAACAGAAATTATGGAAGCCTAAAGACAGTGGAACAATGTTTTAAAGTGTTGAAAAATCCTCAAATATAGAATCCCATGCTCAGAGAAAGTGTCATTCAAAAAATGATGGTGAACTTAAGATACTTTCAGACACAGAAGATTTGTCACCAGTACTCACTTCTTAAAAAATGCTAATGAAAGTCTAACTGGGCAAAAGAAAATAATCCCAGATGAAAGCATGGTAATGTAGGGAAAAAATCAAGAGTAATGGGAAAGATAAACATGTAGGTAAATACGAATGAATACTGATTGTTTAAAATGACAATAAAAATCATCTAACATGTTTTTTAAATATGTAAATTATAAAATACATGACAAGGATAACACAAATGGTGTAAGGGGGTTACATAGAATTAAAATGCAATAAAGTACCTTATTATCCAGTGTTATATAAAGCCAAAAGAAATTAAAACATGTCCACAAAATTATGTGTCTACAAATAAATGTTTATAGAGTCACTGTTAGTAATATCCCAAAACTGGAAACAATTCAAATGTCCATCTACAAGTCAACTGATAGACAAATGGAATACTACTGAAAAAAAAATTAAAAACACTGAATAAAATACTGACAGTAAAAACTATGAATGAATCACACAAACATTATATTCAGCAAAAGAAATCAGATTTATGACTTTATACTATACCATTCCATGTATATGAGGTTCTGACCAGGCAGAACTAATTTATGATGCAAAAAGCCAAGACAATGGTTATCTCTGGGAGTATTAGAAACTGGGTAGGGGCAGGAGAGGACTTCTGGAAGATTAGTAATATTCAATTCTTGATCTAGTTGCAGATTGCATGGATGTATTTCAAGAAAGTTTTAAAATATATTTCAAACACAAAAAGTTATACAAAGAATAACAAGTCTATATAAACCACCAAGACTAAGAAACGAAACATTACCAATACAGTTCCGTGTGCTACTCCCTGACTGCACCTCCACCCACTCCACCAGAGATAAACCACTCTCCTGAATTTGGTGTTCACCATTCCTCTGCACTATTTTGCACTTTTACTGTTTTACAAGTTCACTTAAACAACATATAGAACTGTTTTGTATGTTTTCACCCTGTGCATAAGAGTGATTTAATTTCTATTTTTAAAAGAGCATCCTAAAAGGGGAACTGTAGAACTACTGAGTGTAAAACTCACCTATCTGAGGAGTAAGGAAATAAAGAGAGGTTGCAGGCTCAGCTGAACTGTGAAGTGGACCAGTAACTGGAGGGAGAAGTAAGGACAAAGGAGTTCTTAAAAACAGAAGATCAACCTTTGCCCAGTTGAGAGGAAAAAATGAAGACAAAGAAGATATGAGCAGTCAAGGAAGAAACACAGTCCTTGAGGTGGTGAGAGGGGATGGGATACGAAGTGCAGGTGGTTTGGTCTTTGCCAGGACACAATGTCTTCCTGCTTTTTAACTAGAAGGAAATAAAAAGGGTACAGATGCGGGAAAGGTTGTTTGGTGGTGGAAGGATAAGGGATTTCCCACCCAATAGCTGCTACTTTTTCAATCATCATGAGTCATTATCTGAAAAGGGTAGATATGGGAGTGTTGAAACCTGTAAAGAAAATGGCATGCAACTGCATTGGAAAAGGTTGGAAAATCATCCCAGTTAAGAAATATCAAGGTTCCATTAACCAAATGTTAAATGCCCAACAGAAATCCAAACTCTCATAATATAGTATGAGCTCAGAAGCAGGAAAATTATTATTCATCTTTGATTATGCTGTACAAAGCACAGTATAACCTATATTAGGTAATCAACAGTGAATAAATAAATGAATGAAGATTAAATGTTTTCATATTTTCTCAGCACATTTTAATACTGTCGGTCATATTCTACAATGGAACAGAAGAAAACAGTCTTTTCAAAAATAATTCACCTTAGATGTCAAATGCATTTCCCTTTTTCTCATGTTTAGTTCTCTGTGTTCTTGGAAGCAAAGCCATCTGTGTCTCCCACCATTATTAATTCTTCGTATTATGTAAAGAAATGACATGTTTATCTTCTAAAATAATTTTTAAGCAGAAATCATCAATGGCATAATCCTTATAGGAAATGAAGAGACAGAATCTATATCCCTGTATTATCATAATTTGTGACATCATAAGGATATAGTTGATGAACAAATTAGAAGCTCTTGACAAGAAGGATTAACCTCTTCACTCTATTCAAGATGTTCCTGCTGCTGGTAAGTCACACATGCACCCTGAATGAAGAAAACCTTTAGCTTATGCATGGGAATCTCAGGGTGGTCCCAGCCAAACCTAAATGTGCCCAGAACAACAGAAGCACTGGATGTCTTAGGAGACAAGTTAGCATGCTATATTATTTATCATTTATCAATTATGATATGAAAAAGATTATAAATGCATTACTAGCAACATAAATTGTTATTCATTTAACCACACTGAGTGCTATTTAAAGGACTCCATTCATGCAGGGAGCACTGTTTTGGTTGGCTAAGCAGCAGAATTTTTGCGCTTATAGTTCATGTTTATACTTACTATGTATATTGAGCATGCTTTCCTAGTTTCTGTCACCACAACCAGACTGTAAATGCATATGTTTTTGACATTCTTAACTACAGTAATTCAGAACTTCAGCTGTCAAGTTTGGAGCTAATATTCTCATATATGCAGTTCATGTTCTACTGTTAAAAATAATTCCTTGTTTTCTGTCAGAAGCTCCTAACATAATATATAAAATGGCAGGATCCAATCTTTTAAAAATAATCTAGCTCTTTAACTAAATACAGCTACAATGTATTTTTTTCCTTGAAAATATCCCCTTCCCTAACATTCCCTTTATTTGGTTATCATAAACCTTGGCCAAGCAGTAAAATAGCAGGACATGTTCAATATCAACAAACCACAAATAGCCGTGTTTACAGGGAGGAAAAGGAGGAAATTTTCAGTTTCATGCTAGACCGTCTTTTGAGGCACTGTCATTTCAAGTGTGGAGGCATCGACTATGTCTCCTATGCTAAAAAGGTCTACACATTTAAAGGTTCTGTAGATCCCCAAAGAAAATAAGCAATCATTTCTCCGTATCATTAAGCACAGTACCAGTCCTGCGCTGGTTTTAAAAGACCAGCAGAATTCTGAGTGTGAATACGAAGGTTTTATATTTCAGTTTCAAGAGAAGCAGAGTTGCTCCGTGGCCAAAAAGCATTGGGACCATACTTCAAGTTGTCAATTGCACAGTATTTCTAGGGCCAAAGACTGGCTCCACTGCAGAATCCTGTAATCCTAGAGTCTGGAGGAAGCCTGGGGATCTCCTAGTCCAATCCGATACCCACGGCAGGAATTTTTTCCCCAGCGTCCCTGACAGATGATCAGCGTCTGTTTCAATTACTACAATGGGGGAGTTCGCAAAAGAAGATTCCCAAGGGATATGATGAAAGGCTAGATAGAACCAACCATTCGGACAGGGAGTAAGGCTCCAGTCAGTAAGTCTAGAGGATGCAAACAGCCTTGCCAAACACTAAAACCAGACTTTCAAAAGGAGAATCAGAATCAGCAATCATAGGGTGCAACGTTAAGACATGCAGACCCCCAATTCTGGGACCATCCTAGGTCTTTCACTGGCCTGAGGAGTAGCTCCTACAATCAGGGAAGCAAGGTGACTTTTCTCCTACTGATTTCTTAAAGTAAGAATCGACTCTTTGGGGCTCACAGCAAGGGTCTGTGAAGCTCAGAAAGGACCAAATTCTTTCCGCCCGAAAACCAAGACAAGGGACCCCCTGGTGGAACTGCTAATGCTTGAAATACTCTTAACTTTGGTTGTAAAGTCCTCACTAGAGGAAACCAGAACACTTCGGGCTCTTCTTTCAAAGGTGAATATAGGCTTTCTGTAACTGAAGTTGGTTGGTGTAGGGCTGATATATGGGGGTTGATGTTTTAAAGCGCAGCCCTTCATCCCGCCGTGAAGTCTGGCTTACCCTCCCAGAAAAGGCGAGCGCGCGGGGCTCTGCTACCAGCAAGCACATACCCCGAGCCGGACCCCGGGACGGGGCGGCCCGGGCCTTACCTGTCGATGCTGATCACGCACAGGGTCATGATTGAGGCGGTGCAGCACATGACGTCCATGGCGATGAATACGTTGCAGAAGAAGTGGCCAAAGATCCATTTGCCCCCGATAAGGTCTGTGACGCTGACAAAAGGCATGACCGCCACAGCAACCGAGAGGTCGGCCAGCGCCAGGGACACTATCAGGTAGTTGGAGGGCTGGCGAAGCTTCTTGACGAAGCACACCGAAATCACCACCAGGCAGTTGCCGGCGATCGTCAGCAGCGTGATGAGCGTCAGAATGGAGCCGATCACAACTTTCTCGACTCTGCCGTAGTTGATCTGTTCCCCGCAGCCGGAGGCATTGTCCGGGGGTGCGTCCCAGGTGGGCACAGGGCTGGCGGTCACCTCAGGGACCCCGCGCAGCAGGTGCGGCGCCCAGGAGCCCGCGACCGGCCCGGCGCCGTCGGGGCTTAGGTCCGGCAGCCCTACCTCTGGCAGGAGGACAGAGCGCAGGTGTCCGTAGAGGTCCGGGCGGCCGCTGCTGTTAACGTCCATCATCGTGCCGCCGTGCGCTGCTGCCCATGGAGCCGGCGCCCCCGCGACACACTCCGGCTGCGGGCCCAGGGGCTTCACCTCGCCGGTTCCGCTCCGCCCGGCCCAGCCATGAGGCCCGCGCCGGCCGCTTGGGGGCGCCCGGCTCAGCCTCGCGGCCCCGCACGTCCCGGGGCCCCCAGCCGCTGCGGACAAAGCGTGAGCGCGGCCGCGCGGGGACTCCCTGCAGGAGGCGCCTCGGGCACCCGACGGATGCCCGGGAAGCGAAGGTTCTCGTGCGAGCTGATCGGGTTCGGCTGGCGGCTCCGCAGCCCGCAGCCGCTGCGCGACTCCGCGGAGAGCGCCAGGAAGGCAAAGGCAGAAGTTGCGGAGGGCGCCCCGCCCCTCCCGCCAGCCGCCGGCCGCCGCCGCCGCTCCCCTGCGGCAGCCGCGCCGCGTCCTCACCGCCACTGCCACCACGGCAGCCGCCTCGGCGCTGCCTTTGCCCCCCGGGCCCGCGGAACGGGCTTCCCCCGCAGGGCAGGGGCCGCTACCTCCCCCGCGCGTCCGCACAGGGCGGGGGGCGGTGCTCCCCACGCCTCCCGGGTTCCCAAGCCCGATCGCTCGAGGATCTGTCTTTGCGGCTGAAGGGTCTCACACCGCCTCCGGCGGACCCGCACTTCCTCTCACTAGTAACTACCCTTCGGTGGGGGAGGACTAGGGAGCCAGTGGGCGTTCGGACTCTGCAAAATGAGGAACCTGGAGAGGAATTTTTCCCCCTTAATTAAAATAGCCTTTTCGAGCACTATACCGAGCAACAACTTCCGTTTCCTATTTTGCCCACTTATGGGAGAAGGTGAAGATGGAAAAGGAGAGGGACCCGAATGGGATAGGGGTGGAACCTCAGAAAAAGAAGAAAAAAACGGAAGAAGGAAAGATGACTTAGGTCCTTGCTCCCGGTGGGCGTTTAGAAACAGGCCTCTTTCTGCGAAACTAGACCTTGCTGCTTTTATATTTCAGCATCAAATCCTAATATGTTTAAGGGAAGATTAATTTTCCCAGGGTATTCTGAAAATCTTGCATACAAACGAAGAAATGACCGGTTATAATGTTTTGCAGAAGAATCCTGGAGGTATATGTTGATTTAATTTCTATTGCCCCTTGGTCTTCAAACCTTGTCAGAGTGGCTGATTTTTATTATTTGTGAGACTTACTTTATTTTTGTTTAAAGGTTTTATTAGAAGCCAGCAGTGATTTCTTTAGTTTAAGACTCTAAAAATAAATATATTTTCCTTTCTAGTTAGGCCCTAGCAGATGATAAATAAAATGAAAAGGAACAGAAACCTCAAAATGAACTGATCTGAATGCTGAATAATATTCTCATTCAAGGTGGGTATTAGCCCTATTTTTCCAGATAAGGAAACAATCTCAGTTGCTATTGCCATCATCTGGTAAGTAATAGTAGTTTACAAATCTGGGTTTTTATCATTACTATGTCTCTATTTTTCCCTCTGCACATTCAAAAGAAAAAATTTTTAAGTAGGGAAAATAATCCCTCTGTAGTGGACCAATGTTCACAGCTCTCTCAATATTATGAAAATGTCAGGGGGTCTCCTCTGCCTGGGATAAGCAGGCCAATACAGAGTCGAAGATAATGTGTAGGCCCCAAATCAGTACTATTTAATAGCTACGAAGATGGATGAGGAAATTTCTTCAACCTTACTTATGTTAATATTAAACAATTTCAGACAAAAGAAAACCAGTCTGTAGTAGGAGCTGTTTAAGAAATCATTTGTTGACTCTTGAGTACAGACAGGGAAACGGAGACCGGCAGAAGGTTGAGGGCATGCCCAACGTCATAGGTGACTGCATTGAAGTGTCTCAGTTTTTTGGTCTTGAGGTTTAGAGTTGTCTCAAGGTATCTTAAAAATTCCTTAAGGTAATAAACTTTACAAAATACTTCTGACTTTTCTCATTTTTTTCCCTTGAGTACTCTAATCAGGTCAGCTTCTTGTGTCTCCTTTAAATAATATTCCACCTTCATTATACAAAGAATTTGAAATGCAATAGTTCTATTTTAACGAAATCTATAGTCAGTATAATTTGCACCTTCACTCTTACCAGCCTTCACCCAACCCATTTCTGTTTCATAGCTTCTGATTTTCTTTTTGCTTTTATTTTCTAATTGTAGGACATACAAACTCACCAAATATTCAGTAAAATGCTACTTTCAAAGTTACTTCCTCCTCCATTTCAATATAGTATCAGGTCCAAACTCCCCTTTTTATAGAGCAGTCACCTCTATTATATTATCCCTGGTGATGGCTGAGTGTATTTCCTAAGAGTTCTAGGATTTAATTTATAAGCTGTCACAATGCATAAACACAGTTATTGAAAATCTCAGCTCCTCCAGCATTACCTTGCTTATGTGAAGTTTAAGTTTCATCTGTCATTGTATTATTCCAAAATCCTGACAGAACGATCTGGAATTCTTTCAGTTTCCTTCTACCCTTGACTAACAAATAATCCTCTCTTCATAAAAATGCTAAAATATTGTGTATGCTTTTCCATCATTTTCCCCAAAGCAAAACTAGATACAGCTTCATAAAATTCTCATAAAATACCTAAACATTCATCTAAATCTGTTAAGTTTTTTGCCCTTGGTTTCATGATGCTTTAAAATCCATATCAAGGTGTTGTTTCCTTCACCGCCACCACCCATCTGCTCCCTCTGCCCACGTGCCCACTCTTTGGCACATATACTGGAGATAAATAGAGAAGTGTTGGCATCTAAATCAAACCCTGTCTTCAGACTTTATCCCTTTTGTCTGTTTCATTTAAAAGAATAACTCTGCTACTTTAAAAGTACCAAACCTTGTCTGGCCTCTCATTGCCTGTAACAGCATTCCCATTAAATTTTCAATGAGGGCACCTGAGAATTACAGCTTTGTGATGTAATCTCCCAACTGGCAGTCCCCCACTCTCAAAACTGCTCTGGGGGAGTATGGAAGAGCTGGGTCTCCCTTAACAGGAACCGGCTTTTCATAAACTCTGCATTCCTGTAGGTACTCACCTAGCTAGCTCATCCAAATGCATATGCTTAATCATGTCTGCAGAGAACCAACATCCCCGTCTGTGCTAAGACAAGCACAGGAAAGTTTATTTTCCCATTAACCAGCATACTTTGACTATCTAGATTCATTTTAGAAACACAAGGAAAATAAAGATCCCTATGCCATTGGAATCATTAGCAAGTCACTAGACAGTTAAGTATATTAATACCATGCTAACTGGGTTCCAAATAATTTCCAAAAATGATGCAGCTGACTTCCTACAGGGCTATTTTTTTGACTTCTCAAAAATTATAGGTGCTCACTTTTACACCTCATTGCCTCACTCA
Organism: Trachops cirrhosus; assembly: GCA_028533065.1. Lineage (NCBI taxonomy): Eukaryota > Metazoa > Chordata > Mammalia > Chiroptera > Phyllostomidae > Trachops > Trachops cirrhosus. The sequence continues at coordinate 129,411,636 of CM052542.1, forward strand.
ACTAAATTAATTATCTGAGTGTCCCTTGGGCCCAGGATTGGATGAGAAAAGGCTAGGAAAACCACACTGCTTAGACAGGTATAGTGCTGAGATAATTGTGTATAAACATCCAAACACCACCCTGTGTCTGCCAGCCGGGCTGTGGAGCAGCAGCTTAGAAGCAGAACACACGTCTTAGGACAAGGACTGAAACCTGTCAAAAGATATATTGGGGAGGCCCAGTGCGAATAAAAGCAGTCGGTCTAGAGAACAAGAATGTGTCCTTCTCTGTGACAGTTCCTTCACCACAGCTAACATCGTCCTTTCTAAGCATATTTTAATGAGTTTCTTTCTCTTTTTCTTTCTTTATTTTCTCAATCCCTCTGCCCTCCCACCCAGCTTCCCAATACCCTCCTAAACAGCTATCAGCCTGCTGTCTCTGGGTCTGTCTCTATTTTGTTAAAAAATATTTTTCAAATCTGTATTACAGCACTAAGTGTTGCGTTATGTTTTATATTTACATGACTGTCTTCTCCATTAACTATGAACCACCCCAAGTCAAAGATATTTTCTTATTCCTGCCATGAACTAGGTGTTCAATAAACATTTATCAAAAAAAGTGTGTAGAATAATGCCTATAACCAAGAGTCATTAATGATTTAAAATAGTGACTCAGCTTAAAGTGAGCTGTGACTTTTGTTTTAACTTAAATATGTGTGCCCTTTGGTTATACTACTTTCATTATCCCTAACTATAAAAATGTACATTTTTTTCTGTGCTTCCTTACATTTAGAAATTTTTAATTCTCTTTACAAAATAATGTCACCTTAAAAAATTTTCTTTAAAAAATATGAACAGAAAACCAGAGAACAGATAGATCCAAAAACACTTGTTTATTTTTTCAATTACTCAATTTATTATAGCACCCTTTTTAGAATATAAATGGTGCATGCACACCCCCTAGTGGGCACTCTATTCCTCAATACAAACACACACAGAGAACTTCCACAGAAAGCTTAATAAATGAGTAGCTTTCAAGCAGTTCAAAATTTCCACTACATCCACTACAGGAATGTGAAGCATGAACTGTGTGTGAGGCATGGCTACCGTGGTTACTATATATAGTTTTTATGTTTAGAGCTCAGAGTCAGTTCTGGTTAGTAGTTCAATAAATTGCCTAAAATTCTGTCTTGGCAAAATCTTGTCACATTGTGTTTCTGTTGCATAAGGCTGATGTCAGCAGTGACCGCTGCAGGAGTCAGTGGTAGTTACGGTTACCAGTTCTGACAGGACTACTTGACAATTCTCAACATTCTTCTCCAAACACAAAAATAAGTCACTTGCAAGTCATGTGCCATTTGAAGGCACCATTTCAAAAAGATTTAGTCATTCAAAATTCTCAACAATACAAATAACTTTTATATTTGTTCTTGCTTATCAGCTGCAATAGAAAATACCAGAGAGAATTTAGTTTTCTATATAATTTACCCTGCAAGTTCTAAACTATATTTGCAATGTACTGAGCAGTAGACCTTATAGTTATTATGTTTGCAAATGCTAGCTTCTGTTTAGGACCTGTTCTTTCTCTTGCCTTCAGTATATACTCCTTGTAAACTTTGCTTCAGTAGAAAGTTTTAGTTGCCTGAGCAATTTTTTTTCGCTTAATATGCAACAAGTTCAAGGCCACGTGCCTGAGATGGTTAAATATACCTGTCAACTTGACTGGCCCATGGGGTGGTGAGATATTTGCTCAAACATTCTGGGTGTGTGTATGAGGTTTCTTCTGAATGAGATTAGCATCTGCATCAGTAGAATGAATAAAACAGGTCAACCTCTGCAGTATAGTTGGCTTCATCCAATCAGTTGAAGGCCTGAGTAAAACAAAAGAGCTGATCTTTCTCCTGCCTGACTGCCTTCAAGCTGGGACAATGGTTTATCTCTGACATTGCATGAAACCAACCTACATATCAAACTGAAATATCAGCTTTTCCTGGGTCTGGAGCCTGCCTGTCTTCAGACTGGAACCATACCAGCGGTGGTCCTGAGTCTACAGCTTGCCAGCTGCAGATCCTGGAACTTGTCAGCCTCCATGGTCACTTGAGCCTATTCCTTTTCAAAAATCAATTTCTCTCTCTCATATATATGTATGTCTGGAGAACCGTGACTAATACACTTATTTTACTTGCATTAAAAAACCAACCAGATTAAAATCTCAGTCCTTTTCTTTCCATTCATTGTGTCATCGAGCATCATTTCCATATACCAGTCATAGTTAGTTATTCCTTTGATTTCTTTCATAATGACTTCTTGAGTTGTATTCTTTGTCAGAGACATACATTGCATCTTTAAAGAGGTAGGAATACTCTTTATTTTCACAATGCTGATTCTTATAATATACAAGCCTTCTCCATCTTTCACTTTCAAACTTTTGATAGAAATATATATATATTTCACTTTCATATTAATTGCACTTTCAAAAAACTAACATTACAAGCAGGGACACACTATCCCAGCTCAGAAGATGGACAGATTCTCACGATATCAGATCAGTGATGGGAGTTTCAAGGGAAGGCAAGATGAGGGAGGAATTATTGAGAGAGGTTCCCTGGGTTGGTGACATTCTATGAAATTCTGTTAGAGTTGTAGATTTAGCAATGAACTCATCTAGAATGTTCTACCAGGACCTCTGGGGAAGGATGAACAGTAGCTTACTGCATAAACGTACCAGGCATGTGATGGAGAGGGGCACATACAAGTCTGCCTGGATCTGTGCAGCAGCTCCTGTAAGTGCTTCATCATTGGGAACAGGAGAGAGAGTGCTGCTGGAGTTGCTGGTCTGTCATGCCAGTGCACCATGTGCACAGTTCAGTGAGTTTTTGGCCATGGGTTTAGATAATTGAATATATTTAACTGTGCTTCAGTTGTGTCCACGTGGGTATAAAGGCTCATGCTTTCAATGATTAAATCTGCAACTTTTGACAGAGTACCACCTACTTTGTGCCAGATCTGGATACACCCCAGACCTCTGTGTCTTATTGCTCCTCAAGTTCAGACATCAAAATTTAATTCAAGCATTACCTCTTCCAGAAAATCATCCTTTATCCTCCACAAATCTCTTACACTTCCTCCTCATTCTGGAAGGGAAGACCCTGTCAGATGCTCTTGACACACTTGTGCAAATCACGTTGTAATACTGCTACTTGCCTTCCCCCATCTCAGCTGCCAGAGGACAGGGGCCCAGTGGAGTGTCCCTTAGCCCAGCCAGGAAAGATGAAGCAAATGAGAACAGGATAAGGGCAAAGGCTAACCCAGCATGCACTGACTTTTATGGGCCAATCCAAGAAAGATGTCCTCAGGGAGACTGAGATGGGTTCAAAGGTTGCTTTGGATGCCAAAACCCATCCTCTCTTTCTAAGCTCCCCAAGGAAAAAGCAGTGATGCAAGAATGATCCTCCCTGAGCCCAGGACTCCTCATTGATATAACAAGTAACAATAGCTCTCTCATTGGCTGGTTGTGAGGATTAAATCAGGTAACGTATACAAAGTATTTAGAGGATTATACAGTGCTATTATTGCTCAGTTAGTAATGCCAGGCTCTCCTTCAAACTCTGGAGCCTTGCTGCCTCAGCTCCCCCTCCAGGCCAACATCTGCCCCTGTTCCCTGCTCCTTATTCTGTCCTATCTTTTCCCTCTTACCACTTGTCTGTCGGCGTTCCTGCTCCTTCCTTTCCTTTGCTGCCCTGTCCTTCTTCTCTTTTCTCTCTCTCCAGCCCTTCATTCTCTTCTCCCTTTCCCTCCTCTTCCTTCCCTCCTTTCCCACCTCCAACTGTCCTCACTGATTGCTTTGCCCAGGAGGCCATACACAAGGTGAGAACTGAACCAAATTGCCTGAACCCACATGTACTTTTACCATTATCATCTAAGCCTTAGATCTGTCAGATGTAAAATGCATTTGTTTAAAAAAAAAACCCACAAAGAAACCACAAGTACTTAACTCACAGTGGCTTTGGAAATTAAGATATATAGTAAGAACTTAGCAAATTGGCTGGCCCCCTGTAAAGTGCTTCATGACTGGTTTCTGGTTTCTCACCCTTTCTCTTTCTCTTCACTGTGGCCCAGGGTGAAGATGAGAAAATAAGTCTAAAGGGTACAGTTGAAGCAACAGCACCATGACTTTCAAAGAAAGAAGACTTCATTAGTCTAATGCTGGCATCAAATAATTAAATTGTCATCTTTCTCACCTTCACCATGCATTGATCATATCTCTGACCAATCCAGGTTTTGTGGTCATAGATGATCCATTTTGTATGATCCTACAAAATTAACACTAGGTTTTCTGATGAAAGGTAGAGGATTTGCTTTATATGACCTTGCTCTATTTGCAGAAGTAAAAATTTCTTCCATTTTTACTTAGGGAATATCAAACATTGGAAAAAAAGCAAAATATTTCTTTACAAAATTTAACCAAGAGGAGAATTACATGCAGATACCTCTTAAAATTCCTTTCTGAGACCCTCCCAAAAAATGATGTAAAAGAATACTAATTAAGATGTGATCCACAGACCAGAGACTATCTGTACTGTTTGTGATACGCCAGTACAGAAACTGAAAATGTTTGGAAAATTTTATAGTACTTAGGCATTGTCTGGATATCCAAGCTCCCAATCAGCGGACTCTTCTTATGTAGCCCAGTATAGAGCTCAGATGTTGTTAAATTAGACTTATGAGGGCAGAGCTGCCTAGTGGAAGTGCACAGGGATCAGGTATTGGTTCGAGAATAGCTGGGATGAGGGAAAACTTGGCCCTTTGTCACACATAATTTGAGAAGCACTGATGTAGTTCCATGATTTTATGCTGTTGGGGAATTGATTATCAAGAATTCATTTACATGAAGTCTTAAAATGTGGAAACATCCAATATGTGGGATAGAACACCATTGTTGCGCTTAAGAAGAAAGACTTATCAAAAAGGACTGCTTGTGGTTAACTGGACCCAAATTCATAATCAGTCAAGCAGCTATTGTTTACAGAGGCTTCTCATGCACATTGCATTTTTTGGGAAAAGCCAAACATTGGGTCCTCAAGTCTCCTGCACTGTTTTCCTGCCATTTGAATCAACCCTTATAAAGGAGTTCCTGCTACCACATTTCAACCAACCGGCTGAAAATTGCCCTGTTCAATGGGAGCTGTGCAGCCAATCCTCATTTGGATCTATAATGACCAATCAGAGCTGCTCTATAACAACCACAGCATGTGATTCCAACCGATGGGAACCATACTATTTGAACCAGTCAAACTGTGTAAATTTGGGTTCCTAATCTACATAAGAATGGACTAATCGGGACCGTGGCAGGCGCTTTCTCTGTAAAAGTGGGCGTCCCCTTTGTCTCAGGGGAGCCCGCTTTCCATTTCCTCTGCAGGCTGGGTTTCCTTAGTTTAAAAACTGTTTACCAGAGTAAATTCTGTCCTTTACCACACCTCAGATTGGGACTACTGTTGACATTGGATTGGTGGCAGCGGACTTGTGTTGACACCACCTTGTACATTTCTGTACTGGAAAACTAAATATTTCAATTTTGCACTTCCCTTATCAAATCTGCCTTTTGCAAAACCAGTGTTGGAGCTCACCCCTCATCCTAGGGAGAGCCGGCCATCTTGTGTTTGAAGATGTTAAGTGTGATAGAAAGCAACGGTGCAATTCCACAGCCAGTTCTGATTGAACAAAAAAAACCTTGCCTTTCTCAGGCAGTCCTCTTTTGAGGTTTTCAGGTCAGATTCTCCCTCTTCCAGATAAGCCCATTTTAAACACGGCATGGACTTTACGGGAAGGACAGATGAATGGATTGTTTATGTCTTTTAAAAAAGTCTTTCAACCCCTAGAGAGTTTCTGGTTTATGTTAGACAATCGAAAGAATCACTTTCTACACTAATAGGAGTAATAGCGCGAGATTTGAACCCCTCCAGGAGAAACCAAACATTCTCATTTAGAACACAAAGAAGGAGTGAAGTGAGGCCGTTGTTTAAATACACTAATTTTTGCTGGTACTTCAAGGAACAGCGAAGTACCTGCAGACCTTCAGCTAAATAATCATCTGAAGGGAAGGAGAGACTGTTTAGGTAAACTACAATTCCCAGCATGCTTCAGGGGGCGGGCCCAGCAAGCGTGCTCTAGTGCGCGCCGACAGCACTGTGACTTAAGCATGGCGGTGTTTGCGGATTTGGACTTGCGAGTGGGTTCGGACCTGAAGGCACTACGCGGACTCGTGGAGAACGCCGCTCACCGTGAGTCGTCCTGGCCTCTGTGCCTGTCCAACCTCGCCGTCCGCCAGACAGTGGGGCCACGTGCAGCAGGGACCGGACAAAGCGGTGCCTTGTTCGGGTCTCTGGGAGGTCCCTGGAAACTGCTGCCCACCCAGATGTTGCTCGGCTCCCGAACGCGAGAAATCCGAAGGCAGTCTAGCTCCCTCTTTCCTGCAGATTGAAGGAAACTGAGGCCGTGAGAAGGTGGAGGATTTGTATAGGGCCCCACAGCTGATTGGTGGTAGAAGTCAGGGCTTCCAAGTGTAATCTACACTAGTGTTTTTAATGTCACCCATACGTTCCTTTCACGACAGTGTCAGAGCAAAGCAGGTGCACAGCACAGGAGTACTGTGGGGCTCGGAGAAGGTGGTGGGACATGGGGCTGCGAGTGTTGGAATAATATTTAGAGGAAAGATAGGTGGGAGAGCATATATTGGCGGGGGATGGGGGAACGGGGAGCAGCGTGGCCAAAACGCTGGAATAGTACTCACATTGAATCCAAGGGAAGCGAAAACTCTGAAGAGATAAGAACTTGTTTTAATTGTTGGAATTAATCATGACTGCTGTTTTCTTCCTTGGATGTGGGGCTAGACGCATTTTAAAATCAAGAGCTTTCTGCAGGGAGATCCATTCTTCAGTTCCTGATACTTTTCAGAGATGGTGCCAGATGAAGCCACTCCTTGGCAAAGTGGAGTACACCATTTCTTCCCATCCCCTTTATGAAGTATCTGTAGAGAACTTACTTCCTCTTTCCATTGCAGCCACTAATTAGCATTCTCTCTGAGAATACTTTCCTCACCAGTAGAAAGAAGGAGGTAGATAAGATGACCTGGGCCATTTAGCGCTGCAATTTGATGGTTTCTTAAAAAGCAGTTTTTCCGGGTGTAATATGTCTTGTATTACTTTCTCAGTGAAGCTTTTCCTGATGCCATTCCCTTACTGAATGAGTCATGATTTTCTTTTGAGAAGGGCCATGTCTTTCTGTTATTCTTTTCTTTATTCCGTGTGCTCAGCACAGTCACTCAGCATCCCTGGCACATGGTGGTTACTCAGTTAATGCTCATGGAGTAAATAAATTGTACACCTTTTAAAAAATACAGGAAAGGTGTAATGATTTGTTTAGAAAATTGTCCCAATTTAAAATATGCTTGAAGTCGATATGATAAAGTGTATATACATTGTTACCTAAAGTGTATAAGTACATAAAGTATTTTCATAAAATTAAATGAAAAGTCATGACATGACAGAAAGTCACTCCAGTTTATAAGTCAGAGGTAAAGGACTGCTGTTTGATGAGTGGAAGAACACAGAAGACAGAGCCCTGGTTCTTAGGTTATGATGTGGTGTAAGACAACAATGATGAGCTTCAGAAGTATGCTATATAAATAAAGTTACTCCAGAGACTGACTGGGGAAGTAACCCTAAGATGCCAGATGAGTTGTTTAGGAAAAGTCTGTGGAGAACTTGAATCTAGTTGACGTTTCTCAAGGACAGTAGAGACATTGTTCAGTGGTCTAAAGGGTATCCCAAGTGGGTATAACACAAAAGCCTAGAGCAGACTTGGGAGTATGGTAGAGAATGCTGGTGGGGGAGGCTTCAGTGGGGGTTGGTAAGTTTGACTGAGTGAAAGGTGAAGCACAAAGTACTGTACGGGCAAATTTCTCTTTTATCTTCTGGTTTTCCTGTATTCTCAACACTTAGCACTCAACCTGTCAAGTAATGGATACTCAATAAATATTTGAGTGAGGAAAAAAAGAAGGAAGTTAGACAAACTGATGACAGGGAGGACCACTATTTTGGCATTAATATTCACGATGTTTTAATACCCTATGATTCCCCCTCACCTCGTATGCTGGTTAAATAACTTGAGACAGGAGTCATGATTTAGACATATTTTTGGTAGTCCACATGCTTGGAATGGTGCTCTGCGTTGGGGCTGACAGAGCAAGTCCCTGGCCTCAGAGGGTTCCCGTTCTTGACAGTGGGGAGCTCAAAAAGGGAAGTGGACAGTGGTGTGAGGGAGTCATTACTCCATTTCTCCTGAGGAAAAGAGCCTCTCAAGGAAGTAGAAAGGGTAAAAAGCAAAAGAAATGAGGATAAAGGTGATGCTGAAAAAGTATAAAGTTGATGGGATGAAAATGAGAAAACATGAAAGAGAATGGTAGTTGGAAAGGACACACACAAAGTTAAGGGTGTTTAGTATCATGCTAATATTATTTCACAGAGGTCGAGCAAAGCCTTAAATATGTGCCAGGCACTGTTCTAAAACACCCTGTGTGTATTATCTCATTTAATTCTCATGAAGGTATATAATGAGTTCTATTATCACCGTTTTCACAGATGAAGAACCTGAAACTTATAGGTGGTGATGCTTAGGTTTGAAAGCAGGCATTCTGACACCAGAGTTCATACCCAGACTGCCCTGCAAACTTTCTCCGTGTCGTGACATCTAGAATTGAGATGGGCCTATGTGTATTGGAATGGGAAAGAGAGGTTGTAATGTTTAAGAATGCTCAATTTTTCTTTTCAGTGGGCTATTCAGTTGTTGCCATCAATCACATTGTTGAATTTAAAGAAAAGAAACAGGTAAAATATAATTTCTGAAGTTAATAATAATGAGTTTTTACAATTATTTGTTTATGTTGGTAATATGGAACCTGCAGATGAGCATATTTCCTTGCAATTTTTTAAATGCACTCTCTGTATGCTTTTTTATAAGAGTTGAGTTGATGCATGTTTGTATAAATGATAGTTTTTTGTGAAGTACTAGGGCATGCTGTGAGGATTCTTAAAGTTGATTTGATGTTAATTAAGTCATTTTCAATAAAGTCACTTTTTTAAAAAAGTGCATTGCACGTGACTGACTGTGATCACAATATTTAAGTTTTTTAATTGTCATGGACTCATTAACTAATTGACTTCCCTAGTAAACATACTAGTAAATATGAATTTGTCTTTAGGCCATACAGATTTGGACCTTACAGATTATTTCAGTCTAAAAACTGCTTTTTATCCCTCCTATCCATTCATGCTCACAGCTGCTTCCCTGCTTCTCAGCTTTCTTCCTGTATTTTTTTAAGAAAAAAAAAAAAAGCTAATTTAGTGTCTCTGAATACAAGAAATTACCTTCCTTTTAAAGAAAAAAAGTTATCTTTCCTGCAAACCCCTAGTAAGTTTTCCATTATTCCTTACCCCATTAACATGTACAATTTAGAGTGTAATCACTGGATAGAGTGTAAATAGAGTAAATAGTGTAAAATAGAGTGTAAACTTATTGTTTGTTGTAGGAAATTGAAAAACCAGTAGCCGTTTCAGAACTCTTTACAACTTTGCCAATTGTACAGGTAGGTGTTTTGTTGTTTGAGAAGCATAATATCTATTCATCCAATGCAGACGCACCCAAAGATATGTATGGTCCTCTCCCCAGCTCTGCCCCTTCCTCTGTCTACCTAGTCTTGCCTTTTCATCAAGACTCAGCTCTTCTGTGAAACCTTCTGTTACTGTTGAGTCCACACTACTTTGCTGATCTGCTTTCCTGCAGTCCTACAACCTGTAAATTATGGTGTAGTTTAACATACATCTTTTTATCTCTACCTGTATTACAAATTCCTTGAGAAGGAAGACTAGGTTTTATTGAGCTTTACTATCCCTGTTGCTGGTGTCTTTTAATGAATACTTCCACAGGTAAAGAGGAGAATCAGTCATTTGTATTTTGTGCTTTTTTTTGATGGCATGTTTTTGATTATAGGGAAAATCAAAACCAATAAAAATTTTAACTAGACTGACGATTATTGTTTCGGATCCATCTCACTGCAACGTTTTGGTAAGTTAATTATCTTTTTTCTCTCTTTTTGGACTTATGAATTGTATTGGTTAATGTTGAAAGTGTTGTTTTTCAACTTACCCTGTTCTTACACCCCCACCCCCAATACACGATACTTGCCCATGCTCCCTGGCCTCAGAATTCACACAATATAACAGAATCTCTCCTGCTCATGGCACATGGACAGCAATGCCACAAGATACAAGTCCTTTGGCAACTATTAGTCACTGAACTCACATGACCAGACATAAGGTGGGCACTGGGGATATTGCTGTGAATAATACAGACGCAGTCCTTTTAAATCTGTGAGGAACATCTGCAAAGATGGAGGTAGTAAATAAAGCGTGCTCTGGTGGCCAGTCTGAGGAGGCGGTGTTCAAGCTGGGGCCAGAAGAATCAGTCAGTGTTACACAGGTGCTGAGTGGGGGAGAGATTGTTCCAGTAGATGGGATAGATTATGCAAAGGTCCTGAAGCCAAGCAAAACATGGTGTGTTCTGGGAAACAAAACACCACCACCAGGGATGCGCCTCCTGAGCTTCCTAACCCCGGATGAAGTTAGGGAGGGGGGTCTGGGTGAGCAGTTGGCAGCCCTTAAACACCTTAATCAAGGGAGGTTTTACCGTAGCGAATGGATCGGAGGGGTTTGAGAGGCCTCCATGGGGGAGGATGGACAGGATTTGAGGGTTAATTGGATACAGGATGTCAACTCCCTGGTGTGGCCTGAGCATCCAGGTAGGTAGGTGGTGGTACCATTTCCTGAGATGGGACATGCAAACAGAAGCAGATTTGAGGGCATGGCATTTGGGACATGATGGGTTATTATAAAAGTTCTACTGGAGCCTATCAAATGGCAGTTGGAAAGAAAGGCATGGCCCTCAGAAGAGCAATCGTAACCAAAGACAACGACTTGGAAGTGGTGCCCCATAGAGAATAACATGGGAGTGGATGAGACTCCCTGGTCCAAGTGTGAGTGAGCAGAGAAGGTCTAGGACAGAGTCCTGAGGAATCTCGCATTCAGTGGTAGAGGAGGGTAAGCTAGGGTTAGAGGCTGAGGAGGGACTTTCGAGAAGTAGGAGGACAACATGGAACGTGAAGGGGAGAAGAGAGAAAGGGTCAGAAGCATCAATGTGCCTGAGCAGTCAGGCAGGAGAAAGGCTAAAAAATGCCTGTTGGATCCATTGACAGGAAAGCCATTGGTTACTATAGCAAAACCATTTTTATGGAAGTGATAGGGATGCGAGAAGATGCAGCCAGTGTACGCTGCTGACTTTGCTTGAAAAGTTGGACTTCGTGGGGTAGCAGAAGGCACAAGGAGGTTGGTGGATGAGAACCTGCTTTTTGATTTTGTGTGTGAGATGGGAGAGACCTGCCTGTGTCTGCTGCTGGTGAGAAGGATCTAGTGGGGAAGAGAGAAGGTGAGATCCCTGGGAAGGTGAGCTGCTTTACCTTCAGCTAGAATAGACTCCTCTGTCATAGAACGGCAGTTATCAAGGAAAGGCTAGCCTCTTTTATAACGATTGGCATTGCTAAGTTGTTATAACCAGTTTTGGTATTTTATACAGCTGCAGGGCAGCTGTATTTTTGGTTTTGTAGGTCCAGGTAGACATAAACAACAGATTTGTTTGCCCTGCTTCCCAAGTGGGAGTGGGTGAGCAGAGGGCAGAGAAGCCTGGCTCCTGGCCTTCTCTAAAACCTGGAGCCTGCCCTGCCTCAGTACAGGTCCGCCCAGCAGGTCTTCCTACCTGCTTAAACAGCACCTGCTGCTTCTGTTAAACCCCCTTTCCTTCTCTACTTTATATTATGCCTTTTCTTTTACAAAAAAAGAGATTCTGAACATTTAGAAAGTGCAAACAAGCAAAGAAGAAATATCACATAGTCCATCATTCAGAGATTGTACATTCGAAGATATATTTTTCCAGTGTTTTTACGTCCATCCACATACAGTATAAGTTTGAAATTATTTTTTTTTAACAGTAGCTCTTTAACTGATACATTTCTCTCTCTCTGTCCTGGATTCCTGGGTATTTTCCTGTACATCCAGCAGTTTAATTTCTATTTAATAGTATTCTCATTGTGAACCTAACTGCCTCACACATGGTCAAGGGTATTTCTTGTCTCACAACAAAATGGGGAATTCCGTGAAGGGCAGACATACGCCTTGAATGAAGCTGTACCGCTGGAGTCCCACACACAGCGGTGCTCCGCCAACAGGTGGCAGGCTCCTCCACCGGCTCGTAAAAGCAAGGGCTGTCTAGTTTGATCTTTGTACCTCAAACACCATGTTTCATGTGTTGGGTTGGCCAAAAAGTTTGTGTAGTTTTTTCCGTACAATGGCTCCTTTAGTGCTTAGTTTAACTTCATTCAAAACAGTTCTGTTAGATTGTATCGTGACAGCTGTCATATCAGTGTGCATTTTTTTTAAAGTTGTACAGCCATTTAAATGTTGAAGATGGAAGAAGCTATGCAACATTTTCAGCGTATTATGCGTTATTTCAAGAAAGGTAAAAACACAGCTGAAACACAAAAAAAAGATTTGTGCAGTGTATGGAGAAAGTGCTGTGACTATTCGGACATGTTAGAAGTGCTTTGTGAAGTTTCTTGGAACTGTTGACATTTTGGCCAAATAATTCTTTGCTGTGGGGCTGTCTTATGCATCAGAAGATGTTTAGCAGCACCCCTGGCCTCTACCTACTAGAAGCCAATAGTGGGAGATAGCCAACATACTCAAAATATCCAAATCAATAAAGTTATTTGTGAAAATGAAAAATGTGTCTTTTATTTTACAGGAAACACTGAACAGACTTTTTGGCCAACCCAGTACATACAGTTAAAGTGTAACTAGGAAGGAGGGTAGATTGGTGGGGTGGTTGTTGGTGTCTTAGAAGGTCTCTACCACCATACAAAGCAAAGCAAAAATGTCAGTGGCATATTAGGTGCGCAGCCAGACCACGAGGCAGAGTTCCACGTGTACTGTTTTTTTACTGTATGATAACATCCTTTTTATATCATTAGAGAGCAACTTCTTCGCGGGTCCGGCTATATGACATTGTTGCAGTTTTTCCAAAGACAGAAAAACTTTTTCATGTAAGTAACAGATTAAGTAAAGGAAAATAGTGTTTATTATTTTATAAAAGAAGTCTGGTTGTTATGCCTTTGTGGATGATCTGTTTTACCCTCTGTGCAAACTTCTAGGATTTTTCATACACAATTCTGGAACTTCACAGGGGTGTATTTAGTTGGCATGTGTTGTTTTGTTTTGTTCATCCTGCTGGGCAGTGGATGGGCTCACATTTGGACAGCCCATCAGATTTTCTTCTGTTTCTTTGTCTCTGCTTCATTCATTCTTTCATTCATCCATTTATTCATTCATGGGAAGCTTCTGTTGGTAAATGTTGGTCTTTCTCTTTGTAGTTCTAAAATCACTTCTATTTCCGCTACATGCTGCTGGGTGTTGGGGAAGAACGGTATAAGGTTCTACATGGCATAAAGGCCACCTGTGACCTTTCTCCTTTGCATGCTCCACGGCACCACCCATGTGCTAACTTAATCATGTCAGCCATCACTCTTCCAGAAATTCTCCAAAGCCAACCATCTGCTGACACCACCCCCCTTCTTGAACTGAGAGCTTTTATAAATTTATTTCCTTTTGCACTTTTAAAATTGCCATTTCTGTGATTTTTTTTCAGGAGGGAGAGTTGTATAACAGGTATGCTCAGTTTTAGCAACGGGAGACAGAACATACAGGACATTCTAAATGATTACAGAAAAGGGAAAAAATCAGCGGTAATACAGTTTTTCAGAAATATGTTTTACGTAAAATGAGATATAAATACTTTTAGAAAGTTCTGAATGTTGTCTTTAGGTTCAACAAAGTATCTACCTGCAAAAATTATATCCAACAGAGGGTTATTGTGGGGGGAAAAAAAGGACTGGTCTTTGAAAGTTTAAATTTTACAGCACAGTTCACTTTTAAACAAAATCTATTCTAAAATTATAGGAAGAGACTTGCCTAAGTTTATCCAGTAGATGGCGCTGCAGACAAAGGAGACTGATGTTTGGTAAATCTAGTTTTGAAGACAACCAACAAATTGGTGTTTCTCCCTTACCCCACCATCCCCCTTCCTTCCCCTCATCTCTAGAAATCAGTTCTTAGTTGTTTACATTATTGCAGGGAAACAGCACAACTTGTCTATGAATAACTTTCTTTTTGGTGACTCCTTGCATAAAATGTTCAATTATAGTAATTTTCAATTTTGTTTCAGAAAAAGGGGTCAGTAGAAGGGAGTGGTTCTTAGTCATCAGAGACCCCTGTGGGAGTTTTTAAAATCAGGGGTGTTCAGCCCCCACCCCTGGAGATTCTGATCCAGGAGGTTTGGAATTGAGTCTGGTTAGTTATCTGTTTCAAATTCCACAGGAGATTTTGTTCATTGATGGCCCCATGGTATACAGTAGGAAGATTGTGGGTGGTTTCCACATTTGTTAAATACAAACTTAGCTTTGTTATTAACTAGTGACTCAGTTTTGTTATTCACTAAAAGTTGGTAACATACCCAGTGCTTGTTACACTACTTTTTTTTCAAAATCAATTTAGAAGATTTCTTTAATATACATGTTCATACTATTTACTGGTGATGAGAGGAACAAACAGAACCTTTAAAGCATGACATTACGGCTGGAAGGCACACATTTATATCATTTTCCAAAGACTTTCACTTGTTTTTTACCTTTACTACAACAACCCTGAAGGACCCTTGGGACACGTATTTGTTACTCTCCCCATTTTGTAGGAGAGAAAACTGAGGCTCAGGCTAAGTGATCTGCTCTGAATCTCAGGTGGTGTGTCGTAGAGCTAGGACCCTTCGTTTTAGAACACATTGTGATTCCATACAGTGATTGCCTCCTAGTTACTTATCTTGTTACTTGTTTTCCTCAGACTATTAAAAAATGAATTTAAAAGCATGAACATATGCTTGATGATGCTAAGTGAAACAAGTATTCTGGAAGAGGAAAGAAAGCTATAAATAATTCATGTAGTATTTGTTTAAAATGGATTATACAGATAATCTCAAAAAGTTACATAAAACAGCTTTTCAAATTGGAACAGCTTCCTCTTATCTGTCCAAATCTTACCTATTCTCTAAGACACAGTTGAAGTTCTCACTGACCCTGTTGTCTATAGAAAATCAATTTAATAAAGCCTTTTAGAGTATATCATGGCCTAGAATCAGGTCAAATGCAAGCAGTTTATTGTTTAAGAGGTTGTATTCTATAATTGATTCCATTTGCTTGGTTTGAAAGTTGATTAATTTAGCAGGTATCCCTGTAGATACAATATTTTAAAACCAAGTTAGGTCTCTAAGATGAGTCATAAAAGCATACACACACATATGTTATCAATTAGTGGGATAAAATCTAACCACCCTAAACAGCATTGTTTCCATGGGAAATAACATACTCTTTTTTTCACTAGGAGTATCTGGAAGATGTCTCATAGATAAACCCTTCCTCTGCATA
Source organism: Trachops cirrhosus (assembly GCA_028533065.1). Lineage (NCBI taxonomy): Eukaryota > Metazoa > Chordata > Mammalia > Chiroptera > Phyllostomidae > Trachops > Trachops cirrhosus. The sequence goes on from CM052542.1 coordinate 129,427,252, forward strand.
GCTACCCCAGGGGCTAAGGCAAAGATGAAAGATTATGAGGGGAGTCCATTGGGCAGAGCTTCTTGGGATGGTGGAGGAGGGGAGTGGGAGTGGCAGAGAGTTACAGAGAAGCTCCAGGAGCTTCTGAATTAGTTATTCCCATTTAAGGTTTAAAGTTGGTTGGAGGATTGTCCTGCTATGCCAAGGTTGCAGGTTCACTCTCCGGTCAGGGCGCATAGAAAAAGCAACCACAGTGAGTGCGTAAGCGAAACAACAAATCAGTAATTCTTTCTCCCCACCCTCCCCGCCCCCACCCTGCTTCCTCTCTCTCTCTCTAAAAATCAATGAATAAAATTTGTAAAAAATAAAGTGACTGGACAGGGTGAGGTGAATTCAGGTTGTTTAGTCCAGTGGTCTGCAAATGACTTATGCTGTGCACCCTATCAATTCAAGAAATATATTGAAGCCATAGCCCCAATATATGTATGTTTATTTTCTTATAAATTATTTATATATTTTATTGTAACAGTGTGCTTTAAGTATACAGGTACACCAAACAAGTAGTAAGAGAATGAATTAAAAAAATAAATGGAAATAAAAGTTCTGTTTGCTTCCTGATTCCAAAATCCATGCCTACCACCTTTTAAAGAGTCGAGTTATAGAGTATGCTGCCAATACCGGAGGCTCTCGAGGAAAGGGTGTGTTTTTCAGGACAGTGCTTTTGGCTCCCCCAGCTTCAGAATTGCTGGGGATATTTGTTAAAATGCAGATGATCAGGCCCTGCTTTTGCACTTATTACTGGGAGTGAGGCCTAGTAATCCCCATTTTTAGTAAAATTTTTAGGGGAGTTTTCTTCCCGCACACGTTAGGTTGAGAGGTGCTATTTACGGGCATCTCCCTCTGCCCAGGGTGAGTCTAACTCGCCCCTGCATGGTGTTTATCATAGTGTACCAAGATGCATTCACCTGACATCCGTGAAGGGAACTGGGGAGGACTGTGAACCCCTATCTTCCTCTTCCCCTTGTTTTATAAAATCGGAATAAACGTATGAGCATATGTGTACATTCTTGAGAATTCGCTTTTCTTAAATACTCATATGGCCAAAAAAAATGTTAGAAACAATTGATATGAATTCATATATAACCTGCCAAAACCGCAATAATAAGATTCTTAACCATAAATATATGTGGGCATATTTAATCTTTTTTAATAATTTAGAAAGTATTTCATTATACTGTGAACAATACCCTTATTTCATAGTTTCCTAAGTGTAAATCAGGTGAACGTTTGGATTAATAGAAAGCTAAATAACGAAAGAACTCAGACTGAGACATTTTACGTTTGAGGTGTTAGAGGGAAGTTTGCCCTTTGTTTCTGAGTTTATTACAATCCATGTACTTAAACCAACATGGGATATTTTTTAATTAGCCGGTTATATAGGGCAGGGGGAAAAAGGACCAATACGTTAGTAAAAAGTAGCCTAATTTTAGTTTTCGTCTGGGGAAGAATGTTTCACAGGCTTTTAAAAAAACGAATCAGCTTTTTAAATGAAAAATGGTTTCTATTTATGATAACTTCAAACAGTATAAATAGGTAAGCATTGAAAAGTACACTTTCCTTCCACCTAAAACTCCCTCTCCCTTTTCTCCAGAGGCAACCACTGCTGACAGATCTGTGTATCTTTTCAGAAATATTTTTTACCTAGTCATTTCTTCCTTCATTCGCACCCCCACCCTCCCTCCTTCCTTCTTATGCAACACCATGCTTTTTCACCTGAGGGTTTATCTTGGAGATGGCTCCCTGATGTCAGTTAGAGATAATACCTCATTCCCTTTTAGGAGCCAGCATATTCCACTCTATGAAGGGACTATAATTTAAGTAAAATTGGCATGTCTAATTGCATCTAGTCTTTTGTGATTGGGGTTTGCAGTGATTCATTGTACTAATATTCTTGAGCATTTGTACAGTAGATAGCTACAGAATATATTTCTAGAGTCTATAGGATATATTCCTGTAGGTGAAGTTGATGGTGTATGCACTTAAAATTTTGATGCCTCTTGATAAAGTACATTTTAAGACTACTGATTTAAGGATCCCCTGAGTGCCTGTTTGTTCATTCTTTTTTTTTTTTTTAAGATTTTTATTTATTTATCTTTACAGGAGAAGGGGGGGAGAGAGGGAGAGAAATATCAATGTATGGTTGTCTCTCATGGGTCCCCTGCTGGGAACTGGCCTGCAACCCAGGCATGTGCCCTGACTGGGAATTGAACCACGATTTTTTGGTTCGCAGGCCCGTGCTCAATCCACTGAGCTACACCAGCCAGAGCATGTTTGTTCATTCTTATGTCAGCAGTATATTCCTGAACTTTTTGATCTCTGCCATTCTGATAGTTACAAAATGGTGAACAGAAGCTGAACTTGTATTATCTGCTATTCAGAGCTTTTCTTCATCCATTCTTATTAAAGTTTCAATGACTTTTATGAGTCGGACAGCTGTAGCAGTTGGGATGGGGCAGATTCTTTATGAGCCAAGTGTTTTTGCCAAAATAGTATTACTTCCCAGGCTTACCAGGTTACTAGGACCCTCTTAAAGCCAGGGAACCTGGGGTGGGTAGGAGTGACCAAAGTGGGGATTCTGAAAAATCCCTTTATTACCCCCTCTTTACTTCTCTGCCTTGCTCCATCCTTTACCTTGGTCCATGCCACTGATGTCTGTTTGTCAGCATAGCCACCCGGCAGTTTGAATTTGTTCACCGATTCTGTATGTCCCAGCATTGCCAGTACATGTTATTTTTAATACAGTACAAAACAGCCAATTCTTTTTATTGCTGTAAATCAAATAATGGTAGAATCCAAGCCAGATATGCATCTTCTAGCAGTGTCTTTTGGCCTGTACTATTAAGCTAGTAACCTTCCCCCAAATTTATTTTCTTTCTCTGGTTTTCCTTTTATCCCGATTCCCTAATCTGTTTATTTTATCTTGCTTGCATGCAGTTTTTGTAAGCAATTTCAAATCTCTTTTGGATGTAAATGCAGAGTATTAATCAACAAGTGAGAGCAAAAATTAGAGCAAAGGAAAGGGAAATGAAAAGCTGAAAAATGCATTCGGTATAATCTGATTTGTAACAGCTCTGCTTTGACCATTTATGTGGATTGTTTTTGTCAGTGTTTGAACAGAAGCGCATTGGTTGGGTCATGTTAGTGTTTCTCCAGACACTTGAATAGCCTGGGAGGAACCACAGGCCTAGGACAGCTCATAGCACAGAAATGAATGGTTTGTGGGGAAAGTGGGGCATTTGGCTCGTCTTTTTCTTGGATTTCAGAGAGTCAGTTTCCCCTTTCTAGAACAGTCTACCCTTCCACACACCAAGCTGCCAGTCTCAGCAACCCATCCTTGTGTAGCACACTGAGTAAGGATCTCTGGGCCCTGGCTGTTAAGAAGGTCTGTGGACATATAACACTGCTTCAGCTAGGTTACGGTTAAACCATTCAAGCCAAACCTGAAGGAACGGCTAACCATTGACTTCATATTTCAACAGGTGTATTTCAGCACAGAATCATCATTAACACCTTTGGCGTGAACAATACCTATTTATATTTCTTTATATCAGGATTGACATTAGTTCCCATTCTTGACATGTGCCAATGTTCCTTTTGAGTGCCCCCCTGGCCCCACCTTTTTTTTAATGTCTGAACTTATTTATTCATTACTCTTAGAAAATCTTATTTGACTGGACTCAGACTTAGAGGTAGAGCTCTCAGTGAGGAGAGCTATGTCTCTTAGCAGTGTGTTCCTGGCGATTTTCCTTGCCCCCCTTCATTCTCTTAGCCTAAAGCTTAGCATATTTTGCAGCCTCTTCCTTATTCTTCTTAGTACATTATTTCTTCCGAGCACTACGCCAAGGTTTGTATTCAGGACGCGTGGCATAACAAGACACTGGATCTTGAGTGCTTTGGTCCAAATTGTCTTACCTTCTTTATTTAGGGGCTTTCTCACAGCATATTAGTGGACATCATCTTCTTTTGAGAGATTAAAAAGTTTGTGGATTCCACCAGCTCTCTTGGGCCCCGGGTGACAAGGCACAGTAGTATCAGTGAGACCAGGAATGTCTGTCTCCCCTTTTCTTGCAATGACGAGGTTGGGAATGCTAAGCTGGGCATCCACACTGCAACCCTGAGCAGAGTTGCACTTTTTAGTCTATGTCAGGAGTGTCCCTTGCTCAGGAGCAGGTGGACACAGCATGGTCAGGACACCTGCTTCATGGGGAAACCTTCTTGGTCATTTCCTCCACTGATTCAGACCACATACCCCCTCCCATTTTTCACCCAGAGCATCAGCAGCAGCTTCTGTGGCCGTACGCTTCTCATGAAAGGTGGAAATTTGCATTCATCGTCCACTTCAGAGAGTTTCTGGCAGCCAGTGTTTGGGAAAGAGATGTTCAGCTGCATCCTGAAGCAGCCATCCACCTCTGAGGTGTCATGAAAAAGAGCTTATTTTTTTTTCTTTTTGACAGGTTGCTTGTACACATTTAGATGTGGATTTAGTCTGTATAACTGTAACAGAAAAACTACCATTTTACTTCAGAAGACCGCCTATTAATGTGGTAAGTGTTACTCTGTTACTCTTTCCTTTCTATACTTGAACCTGTAGAAACTTAGGTTAACAAATTGGACAAAGTGCAGAAGAAACCAGTGTTCTTAGACCAAAACAAAACAAACAAAAACAAAGGCTAAGTAATAAATAAGCATTTTTTAAAAAAGGATTTTATTTTGGTAAACTGACTAAAAGGGGAAGGAGAGTTTAATATTAAAAAAATTCAGTAAATTAAATTGTTTTTGAAAGACCTTACAAATCAAAATTTATGAAGGATATTTCTTGGAAGGAAAGCTAACAGTATTGGACCCTTATAGACTGGACATTGAACATTAAGGGGACAGAGCAGTTAAGAAAGAAGGGGAAGGGAAAAAATGTATCTTGAGGCACCAGTCAGCTGGAGTAGGGGGTGGACAGAGGGAGCGGGGCATGGAAAGCAGAGTAGTCATGGTCCATGCAAAGTGAAAATCTGCCCTGAAGCATGCCGCTTTGTACAGAAGCCCAGGCTACTTTTATAGCGATCTGAGAGGGAAGTCATGCATTCAGGGGACTTTTTGTTCCTCCTTCTGCTGTAGCGTTTTCTCATTACCTTTCTACCTGCTGTCTCTTGTTTTCCCTACCCTTCCTCCTCATCTGTCATGCCTTCTTGTAAGCCTTATCCCATCATAAAGGTGATATTTCACTTCGCCAGCAGTAAGGTCAGCACAGCTGACAACTGTTTGCATTAGCAGCCAGATCCTTGGAAGGGGTAGGATGCTGTTTCAGAAGACTGGTTTCCGGAGCTCGGTCTCGCATTCTCAGAAACTATTACAGAAGGAGACAGAGTCTAATAAACAGTCCAGATTATACACCTGATCCTGTCGGAACTGGAAAATTAAAAATGTATATGTTTTTTCAAGATACAGCACTCCCCTCCTCTTTTGTCTCTGTAGAACCCAGCCTCCTCACGTTGTTTTCCTGTCTCTGCTGCTAAGGAACGGGCTTGTCGCCAAGAATAGGGGGAGACAATGAGGAGAAAATTGATCTATATGGTGTGGAAAAATTGAATGCAGTGTGGAAAAATTTTAGCTGGCTTATGTTCTACCTCTAAAAATATGCTACCAAGACAGTACTTGAAAAGTCTCCAAAATATTTAAGTCATATATTTAAAGTGAATACTATAAAATAGCTCTTTTCTGATAAATAAGCAATATATAACACTATTACTTAAGCTCAAATCATCATTCCCCCACATTCTTGCCAGAACTTATAAATAAATAAGTAAACACTAAGGAGAAAAAATCTGAATTGTCACATTTTAGAATTGGGGATCTGTGTTGTTTAACAGCCCGTTATCAAATGTAGTAAAACGAAGACTAGCAAGGAGAAGCCACCCTCTTCAGTCACAGGGTTGAGACAGTGCTGTTGATTCCCTGTCACCCGAGCTCTCTGCTGTGCCCAGCTACCCAGGATAAAAGGCATAAACTTAATACAGTACCCACGGCCGTGACAGTCTCGTTGGCCTCACACAGTTTCCCTCCAGAAGTAGCAATCTCTGATGCCAGAAGTTTGCCAAGGCCTTACCAGCCCCACACTGTCAATCCCGCTTCTATCCCAAGTGGCGCCCCCTGGAGTTAGCCAGTGCAGCAACTCTGTCAATTGCTATGAAACCGAAAACTTTTTTACCTTCTCTTCAGTTTAATGAAGAAGGGAGGGTATTTTCTAGATGGCTTTGTCTGAGTCAGCCCACATACAATACCGTGTCCTAGGTCAGGAGGATGTAGGAGCCTGTGACGCCGAGGCCACGTCCGTAGAATGGACAGCAGCAAACACAATTCCTATGTCCCACAGCAACGGTGAGCTTCCCAGTAGCTGTTCTGATGAAGGCTTCCAGTTGCTTTCTTATGAACGTGCCCTACTGTTCAACCCAGATTGTGAGCTACTAGAGAGTGCCAACTATGTTGTGGTCCTCTTTTAATTACCCCACTATCTTGCTTATATTGGGTCCTCCCTAAAATATCTCTGTTGCATGAGTGTATGTCTAGCTTCACATACATATGTACAGCCTGGGGAGCCTGGCCAAAGCCTCTGGTCCTGAGTCACTGGCAGGTTGTCAGTGCCGGGCCGGTGAGGGAAGCAGGGCACTGACGTGGCGAGAGGAGACAGCGGCACTCAGACATCCCACCGCCTGATTCCATCTGTAAGCTCGGGAAGGCTGCTGCTGTTTGCTGATATTTTTGGCTTCATTTCCACATTTTTCAATTTAAGAATTCTGAAAAGTAAAAATTTGACAAGTGAGAGGGATATGAAGTGTTTAACACAGTGTCCTCTTTTTTAAAAATCTGGTGTGAACATTTTACATATGTTGTTTAATAAAAACTAGATGATGGAGCGGAGGGAAAGGCTGCGCAAGATTATTTTTAGTCTTCATCTAATGCAGAAGCAGGGGCCCGCGTGAGTTAGTCAGAAAGAGACTCCTTACTAATATATTCACTTCGTTCTCCTTTAAGAAAGAGGAAGCTGGGAACATACAATAAAAGGCATCCAGCCACTTGTTCAGGGTAAATAAATAGTTTACCCTGTATAGCTAAGTATGTATTACTTGTCATCTAATCTATCTACAGAGCTATATGTCTACATTAATGCATGGGCATATATGCACCAGGAAAGCACAGAACATAGAGCGAATGTGGTTAACAATTCAGTCTTGGTCCTTGCCTGTTCCTTTGACCTTAAGGATAAACTTGTCTTTGGCCAAGAAAAGTTGATAGGTTGGCTTTATAAGGATCCCTTTATTGGACACATGAGACAACAGCACAGATCTTAATCTGGCTAGCATTTGTGTTCTTTTCTTCTGTGGTGTTGAAAAGCAGGAGAGTTAAGATAAGGAATTCATTAGTCTTTTACCCAGTGGTTAGAAGCTATGTGAGAATTGTTAGCTTAGAAGGTTGGGACAATGAAGGAGAGCTAGATCATGCTAAAGCATTCCATCTGTGTAATTCAGAGCTCTTGTCCCTTTTGCAATCTTCACGTGCTCGGAGCTCCCTAATTTCAATCATGTGACTCCTTCTGAAGCCTCCTCCAAACATCTTCTGGAGTCTAGGGTACGGGAATCACAGCTTTATCATGTGCTAGTTACGTTTCTAAAAAACTGAATTTAACTCCTCTTCTTGGATAATCAAATGACTTCTACTTATTTAGCACATATAGTTTAAGCCCTTTGACAGCTGCGGCAGCCCAGCAGTTCAGGACAGGGTGGAAGTGGACGGTCTCCTCTGCGCAGGTCACGGAACTGGGCTCCGGAGTTTGTGAGCACACGGATACACTCCCCTTTCAGTGGCTGACTTGGGACTTGTGCTCTAGCTTTGATTCTCGCCAGCTGTCACTTCCCGCCACAGCGAAATACTATTTAAAATTACTTTACAGCAGAGCTCTTTATTAAGCACACAGTAATTGTGTATTTTAAAATACAATCTTTATGAATTTAGGTTTTGAGAATTTTTTTTTTATGATTACATTTTGAATTTTTTTTTTAAAGATTTTATTTATTTATCTTTAGAGGGAAAGGGAAGGAGAGAGGGAGAGAAATATCAATGTATGGTTGCTTCCTGTGCATTCCCTGCTGGGAACTGGCCTGCAATCCAGGCATGTGCCCTAACTGGGAATCGAACCGTGATCTCTTGGTTCACAGGCCCGTGCTTAATCCACTAAGCTACACCAGCCAGGGCTTGAGAATTTTTTTTAAAAAGTACATACCTTTACTTGTCCTTTGATTTTTTTCAGTGTTATTGCCACTCAACAATGACTTCAAGTATGTGGAGTTACTTTCACTGATTGTATGTTTTCTGCTCTCTTTTTGATAGTTTTCCCCCAGCTCTTCTTGAACCCTGATGTACTTCTGTCTTCATGGTCTAGTTCCCCACTGAGTGAAGTCCAATAATAGTGTCTGAAGCAGAGAGGTTGTTCCAGGAATCATGCCATATGTACTTGATCGGGTGTGCGTGCTCTATTAACTTTATTTTTTATCACACGTGTTGTGTTAAGTATTGATCAAGTGCTTGGGCCAACACCAGCAAGCTTGCTGGCATTAAACATTTGTGAAGGAAGGAAAGGAGAGAGGAAATCACCAGAAACAAAGTTAAAAGATTAATGACAGACTGGTGGAAATGTTTTTACTTATATCATACACAAAAAGGCTAATCTCCTTAATAGATAAAGAGCTCCTAGAAATTAAGAAGTTAAATGTTTTTTAAAAGATGAAAAATTTAAAAATGGATTAAGTTATGAAAAAGACATTTCACAGGAAATACAAATGGCTGTTAAACACAAAAAGATGCTTAAAATTCATTATAATAGAAGAAATTCACATTAAAATCACCTGCCTGAGTGGTGTGACCCCAGACACACTGGTAAGTCTGTGGAAATCAGGCTTTCTCGCACCGAGAGTAAGTGTGAATTGGAACAGTCAACGTGGGGGAGTGCAGAGTTTGGTGACAGCTATCAAAGTTACAGATGCTTTACCCTCTGGCCTAGTGTATTAATAATAAAGCATCACAAACTGAGTGGCTTCATTAAACAGAAATTTATCATCTCACAGCTCGGGAAGCCAGAAGTCTGAAATCAGGATGTTAGCAGGGTAAATTGAATGAATTGGCCTGGCTTCCACCACTGTGGTTACACGCCACAAGTTCAAAAAAAGGCAGCGTGTTCTGCCCCGGCTGGTGTAACTCAGTGGGTTGGGCATTGATTCCCTCTCAGGTCGCACGCCTGGGTTGCAGGCCAGGCCCCCAGTTGGAATGGGGGACTTGAGAGGCAACTGATCAGTTTTTCTCACACATCACACATCAGTGTTTCCCTGTCTTTCTCCTTCCCTTCCCCTCTCTAAAATAAATAACATTTTTTTTAAAAAGTAAAGTACCAAATCTTAAAAAAAAAAAAAAAGTGCCATATTTCAATTTGTGTGTGTCGACAACAGTGTGGAAGCGAAGACTGACATGTTTTAATCATACTGACATATGGTAAAGTTTTCCATGCTTTGATTTTTAATTAACCTTGGAAACCAGAAAACAATTTTTGAAAAAGATGTTAGCAGAGTCCTTCTCTCTCCCTGAAACCTGCAGAGGAATTCTCTGCCTCGCTTTTGTTGGTTTGCTGGCAATCTTTCTGGTGGTCTGTGGTTTGCAACTGCCTAATTCTGATCTCTGCCTCTGTCTTCACAACGCGGTCTCCCTCCCTCTGTGTCTTCACATCGCCTTCATCTTATAAGAACATCAGTCATACTGGATGAGAGGCCTAACCTAGTACCTATAACCTCATCTTAACTAATTGTATCTACCGCGACCCTATTTCCAAATAAAGTCACTTACGGAGGTGCTGAGGGCCAGCACTTCAGAATACTTTTTATGGGGAGACACAATTCAACGCACAATACCCAGAAATCCCACTTTAGTGTTTATTCTACCAATACGTGGTAAGAACCCAAGTCTGTCGGCTGAGGCTTGGTTAAACACGTGCTGTGCCTCTCCAGCGGGACGCTGTGCAAGCATGGAACTGCAGAAGTTACGATCTGACACAGATGACCCTCAGGCCAGAGCCGGAATGTAGCAGGCTACCTTTTGGGTAAAAAAAAGAGAAAATATATATCCATACTTGTTTACATTTGAAGAAACTGAAAGAAGACCCAAGGAATTAATAAGTAATTATGGGAAGTGGTGGTAGGGCCCTTAGGAGCAGAGATACGAGTAAGACTGTTAATTGCTTTCTTATGTTACTTGGTTTGTGAATCATGTAACAAATTACCTATCTAAAGAATGATACAGCAAGGGTGTCATCCTTTGGATTCAATAAAGAACTAATTTTTATGAAATTAACAGGGAATTCATGTATCACCCCAGTAATCAACTGCCTATTTTCTTTCTCTTTTCATTCTGTTGAGCTTTGGTTAGTTCTTGGAATTTTACCACCAATATCCCTTGATTCAAGTATCACACACCTGCCCCTGATTTATAGCATCATTGTGACTGTTATTTTTCATTAGTAAAGAAATCTCCCTATTTCACAACCTTTGGTCAGGGAAGCGAACAAAAGCCAATCAGGCAGGCACTGTCACTCCTTATGAAGAGGCTGCTAGGAACAATCATTTGATGAGTTACGGCAATTTTCATTAAAATGGTCTTAGAAGCAAGAGCCCAGGTAATGAGTCTGTATTTTATCTATCTAAAAATGTAGAAGAAGGTGTTGTGAAAGGAATGTTCACAGCCTTCAGTGGTGCGTCATCTTTCATTTCTCTCTCTCCGTTTTGTTAGCAGTTTTAAAGCAAACTTGATGAATGTACTGTGATCAAAATCAGAACTTTTTTCCTTAAAAAATAATTAAGCTGATAATTAATTTCCTTTCTCTCTCCCCTTCCCCCCTCCAAAAAAAAGGAATTTTATTGTATCTGGTCTCCATGGGGGGTGGGAGGTGCTAAAGTTTTAGATCAACTAAGAATACTTAGGGACCAGCCATCTAGTTTGGTGTGTCACCCACACTTTTGTTTGCCCTCATCTCCAACCCTCTGCCTTGGGTTTTAGTTCAGCAACTAGAAGGATGAGGAAAACAAAGGTGGCGGCTTCTTTGGCTAATTAGTACTTTTGGTAAGAAAAATACCAAGGGAGATAATTGAGAATATGGCTAAAGGAAGTATTTTGCTTTGTCAATGAATTTCAGTTTGCCAAGTTCACCCTGATTTCTTTTATGATGGATAATCCATAGTGAACAGCATTATCACGTGACCCTTTTCCCATAAGCTATGACCTATTTACTTAGAATATAAGTAAATATATTATGCACTTATATAAATGAGTTGTGTGTTACCAAGAAGTATTATACCAGCTCTCAAGAAGTGTAAAGCTAGGAAGAATGAAGTGTACATTTAACTGTGGGACAAGGAATATTAAAACCTGTATCATTCCCAGAAATAATCAACACAAGCTAAAGAATTAGAGTTGGGGGAAATTTCTCAGAAAAGAGGAGAGGGGAAGGTTACAGTGTAGAAAATAGCATGTAAATTCTAACTAAACTAATATCAGATATGTAGGAAAATCCAAAATAACATCTGGGAGCCTCAAGATAGCAGGAAATTAAGGAAAGGGAAGGTTGTGGCGTGGAAAAAAGAAAATCTGTGTTTAGGAAGGGTAAGCAGAAGGAGACTGCCAGCTACACCTGCGTTGAATCAAGGTGGGCTGCCAGTTCTGGAAGAAGACAGGATTTTCCACTCCCTGTACACACGCAGGGACAGACCTCCAGGACTTACAGGTGGACCGGTGCCTGCTCGTCCTCTGGGTAATAGAAGCTCATTTGTCAGGCAGACTTGGACCATACTACCTGGTCTGTGCCTGTTTCCTTCCTTGGTTCATTCAAAAGATCACTGTAACTGAGTGACTGCCACTGCAAGTCTGATTATCACCTTCATGCTGAAGTCCTTCCCGTTGCTTTTAGAATAACCCTGGCACCAGTTCTGAAGACCTGCACAGTTAACCCTTTCCATCTCTAGTCTCCACTTGCACCACAAGCCACCCCCCCATTCTCTCTTTAGGCTCCACTTTGACCACAAGGCTCCCCTATATTCTCTTCCCCGGCCTATGACCTCTATATGTTACCAGACTCTCTCCAGCCCTAGAGCCTTTCCTTGTACTCCTCCCTCCATCTGCAAATGCTCCTCCCTTTACTATTTAACTACTTAATTCCTTCCTCACCCATGCCCAAACTTCTCCTTGGTGGCGCTTATCACAGTTGAAGTTTTGTATTTTGTGTATCTTAGAAGAGAGGAACCATGTCAGCTTTTTTCCCAACATCCCCATGCGTAGTTGGCTTAAAACACATGTGTCGTGAATGGATGAAGGGGAAAGCTGAAGAGGGCAGTGGTGGATTTCAGTCTTATTTTCACCACTTCCAGGACATTTTCTCACCTGTGGATGCCTACCTATTCACAATGCCATAAATAAGAAAGAAGTTTCTTTTTTTCTTATGTAGAAGGCCAGGCACATGGTGAGCTAGGCAGAATTGTCAGGGCCCTGCTTTCTTCTCTCTTTTTTGCTGGGTATCCACGAGCCCAGTTTACAATCAGGAGCTCTGTTAGTAAAGAAAAAGGGGGAGAACAGTCCCAGAGGCAATTAGCAATCTCTGCCATAATGCCTTACAAAGGTGTTGTAAGGGTTAAATACGTACGTAAGACTCTTAGCACAGCGCCTGCCGCGTACACTCAACCTTGGCTGTTTGTGCTCCTCCATTCAGCATACATGCAACAAGCGATGCATCCAAGGGGCCTTCCCAGCCCTGTTCTTTGGAAGTTTTTCAGCTCTTCCTTCTTTGTTTCTTCATTTTTGTCATATTACTTAGTTTACTATGTCTGCAGACAGTTTACCCTAAGTATAGGGAACACATCTCTGTTTTTCTTTTGATAGTTCATGTAATAACAGCCCTTTTGCCATTCCCCCCCACCCCCCAGACTGTGCTCTCCGTAGCCTCTTCATGATTCCTGTCAGCCTCCCCACAGCTAAGATAAACTCTGCTAATCAAATAGAGCCACAGATCTGTTTCCTCCTGTGGATGGTGCTATTTGGGCATAAGTCCACCTTTGTTTAAGGCTGTGCTTCGACATGCAGGAGGTGGCCGTGGGGGGTGAAGAGGGAGGTGGGATGGAACTTTCATGAAAATAGAGTAGCACAGTGTGTGTTTGTTCTTGACAGTTTATTTTCTTTATTTCCTGTGAAGGCAATTGACCGAGGTGTGTGCTTTGAACTGGTCTACAGCCCTGCCATCAAAGACTCCACAATGAGAAGGTACACAATTTCCAACGCCCTCAGTTTGATGCAGGTCTGCAAAGGAAAGGTATTATTTCATAATTTCAGGGTGCTTTTCAAATCTAGCAGTTTATTATTATTAATCCATTAGGTTATCCAACTGATTCCTTTTCCTTAGAACAGAAAGTTCTCAAGGCACAGAAACAAATTTTCTCCCATTTCAGTGAGCTCTGCAAGTTTTAAAGGGAAGAAAAATATTGAGAAAAGAATAATGCAAGGGGGGAAGATGTGTTGAAAGCCTTTCTTTTAATAAGGAGTTTGTAATTTAGCCACTGTGAAAAGAGTAGTCTAGATAATAATTGTTTGTCACCAGTGAGTTGAATTTAGATTGCATGACCTTTTCAACTAGGTTTTTTTTTTAAGATTTATTTATTTTTAGAGGGGAAGGCAGGGAGAAGGAGAGGGAGAGAAACATCAGTGTGCGAGAGGCACATCCATCAGTTGCCTCTTGCACGGCCCCAGCTCAGGGACCTGGCCCGCGACCCAGGCCTGTGCCCTGACTGGGAATCGAACCCGCGACCTTTCAGTTCACAGGCCTGCACTCAGTCCACTGAACCACAGCAGACAGGTCTCAACTAGTTTTTCAAACTAATCCATCTTTTCTAAGATCTGTGGGGAAGACCTATTCTGCTTCTTATAAGCTGCCTTTTGTTTGACATGAGGTCTTTTCATTCTTTCACTTTAATTTATTTACCTAATCTTAAAGAGACGTGGGTATTCATAGAGCCTTAAATGTTAAAATGTGATTACTGGTTATTTGTATTATAGACTTACTTTTTAAACATTTATCTAAGATTAATATTGATCATTTTCTATCTTGTAGAATGTAATTATATCTAGTGCTGCAGAAAGGGTAAGTCTGCCGATAAGTACTTTGTCGTTTGTTTTTCAAGCTATAAAACTTTGAGTTTCTAGGGGAGAAATTAAAATAGTAATATAATGAACATTTATTGCATGTTTATAGTAAAAGTTTCTAGGGGAGAAATTAAAATAGTAATATAATGAACATTTATTGCATGTTTTCATTTTTAACTGTGTTTGCTCATAATTGCTGAAGAGTAATATTTACCCCATTCCTTTGAGGCTCTAAGTTTTGTTTATATAGTTTTTTTATATTGTTAGAGAAGCTTTTTAAGGTTCTTTTATATTTTCAAAAACTAAAGAAAACAATCAAAATTACAGGGACTTAAATTTATGCCATTGACTTTTATATTTGAACACCTAATCATCCTATTAATTTACTGCAGGTGAAGTCTTGAAATATTATCAGTAACTTTCATGCCTATTTTTTGTTCATTTTATCTTAGCCTTTAGAAATAAGAGGACCATATGACATTGCAAACTTGTATCCTTTTGAGTAAGACGTGATTGAAATTTTCTTTTAGGAAATTTGGGATTTGAAATGATACACCTTAATAAGATAGTTTTCTTAATATTTTACTATAAGTTTACTTCTAATAATATCAAAAAGAAATTACATCAGGTCATAGAGAGCTTCATCCTTTTGTTTTCTGGACCAAAGGTGAGGTAGAAAAAGGAGGACGAGAATGAGGGACTATATTTTAAAAACTTAGAGTTAAATGAGCCTCTTCTCCAATGCATGTTGCATTTGGGCTAGGAACTGCTGCAGAATTAAAGCTCGTCTCTGAGTCTGACCGGTGAGCTGGCATTGTCAGTTATGTTTGTGTTAGTCTTGTGTCCTTGGCTGACTCTAGGTTGAAATCCTTAACAACCCCACAGAGGGTTGCTGTTTGGACTCTCTGAGAGTGAGGCCAAGGCTGCGGTGTCCATCAATTGCCGAGCTGCGCTTCTCCACGGAGGTGAGCGAGTTCTTCCAATAAAAACACCGGATGCTCGTGGTAGGAGCCAATCATTTTTATCAGACAGTTGAGCCGTATCTACTTTGATTATCCTGCCCTGTAGAGTTCCTTTAGGGTCATCTTGCCTCAGCCTGTTTTAGCCATATCCATCCTTCTCATCCTTCAGCTCAGGCTTTACTTGCTGTAGTTTGTGGAACGAATATAGATTGTGTTACAGAAATGAGTGCTGAGTACATTCCTTCAGGCTCTGCCTGCATGTCCCTGCCTGTATTTTGATGTGCTTCCACTGTTCCTGTCTCCCTCCTCTTCATAGGAGTGTGCTTTCCCTTCTAAAAATCACTGTTTTACAGAACTGAAATGTTCATAATATATGTTGTGCCGTTTATTAAGAACACAAAAACAGCAAATGTATTGTAAAACCACAACTAACAAACTCAAATTGTAACTTCTCGCAATTATTGTAACTTGCGATTCTTTTCTCATTTTTTGTTCACATGTTCAAGTTTGTGCAGACTATACATTTTTTACTCACATTTCATTTAAATATATCTTCCTCTTCATATTAATTCCACCACTTAAGGCCACTGAATGTCTTACTTCTCAAATGATAAAACTTGAATTAGAAGTATAGAGTATGTCCAGACTATGGAGAATGAAAATGAGGTTTATATTTTTTTAATTTACATTTTTCTGTTTTATCTTCATTCCCTTTGAAATTTTTACCTCTAGTGGTAGTTGGTCAAGAAGCAATTTACTTGACATCAGAGAAATTTTAAGCTTCAGAATAGGTCGCTACAAGTGGATGAAGTTGCTTGGCATACAAATACTAGCGAAGTTACTGAAGTCTCATGTGCTGTGCCTGGATCTCAGAGATCTGATTTCCACCGGAGAGAATTGTGTACTGTATTGACTTGCCATGAAGGAAATGATTTTGCTTTTGGTTTCAAAAGATTGAGTTTGAGATTGTTGTAGCGCATAGCCTAGACCCCATCACGTAAGCTCTGGGAATGACCAAATTAATAGGATTTTATAGAAATTTTCCTGAAATTAAGGAACCGTTTGGTCACACTTTGGTAGGATTGTCATTATTTTGTCTATTTTAAATGAATGAGAGGAATCATCAAGAGTCTGGATAACAAGTCATGTTCCGTGTAAACTAAAACAAGAACAGGAAACTCTTTTTATTTTAGCTTTTTACTAATAAAATGTTTTAATATTTAATTGATTATGCTATTACAGGTGTCCTGATTTATCCCCCTTTGCCTCCCCTCTACTCAGCACCCCCCACTCCCTCAGGCCATCCCCACACTATTGCTTATGTCCATGGGTCATGTGTATAAGTTCTATGGTTACTCCATTTCATTTATTGTACTTTACACCCCATGGCTATTCTGTAATACCTATTTGTACTTCTTAATCCCCTCACCTCTTCACCCAGTCCCCCACAACCCTCTCCATCTGGCAACTATTAAAATGCTCTTCATTTCCATGATTCTGTTTCTGTTCTTATTTGCTTGGTTTGTTTTTAGATTCAGTTATTGATAGATATCTATTTACTGCCATTTTATTGTTCATAGTTTTGATCATCTTTTTTTGTATAATTCCCTTCAACATTTCATGTAATAACAGTTTGGTGATGATGAACTCCTTTGGTTTATTTCTTGTCTGGGAAGCTCTTTATCTGCCTTTCGATTCTAAATGATATCTTTTCTGGGTAGAGCAATCTTGGCTGTATGTCCCTGCTTTTCATGACTGAATATTTCTTGCCAGTCCCTTCTAGCCTGCAGGGTTTCTTCCGAGAAATCAGCTGACAGTCTTATGGGAACTCTTCTGTAGGTAACAAACTTCTTTTCTCTCGCTGCTTTTAAGATTCTCTCTTTATCTTTAATCTTTGGCATTTTAATTATGCTGTGTCTTGGAGTGGGCCTCTATGCATCCATCTTGTTCGGGATGCTTTGTGCTTTCTGGACTTGCTTGTCTACTTCCTTCACCAAATTAGGAAAGTTTACTTTCATTATTTTTTCAAATAGATTTCCAATTTCTTGTTCTTTTTCTTCTCCTTTTGGTACACCAATGATGAAAATGTTGGACCACTTGCAGTTGTCTCAGAAACTGCTTACACTATCCTCATTTTTTTTGGATTCTTTTTTCTTCTTGTTGCTCTGATTGGTTGTTTTTTGCTTCCTTATGTTCCAGATCATTGACTTGATTCTCAGCTTCATCCATTCTACTGTTGTTTCCCTATAAATTGTTCTTTATTTCAATTAGTTTATCCTTCATTTCTGACTGGATCTTTTTCATGCTGTTAAAGTCCTCACTAAGTTTCTTGAACATCCTTATAACCAGTGTTTTGAACTCTGCATCTGATAGATTGCTTATATCCATTTCATTTAGTTCTTTTTCTGGAGTTTTGATCTGTTCTTTCATTTGGGCCATATTTCTCTGTCTCCTCATTTTGATAGCCTCCCTGTGTGTGTTTCTATGTATTAGGTAGAGCTGTTATGACTCCCTTGTCTTGGTAGTGTGGCCTGATGCATTAGGTGTCCTGTAGGGCCAGTGGCACATCCTCCCCTATCACCCAAGCTGGGTACCCAAAGTGTACCTTTTGTGTGGGCTGAGTACATCCTCCACTTGTAGTTGAGGCTTGATGGCTGTTGACAGGTCAATGGGAGGGATTTACCCAGGCCAGTCATTTGCAAGGACTGGCTGTGACCACTGACCACTAACCTCTCCCCTCTTTGGAGAATCAGTTGTGCAGTGGCAGGGTGGTGGTGCTCTGACATTGTCTGTAGCTGTCTACTGGGTGCTCTGGCCCTGGGGTTTCCTGGGTGGTACAGGCCAAGGTTAGCCCTTCCTGTGTTCTACTTTGGACCACCATGCCTGAGCTGTAATGCAATCTGAGATGGCTGCTACTTGTTCTGGGTTTGGACATTCCCAGATGAAACCAAGCTGTGAATCTAGGCTGGGCCACTTATCAAGAGTTATGCAGGCTGGGGACTCATTGAGGCTGGCTGTTGCTTATTTGAGAGGATTTAGGAAGTTGTGAAGCAGGAGCCAAGACCAGCCATTCCTATAGAGAAGTTACAGTTTACAGTTGGGTGGCCCCAAATGCTGGGTGGGAGGGAGTCTCAGGGGATCTCCTGGGAGGGACAAACAGTGTTAGCCAGGTTGACGGAGTCTCAGATATGTCACCCACCTGCCAGATATGTGGCTCTGTGTGGGCTGAGTTCAGAAATGGGACAATGGCCTTTGCCCATCAAAAAAGGGGTACTTTTTAAAAAATGTAATAGGGCCCTGGCTGGTGTGGCTCAGTGGTTGAGTGCTGACATGTGAATCAAAAGGTCGCCAGTTGAATTCCCAGTCTACAATACATGACTGGGTTTGCGAGCCAGGTAGGTAGTGTGCGAGAGGCAACCACACATTGATGTTTCTTTCCCTTTCTTTCTCCCTCCCTTCCTCTAAAAAAATAAATAAATAAAATCTTTAAAAATGTAATAGGGAAAAATATAAGGTTCTGCATTTGACTTTAAAAAATCATTTAGCATAAGAATATATGTAAAGCTGGGCTTTTATAGAAGTTAAACTAAGACATGAGGACTTTAGGTGGCATTACCATTCACCCCAGTGTGCCCAGGACTAGTTTTTGCTTGCTGTCCCTGAAGAGTTAGCCACACATCTAAAGGATAAATTATAGCTGCCCTGGTTTAGTTAACATGAAGATCAATAGGAGACAGTTGTGTGGTGTATTCCTAAGGTTGCTGACTACCTTAGGTTACATTAGAAGAAAGGATTCTGAAGCAAAGGGATTTAAAGTCTCATTGTCCTCTGTGCTGATGAAGTCCCAGCTGGCATCTGTGTCATCCTTAGTGCCACATTTGAGAAGGAGAGTGAAGCATCAGAGCACCACCAGAAGACAGTTAAGAGGTTCTTAGAGGGTCTGAAAACCCACTTGTGAGAGGAATTGTTGAAAGCAGTGCAAGAACGGAGACCAAGAAAACAGAAAACTTGGGATGCATAGGAGCTGCCTTTCAACATTGGAAGTTCTGTGACATGGGATCAGAATTAGATGGGTCCTATAGGTTTGCAGAGACCAATGAATAGCAACTGTGGGGAAGGGACAGCGAAAGTGGTGCAGGGCCAGAGGCTTCAGCCAGTGGTTGACAAGGTTGGTGTCCTCAGTCAGCCATTGGACCAAGATGGACCTCTTGGGGAGACCTGCCCTAATTCCTCATGAATGCAACAGTGCACTCATCAATGAGCACTCTGGAGGTAGCTGTAGATTTTCCTTGAGGAGCTGGGTGAAGGAAATACTGCATGTGAAAATGCTTGCTAAACTAAAGCCCTATACAAATGTTATTTCCAAAAGACTTAATGCTGAAAGAGCATCTTTATCTGAAAACTATAAAGGTCTTCTTTGTAATTACCAGCTTAATTTAAGAAGTAAATATTCATGTGATAAGAAAAATAGAACATTTCTGAGATGGAACTAAAAGAATTTTGAAACTAAATGCATTTTGTTTTGCTACAAAGTGTTGGTTTTCACAATTTAATTGTTATACTTTTTATTCAACTGATTTTTAGATTTTTACTCAGAACCATAGTGACACAAATAAGCGTTGCTAATGCAACACATTTCATTTGGTGAAATGGGAATAATTGGTGATTTCTATTTATTTTGAGGCTCTCTGATTATGCTGGCATTGTAATGACCTTGAGAGCAGTTTTGTGCTTTTTATATATTAAAATGCTTTTAAATAACTGGCAAAGATATAGTAGATTTGTTAAGTTAATCCTGACAAATGAAAAGGTAATGCTTAACTCTTTAAAATTGACTTTACTTTTATTATTTGAAATAAGAAATAATCTGAACTAATTTATGTTCATTGATTTTTTTTGATTCTACCTCCTTCATAGCTAATGAATCTCCCTCCCACTTCCTAAGGACTAAGTTGAAATCCCTTTTCATGGCATTGTGGCTCTTCAGAAGTGTTAGAAATGCACAGGAAATAGAGGCGGGAAGAACCAGGTGATCTGATCCAAGTACACAGAACAGACCCGGGGTTGGGGGAACGATAATACTATTACCGAGTGGGTCCTCCCTTCTCCCAGGGTGCCCCGTACTAGGTTCGCCTTGCCCGCCACCAGGGAATAACGTCTCTCAATGTCAGAGATTGGTAAAAAGGAAAGGAATTATTTATTCAAAGGTTGTACAGACTTAGAATAATGACTTAATGTCTTTCTTCACTGAGATCCCAAAGTCCCTTAAAACACACACAGTCCTTCCTTCCCCCCCTTTGCCCAATCCGGGGTAACATATCTCAGGAAAAGAAATGAAAGTCCGTGGCTCAGGTAGTCCCCGGTTCTTCCCAGTAATCTGTGCCCGGCTGGCAGGCCTCCCTCGGTTCCTGGCACCATCAGCTGTGTCGCTGGGATCTCCAGTTCTTAATCAGAAACCACATGGCTCCTTCTCATGGCCCACCAGCAAGAGTCCTTTCTCCCCTTTCCTTCCTGCAGCATCTCTCCTGCATTCTTCCAAACTGCTAAGAGAGAGCCCTGCATTGCTGCTACATCTTGCTCTCTAGCTTCCCGAGCTACATGACAAAAGGAGCCCCAAAGCCACGTGGTTCTCCCTCTCTTGCCAAAGCTTCATGGGTCCCCTCTTATTCCAAGCTCTCACAAAGGCCCTGCAACCAGGAGGAGCTGCCTCCCAGTTACATCCTATGTGGAAGTCACTCCCATCTCTCTGGCTCAAAGCATGGCCACAGCTACTAACTATGCAGCCAGTTAAAGGTTATAGATATGTTAAATGATCACACCAGAGGTTAGCTGCAAAGCTGTTGCTGTGCAAAACAGCTCTCAATGGCCCTGCTCCACGTGTCCCTTCCAGTACAGACTCATGGGGGTGAGGACATCGCATATTGTTATTTCCTGGACACCCTGAGTTCTGGACCCCATTACAAATCCCTACCTGGGGTCCCTCTGGCTGCACCCTGTTACACAAGTGCCTTTATTTGATGTTGCGCCAAGAGTCAGGCTGAGCGGGGGTCGGCTTCAGCACTGGGGGAAGGCAGGAGAGGGGTTTTTGAAAGAAAAAGAGAGGGTCTGTGGCAAGATAGGGGAGGGGTTGTTCCTCTGGGCGGGTGCCTGGGGGCGGGGGGTTTCAGGATGTGAGCCGGGACTATGGGTTAGGTAAAGGGCAGGCTGTTCCCAGGTTCAGGAGTGTCAGTCTGACCACCGGCCTTTGTGGCTGGTGCCAGAAGTCTGTTGTGGGAGGTAGGAGACAGTTTTGATTAGGCTGCAGGCTCTCAGTTGAGTTGGGAGAACTGAGTCAGGAGCCGGCCAGCAGGTTGGAAAACTGGCCTGACTGGGTCATGAGCAGTCTGGTGGGCTGGGAACTGGCCTGACCCTTTCAAGAAGCTACTCTGCTGTCCTCATTTCCTCCTTCATACCAGCCATATTGTCCCCAACCATGTTAGGTTCTTCTTACCTCTCTCTCCCTCTCCATGCCTTTGCAAAGGAATACTTCTTTCTCCATTTTTCCCCTCTTTCCTAGAGTCACGTCTTTTATGATACCTTTGTTGATTTATCCAGGCAGTTAATTCTCATGGGTACCTCCATTCCTCCTGTGTTTGCCCCTAATGCACTTACCTCAGTGTGTTGGGGGGAGAAGCCCCGTGTTAGGCATCTCCATACCCTCTGCAGATGGCACAGTGCCTGGCCTGCACGTAGGCGTTTAGGAGAAGTTGGCTAAATTTAAGTCGAACCATGCTGACCTAGACATTTGATAATCCTGTTCTTTGTCCATCATCACCAATACATGAGATAAATAAATATGTGAGTTCAATTTTCTTCATTCACTTGAGTATTTATCGAGCACCTGTTACATAACCAGGCATTGCTGCATGTTGGCAATGCAGTAAACACGGTCGATTCTTCAGAGGTGCATTGCTGATCTAGCGGGGAAGACCGGTGCAGTGTGTGCTGTAAAATGAGGTGAGCGCACACCCCGCCGTGGGAGAAATACAGTCGATGTCGTACTTGCTGTTGGGATTCATCTGTGTTTTTCCCACACATAAAGCACTGCTGCGCCAAGGTCTGCGACTTGGGTTCCGGCTGCATAAGGCACCGCGGGCGAACCAGCAGAGATAACCTGTCCTGCAGTTTTACCCTGGAGGTGTCCCCCTTAGCAATGAGTTCAATGTTAAAAATATACAGATGTTTGTACACTGGGGGCAAGGGAAGGGCACTAACAGTAAATGTCACCAGCAGTCCGCGTTTCATGATGGTTGAATCATTTCCTAGTGCTGTAAGTCAAAGCGGCGTGGTGATGCTTGTTGAACTACCTCTTTAAATCATGTCTTAACCTCAGGCTCTGTGGTTTCCTCCTTTGTTTTATAGAAACTAGGAAAACTGCGTTTGGAATTATTTCCACAGTGAAGAAACCTCGGCCGGCAGAAGGAGATGATGATTCTCTTCCAACTTGCAAAAAAGCCAAGTGTGAGGACTGAAGAGAACCTCCCTGTCTCCATCAACACTCCCCGCTTCCCTGTTACAGTCCATCAGCCACAATAGAAATGGAACCTTTGTATGAGTTGCTGTATTCACATGGAGCTAGAAATCCGTAGTCTCTCAAAACAATTTTATATTCAAGCCATTAAACTCACAAACAAAACCTGGTGAAGCATTAAAATAAAAGACTCAGCTTAATGAATTCAGATACTGTATTACAAGAGAAAAGCAGTCTATAGTCAATATTCTTTGTGTAAGTGATAAAACATCAGGTATAAATTAGATGTTTTGATATTTCAAGACTTTTTAAAAATATGTTTTGTTCATTTAAAAACTCATGCTTCTCTGCTTTACTTGATACACACAGTTTTTTCAACCTTACTACTCAAAAAGTGGTTGTTTTTCAGGACTATTAAAACTTATATTAAGGGATTGTCTTTTAGTTGATCTATTCTTTTAAGCCTCTCTTTTATTATGTTCATCAGGTCAAAGTTCTTTCTAAAAGGACTTGCTATAAAATTTGTAGGAGAAGGAAGTGTACCTAAAATCACAGTTGGCCTCTTCCTTTGCTGCTTCTTACCTCCGTGATGTCTTTGAAATAGGATTCTCTCCTTTGATTTGGAAGCCCTTGAAAACCTAATACTGATTTTTGGTAATAGTTATATTAAGAATATCAAAGCATTAGATTTAACCAACTTCAGAAATAATTTTTTAAGAGGAAGATCATTGTATTAGGTAGAAGTAGCCTTTTTTGCAAATATCTGCATTTTTGCTGTTGATATCAGTACTTCTTTAACTGAGAAAAAGGACAGAGTCAGAAAAGATCATTTCAAAAAGAAGTCTTTATACAAGTCTCACTTGTGAATATAGATGCTTAAGTAAAATATTGATAAAGAGAAACCATTAAAACAGTATACCATGACAAGGTGAGATTTATTCTAGGAATCTAAGAAATTTCAGTTCTTTTTAATGTTCTATACTTTATAATATTAATAGATCAAATGAGAAAAATCAAAATCATCTTAGTAGATGCTAACAAGACATTTGATAAAATTTAGTCTACTTCAGATTTAAAAATTAAGCAACAATAAAAACCCTTGGCAAAACACAAGTAGAAGACTATTTCTCTCTCTCTCTCACACACACACACGTTCCGTATCTATTTATATATTGTATATATTAACCATGATGGTTCTAAAAATAAAGCATTTTTGACTGACTTCCACTTGTGTAACTTGATGGAGCAGCCTGCCCCATACAGCTGATGGCCGCTGCTACTCAGCCCACACAGCGGCAGTTCACCAGGTGAGTGACAGCTTGCTTCTGCCTGTACCCCACTTGGATTCACCAAAAGTTAGGTGTGTGTTTATTCACAAGTCTTTGTGTCATTGTATTTAGCATTGTAGTTATATAAGTTAGTTAAAAATTATGAGCACTGATGAACTATGAGGAGTAAAAAAAGAAATCCCAGGAAAACTAGATTTGATGCTTTTGAAAGTTTTGCAAAAAAGAGTAGTTACTAAAAAAAAACTGTTAAAAAAAGTGTGAGCAGGATAACTAAGATTTGGGGGAGATGCAGTAAAATTCTGCACTTGGATTGCTTCACAAGAGTCAAGTTCTTTCTTCAGAGAGACTGGAACTGAAGAAAGACAACTGTGGATCTCCCACCAATGCTTCCATACGCCCAAGAACAGGCTTTGACCTTTTTTAAAAGACTGGTCCATGAGTGTCCATTTATATGCATGTAATTTAAACAGAAATAAGATGTTTAAGTAGATGTATGTTTCAACTATTCTTTTTAAGATTTTATTTATTTATTTTAGACAGAGGGGAAGAGAGAGGGAAAGAGGGAAACATCCATGTACCATTGGTGGCCTCCCGCACCCTCCCAACTGGGGACCTGGCCTGCAACCCAGGCACGTCCCCTGACTGGGAATCGAACTGGCGACCTTTTGCTTCACAGGCTGGCGCTTAATCCACTGAGTCACATCAGCCAGGGCTTAACTCTTTTTGATGCCACACCTTAACCTACTTTTTAGCTAACTTGGCTGTTGTGTGTATGTTTATATTAATATACCCCAACTGCACCAGATAATATTGAGGACTTCAATGTTATATTAGAAACGAGGTAAAGTTATTGCAGGTTTGACTGTCTTCTTGAAAAATAAGAGAAATAACTGGGAAAACATCAGACACACAGGTGCTTTTTAGTTTACAAACATGTTCCATATTTGCAGTTATGCCTGCCTTCTATTTTTGAATATGTGCTTATCTCATTCAAAATACTAGGGCACGATGGCTGGTCACCAGTGAATAGCAGTCAGCAGGTTTCATTCTAATCATGCAGGGATGTCCAGCCTGGGGCCCGCGGGCCACATGCAGCCCAGGATGGCTGTGAATGCGGCCCAACACAAAATCGTAAATTTACTTAAAAGATGAGATTTTTTTGTGATTATGTGTCGCAGTGTATTTAATGTATGGCCCAAGACAACTCTTCTTCCAGCGTGGCGCAGAGATGCCAAAAGTTGGACAGCCCTGTATGTGTACTTCTGTCTTTCGTTAGAATGTGAGCCACTGCCAATTCAGTTGCAACAAGATGACCATACATATAATAAAATTTCAGCAAAACATGCCCTGGCGGGTGTGGTTCAGTAGGTCCTGTGCTGGCCTGCAAACCAAAAGGTTGCTGGTTCGATTCCAGGTCCAGGGTACACGCCTGGGTTGCGGGCCAGGTCCCCTGTTGGGGGTGTGCGGGAGGCAGCCAGTTGATCTTTCCCTCACAGATCTGTGTTTCTCTCCTCTTCCTCCCTCCCTCTCTCTCTGAAAAAATTAAATAAGTTCTGCAAAACAGTGATAAAGTACCCAAAAGCTAATAGTTTTAATATTTCATAAACTACCATTTTAAAAGATGACCCTATTTATAAAGACATAAATTACTAAGAAATGTATAGGACCTCTATGAAGAAAACGAAACTTTTTTATTCAATTACAGTTGTCCCCATTTTCCCCCCATTGCTCCCCCTGCCCTGCCCACCCACCCCCACATTCAATTCTCCCCCCCACCCCACCCAGTTGTCCTTGTCCATGGGTCCTTTATACATGTTCATTGACTTGACCCTTCCCCTTCTTTCCCCCATTGTCCCTCTGCTCTGGTCCATGTCAGTTTGTTCTTTATTTCCAGAAAACTCAAAAATTAAAATCATAAGGGGAATTAAAGAAGACTGGAATATATGGATACATCCTATTTTCTTGGATGAGGAGATATTATACATCAAATTCTCCCTTAAACTAATGAATTTAACAAAATCCAAACAAAGTGTGTATGTTTTTGTTTGTGTATATGCTTAGTTTGTAGACTTGGTATTTTGAAAGAATAAATGTAGGAATAGGAAATTTTATAGAAGAATAATAGCACAGACCTGCACTGGACAATTATTCAGAGCACAGCAGAACACTAGTAATAAAAACAGTGTATATATTAAAAAGACAACAAAAACTGTATAATTGGTGCAGAAACTGTTGTAGGTTAATGAGAGTTGGGAGTCCAGAAGCACTGCAGTTAGGAGAGGAAGCGGTGGGTTGGGCAGTAGGTGGTGCTGGAAGAACGGGTGACCGCCGGGGAGGCAGCGCGCAGGTACCAGTTAAGCACAAAGCCTGAAGACATTGCTTATGCAAAAACCCCAGCTTGCTAGTACTTACCACCCCTGACCTTGGGCAAATTACAGAACCACTCTTGCCTCACTTCACCGGCTCCCTGTGGCATTGCAAGGATTAGGTAGATTAGTATCTGTAGAAGGTCAGAACAAGATCTGTCATGGACAGTGGTACCTACTATCAGCTATCATTCCATCATTTAGAGGAAAAAATCTAATTCCTATCTCATTCCGAGTACACATACCCAAAGTAAATATAGGTGAATGAAAGATACAATTTTTTAACTTGTAAAATACTAGAGAAATAGGTAAATTTAAAGAAAACTGTTTGGATTAGAAAATACAAAGTGGGACTTACAGCCAAGATGGAGGCATAGGTAGACGCACTGTGCCTCTTCGCACAACCAAGATAGGGACAACAACAATGTAGAAACAAAATAACAACCAAAACTGACAGAAAATTGAAGTGTATGGAAGTCGGACACCCAAGGATTTAAAAATAGACACTTTCATCCAGACCGGTAGGAGGGACGGAGTCAGGCAGCCAGGCGAGGGATACGGAGCAGAGAGCTGAGCACGGAGCAGAGAGCTGAGCACCCGGGGCGGTGCGCGAGCCCGCAACAGGCAGACCCTAGGCGCACAAGCAGCAGTGGCTGGTGGGCCCTGGCCAGGGGGTGGTGACCGGCAGACCCAGTGAGGCGGCCATTGTGAAGCAAGGCACTGCATGCAACTCAGGGTCCCAGCACCGGGAAATAGAGCTTTGGGTCACTGACTGAGAAGGAAGGACCCAGGGGGTGCACAGGCCCACCCACACCAGAATTGGTGCCAGAGGGGCCCGGTTGGCTCGCAGAAAGTGGCGGGAGGGTCTGGGGTCCTACAGAGAGAAGAGCGAGCGCCATTGTTCCTTCTCAGACCCCGCCCCCACATATAGCGTCACAACCCAGCGACTGGGGTGCCCTGCCCTGGTAAACTCCTAAGGCCCCACCCCTCACTACAGGAGCTCCACAAGACCAAAAAACAAAACAAAACAAAAAAAAAACAGCAGAAAGATGGCTCAAACAGAAGAAGAATTAAAAGCCCCAGAACCCATCCTTTTAAGTGACCAAGAGATAGCCAACCTATCAGATGCACAGTTCAAAGTACTAGTTATCAAGATACAGAATTGGTTGATTTTGGTCACAAATTAGCTGAAAAAATGCAGGCTACAGTAAGTTTAATGAAGAAAGATGCACAGAGAACCAATGGTGATGGAATGAAAGATGGGTCTCACATCAGTGGAGTGGAGCAGAAGGAAGAAAAAAACATACAACCAGAAAAGAATGAAGAAATAAGAATTCAAAAAAATGGGGAGAGGCTTAGGAACCTCCAGGACACCTTTAAACGTTCCAACATCCGAATTATAGGGGTACCAGAAGGAGAAGAGGAAGAACAACAAGTGGAAAAGATATTTGAACAAATAATAAAGGAGAACTTCCCCAATCTGGCAAAGGAAATAGAATTCC
>CM052542.1:129455630-129518335 GCA_028533065.1 Trachops cirrhosus
CAATTCAGAGTCAGGGCACATGCCTGGATTGTGGGCTGGGTCCCCAGTTGTAGGCGCACAAGAGGCAACCACACATGGATGTTTCTCTCCCTTTCTCTCTCTCCCTTCCTCTCCCTCTAAAAATAAATACAATCTAAAGAAAAAGAATTCTAGAAAAGGCAAACTAAACCACAATGGTCACTGGACGTTGAGGGGTAGGTGAAATAAAAGAAAAAAAAAAAGAAAATACAAAGTGGTCATTAAAACCAGAAAACATAAAAGGCTTGATTGATTTGACTCTATAAAAATATCTGCTAGAAAAGCACAACTAGGAAAGTCATTTACGATGCACATTCCAGAGAGGTTTAGCATCCTTCTCCTTTAAGAAACATGAAAAACACCCAACATGCCAAATGCTGTTCATGTCCACCCAGACCCCTCTCACCAGGCTGGTGTACCCAGCCCTCAGCTGCTCCAGATGGTGGCAACTAATGGTCTATCTCCATCCTTCTCTAGAGGATTGTCCTGGATGATGGGTATCACCTTACCCAGGGATGCCTGGGAAGTTTTGTTTCCCCCCTTGAGGCTGGTCCACAGACAAGGCCTGATGCAGGGCATCACAGCCCAGCCTTCTGGCCTATGCTGTGCACTTCATGCTCCCGAGCTCCCTGGGACTGGGCTGAGGAGAGAATCCCTTTGAGACCACATCTTTGCCTCTTTTCTTCTCCCGCCTCATCCTATTACCCTCGTTTATTCTCAGTAAACCACAAGAACCCTCATTTCAAGTACTGCTTCCAGGGAACCTGACAATAGAAAATTGGACAAAGAAGGCTGACCCAGAAAAACACTCAGTAAACATGAAGATGC
Source organism: Trachops cirrhosus (assembly GCA_028533065.1). Taxonomy (NCBI): domain Eukaryota; kingdom Metazoa; phylum Chordata; class Mammalia; order Chiroptera; family Phyllostomidae; genus Trachops; species Trachops cirrhosus. The sequence goes on from CM052542.1 coordinate 129,456,477, forward strand.
TGAACTTTACAGTAATCAGGCAAAAGTTGTCAAATTTATATATGTATATAGTTTGTATATATATTGCTAATCAGATTGAAAAGATAAGTTTTTTCATGATTGGAAAGGGAATAACATGGAAGGTATAATTCCATGCCAATCTGACAGATACTTTTGTGTGTCTTTTCAGCAATAACTGGTTACATATAAAGGGTGCATGGAAAAAGACATAGACAACAATGTCTAAAATAATGGGAAAACCTAAATGCCCAATAATAATAGGATTAGTTAAATGATCCATTGTATATTGAAACACAAGAATACCATTTATAAAGATGTGTAGAATAAGTTGTTTAACTGAAAACAGTTATAAAACTAAATGTACAGTGGCCATGCATAATGTGCACAGAAGACTCAGAGTGCCTCGAAGTCGGAATTATTGGTGTGGTTCGCTTTTTTCATTATCCATTTCTATAACTGGCTTAATACTTAATGGGTATGTATTACGAGTTCAAGGGGAGAGAGGAAGTTTTTTCCCTTGGGGGCTGAAGGCAGTATGATCGATGTTATGGCCTAGAGGAAAAGTACCATAAGAGCACCATCGGGAGGAATAACGATGCCTAAGGAAGGGTCAGGGCAGCTTCCTGGGCAAAATGCAGCTAACCCGAAAGAAGAATGAGGAGAAGTCATGCCATGGGTGAAGCGGGGTGGGAGGAGGGCCCTTCCAGGGAACTGGCACAGCATGTAAAAGCAGAAAAGCAAGTGCCGATTTGTGGGGTTTGTTTTAAGTAACTGAAAATCCAAGTAGAGTTGAAATTTAGAGGTTAGCTAGGAAAGTAATGAGAAATAGATAAGAATAGAGTTAACAGCTGTCAGATTTTAAGGATTTTAGAAAACCTTCAGGAGAACTGGGAACCCATTGAATTTTAAAAAAGAGAACAACTTGACCAGAATTGCATTTTAGAAAAATCACTCTGACTGCAACTTGAAGAACAGACTGGAGGGAAGTAAACTGGGGGGCGGGGGAGGGGGAGTGGTCTCAGCAAGGACCATTTGAGTTATCCAGGGGGTAACCCACGGTGATCTGAACCAAGGGAGTGGCCCCTGGGATGGGAGGAAGTGGACGGATTTTACGGAGCAGTGTGCTTGGTGAGAAGATTTTGCGGGGCTGAAAGAGAGGGGTGAGAGAACAAGAATGTTGAGAACTTTCCGGAGTCTCTTGGCCACAGGGTTGTTCCCTTCACTGAGAAAACACAAGCCAACAGGCAGACTGTGGACAAAGAGCTGGCTCAGGTGGGAAGACCAGGAAGGAGCTTATAAAAGTTGACTTCCTGCCACAGCTGGTGTGGCTCAGTGGATTGAATGCCGGCCTGCGACCCAGGGGGGTCGCCAGTTCCATTCCTAGTCAGGGCACATGCTTGGGATGTGGGCCGGGTCCCCAGTGGGGAGCACGAGAAAAGCAACCACACATTGATGTTCCTCTCCCTCTCTTTCTCCCTCCCTTCCCCTCTCTCTAAAAATAAATAAATGAAATCTTTAAAAAAAAAAAGAGTTGACTTCCTGTGCTGCAGAAACTTGACATTTTTGCCTGAAGTGTTTATCTTTGGCAGAACTGAGTTGTGTTGTTCTATGGGACATATTCCATGTCACCTCCTCTGTATTAGTTCAAATCTTTACATGTGCCAACACAAAAGTGTTTAAACCTTTTGTTCTCTTCTCCTTTACCCTCCACCCTCTTGTGGGGAAGAAGACTTGAGGAAGACATCATAAAGAGAGAACTCCGTCACATGATAACGTGCCGAAGTTATGCTGTGGGAGACATCGGTATTAGCGAGAGAAATGTCGCCTGTGTTGCAGGTGCTTTCCTTGGAAGCAATGGAAGGTCCCTGAGCTCTAAGGATCTGAGGGTTTAGAGCCAAGACCCTAGAGGGAAGGCAGAGGGTGGTCAAGGGGATTGGGAGGGAAGAAGGGAGAGAGAAGGAAGCTTTTGGTGGCCCAGGGAGGTAGGCACTGGATCGTTAGAAGACTAGATAGAAAAGGTTCAAAAATATTTCAAACCACCCTCAGAACTCCATATGTGTCCTGACCAGCTAGCTATCTGGCAGACCTGGTTATGGACTATGTCCGTGTGTCCTCTCAGGGTTAGAGGCAGAGCCAAGACGTTGTATGCATGATCCTACCTGGAGTGAGCTTTTTGGAAGGGGTCCCAGTGCTGGTGTTTCACATCGGACTCACACATTCCCTAAAGTGCCAGACCTTGCCCTGTCCCACGTCCTCTCTGGTGCCTGGAATGTTCTGTGCTTGAATGACTCCAGGTTGTTCTTCAGACTCCCCTGAAAGTTACCACCTCATAATGGTCTTTGTAAAAATCCTCTCACCCCACCAAATGACGTGGCTCCACAGCTTAGACTCACAGCACTCTGTACTTTTTACTTGTACTTACCACAGATATTTACTCTATATTTATTTCTGTGATTATTTCTTTAGCATTTATCCATTCCAGGAAGGCAGGGAAGGGACGATCTGGTTTTCTCATCACAGGTATTAGCACCTGGTCCTGCACCTGGCCAGCAGACCCTTGCAGATCAGAAGTCATTCACCAGGTGTGTTTTCTCCTGGGAGGCCTCTGACTCTGCCTGCTGCTGTCCACAGTAATTGTTCCACCTCAGTTAGCAATCCCTAATGAACTTCTTAAGGAACACTGTTGAACCTGCAGTAAACATTCTGCCCACTAGGGGTCTCTTGCCCCCATCATTGGGACCAAAAGAACTTAAAAGTCCTTTGTATCTTTGTGGTTTTCACAGCCTTGCTGTTCACGGTGTGGTTGTGGCCACTGCCACCTCTGCATCCTGAGAGCCTGTCAGAATTGGAGAGTCTCAAGTCCCACGTGCAACTGGCAGAATCAGAGTCTGCATTCTGACAGGATCCTCAGGTGATCTGTATACACATTAAATCCTGAGAAGTGCTGTTCTACAGGACATTTCTAATCTGAAAAACTTGGAGGACTAACAACAACCCCCTCTCAATGGCCTTTTCCACTTACTGAAGTACTTAGAAAGAGGTTTAGCATTTGTTTGCTTTTATTATGAATATAAAATATACATACGACATAATACACATTTACACATTTACAATTTGCCATCACTTTCATCCTGTTTGAGCAGCTCCCACTCTGCAGGGCCCAGCTGCCCACTGCTTCCACTACTGTCCGCTCACACTCACGACATTCGCTTCACCTCGGCCCCTGCTGGGCTGGCTAAGCAATGCCAGGCCCAGCTATACCACAGCCGGCTTTCCTGTCCTTCTCACAGAGTCTCCTTTATTCTACTGTTTCCGTCACTCCTTGCCTTCCAATGCCTCAGACTTCAGGAATAAAAATTCAGGAGAAAAGAGGCTCATTAATCACCTTTGTCTTTTAAAACACCTTGAAACGTCCTACCTGAGGGAGGTGACACATCAGTAGTCACTGAGAGCACTGCTCATTAACATGGTCTAAGAACTATCTACGGGAAGGCCCTGGAGTGTTGCATATGAATTCCGCTTTGCTCACCAAATAGATGGACGACCTGAAAGGATCTGAGCACCAGTGGTGGTGAAGTGCCTTTAAAAATAAATAAATAAATAAATAAATGGGGATACATACAAATAAATAGAGTGAGTTTCACTAAGGGACACTTCAATGCCTATATCCCTTGTGCCTTCTCAAAACTTTCTAAGGTGCAGTTTGACCCCAGGTTGATAAGGAGAAGCTGGATTTTATAACTAGTTGCTCTCTGCTGGGTCAGCGCCTTCCAAACGCAGGGGGAAAGCGGCTGATGAGAGCCTGCCGTCGTTTCTCTCAGAATGCAGCGATGCGAGAGCTTTTGTAGGAGTTCTCTTTGAGGCTGTCAAATATGGCTTTGGTTCCATTCTGCCAGTGTAACACCAGATCCATCGGGGTCTTCCCAGCCTAATCAAAACAGATGGGGAAATTTGACTTCCAGGTGGGAGGCATCTGTAAATTCACATCCTCTGTGTGGGCGTTAAAGAGGTGATGGATGGGTGTATGCTGTTGAAGCGTCTTATGCTTTACTCTGTGAGTAATTCGCAGCGTATATTCAAACCAGTCCTTCAGTGTTTCTCATGGGAATGCTTTAGGCATTTTAGATTAGCAATGTTCCTCCCATCTCCCCACCGACCTGTGGCAACCACGGGACTATTTCAGGTATTACTAAATATCCCCAAGACACTAAATGGCAAGACTACGACAAGTCATCTTCAGATTTAAAAGAACGCCTCCATGCGTCTCCATTATTCTGCAGCATGGGCACAGTACTGCAGTCCTGACCTTTCAGTGAAAAACCAGTTCCTAGCAATCTGGAAAATGATTCCCTGATTGATAAAAATGGTGGCAACTGAGCTGCTTCAACGCCTTGACTTAGATACTCAGGTACTGCTCAGGACAGGACTAGTGCCGCCCCAGGGGGTAGGTTTTTCACAGGGAGTCACGCTGAGCTTTCTCCTGGGAGGAAATTTCTCAGAGTTGATGTCAGTAACATGTGTGAGTAAATCATTTTTTACACCAAATTTTCCCTTTTGAATATGTCTCAAGATATTTACAGAAATTAAAACCATGTCACCTCTCAATTTTTGTCTTTAAATATGAGAAGTTCTCAATTTTTCCCATCTCTATCCATTCAGAAGTCTCTCTTTAACCCAGAGATGGCTCAATGGCAGTTGGGAGATGCAGATCAGGCTGGAGACCTGTTTTGTTTTGGCCCAAACAGAGCTTAGGGGTTTGTTGTTGTTGTTGTTGTTTGTTTTTTATGTTGGAATTAACTGTCAACAGTTGGAAAGTAAGAGATTTCCCAACTGAATTTGCAATTCCTGAAAAGCAATTAGACGGGCTGGCAGCACGGTACTGGTGGGTCTGCGGCGCAACAGTGGACTGGGTGGGGAGGAGCCTCACCTTTAAAAGTTCTGTGCGCAGATTTCTGCAGCCACCCACAGCCGTTATTTACAGGGTCTGCCTGGCCCCAGTGCACATTGTGTTAGTGGCCCTGTGACCTTCACTTTGGGGCTTCTCACCTCTATAGCACCTTCGCTGAGAAACACTTATCAGCCGACACGAAGACAGAGTTTTGGACAACAATACAAGAACCCTGTGTGTTGTTCCCAATCCCTTTCCAGAGGGTGTCCAACAGCTTTTTGGTCTCTTTGGGGAACATAGACCCATTGGGTCAATGACATTAATAGTTTCAGAACCCTTAGGCCTGGGTCTAACTGATATACAAAACTTTGAGCCCTATGTGTATATTTTTGGCTATTCCACAAATTCCTTGCACGCCTCCCTACTAAAATCTGTCTCCTGATTTTCTGCCTACTTACACAGTCTCCCCAAATCTGTATGCTGTTTATCTTTGCTGGTAGTGTCTCACTGCCTGGAAAAAAATCTTATTTTCTGCAGCTTTTGAGATTTTATTGAATCTATTCTTTTTCTGATACTTAAATTATTAGATAAGACCAATCCCAATATCAGGGATGTTAACACTCTTCCACCCCAAGCAGCAGGCTCTATTTCGTGCATTTATTCTTTGTTCCTGTCACCAAGCCAGCTTTTTTAATGATAAAATATTCCTCTCAGTCTCATAGTAACACAATAAGGAAAAGAAATTATTCACATTTATATGATCACTGGGATTTTCTTTTTCTTCTTTTTTTTTTAAAGTGATTCTCCAAAAGCTTTCAAGTTATTTTTTCAGTAATTTATACCCATTCCTCTAGGTGATATTTTTAAAGCTTATATTCGATGATGTTTGTCTGGGAATTGGGACCATGAGAAGTTGGTTACGTTCCCTGCTTACAGATGAAGCTAAATTAATACATACTTGCAGAAGGGACTTATACAAGCATTTTCAGGGCCTAAATATAGGAAATTATTCTGAGGGATGTGCAGATAAACCAAAGTGGAGAAGAGATGGAAATTATCTCAAAAATATAGGCACAAGTGCAGCTGCCACTGGAAGGAAGTGCCGGCACGCCATGCTGCTGTGCGCGGGAGGGCTGTCCAGAATTGCTCCGCGTAGATGACTGTTTGAGCTCACTGGCTCTTGGCTGCACTGGCCGCTGCGGGATTTTAGACGGCTGCAGGAGTGGGGGGTGTCCTGTCCACCCCGGGCCTCGCTCTGCCAGGATGCCAAGGCAAATCGCCTTTGCATCTATGCACGTGAGCAATTTGACCATCTTTTATTTTCAAGACCAAATTTTAGAAGAATTACTAGACACTGTATTTGTCAGTCAAGTCCTGTTAGTCACTAAAGCTTCCACCATCTCTGACTAGATGACCGGAGTGCTTGCCAAGGTTAGCAGGGATGGAATGGAGAGAGGCATTTAAACCATTAGAGAAGACCCCTGAAATACTGCCATTGCGGGACTGTTTTCAAGGTTGTGAGATATACTTCTGTAAATTAAAAAATCTTGCAAGCAGGGTCCCTTGTTTGGAGCACTTACGCAGTTCTTGACATTGAGATCAGCGCCATACGTAATCAGCAGTCTGATCATCTTGTAACGATTCAGTCTCACGGCGTCGTGCAGGGGGGTATCTCCTTCCTAAAGAAGCAGAGAGAACAGGCTAAAGGTGGGTCTGCGGACCGGAAGTGGGAACCGAGAGGGTGCCCGGCTTGGGGAGTGATTCCAAATCAGTGGGAGTGAAGTTCAGGAGGCAGAACTCTGCCCGGCTACTCACTCGGTCTTTGGCGTTGAGGTCCGCCTCGCAGGCAATGAGATGCTCTGCGCACTCGTAGTGGCCGGTCCTCACCGCCACGTGCAGCGCTGTGCTGAGCAGCTGCGAGATTGAAGAACAAGAACGCTGTTGACGTGAGGAACGGGGCTGTCCCAGACCCCAAGGCAAGTAGGGGGTGGGGGCAGGAAGTGGCCACTATGCATGAGCTCTCTGTGGCAAACGGGGTGCAGGAGGAGGGAAACCACAGATGGGAGAGGGGATAGGGGAGAGGAAGGAGGCAGAGGAAGGAGGGAGAGAAGGAAGATGAGGAAAGGGGCCCGGCGGCTGGAGGAGGAGGAATACCTTATCCCGGGCACTGATTTTTGCTCCTTTATTCAGCAACAATTTTAAGACATCCAAGTTTCCTCCACGGCTTGCCCAGTGGATGGCTGTGGATTCCAGCTACACCGGAAGGTAAAAGGACATGACTTAACGGTAAAGAAGAATCTGGTCAGAGGAGTTAGTACTTGGTTTCTAAGGCCCAGAAACACCAGCTTTGCTAGGGTCTAGATTTCCAATTCCAACTCTTGGCCAAATATTTTAGCTGAACTGTATGTGTGTGAATGTGAGTATGTGCCCTCATACATGTGCATCTGTTGTGTGCATCATTAGGAGGCTCTTAATCTAATACATATTAAGAAGAAAACTACGATTTGTTAAGAATTTCCTCGTGCCAACAAGGTGCTACCCACTTGACACGCTGATCCTCCTGGCAACATTATGAGGTAGGTGTTACTGTGTTCATTTTGCAGATGAGAAAAACAAGTCTCCAAAGTGTGTCAGTTTCTTACCCAAGGAAGTACAGCTAGTCAATGGTAGGATAGATATTCAAACCCACATCTGCCTGGAACTTTGAACCACTTTTACCCAATAGGTATCCCAAAAGTTCCAGACAAGTTACTTGAAAATTCTGGCAGAATAAAAGTAGTCCCTTCCAAAAGATGTTAATCTGGATCTGACACCCCTTCCTGTGTCCCTGTTGTTTTTTCCTCGTCTCTTGCCAGTTGTCTGCTGCCATTTGTGCTAGCACCACCTCTGTGCCGCGACTGTCGTCACTTGTGGTCACTGCACTTACTCGTAGATGATTCCCACTTCACTGCTCTGTTTGCTACACCCCTGGCCTTTCAAATCCCACCCTCATGAATTTTAGTGTCTTTCCATGCAAATTTTATTTTTTGTTTCTTTAATTGTTTTTCTTTGTGTCTTTTGGGTTCAATTTTGGCCAAATCCTTTGAACTCTTGATATACCTTTTCCACTTTGCTATAAAGTCCAATTGGGCTACATTTAAATAATAAAGCATTTCCCAGCTCAATTTCAGTTCATAAAATATGCTGTATACTGATCTTTGTAGACATCACAGTGGTTGAATTATTGAGGTCTGAATAGCAGCTGCTCTCCATAGATCCAACTCATTATGTATGCAGCCCAGCCCCAAATCACATCTGTGGCAGTCGACATCTATCATATAAGGTGTGCAGCTAGAGAATTCGGATTCATTGCTGGCAGCCAAGGGGCCAGAGCAGACAGCCGTGTATAATGGAAGGACAGGGATGTTGAAAGGCAAGTGTCGACTGCATTACCTCTCAGTAATGCTACTGACTTGATAATGACCCAACTCTCTGATGAGGATATTGAATTCTGCTCAACAGCTTTTACTTTTTTCTTTTCCCTGGAACACTCCTCTCCTTTGAAATATGTATAGAAAATACTTTCCACATGACCTAGTCTCATCTCCCAACTTTCCTTTGTATGGAGAAATACGATTTTGCCTAGTTCTCTCAGAGCAGTTTCCCATTGTTTCATTGTAGGTATTCTCGAGCTTCGTATAGTCTACTCATTTTAACTTATTTCCAAGCAAAGAAATATATTTACCATATCACGGAATTCAATCTGGGCTCCAGCTTCCAATAGCTTTTCCACAATTGGCAAATGTCCTTCCAGGCATGCTCTATGAAGAGCTGTCCGTTTATACTGTCAGAATAGAGATTAAAAGAAAGAGAGAGGGAAAGAGAGAAATGCGTATAAAACTTTGCATAAATCCTTTCCAGGAGGTGTGCATCTGGAGATGCTGGTGATCTAATTGATAGAAACTTGAGTACTTATTTATGAATCAGAAATGTCAAATTCACTAAAACTGCAAAAGTAGAACAATTATCCTGCCACTGCGATTTGAGCTTCCTGCAATATACATTACTAAGTGCCTAGAAGTCTACATGGATGGTGTGAACTTAAAGGTTCGAAACTACCAGGACGCTGGTTTTCCCTCTCGTATGTTGCACCTTCATTGTTTGGGTCGTATTTGTCATGCAGCTCAGACAGTTTTCTTCCATTTGGGACTGCTGCTAAGTTAAATATCTAAAAGTATTCAATTCATTTTAAGAAAATGAGAGACTCATTTTTAGCTCAACTTCAGAAATGATTCCCCATTTCAATTCATGGGGAAAAGAACATAAAAAGGATTAGTGGTTTCTGGTAAATTGGCTTCATACAAGCAGATGAATAGACCTATTAAAGCTGGAACAACTGTAGGCATTATTTCACTCCAGTGCCCTTTATTTACAGATAAGGAAACTGAGGTCCAGAAAATGCAAATTAGCTGCTAAAAATCAAGTAGCAAAGTAGTGGCAGAGCTGGCAGATAAACCTCAGTCTCTAGATTCCCTGTCTAGAGCTGATGTGTTCAGGTCTAATCAGAGATCATACTAGTTATATATTTTTGCAAAGATGATTTGTTCGCCTTGCTTCATTATTAAAAATCTATCCCAAGGATCTAAGAAGTTAAAGATGAAGTGAAAAATCAGCCAGAAGTATTGAATGCAAGAAAATGATTCGATCCATAGCACTAATCCAGCCTTTTTGTTTTTTTACCTATTTTTGTTTTGGGTTGGGTTTTTTTTTTTTTTGGTGTTTGTTTGTTTGTTTGTTTGACCACTGTACTCTCCCATTATGCTGCTGGCATATGTGGCAACAGCTGGGAAAACTGTTTCAGGTGGATTGATTTCTGGCACCATATTAGCAAGGCTGCAAATAAAGCATAAGAATCACAAGATTGATGAGCTGGATTTTCAGTGCTTTGTATAAGCCTTACCTCATCAGAGACATCTGGATTGTTCTTATCTGACAAGAATTTTTCTACTACTGGCAGTTTATTCTCCAGGGCTGCTTTCAGAAACTGAGGCACATCCACAGGTTCTGTCTAAAGCCAAAACAGGGGGAGAGTTACCCTGAGGGTCCCGACGTTCAATCACGCCCTCCACAGGTATTCAGTCCCCCGGAGCATCCACACTGGACGTGTAATACCACAAAACCAAGTAGCCCTTACGATGGTTTCAGGCTCAGGCTCCTTTACAACTGGAACTTTAGTTTTCCTGTATTTTTTCTTTTTCTTCAGTTGAATGATAACTTCAAGGTCTTCTAAATTTTCAAGCTTTGACCGTTGTTCTAGTTTTTTCTTCTTGAGCTAAAAAAAAGAAAATCCGTATTTCAGAATATGTTGAGTTCTACTGACAAGCATTCTGGCTATAGCTAAACAAAATCTGCAAGGTCTGAGATAAGGATGTGAACAGTTTGAGCAAAAAATAAAAAAAATAAATAAATCTTTGATTTCAATTCAGTGATTTTTTTATTAGGGGTCTAATTTTCAACTAATTGCCTTCATCTTCACTTCTCTTGCATGTTATCATCAGCTTTTGACTAATTGGAGATAGGATCTAGTGATGATTTTTGAAATTACTGCCATAAACAAACCCAAGATTTCTGTAGAATTCTTTTTTTATCATATTCAATACTATTTTTTAACCCAAAAGGATCCAATATTAAGTATTAAACTTTGAAATATCAATGTCAATCTCTTTCAGGCATTCTACTAAGCAGGGCCCATGAAATAGACTCTCTTGGGACTAAGCTAACTAATGCATGTTTTATCTGTACTTAGTAAGTAATGAAAATTCACCCAGCAACATAGATCTTATCAACACAGATAGTGGACACAATTAATTATCTGTGGACCACAAACTACATTTTTGAGAAAAGGAGGTGTGCCTTGCTTGTAATTAACTGGATGCCATATGACATCAGAAATTCACTGGACACATTTCTCTTTCCAAGTCTTTCAATCAAAACATGGTCAAAGAACATTCAATCATTGATTCAGAATCTAGAGGTCATAGTCTTGCCAAAAAATCCTTTCCCACAACTTGTCCCATAGAGGTTGCCTCTTTATGGGTTCGAATTTGGTAAAGAAACATCTTCAGAATGGTGACATTTATCTCGTTTCCCTCTTCCTGCTTGGCACCTCCTTTCCCTACTCCATCCCCAACCACCCACTAGTGGATCCCATTAAAGATCCTTACCTCCGCCTCTCGTTGTTTTTCAATTTGCCATTGTTGCTCCCCACGGCTGAGGGAGTGGGCTGGAAGTGTTTTCAGGTCCTCTTGCTTCTCCAAAGTAACAACAGCTTCATACTCTCCATCTGTGAAGTCCTCAGGAAGGAACTCCCCAGTGTCCCCACTGCCACTCTTCCTCCCTGTGACCTACAGGGAAAGAAGATGGAAGGGTCAGAAGTAGCAGGGCCTGTCCGGGGGTTGTTCTCTGCACAGGATGCTGCAGGGGACCCTGGTCCATCCTGATCTCAGGCTGTGACACGTTGCTGCGATGTTCCAGGATTACCTTCAGGTGCTCACCCTGCTGTCTTAGTTAAATCAAGGTTTAGGTGAGACTGATATGTTTAAATCCAGGTTTAATTGGCTTAATCACATTTCTCCCAGGAAAACTACAACCCCCCTCAGATTATTTATAATTCTTTCATTTTAGATACTTTTGGTAACTCTTGACCTTGAGTTGTAAAGTTTCCAGAAATAAGTTCTTACAATAGAACTTCTTCTCTAAAGCATTTTGATAATGACATGTGATTCTACACTTTAGTAATAAAAACAAAGGAAAAATAATAAATAGGAAATACATAGAAAATTTATTGCTGCCAGCTCCACTTTTCTAATTTCACTTATTTTATCATATAAACCAACCATTTTCCATAGACGACATTTTCAGTGTACCTGTGCATCATGCCTGAAAGAAAAGGACATTTCATTTTTCAAATAAAACCAAGACTGAGCCAGTTTTCAGTGTAAAAATAATGTCTTACATACCAGGTCTTCTACTTTCAGCATCATCATGTTGGCCTGAAGTTTGTCTGAATAATGTTTTTCTCCTGCGGAATGAATCCCTTCGGTTGGCCCTGCTGAGCTAGCTCCTCCACACCGCTCAGTTATATAGCTAGGGCTGGGTGAGATAATCTTCCAACCTGGGAAGCCAAGTAACACCCCCGCCCCCACCAGTGGCCAACTCAGAGGCAGGTGAATTTTCATTCCAGACTCAGTGTCTGGGAAGCAGAAGAGGGAGGGGATGACAAGCAACACCACTGAATATGTGAATCAAGAAGAAATGTGAGAGGGCCATTCCTTTGGCAGTGACCGCACCGCTCAGCAATGCAAGTCATCCTAGTTATCGGGAAGCCAGGGGACAGCTGCCTGTTGATATTGCACCACAACACTGCTCTTTTTCCTTCTTTGTCAGCTTTCATATGACTAACTCTATCAAGAAAATGTAAATACCCTGCATATCACACTCCCAGTAATATCTTTCTGATAACCAGGCTTATCAGCACTTAACTTGGGGGACGTGTGGCTTCAGAACACCCTATTCCCATGGGTAAAGAGCCTGAGAGGAAAGGATCCCAGTCCAGTCCGCATGGCCCTTGTCTATATCTGCTTGGAATTCTCTGGAGTGATGTCTGGGCCTAAAAAGGCCCCATGACATGCCATCTTACCATCACTATAAAAAATTGAAAGCACCCAGTAATGCACTTTTGTTTTATGGCATCATTGGCCATAATTAGCATATGACGTGCTTACTGTCTTCTAAAGCAGCATACTTACTGGAGCAATTTCTATCCAAAAAGGGCCCAAATGACCCCCAAGACAGATTATATGAAACCAATTATTAGCAACGGTATGACCTTCACTAGGCCACAGAGCCCAAGTTCTCAGGTGCTGTGGGTAAAAGACATCTATGGGAGCTTGTCAAAAATGCAGATCCCCGGGCCCCTCTTCAGGACATTCTGAATCCATTTAGGCTGAGTCCCAGGGATCCGTGTCTGTCAGAGGGTTCAGATCATTCTGGCACATCAGGGTTGGAAATGCATCGCCAGAGAAGCAAAGAGCTTTCCTTTGGGCAGGAATGGAAAAGACCTCTGTTTCAGGTTTTTTGTCTCTGAGGTGTTAAAGTATGTAAAAAATATTTAGGTCTCTTCATAGTTCAAGGACAAATGAGTTATTATCATCAAAGCCATTTAAAACCTTTTTTTTTTTCAGTAAAAGGAAAGAAGAGGGGAAGGGAGCATAAATGAGGGGGGTGTTTAATTCCTTCAAACTTATCCACTCAGCAAATATGGCTGCCATTCCCTTTTGCCCCCTTATGTTAATTATCCCATGGATGGTTTCTCCGGAATTTTCTGAATGAGACATTGACTCCCTAAACCAAAAACTGGCCAAGAGGGAACCTCCCAGTAACTCCTGTGTCTGTTCTGGTCTCCTAATGTTCTATCCCAAAATGGATTTTATTTAAAGGAAATTTCCTGGTATTTTCGTTAAGGTAGAGATGGCTCTTACATGTTCATTGGTCTCTTTAAGTAAAAAGAGGCCATTTAAGGTTTTCCTATCATTTCATATGCCTTTTTGTTCCAGGAAAGACATAAACTGAGGGCAGTGTTAAGAGATATCTTGGGGGGAGGGTCATGGGTTGTTAATGAGTTTTGCATATGGAATCCTAGAACCATTAGTGCCCTTAAAGTTCAACCATGACCAATGCTTTTATTTTACAGAAAGGATGCCAAGGCACAGAGACATTAAGTAACTTGCTGTAGATACACAGCTAAGTGGTGGATGCCAGGATTAAGAGTTTTGATTCCATTCAACAGAAGCAGAGAATCACTGAGCTCCGAGCAGATTTTCTGGGCAGTTCACACCTAGGTCCACTCAGGGCCCAACCAAAACTGCTTAAAAATCTCTTCAATGTTCAAATCAGCTGAAAGACGCAAGCAAAACTTGTAGGATGGCTCAGCATGCCCATTCCTTTCTCTAGTCACTTAATTATCCCCTCAGTCCTGGCTGGTTCTGTACAGAAGGCTCCAGGAAGTCCTGAAAACTTTGCAGAGGATGACTCTTGAGGAAAGGTTGATGGAAGGGGCTGAACTTAAAGAACGGAGCCGGCTGTGCACACCCTCCGACATCCTCAGGGCCAGCAAAATCCCTGCCGGGCTTCTCCTTTTCGCACATCCGTACAGTCTGTCATAAAACATGAGGGGATTGGCTTTTCAGAAAAAGATTCTGCATTCATTTAGCTCCCTAACAACATAGGACAAAATTGTATTTTCAAATCCTTATTCTTCAAAGTTGAAAACAAAGCTCCACTGGAAGAGAGTTCTCTGTCACTTGTTTTTAGGGAGCTTCCTTCCCGTAACAGGTCACTCAGCGGGTAAATCCTGAGATTTGTGTATTGGGCTTTATCATAGCCTCAGACTAGGCATAACCTTTTCTTATCAAGATGAATTTATCCCTGGCTGGTGTGGCTCAGTGGATTGAGTGCTGGCCTGCAAACCAAAGGTTCGACAGTTCAATTCCCAGTCAGGGTACATGCCTGGGTTGTGGGCCAGGTCCCCAGTAGGAGGCATGTGAGAGGCAACCACACATTGATGATTCTCTCCCTCTCTATCTCCCTCCCTTCCTCTCTAAAAATAAATAAATAAAATCTTTTTTAAAAATATGAATTAAGACAACAGCACTCCAGATTGGTTCTACAATGATTTAGCAACCAGTGTCAATAGTCCATGACCAGAATGAGCAGGGGACCGGTCCCTGCGCTTTGCCAGAGTTACCTCGTAAGACTTTCCCCCCTCCCTGCAGGATTTATGCATTTCAGCAACCAGAATTATAACCTTATTTACAGCTGAAAAAACCGAGAGGCAGAGGAGCAGGGCCTAAAGCCCTATTGCTGTCACCTGGGGTTTGAAGGACGTGCCCCGATGCCACCCACACTCATGTGCGATGGCTCAGCTCTAAGGACAGTTTCATCTTTCCAAATTTTAAGGCCTCTTCTCAAACATTTTATTTTTTATCCTATTTTCTTAACTATATAGGTAATATATAAATTTGTTGTGTTAAAAATTAAAATATCAGAAGGTTGTTTAATTGCAATTGCACCGAATGTTGACTTGGTACTTTTCTTTTCACTCAACAATATGTCTTAGAGATGGTTTTCTACCAGCATAAACAAATCTATCACATTATTTTAAACAACTTCGTGGGTCTATTGCCATGTGTGGATATACCACTGCCTATTTAACCACTCTCGTATTTATGGACATATAGGCTGTATTTCAAAAGGGTGACTTTTATGTGCTAAAATCAAAGGCACTTTATGGCACATAAAATTTTATTGTTATTAATACTCCTTGTCCTCGGAAACCTGCCTCGATACTGAAAGGAAGGACTCCAAGGCCTGGAGCCAGATTGGGAGCAACGCGAAGACACGTTGTTCCGCTGCTGCACTTCTGACGGCTCATCTGCCATCCCTCTTAATAGCCTTCCCAGGCCCAGCTGCTACTCACCTTCCCTGGCTCGGAGAAGCGGCTGACTTTGCCTGATGAGGAATGCAAGTATTCTTACAGCCAAGCCCCGATTCAGTTACACTCTTGAAAATGCCAAAGGGAGGTCATAAAAGTGAAGCTATCAAGGTTCAAGCTTGTTTCCCGTCCCCATCAACCAGGAATGGAATCACCTATAGTTAAAAAGCTGACACCACTGAGCCATTCTGAGCAGGACTGTGGCATCTGCTTTCATCCCTTCTTGAAGTGTGGAGTAAAGATCCAAGTTGTCTTCTTCCCAGGGCTGTGGATAGAAGAGGCCTGCCATAAGCCACACAATCACAGCTTCTTCCTGCGGTTATCCGTGGCCACCAACATTAGAAGTAGGCAAAGGCTCTGCAGGTCTTACCCCCAGACTTTATAGCAGGTGCCTCGTTACAAGAACTGGTGTGCGCCGACTCAAACCCTGCCACGCATAGGAACCCCGGCCAGCCGACAGGCACGCACAACCACACGGCTGCTCTGTAAACTCATGTAGGCCCTCGGACAGTGTCCAGCATACAAGGTTTACTTCAAGACAAAGGAAACCTTATCTGAACAGCAGATTTCAGCTAATTTTCTAGACTCCAGGTGACAGGACCTTCATACGTGGCCCAACCCCAGAGCTGACAGAATCCTAGCACTTGCTAGAGGCCTAGGGTTCCAAAGGGCACAGAACAGCACCTGACACATAGTGGGGCTAAGGATTTAGCTGCTGACGGGCAGGAGTTTTATACTCTTTTCTAACCAACCATGCATCTCAAATTCTCCTTCCGATGACATAATTTGTAACATTTCTAATGTAAGTAACAAATAATCCACTGTTACTAATTAAAAGGCAAGATAAAGTGCTCTTGCTGGCCTCTGGAACTCGAGCAGCTCATTAGCATCTTTCAAAGGCTGACAACAACTGCTGTAATCTCCCGGTTAGGGCGCCTCACAGGTGCACCAGCACTGCCTGGGGCGGTGCTCATCAAGGCTGGGTGTGCCTTAGAACCAGCTAGGAAGCGTTTACCAAGTGCTGGTGTCCAGGCCTTGCCCCAGATGAATGAAATCGAATCTTTGCTCTAAGGCCCAGATATTAGCATTAGAAAAACCCTCCGGTTACTTCTCATTTCTGCCTAGCATTGAGAATGCCACCACAGGGGATACATTTAAGTGAATATGTATGTAAATGTAAATAAATATATTCTTGAAGTCGTAGTAGGCAGTCAGGCCATATTTATCCCTGTCTCAGAATTTTGATCGTTAAAGACTTTGCCTTTACTAAGACTATGCAAAACACACGCAGACACCCAGACACTATTTACTCCTTTGATATGTATTTGGCTCCATTATGAGCCAGGCACTTTTCTAGACCTGAGATACACCAAGAGACCAAGCCCCTTGCCCACGTGGAGTTTTCACTTGAAGTACTAAAGGAAAACTACATACAGTAGAACACACTTCTGCCAGGAAGCCGAGGAGGGTCAGGGAAGGCAGCAGTTGCATATGTGTGAAGTTGTGAAGGGTGAAGGGCATGAGACGAGATATTAGAGAACCTGGCTTTTAACCCTGGCTCTGTCCTGTGTCCAGATGAGCAAGTCCCCTCACCTCTTAGAATCTCAAATCCTTAAGCTACCAAAATACAGCTTTGAACGAAACGATGTCCAGGGCCCCAAAGTTTTATTGAGGTCTCGAAACCACTGAGTCAAAAGGTAGAAATACACGTTAACGACTGCAGCATCTCCTGTGAGCAGCAGAGCTGATTCTCCAGAGGCTCTGCTAGGAAATGGCCCATAAAGCCTTCACCAGCCCAGTGTATTTCAACCAATTTCAAAACATGCCTCCATCTGATAAAAATGAAAATCTCACACCTTCTGTTAATATAAATAGAAACGTCAAGGTCAACTTGGGGCCCAAGCCAAACGAAAGTAATGGTAATTTCTAATATGATTTTCCCAACTTTGCTGGAGTCTGTGCCAAAAAGGTAGCAATAAAGGGTTGGGAAGGGCTGTCAGCAACTTTATATTAAAATTCTTATATCTTCAAACAATGGATTCTTTTTGAGGCCCCTACACTAATTCTTAGAGTCTTGTAAAGTCAGAGCCTTTCCCAGCCAACTGTCCGGGACTGGGACGAGGATGAGTGCACTCTTGGGTACACGTTCGAGAAGAATGTGTGGGAGAATCAGCTCATGTGACTGCAGAACGACTCCCGCTCCTGCCCCCAAACTTTCTGAAAAGCTGCACTTACTTCATGAGATGAAATTTCACTGAATGGACAGCGGGATGATGGAGCGTTTGCACTGAAGCAGTTTTTTAAAAGGGAGTCTGATTGTCATAGTAACGCTCTAAAAAGGTTTTGACATAACTTTGGAATTACTTCACATCCATTTACACAGGACATCCACTTGGGGTGAGAGATAAGTGCTTCTGTTACCGCAAAAATAGATAGAAAATCCATTTACCCTTTTTAGCCAGGGTATGAAAGCAGAAGAGAATTATTTTTAAAATGCAATTTCTGACTTCAAATAAGGAATATTGGGAAAAATGTCTTGGTGTAGTTTGGAGTTTCCTAATAAAAGAAAACACTGCAAGAAATCTTAAGTATGGGTGTTTTGGGAAGCAGAGAAATTTAGGGCCAGTAAAAATACTACTGGTTATTGAGTCATCAGGACGGGCCCAGCTCAGGCAGGCAGGACCCTCTTACTTTAAAGACTGAAACCTTCCTTTGTAAACATTCCCAAAGTTTAAAATCTCACTGTCACATAGTTTCTTATGGGTAAGGTTGGCAGCTTACCATGTTTGTCTCATTCTAGCTTCAGAGAAGACCATACCCATCAAAGGTATTCATTGAGCCCCTTTTTATAATGAGTCTTGCTAGATAAAGGGAGAAAAGCCAAAAGATGAAGTTTCTGTCATTGAAGTCTTACAAGAACTACCCCCTTCCATTGGCTCAAAACCATTCTTATAACTGGGTATTGTTAAGCTCTTCAAAACCTCAAATTTGGATCAGGATTCAGTATGTCTTGCTCATCTCCTAATTCAACACATTGGAACAAGTAACACCTGAAGAAGTTGAGTGGCTTGTCCCAAGTCACATTCAGAGTCAGGCTGCAAATCTAAGTCTCCCTACATCCAGGTCAGATGAAAAGTACCTCAGTACTTTTCTTCACAAAGATATGATAGCTGATATCTGCTGCTCAATTCCCTTCAAAATAAATACCCTTATAAGTGTATTTTTTTTATGTTTTCTGTCTCCCTTCTCCTATACAGAGATTTGTAGCTCTTTCACTTTAAAATATATATATAAGTTCCCATTCCTTGGAATGATAGCTGATTCCAGGTCTGGGACAGGGAAGGTACGAGATGAGCTTGGAATTACCCCCTGGTAGAAAACAGGCAGGCACTCATGGGCTGACTAATGGGGACTTGCAGAAAGGAGCAATGGCTCGGGCTCATGCCATGTAAATTTGGGACACGTTGAGTGACAAAAAGAATAATTCATGAATGAAACATAATCTGTAGAGTCCATAGTGATAATAAATGAATAACATAAATATATAAATAAATAAATAGAGAAAGAATGGGAAAAGGAAAAGCTCTTCTTTATAGAAGAATGCCAGATCATTAATGTAGAGAAAAGGGTAACATTAGAAAGTTCACTATTTTACAATCCCCGGTGAAATACCTGATTCATGCAAAGTTCATCGATGAACACCAAAACTGTGTTATGAAACATCACTGGGTGTCAGGATATTCTCCTTGTGCTAAAGGATCACACGGAGACTACTTGTTGAATAAAAAGGGGACAAAGGACACCTTTACAGAGGAGAGACTCAGCGGGCACTGCCTTCACAAGTGACCAAACTTATTATTAACAGAAGTGCTAGGGCCCAGGTATCAGTATTTTTAAAACCTTTCCAGCTGATTCTAATTTCCACCCAGAACTGAGAATACCATCCTAGAGTTTAGATTTACACAAATATGTATGTAAACACATATATATTTTCTTAAAGTTGTAGTAAACAATTAAGGCATCCTTATCATTGTCACAGGATTTTGATTGTTAAAGGCCCTGCATTATGAAGACTAAACTATGAAAAAATACATCATGTGTGCGTGTGTGTGTGTGTGTGTGTGTGTGGAGGTGGGGGTAGAAAGAGCTCCACTGTAAAATATTAACAGTTGAATCTAGGTGAACAGTATACAGGTGCTCATTGTACCATTCTTTCAATTTTTTTTCAATGTTTCAAAATTTTAAAGTAAATCAAACCTTTTTGTAAAATAGAAACTCTAGAATTTAAGCTCCATAAAGCAAGGGATGTTTGTTTTGTCTGTTCCTCTCACTGATGTGCACTGAGCCCTTAGAGCGGTCCCTGGCACATAGTAGGCACTCAATAAACATGTGTTTAATTAAAAAAAAAAAAACAGAAACGAAGGTGGCTCCAGCTTGGAGTCGAAGGGGGCGGAAGCCAGGGAGCCGGCTGTCTGCAGGCGCGGGCCCTGCCAGCCAGCGTTTTTTCAGAGCTCCTCTAGAGCCGCAGGAATGCCAGGACGAGGCTCCTGCGGGCAGTGCTCTCTCGGCCGCATCCGCTTTGGGTGCCGCCAGCTGGGCAGAAGGTTGGGGAAAGAAGAGTCACTCAGCCAGAATGGCTTACCCGTGACCTGCTTTCCCGCCACCCACCACGATCTAACTGGAAATGGCAAGATGTTTCTATGAGAGTGTAAAAACGTAAGCATCCGTCAGCACACAACGTTTCAGGCACCCCGCAGATTCAGGGGCAACCTTGAATGTCTGTTAAACCTCTTCCGTCAGGAGATCTAACAGACCCCATGCGAAGGGTGAAATTAAAATCCTGCAGTAAGGCAACGGCTGACTTCTTCCTTTACTTTAGCACCTTTAATGCCACCAAAGCAATACATTATTTTTAAAAGTTTTGTAAGATTCTGCCAGTTGATGACTTATTACTTTATTTCCAAATTCTGAGGTTGAAGAAACATATGTATTAAGAAACAGCTGGCATATGAATGAAACCAAAATGCCCAAGGAGCTTCAAGGAAAAGGAGAGCACCAGGGCAGTGGCGAGGGATTCTGGGGTGTGCCACAGACCGAGGGGCTCCCCAGAAGGCCAGCCAGGTAAAGGCTTCTTTCTTTCCTTCTCTCTCTTTCTCTTTGTACTCTTGCTTTTGCCATCTCTTTAATTTTTCTTCCCTTAATCCTTCCTTCCTTCTTTCCTTTCCCTCTCTCTCTCTCTCTTTCTCTCTCTCTCTCTCACACACACACACACACACACACACACACACACAGTGATTGAAACTAAAGTGAAGCTCAGGTTGACCTCAGCTTCCACTTCCCAGTCACCTGGTAAGTGTAGCCAGGACATCTTAACAGTGACTGAGAAGGAGGTGCAGACCCTTTTAACTAGAAAAGTCCCCCAGGCATGTCATCTCTTTCCTGTGTAGACCTGCAAGGGAGGTGATCTTACCTCTCCCAGTTGGAGGGAGCCTGGCAGTGCTTTCTGAACTGAATTCACAAAGAATGGGAAGAGCCTGTTTGGAAAGACACACTCCTCTGCTGCCAACACAAGCAGATCTTGTAGGGTGGAGGGAAACTGCAACCCCTCCAAGATCTTTGCTCTCCTTGGGAGCTGAGGCTCTCAGGTTTCACAAAGGAATTTATAGAGCAGACTGACGCCTCTGGGGTTGGAATCAGCTCAGGACTAAGTGGCGAGCTTGAAGAGGGACAGGCATCCTTCTCCGCTTTTTTGCGGGCTGGTGATTGTTTACCGGGGATGAAAATGTCCTCTCACTGAAAAGGAATGTTTGGCAAGGAAATGACCTCTGGAGACACAGCCCAACTGCTCCCTCGGGAGTCAGTTTGGTTAATAACAGATCAGAACCACCAACCTGGACAGATCGTACTAGGCAGCGCATGGGAGGGGGCTGGGATCCCGGGAGCTTTGTGATGTTTAAAACAACTCCTGCCTTCAAAAGACAGCTGTCCTCTTTTCTAGGTAAATTATGTAAGGCAAAAGAAGGGAAAGAGGGAAATTAGGTTAGAAATCATGTCGGAAAAAATAAAAGGAATATTTGATTTGTTTGTGTAAGCATTTCCTACCGTACCTGTTAGCTCAGAGCTTGGCCTAGGTGCTTTTGGAAACCATGTATGAGGGTCAGTTGCTCTGGTTGCCGATATCTACACTTGGATGAAGGAGATAGAGATGACGATCTTCCTTATTTGGTGGCTCTGGAAGCCACATTCCCTCCTCACCTCTCTTCTCATAAGAACCCGGCCATGGTTCGCAGAAGCCAAGCCATTCAGCAGCCCCCACCCGTGGCACTGCCTTATCTCAGAGTCTTCACTGTGGAATTCCAAGGCCCACCCGGCACTCCGGATGTGCTTCAATTCACGGCCCGCCACTTGGCTCCTCTTGTCATGACAAGCAGATAACATAGCTCGCATGCCTTCTCCTTTCCTGCATACCAACCGGACCCCAGATCTGAAAAGGAAACACACCACAAACCACAAGAGGTGGGGTTTTATTTTTATATAGACATTGTGAAGACTGAAATAAACCTAGAATTGTGAGAAGTGCTTTCCCACAGTGTTTCAGTTTATTCTCTCAATCACCCTGGGACTTTAACAGATGAGGAAATTAGCAGATGCAGAGGTTAATTAAATATCCACAGTGACATAGCAAGGGTGTATGTGTGTGTGTATGTGTGTGTGAGGGGGGGTGTGAATTCAAACTCTAAGCTGACTCTGAGCCCAGAGCACCATTATTGTCATTAAATCCCATCACAACTAAGAATGACCCTGATGGCAACCATTGTCAAGAAGATTTACCAAGTTCAAACATCATTAACTTCAAGACAAGCCGTAGTCTTTCTTCAAGGTTTGGTGTCAAAAGGTACACTTCCGTTATTCATCAACATCACCATGGTTACAACCACAACTCAAATGCAATTTACAAGTACTTTATGTCTGAGAAACAACAAGAAAGTAGAGAAAATATTTGTCAAACATATTAGTAGTGAATTGGTATAGTTATGAAATAAAGTGTCAGGAATACGTCCAAATCAATACATATGGATCAGTGAAATGCCTCCTTTAAAAGACCAATAGAGACTCTTATGTGGGATAAAACAATGCAAACCCAGCTCTATGCTGTTTATGAGAGACACACATACCAGAATGACATTGAGTGGTAGAAAATGAAGGCATGGCCAGAGACACCATGTAAATGCTACCAAAATATGCAGAAGGGGTAAGTAATATTAGTACCAGACAAAATAAGTCAAAGAAAAAAGGACTAAATGGGACAAAGGGATGAAAAACACAAGCCAACAAAAAAGTTCCACCAGTAATTAATTTTCACGCAGTCAACAACTATGCAGTCATCAAAATATCTAAAGACCAGGTCTGTGCTCTCAGGCCTGCCTAAGAACAGTACACATAGGACAAAGTACTCTTTGGGCCCAATAGAAACTTGTTTCTTTCAGTGGATAATTTGTCTGCAGTATATTTAAAGCAGGGAGCTTAAACTCAGACTTCCAGAATTGGAATTTTCAAAATATTTCAGGGAGAGGTTATTTATGCTGTATGAGTATTTTACATCAGGGAAGCATTATAACAAATAGACCATGAAAATCACACCACATCCTAAGGAAAAACAAAAAGCCACAGAAGGTTCTTGGAGCGTCTGTTCAGGAAATCCTCAAGCACTCAAGGCTCTCGCCAGTTAGGGTGATGTGTTCATAAATTTCCCCTAACAAACTCATTCCAGCATCAGAAAATGACAAATCAATCAAACTTTAGAGGATTGATAGCTGAACTCTTCCAGGACTGGGAACATAAAGCCAGGAAAGGAATTTATGCCAGAAAATTAAACCCCTTCTTGCCAGAAATGAAAATAAAGACAGGAAAAAAAAAACCAGTTACTTCTTTTCAACTCCTGTCTACCATTTTTTAGGCAAAAGAGTGAAGATGCAGTTTAGAGCTCCTTACAGGTGAGATGGAATTTCTCGCAAAATTAAGGAACAAAAGCACTCAGTTCTTGAATTCGGCTCATCTTCTCCAGCAGGGCTTGGGTCTGTGGGGGAAAGGGCCAAGAGCTAACAAGGGAGAAGGTTTTCTCTGCACCAGGTTTCTAAATAATATCCTTTGAGGGGACACAATCTGAGTTTATGTTAAAGAGAAGCCTAACACTAGTAGGTGCTAATTTTGAGTTTATTCTGATAAGTGTACATTAGACCATGAATTGGTTAGAAAAGCTGAATGAATAGTTTCCAGGAGAAGAAAGCTTTTTCTTCCTGATCCTTTGTTAGGTCACACTAAGGTCAGATTCCTTTACTTAAAGAGGAGTTAATGCGGTAGAGTTGAGCTCACTGCTACCTTCTGTTCTACAACCAAACCAAATAAGTGCCTCCGAACTCTGTGGGAACATAGAAAGCAGACCCCACTGGGTCATTGACCAGCAAGGTTTTATGGTGTGTGAATGGGTTGAACATACACATACATGTATACATGTATCTATTTATATAAATGACAGACAGATAAATAAATAGATGAGAGAGATGTTTATTTGGGGTCTTCTTCTATCTCTCCCTTTCTATTCCCTGTGTTCACTTTTCTCTTTCTCCTCTCTCTGTCTCCCGACTCTGCCTCTGTTTCATTCCCTGTTTGTCTGCCAGTGGGCAGGTCTTGTCCCTCTTGTTTCTCCATAGAGCTCAGCATATTTCTCTCAGTTATTGGCTATCTGCCCTCCTCTCTTCCTCTTTTTGTCTCCCTCCCTTCCTTACTCTTGCTTTGGCTCTGGCTGTGGCTGCTGCTGCTGATGCTGCTATGATGCATTTTCTATTGATGGAGTGAGCATTAAGGATGCCCAAATATGGTAACAGGTTTCAGTCAGGGCTGAGATCATGGTAGGCAGGCAATGCTTGCACTCTGCACAGTGCTCAGGAAACTCAGGACTGTCAACACTGGCCCACCTTATGTGCAGACGCTTATGGTCAGGAGGAGACAGAGTGATGTAGCCAGGCTCCAGTTTATAAAAGGCAGTGGAGGCTGTCTGTTGGCAGCTGCCACTTATCACAGTTCAGTTAATGTTCTACCCCACAGCAGTATGCATACATGCCCGTTATGATAACTTTGCTGGGCTCTTACTGGAGGGGAAACCATCTTCCTTAGAATTACTTAGACAATTAGAGTAAATCCTGGATTAAAAAAAGGCTCAAGTACAACAATGAAACCATTGAAAAAAGTTTTTTCTTAAAGAAAGCTAACCTCCTTTTAAAAGCGTTTTCAAAGAAATTGCCACATCAGAGTTCTGAGATGTTAAAAATTCCTCTCATTTCTTTCTGTGGCTAGAGCCAGGAACCTTCTAGAATACTGCAATTGCTTGTTGCTTAGAGTGAAGGATAAAGGATATTTTTGTTTGTCTGAGATTTAACCCACCTGAGTATTTTTCCAACATGTTCCTTGAACAAAACCCTGGCTAAACAACTTTCAACCAACCTATGAGGGAATAACTTTTCTAACTAAAGAGCTTCACTTAATTAAGTACTCAGACATGCCATTTTAAAGCATTCATTTTTACTGAATCCTTCCGGAACCTACAGAAAAATCTCCAAAATGGACAGCATCAATTTCATCTACAGGAGACAGCTGCGGTGAGGGGCCAGGGAGACAGGCTATGATGCAGGATGTCAAGGGTTCAGCCCCAGTTTTCTCTGTTTCCTTTTTGTGGTTTTTCTTTAAGGAGAGTCCAAGTCAGAAAGGCAGGGAAGCTTATCCTTTAAATTCATGGCTCATGAAATTGATTAGAAAAGGCTTATAAAGTCTTTCTGACGGGCTCTCTAAGGTGTGAAACTTTGCACCTAGGACAAATTCTAAACTGTAATGAGGCTTTCCCCTCAACCCATCCTGTTTCTCACCATTTATTGAGCACTCATCGTATGCTACACCGTGGGATAGATGTTTAATTAGCTCATTTAAATTTCATAGTAACATTTTAATACAGATACAATTATTTTCACTAGTTTACAGATGAAAAAGCCAAACCGGATGGATTAAAGCAGTTTGTTTACACAGCTAGGAAGGGAGCGATGTGGGATTCAAAGCCAGGTCTGCTGACCTTATAGTCTGTGTTTTCAAATAAATACCTGTTTCATGGGCAGATTCGCCACCTGAGAGAGAGAGAAACTCTACAGAGAGAAAACTGGCCCTGAGCCTCAGTGGCTACAAAGGTCCCAGATGAGGTGCCTGCTTACCCTTCCAGGCGCTGTTCAGTAAATCTCAGAATGTTATGGAGAGCGTCGTAATAAAAACTAGATTTGTTAAGCCCTATACCATTTGTAAAGCCTGATATCTATTATTTTGAATAATCTTTTCAAGAAAGCATATTCCCATTTTAACAGAAAAAGAGACTAAGATCCAGAAAAAGAGACTGTATTCCCCATGACTGACCACCATGACTGGCCAAGGTTGATCTGACTCTTTGTCCAGTGTCTTGTGACTTACTTCTCCTGGGACAACTCCAGTTAATTGATCATTACTAGTCTGAAGTATTGTTTTGAAAAACAGTCTCAGGGTGAATCAAGACTTAGTAAGAAAAAATGTCGTGACTGATTAGCCGTGTCTGCATTGGCACCAGCATTAAAAGCAGCAACACACTCACACAATTAGGTCATCTCTGATCTGGTTAGTGCAACCACATGATTTTACAGGAGAGGAAACAGAGGCCCACCTCAGAAATTCTGAGACTTCTCAGAATTTGAATTAAGTTGATTTCAACTGAACTGAAGCTGAATTGAAGTGAACTGATTTGAACTGAATTAAACTAAACATACCTGCACCAAAGAAAGCATGAGAGGGGACCTCAAAAAACCCAGAATTTATTTATAAAAAATTGTATATTTATTCTTACATGTTTAAAATTCAGTTGCCTTCAAAGCCATCTCCAGTTGGTGCAATACACCTATCAAAGGTTTTTTCCACAGCTCAAAACAGTTTTTCAACTTGTTGATTTTGATGCCTTTTAGTGCTTCTGCTGTTTTTTTGTTTCACCTCTTCCACATTGGCAAAACATTTTCCTTTGAGGACTTTTTTCATCCAGGGAGACAAAAAAAATGTTGCTTGAGGTGATATCGGGTGAATAGGTAGGATGGGGCACAGCAGTCATGCCATTTTGGGTCAAAAACTGCTGAACACTCAGCACCGTGTGGGCAGGTGTGCTCGTAAATCACTCATCATGGAATGGGCAAATGTGTTGCAAGAGTCTTCAAAGAAAAACTCACTGAAGCCGGACACAGCGTCTCACAACAACACCAGTTGTTGGATGCAGATGGGTTCCTAGAATACTCACCTAGTGGGGTAAGCCTATACCACAAGGGGCCTGCCCTCCAGAAGATAAATTCTGGGGGTTTTTGTGTCCCCCACCTTATAATGTTGGGCATAGTGATCAGTATATTACACAGTGAAATATTGAAATAAAATAGGAATAGAACTAGAATTCATGAGAAGAAAAATACAGAGCATTTCCTTATCTCAGATTCTCACTATCCAGAAATTGCTTGTGAGTAACTAACAGTAAATATTATTAATTCATACATTTAATAAGATGTTGAGTGGTACTTTTCTTCTTGCCCTAAATTTGTCGTCTAGGGCCTCCAGCTGAAAAACAAGGAGAGTGACCACGCGCTATAAGAACTGGGGCCAAAACTCCCCTCTAGGGAAGACATGGTAGAACGAGCCCTGTGGAAGCTCCATTACTGTCATCCCTCTACTGCCTCTTCGATCTCTGTGAATGACTATCCGCTTCATCAGAAAACATGCCCTTTTTAATAACAAATATTCAAGCCAATTTGCCATCATAAAATGTAATAGTTCAGATAATATAACTTGTATATACATATAATTCCCCACCCTCCAAAACCAATATAATGCCCTAACTTGATAGAAATAATATAAATAAAGGGGAGGTAATTTATAATTAAAATAATATGTGTTTTAGTAGGTATTTTCTGGAGTACAACAATACTGGAAGACATAATGAAGTCACTGATTGGGTCTCCTTATAATGAATAAGTTTGGATTTTTTTAAAAAGTACATGAATATAAAGTTGAAAAGTATTGACATTTTCTCTTTATATTTAACATTGACATAAGAAATAGATAAGTAAATTTATATATATACACTTAACCTCCATGGAACAAATAAAATGCAGATCTATATATTGGCAACTTAAACAGTACAACCAGCTTGTCATCAGTATGTGATTGTCCAAAATGGTCAACAGTTCTTGGTAAAATTCCTAAAGAAAAAAGTAATGTATAATCTTCCCTTGACTTACATGGTAGTTGTATTTCTGGAAAATTAATATCTATGAAAGCAATAAAAATACATTTTATTTTTTAATATAAAAAAGAATTAAGGTCTAGGCTTAAATAATTATAAAATGTCTTGGAGGGTACTGGAAAGATGTGTGAAATGTGAGACAGTTCTTCGTGTGAAATTGTCTCATGCATTGCTGGAAGTCTGGAATCCCTGGCCTTGCCCTTTAAATGTTGTGCCATCTCCCATTGACTGTGGCAATCACATATTTCCAAAGTTCCACTGGGAGATGATATCACCCTATTGAGGACATTGTCCTCTACAGAAAAGACTTGGAATGGAATGGAATTCTAAGGGAGTATTTCAGCCATGGCTACTACCACAGTTTCTTGGATGAGGCTAAGCAGGCAGCTTCTCAGCCAAGCTGAGTAAGGAGGGGCGCCAAGAGAATGAAGTATATAGATTGGGCTTTCCAGCATGGAAAGGAGGGTGGCATCTCCTTCCTGCATTTAGATAATCACAGTAGATAGCTCTTCTGCTTCTGTATCAAAGAGAAATGGAAAGATGTGGAAGAAGCAGAGATTACCACTCATAGCATCTGCATGCCCACCACTGACCCAGGCAATGAACTTGAGTTTCCTATGGGACAGCTAGACACAACCCATTGCAAGGAGCTGGGCTTGAGCCATCTTGCCTTACCCTACCTAAGAGGGTTGTCTATCTAGTGCAAATACACAACAACAAGAGGATGTTGCATATGCCGCCTGCCCTTGGTGACAGCTGATATGGAAGGAGAGTCCAAGAGTAGAAGAGTTGAAAGTGGAGCCAAATCTTCTAGTCAAAGTAACAAAGCAGGGGGAGGAGAAGGAGGTCTTTAGGAGACTCCGAAGAACTGCTGCATGAACATATGTTAATATACAGAGGCATGGACATTGATGAGGGTGAGCTGGATAATTAGCAATACAATAAGGAAGGACCTCAGCCAGTTAAGTAATAACGACTATTTATGATGGTTGATTTTACATGTCAACTGGCCACAGGGTGCCCAGATATTTGGTTAAACATTATTCTGGGCATGTATTTGAGGTTTCTGGATGAGATTAACATTTGAGTCAGTTGACTGAATAGAGCAGACTGCCCTCCCCATTGTGAGTGGGCCTCACCTAACTTGCTGAAGGTCTGAAGGTAATAAAGGACTGACTAAGAGGGAATTAGACCTCTCTGCCTGTCTTTGAGCTGGGGCATGGATCTCTTCCTGCCTTTGGACTCAGATTCAGACTAGAACTTACATTACTGGCTCTCCTGGTTCCCAGACTTTCACACTTGGACTGGAACTATCCCATTGACTCTCCTGGGTTTCCTGTTTTCCAACTGCAGATCTCAGAACTTCTCAGTCTGCATAATCACCTGAATCAATTCCTTATAATAAATTTCTAAATAAATAGAGAGATAGAGATAGAGATAGAGATAGAGATAGAGATAGAGATAGAGATAGATACAGAGCAGCGGTCCCCAACCTTTCTGGCATCAGGGACCAGTTTCATGGAAGACAATTTTTCCACAGACCAGTAGAGGAAGGGATGGAGCTCGAGCAGTAATGGGAGTGATGGAGAGCAGATGAAGCTCTGCTCACTTGCCCACACCTCCCCTGCCCTCCCCTGATGCTGTGTGGCTCAGTTCCCTGGGGGCTGGGGACCCATGATATAGAGATAATATTCTATTGGTTCTGTTTCTCCTGAGAACCCTGACTAATACACCACCCCAATGTGATGAAGGGGCTAGAACCCAGATGAGTGGAGAGGAAAGGTATAGCACTTTGAATCACATAAGAGGTTGATGTATTATACTCTAGTTGACTAAATTTTAACAGCTAAATGTGAAAAAAAAGTATGCAATATACCTAAGATGCCATTAAAGCATAAAGAGTGAATTGATGAAATATAATTGGGACTTGGGAGCAGCATTTGAAACAAATCATGTTTCATGTTTATACTCCAACAAATTGAAATGCCTCAGTAACCTAGTTACATATCTGACTTTGTCCCACTAAAGACAGAAAGTAATTTATAACACAACATTTGATATAATAGGAAATAAAAACTAGGACCAGAAAAAATATAAATCAAATAGAATACTCAAGAAAACAGGAGAGTCAGGTCAAAGATCCCCAGGACTTCCACTCCTACATTCCATTAGGGTTAAGCCACACATTTGGTTCTGATCTTTTTAGCAGCCAAAGCAGAAAGGAGAACATGATTCATTAAATGATAACAGGGATAAAATACACTAACAATTTCCAAAATAAAAATGCTCTGGGAGGTACATATTGTGATTAAGGAATCAACACTAATGGCTATATCTGTCCAAAGCTCTGTCTTCTATTGCTCGAATGGCAGTAGAACATGCCCTCCAATTAATGATATGCTATAGATTAATAATACTGATGGCTAAAATTAAGAACCACTGTGTGCTGACAGTGCTAGTACTTCTAGTTGTTGTCCTCATCTTATAGACGGGACCCTGAGGCTCATAGAGATTAGGTAACTAGACACTGACTCAGCTAGCAAGTGGCAGAGCCAGAGTTTGAAGTCAGGTCTGCGGGCTCCTAAGCCCACACTTTTCACTAAACCAATTCTATAATGCTGCTATAAGAAATCAGTAAATGCTGACAGAGGGACATCTTAGCCCAAGTGCCCTGGTTGAGTGAGGAGTAAACACACTGGTGACACCTCACAGTTTTAAAAAGGCAACAATACGACAACAAGGGGTAACAATGTTTGAAAACCCTACCCCAGAAGGGGTATGCTTCATGCTATTTTGTCTTTTATGCCACAAAATGAGAATCCACACTCCTCTCACCATATTTAGGGCAGAAATTTGAGAACCATTTTCCCAACATCAATATTACTTGGAGCCAAGGAGAGGAGACTGGAATGTGCATGCGTGAACAATGACAACTTCACTGTACTAGTAGTCAGTGGGGGCGATAGGCGTCATTGAGTGAGCATATGTGGTAATGGTCATTGTATTCAAAATGACCGAGTGAGTAGAGCAATAAATCTCCAGCAAATCTTGCATTAAACTTGAACATTCCTCCTCAGAAACTATTTGGATGAATCAGAAGGCTGTAGCTATGGGCAACTGGTGATTGACAGCATCATTACAACAATGTACCCACTTTGCATCACCTGTCTTGCAGAGTGTTTTGACAAAACATCAAATCACCCAGGTGGCTTAGCGCCCCTACATCCCAGATTTGGTGCACTGTGATTTCTGACTTTTCCCAAAACTAAAATCACCTTTGAAAGGGAAGAGATTTCAGACTATTGATGAGATTTAGGAAAGCACAATAGGGCAGCTGATGGCCATTGGGAGAACTGTGTGAGGTCCCAAGGCACCTACTTTGAAGGGGACTGAAGTGTCATTATCTAATGTACAATGTTTTCGTATCTTCTTAAGTAAATGTCTCTATTTTTCATAGTATGTGGCTGGATACTTTCTGAATATGTATAAAAGCAGAATATTGGTTTTACAACTTAAGGCAAGATCTGACTTCCCTGATTCTGTGGTGCCGTTGACGTTGAGTTTTGAGATGCTTTTGTTCTGTATTAGGGTGGCAGCTGAAGTATTGTTGAAAGTGGTTCAAGTTTGAAATCTGAAGACCTGGATTCAAGTTCTGTCGTCTTAAATTGTTTATCTTGAGTGATCTTCAGTTCCCATTTTCTTATCTGTAAAACTCAGATAATAGATCCTACCATTCAGGAGAAAGATGAGACTATATTTGTAAAAATATGTTTATAAACCCTAAATTGAAATTATATAGTATAACATCTCTGGGATAAAAGAAGGAAAGGAGCCAGCTGGCTGCCTGAAAGGTCACTTGGTTAAGAATAAAGAGATATACATAAATTGATATTCCATTTCATGTTTCACTGTGATTGTACCTATACTTAAAAAATTATTTTAAGTATTTTTTGTTTAATTATAAAAATAGTACACATACATTGAAAAATTCAAATAGTGCAAATAGGTTATAAACTTAAAAAATTGAGAAAAAGAAAAAATAAAGAGACACAGTACTTACACAATTTGGATCCCAGTAAGTGACCTAGTACTCTGACAAACTCCCTGATTTACATAAATCATACACTTGTTAAACTTTATTTTTCTCAGGTACTAAACAAAGTTAGATTAGATGTTATCAAATGCTCCTTTTTATCTCTAAATATTTTGATTTTTGAGTGTTGTTTTACTTCAATTTGTTTTCATGTTTGTGTAAGAATATAAATTGGGATCGAGAATATTATTGCTTGGATTTCCATTTTGAAAATGTGTGAAATGTGAAGATTCCCAATCCTTGATAGTTGTAACTAACACATGTAAAATTGTTCAGAGTGACTTCTGGAATACTTTTATCTGTCAACAGTTTTGTATAGAGGCATCTGAGTGCTGAACTTCACATGTAGAATGGGTTATAATTTCTCATTGGTTTCCAGTTGCATTTTTGGCTCTTGAAAAATTACCTTTTACTTATGATTACTGTATTAGTTTCCTAGAGCTTCCATTACAAAGTACCACAAGCAGGGTGACTTAACAACAGACATTTATTTTCTCACAGTTCTGGACGCTGGGGTTCCAAGACCAACATGTTGATGGGTTGGTGCCTTCTGAGGGAAGAAACTGTTCCACGCCTTGCTCCTAGTTTCTGGTGGTTTACTGGATGTCATGGGTGGAACTATGGTCCACCAAAATTCATATGTTGAAATCTTAACCCCAATATCTCAGAATGTGACCTCATTTGGAGATAGGGTCCAAATTTGGGGGAGAAACAATTCAATCTATAACAGTTACTAAATGTGGTAGATTAAAAATCACAGCCACAATAGTTTACTGCTCTTCCCATCAAGAGATAAAGTATATTCTATCATCCCTTGATGTGGGCAGGACTTGTTACTTAGTCTGATTAAGAAAATAAAACAGTGCTGATGCTGTGTGGCCTAGAGACTAGGCCTCAGAAGTCCTTGCAGTTTTGAGGGCTTCTCGTCCAAATGGAGGCATAGGTAGACACACTTTGCCTCCTTGTACAACTACAGAAAGAATTACAATCAATCTTCAAAACAAATAACACCCAGAACTGTAAGAAAATTGAACTGTATGGAAGTTGATAACCAAGGATTTAAAAAAGCCACATTCATCCAGATGGGTAGGAAGGGCAGAGACGAGATGGGCAGAGAGGTGAGGAGACACGGAGTGGTGCAGAAAGGCATTGGTGTTGGTGGAAGGGGTGGTCCCACATTCACATGTGGTGGATAAAAATCAGGAGGGATACCAAGGGAGCAAGGGATCCTAGCCCAAGTCTAGACCATATGACCTAGGATTCCAGTGCCGGGAAGATAAATTCCCATAACTTCTGGCTATAAAAACCAGTGAGGTTTAAGGCAGTGGAAGAAAGTGCTGGATTTTCAGGAGATTCCACTTAAAGGACCCGTATGGTCTTAGAATATATGCAAACCCACCCACTCTGGATTTAGCACCAGGGCAACAGCTGGAAGGGAGTCAGTTGCATATGGGGAGTGGATGAAGTGACTGGAAATGGTATGAGTGCCGTGAAAACCTCCAGAAGTCAGGCAGCAGCACGGTCCCCTCTCCAAGGCCTCCCCCAACACAGAGGCACAAAGTGATGAAGTGGGTTGCCCTGCCCTAGCAATTACCTAAGGCTCTGCCCCACATAATTTACAGGTGACTTTTCTACAATAGGCCATGCTACTAAGACAGGGAATCAAAGCAGCTCTACCTCATACACAGAAAAAAAACACAGGGAGCCTGCCAAATGGAGGAGAAAAAGAAATATGGCCCAGATGAAAGAACATTAGAGAACCCCAGAAAAAGAACTTAATGAAACAGAGATAATCAACCTATCAGATACAGAGTTAAAAACACTGGTGATCAAGATGCTCAAAGACCTCACTGAGTATGGCAACAACATAAAGGAAGAAATGAAGGCTATACTAAGTGAAATTAAGAAAAGTCTACAGTGAACCAACAGTGAAGGGGAGGAAGGTGGGATTCAATCAATGATTTAGAACATAAGGAACAAATAAGCATTCAACTACAATAGCAAGAAGAAACAAGATTTTTTTAAAAAAGGATAGACTAAGAAGCCTCTGGGACATATTTAAACATACCAACATCTGAATGATAGGGGTGCCAGAAAGAGAAGAGAATGAGCAAGAAATGGAAAACTTATTTGAAAAAAGTAATGACAGAAAACTTTCCTAACTTGGTAAAGGAAAAAGACATAAAGTCCAGGAAGCACAGAAAGTCCCAAACAAGTTGGACCCAAAGAGGACTATACCAAGACACATCATAATTAAGATGCAAAAGGTTAAAAATAAAGAATCTTAAAAGCAGCAAGAGAAAAGAAGAGAGATACCTACAAAGGAGTTCCCATAAGACTGTCAGCTGATTTCTCAAAAGAAACTTTGCAGGCTAGAAGGGACTGACAAGAAGTATTCAAAATGATGAAAAGCAAGGACCTACAACCTAGATATTACTCTATCCAGCAAAGCTATCATTTAGAATGGAAGGGCAGATAAAGCACTTCCCAGACAAGGTAAAGCTAAAAGCGTTCATCATCACCAAGATATTATTACATGAAATGTTAAAAGGACTTATTTAAGAAAAAGATCAAAACTATGAACATTAAAATGGAAACAAATTCACAACTATCAGAGACTGAATCTAAAAAAACAACCTAAGCAAAGAACCAGAACAGGAACAGAATCATAGATATGGAGATCATTTGTAGGGTTATCAGCTGGGAGGGAGAAGAGGGAGAATGGGGGGAAAGGTGCAGGGATTAAGAAATACAAACTGGTAGATAAAAAATAGACAGGGAGATGTGAAGAGCAGTATAGGAAATGGGGAAGCCAAAGAACTTACACACATGACCCATGGACATGAACTAAGAGGGGAGATTGCTGGAAGGAAGGGGGGTACCAGGCTGAGGGGTCAGAGGGGGGAAAATGGGGTCAACTGTACTAGCATAATCAATAAAATATATTTTTAAAAAAAGTTCTTGCTGTTTCTTCCTTCCCCCACTTAGAATGCTGCCCTGACAGTGCCATGAATGAAAGCTAGTCCAGTGTCCTAGAGGATAAGAGGTTTGTTGGGAGGAATCAAGGTGCCCCAGACAACAGCCAGCAACAGCTGCCAGACACAAGGGTGAGACCATCCTGGGCCGTGGAAACAAAGGATGGCAAATTACAGCCTGTGGGCCAAATTCAGCCCAGCTAATTTTATATAGCCTATGGACTAACAATGTTTTAAATATTTTCATGGTTGGAAGATGTATTTTAAAGAGATAATATTTTGTGACTTGGGAAAATTATATGAGTTCACAAACAAAGCTTTCTTGGAGTGCAGCTGCACTCACTTGTTTACATATGGTCTGTGGTTGCTTTTGCACTTAATGGCAGACTTCAGTATCTGCAACAAAAACCATATGACCATCGAAGCCTAAACTATTTAATATCTGGCCTTAGTAGAAAAAGTTTTCCAACCCTTGTCATAAGTGCTGCTGAGTCTCCAGCTGAATACAGTTGCATGAGTGAGCCCACAGGCAGCAAGCAGACGCCCTGTCCAGCCTATTCACAGGACAGGAGACAAATCCTTGTTTTAAATCACAACAATTGAGGGTGGCTTGCTATGCAACAGTAAATAATCAATATACTTATTTACCTGGCTTCCAGTTAAGTGAAAGATAATTTTTAATATAAAGACAAAGCAAAACATATCTGTTATTTCAAAAAACAAAACCTCTTAAAACACTGAGAGTCTGAGCCAAACTTCTTAAATTTCTTTTCATGTGTACAGTTATAATTTTTCAGATAATTATTATTTTTATTTTTTTAAAGATTTTATATATTTATTTTAGACAGAGGGGAAAGGAGGGAAAAAGAGAGGGAGAGAAACATCAATGCGTGGTTGCCTCTAGTACACCCCTTAACCCAGGCATGTGCCCTGATTGGCAATAGAACCAACCACCCTTTGGTTCGCAGTCTGGCACTCAGTCCACTGAGCCACACCAGCCAGGGCTCAGATAATTATTCTTAACTAACAGTTTAGAGAGCAGATAATTGGTAGAACCGAAACTCTCCACTAACTGAAGTCCCCTCAGTTTACATTTGATTTCATCCTCAATCCTGATTTTCAGAATTTCTTCTCTCTGACTAGCAGCCTACAATTCTGAAAAAGGCACCTGAAAACCAGGGACTGGAGTTCACCATTGCCTTTGTGTACTCATCACTGGTAATAGAATTAAACTGCTCCAAGACAAACCAGGGAAGAAATATGTTGTGTCTGTTTTCTGAGTACTGCCATGGTTAACTGACTTCCTGTGCAGGAGACACAGTCATAGCTTAACCACAGTAACTTGCAGTTTCCGGCCTCTAACAATGAAAGCTGGGACCCATGAGATCTGGGAAAACCTGGGTCTGAATCTTCCCACTTAACTTGGAGCTCCTGCCTCAACCACAGTAGCCAAGTTCCCACGATATCAAGGGGATCACTGAACTGAGGTAAAAAGTCCCAAGTTCTCATCCTGTGCCACCTTAGACATCATCTTTTCTGTAAATAAGGAGTATAATAATAGCTAACATGTTACATAATAATGATGCCTAAGAATACCTAACAATAACTAATATTCATATATTGAATGTTGACAGTATATGAATTATTGTTCCAGGGATAGGCTAGAAAAGAAAACAAAGATCTTGATTTCATGGAGTTCCTCATGAAGGAAGTCAAATTCTACAGTGGGAGGAACATATAAACAAACATATAAGCAAGAAACATATAAACAAGTAAATATGTGAACTGCACAGTGACAAATACCAAGAAGAAAAATAAAACAAGGTTAGAAGCTGCTATGTTAAAGGCTGTACCACTATGGTAACAGCTGCACAGAGATCTGAAGGAAGAGGGAGCCGTGGGGACATCTGTGAGAAGTACATTCCAGGCAGAGGGAACAGCATGTGAAAAGTCCCTGAGGCAGAAGTATGCCTAGCATGTTTAAGGAAGAGCAAAGAGGCACTGTGTCTGCAGCAGAGTTAGAAAGGCAGAGAAATAGTGAGGGGCAGATCACGTAGAAATTTGGAGATCAGAGGCAGCATTTTGGATTATTCTGAATAAGATGAGAAACCAGCCCTAGCTGGTGTGACTCAGTTGGTTGAACTGAAAGTTCTCAGGTTTGATTCCTGGTCAGGGCACATACCTAGGTTGTGGGATGATCCCCCGTCCAGGAGTGTAAGATCCCTGGTCCAGGTGCATACAGGAAGGCAACCAATTGATGCTTCTGTCTTGAACCAGTGTTTCACTCTCTCCCTTCCTATAGCTCTAAAAGCAATGAAAAAATGTCCTCAGGTGAGAATTATAAATAATAAGAATAATAGATAGATAGATAGATAGATAGATAGATAGATAGATAGATAAGAGAATCCACAGGTGACCTTTCGCAGAGGAGTAACAATTTTTGACAAGTTTTAAAAGGATCTTCTGGCCACTATGATGAAGATAGATTGCAATGTGGCAAGGGTGGCAGCAGAAAGACCAGTTAGAAGGCTATTGCAGTAATATAGTTTGAAGCTTTGTAGGAGTAGAAGTGATAAAAGATAATCAGAGAATGGGTATGTTTTGAAAGTAGGATAAACCAAGATTTTCTGATGGAAAAGTGGTGGTGTATAAGAAAAAGGGAAGAGTCAAGGATGACAGCAAGGTTGGTTTTTCTCTGAGTGTTTGGGGGATGGAGCTGCCATGTACCAAAATAGGGAGATCTGAGAGAAACATGTTTTGGGGGAGAAGGAATAGGGTTTTTCTTTTTAAAAAAAAATATGTTGAGCTTGAAATCTCTATTAGACATCTAGACGATACATTGAGGAAGTAGTATAGGTATGGGGTTTAGAGTCCAGGGGCATAGTCCAGGCTGGAGATATACTTGAGAGTTATTAGTGTGCACATGTTATTTAAAACCATAACATTTCCTGCATTATTGAGCTGGTTACCACTGTGGGCACCTGGGCCTCAATCCTGCTGGAGATACTCTGAGAATGTGCCTGAGAATTGTCTGAGGCAGTTCTGGTGTGCAGAAATCACCACTAGCTCTCAGTGCCCATTGGTCAAGGGTTGTTCCTGGGGGTATTAACTCCCTCAGACTTCCAGATGTGTGTGTGCACCAGGATGTCTGGGCACATCCTCTTGGGTATCCCATGTGGTGATGGCTGTGGTAGGTTAAATAATGGATCCTAGGGATATCCAACCCCTAATTTCTGGAATTTGCAAATGTCACCTTATAGGGCCAATCAGGACTTTGCAGATATAACTAAATCAAGGAACTTGAGATGTGAGATTATCCTGGGTGGACACATGCATCCTTATGACAGGGAGAGCTGACTGTGAACTGAAGAAGAGGCCCACACAACTAAAACATTCAGGAAGAGAAGATGACATGCCACTGGTTATGCAGGTGAAGGACAGGTCCATGAGCTGAGGTCTGCAGAGAGTGTCACTCTAGAGCTGGAAACAGATTTCCCCTTGCATTTCAAGAGAGGGTATGGCCCTGCTAATATGTTGATTTAGCCTCATAAGACTTAGTTCAGGTTTCTGGCCTCCAGATCTGTAAGTGAAAATTTTTACGTTGTTTTGAACCACCATGTTTGTGCTGATTTGTAACAGCAGTCCTAGGAAACTAATAAGTGGGGAAAAAATAGTGCTTCAGGTTATATCTGCAGGTTGCTATGGCAACAACTGTGGTGAAAAGACGGGCCAAGATGATGTGAGGCAAGCAACACGTCTGGACCAATACAGCCCAACCTTTGCACTGCTTGGATCTATCGTGGCCTGTGTTAAATCCAGTCATCAGATATCCTACCAACTGCTCTCAAAGCCTATTAAATACTCAGTTCAGGAGGACTACATAGAACAAACTAGTCTGTGCCACTGCAGTGGGTCCTAGCCTATTATTGACATTCATCATTTTCCTTTCTGTAGGTTTCTTACCCTTCCTGCACTTCAGTAGGTATAGGACCACCATCTGAGGGTCTGGGACTCTTAGTGCTTTCATCCTCATTGGGCCATGATTCCCGCAATTACCCATTTATGCTCGTCACTGAGCATGGCAGTGCCAAGAAACATCTCTGATGGAGATGCACTTCTTCCTGCCCTGACTATACAGCAGTAACCCAGATCCTCGTGATAATCAAGAAAATTAATCGATATGGTAATTTCTTTTTTTAAAAAAGATTTTATTTATCTACTTTTAGAAAGAGGGGAAGGGCGGGAGAAAGAGATAGAAACATTGATGTATGAGAGAACACTGATCAGTTGCCTCTTGCATGTCCCCAACCGGGGACTCAGTCCACAAACCAGGCATGTGCCCCAACTGGGAACGGAACTGGCAACCTCTCAGCTTGCAGGCTGGCACTCAATCCACTGAGCCATGCTGGCCAGAGCACAATATGGTAATTTCTTTCTCTGTCTTTTGGCACATTGACTTAAGCCAAAAGTGACTTAATACTAATAGTAGTTCCAGGTTCGGAGGAACTATTACTGAGTCCCCTTGTGGAAACATCCTTTCCTATCACTCATGAGAAAGGACTTCTAATCTAACATGAACTGAAATAGCAAGAATAGGAAGCACACATTTCACAAGTGGGTCCTTGTGATAGAACTGTGGTGAGAGGGGTCAATCCTATTTTCACCCCATTGATTTCTGTGTACTAGGGATACACCATATAGCAGCTATTGGTTCAGGGTATATACTGCCTCCAGAGAATATTACCCTAATTCTGCAGGGCGCATTTCCTGAGATGATGCCATAGCTGAGTCTTTAATTGATCACTCCATCATTCTATCATGCTTTCTGGTGGTTTGGTATATATAAAGACAAGTGAGTTCCACAGTTATATGCCAAATGTCACCTCCTCTTCACTGTAGGATAGATACTTTGATCTGAGACAATGTTATGTGGGAATATCGTGTCAATAAACCAGGCATTCTGTAAGACTTTAGATGTGGTGCAGGAAGAGGCACCAAAGGCAGAGAGGGCAAAGGTACCCAGAAGGACTAGGTATCATTCTGGTAAGGACAAATCGTTGCTCTATCCAGAGTAGAAGGAGTTCAGTGTAACCCCTTCTAGTAATCTGGTGACCAACCATATAATCAATAATCCATACCACTATGTGGCTAGTTGGTTTCCTCAAGATATAGTCCTGCATCAAGTGCTCAGTGTCAGTCTCTGCAGTTGTCAGGGTGGGCATTCATGAGTGGCAGTAGCTGGAAGAGCCTGGATGAGAGATTTTATCTCAGGCCCTTTATATTTTAGGCCATTTATGATCTTAGGCCCATTCACAGTCCCCATCCCAGCCACAGTGGTCATTCTTGGGCCCATTGTCCAAGTACTGGCAGGGCTGAGATGGGGAGGTGGCTAACATCCCTGGGATAGTTCACCCTGCCTGCCTGCTCAGTGCCTCTTCTTCAAAGAGACAATTATGTGGTTCCCAGTTTCTTTTCTCCGGTCTTCTAATCTTTCTTCTCCCAGGGTCCCGACCATCTGGCCATATTGTTTCTCACTTCTCTGTGCTTGTCTGTACCTCAAGCTATTTTTTGCTTTACAGAAAGTGAAAGACTAAGTGCACTGCCGGAAGCCCTCCAACTGGGAGGACTATCTTTCAACACTGTCCTTTAGGGCTGCCTGTGTGCGGTGGTTCTGAAATGTGATAGCTGTGTATGTACACTTAGCACCACCCTGTGATCCAGGCTGAGGTGACCCGTCTGTCAGAGGGCTGCAGAGGGCTCCCTGTGAGGCCCTAGGTGAGACCTGAGGACAAGGCATTGGTACAGCAGAGAGAGGTGATATGAAAGTCTGTTATCTCTTCATCTGTTTACATAAACTTACTTGTACTTTTGCAGTCTGCTTGGATCCAAGTCTGAATGTACTATTTCCATCACATGATGGATTGTCTGATCTTGTGACTTGGTGGATCTAATAATACGCACCTCATGGTTAGTAATTTTATGCTCAGGCACTCAACCTCTATGAGAGCGCAGTATTACATTAGAGTTTACCATTGCTTTGCAAATGGTAATCAGTTCTCTACCATGGCTGATGTGGCCTCACTCCAAAACCCTGAGTTCTGTGCTGTGACTTGCCTAGTAGGCCCTGGTGGAGACTCCATTCAACATTGATATCTCCTGAAGCCATGTCTAGTACTACTGAGTCTGATGCATCATAGGGCCTGAATGGCAGGACACTTGTATTACAGCCTGAATCTTCTGGGAATCTGGCAGCCCTCTGAATCTCTCAATGCATATGTTGGAGATGAATTCCCAAGCACAGTACATGTTGCTTCCAGGATCCAAAGGAACCCACTTAGTGCTATGCCAGTCATTAGTAGAGAGGAAGGCAAAGCACACAACTTGTTCTTTATCTTAGAG
Source organism: Trachops cirrhosus (assembly GCA_028533065.1). Lineage (NCBI taxonomy): Eukaryota > Metazoa > Chordata > Mammalia > Chiroptera > Phyllostomidae > Trachops > Trachops cirrhosus. The sequence continues at coordinate 129,497,706 of CM052542.1, forward strand.
GTGATGTCCCAACATGATCCAATCATTAGATTCAAAAACTTAACTGATATGAAGAGTATCTGAATCGGTGAAGCTACCTCTCTCTGGTGTACATACGTTTTACAACAATTTCCAAACTACTTGTTGCTTCCTGCTCATCAAGTTCAATCAAGCCTTGACCAGTGTGGCTCAGTTGATTGGGCATTGTCCCTTGAAGTGAAAGGTTGATGGTTTGATTCCTGGTCATATGGGTTCAGGGATATGCCTGGGCTGCGGGTATAGTCCCTGGTCAGGGTGTCTTCGGAAGGCGACCAATCAATGTTTCTGTCTCACATATTGATGTTTCTCTCCTTCTTATTTTCCCCCTCCCTTCCGCTTCCTATAAGCAAATAAATTAATCAATTAATTTCAATCCGTAGAGTGGGCCCAGGTACTGGATGTTTGTGGAATGTCGAGGTGATCATGGTCCTTTGGACTATGTTGTGACAAGAGAGATTCCTGGGACATGGTCTTGAAATAAGACAACAGGTGTGTACTTCTCTCTAGCCCAAATGAAAGCAAACTATATTTGATCCTCCGTATTGATGTTGGTTGAGGAAAATGTCTTTGCCAGATTAATGTCAGGACCTAGGAGAAGCCTATTTTGATGTTACAGATGCAGAAACTAAAGCTCTGGAGGGTTAAGAAACTTCAGAAAAGGTGGTTTGGAAGTCACCTCACCCAATCTTTTGCCTGACACAAGACATTCTTCTTCAACAGTTTTCAATGTAAGGTTATGAGTTCAATAGAGCGAGGAGGAAAAACCACAGGTTTGCAGGCTTGGAGACATACTGTATCGGGTTAGCTCTTGCTATGTATTAAACCATCCCAAACTTTACTAGCTTAATTAACATCTCAGTTTCCCTCACTACAAATTAGATTTAATGACAGATTCTATCTCAAAGGTATTGTTAAGGTCAAATAAAAAGATCTATGTGAGGTGCCTAGGACAGTGCTGGGAACATGAAGGACTTTAAAAATTCATGCTTCTGGTTAGAAGGAGAGGTGTCTGGGCTGATAGACGTGTTACTACCTATAGCTCAGAACACTCTATGGAGGACCCCGAGGTCGCCCAAAGCTAGTCTCTCCCTGACTATTTGGTTCAAGAGTTGGCTTTTGAAGACCCACACTAGCTGGATCTAGAAGGCTCATGGTACTTTGGGGAGTACAGTTTACAACATTTCTAGGATGCAATATTCTCTAAATCACTGCATCCACCCAGACACAGTTACCAGTTGAAGGAGATGGGGGGATAGCTCTGTGCCTACTGAAAAAGGCGTTATGAGTACTGGCTAACAGTCAGGCAGACCAATGTTCAAAACTTGGCTTGGCCACTTACTAGCTGTGTGATTTTGGGCAACTTCCATAATGTCTTGAACTTCAGTTTTGTTCTATTTCACAGATTTGTAGTGGGCACTACTGAGATGATGTCTGTTTGGGATAATGATACACATGTGAGGGAATAGAGAGCTGGAGGAATAGGTAATGGTCAAGGACAACTCAGCATTGACTCTGTTCAGTATGTGTTTTTCAACACCACAAGGCGATTAACTCAATTCTAACAGCATCTACAGGGAGATAGCATTAGATCCCACAGGTTAAGTGCTAAGTGCTACAAGACTGCCCTCACTTTCTCACCAGGTTGTTACCTGTGCAGGATGGTTTCTTCATTGCTTTTAGAGAGAGAGAAAGGGAGAGAGAAACATGGATGTGAGAGAGAAGCATTGATTGGTTGCCTCCTGTACGTGTCCAGATGAGGGATCATACGTGTATGTTTCTGGTGGGGGGGCCTGGAGGGGGTTCACATGTGCTCACACCTGGACAAGGGACTGAACCCACAACCTAGGTACATTCCCTGACTGGAAAAGGCAGTATGAGTACTGGCTAACCTGCAGCCTTTCTGTTACAGGACAACGCTCCAACCAACTGAGTCACACCAGCCAGAGCCTGACTGACTGGTTATAGATCAGAAGTTCCAAGACCCTCTTTTTAGGTTTGATTAATTTGATAGAGTGGCTCACAGAACTCAGAGAAGTATTTTACTTACTAGATACTGGTTCATTATTAAGGGATATAACAACCGGGTGGAAGAGATGCATAGAGTAAGGCATGTGGAAAGGGGTGTAGAGCTTCCATGCTCTCTCTGAGCATACCCCTCTTCCCACATCTCCACGTGTTCACCAACCCTGAAGCTTTTCAAACCCTGTTTGTTAGGTTTTTTATGGATGCTTCATTACATAGTCATGACTGATTAAATCATTTCCTATTGGTGACTGAGTAGAACTCCAGTGTCTCTCTTCTCTCTGGAGGTCAGTGGGGTGGGACTGAAAGTTCCAACCATCTGATCACTCACAGGTTGGTTTGCCTGGCAACCAGCCCCCACCCTTAGGTGATTTCCAAAAGTCACCTCATTAACATAAATTCAGGTGTAGTTGAAAGGGGTTTGTTATGTATATCAAGATATCTTTATCTCTCTTATCACTTAGAAAATTTCAAAGATTTTAGGGCCTCTGTACCAGGAATGGGAACAAAGACCAAAAATATATTTCTTATTATAGATCAAGATATAACACTCTGTTTTTCCCTGTGGATGAGAATGTAACCTGGCTGCCAGCAAGCTTAGTCCAAGAACCAGGAGAATCTAATATTTGTAAACATTTCTTTAAATATAAGCATATACAGTCAAACCTCAGTTCTTGAACATCTTCATGTTGAACATCTCAAACAATTTGGTTCTCAACCAAGTTGTTATGAAAAAAAAAAAACCCTTCAGTTCTTGACCACACAATCTTTTCATGTTGATACCTACGTGATCAGTCACATGTCTCTCAGAAGACAAAGAAGAGAATCCACGTGTATAATCCCAGGTACAGAAAGACAATGCAGAGCAAGCAGTGAGCTTTTTAGATCTGTGAAGACTTTGCTTTGTATGGACACTGTCACCAGAAATTTCAACCTCTTGTTGGGATTGTAGGTCAAGAGCAAATCTACCTATCTAAACTACATCTGCTCTTATCCTATGGAGCTGAGCTAACTGCTTCTGCAAGTTTCCAGATCCTTGGCTAAGTAAATCAGGCACCTAAGAGAAGCACATAGTGATTTTGAACCTATTTTTTTCTTTGCCCACCAATCCAAAGCCCAATATAACTGCTGTAGCATATGAAATGCTTAGCACAGAGCAAAGCCTATTTGGAAAATGGCAGCACTTTCTGTGGACCTCAAGGAGGAATATATCTGCCAAAAAAGGACTCCTCATGTTTAGCTGGGAACAAATTTATAACTAAAATCTAACAGCCATTGCCAATAGAGGCCTCCGAAGCACTCTGCATTTCAGAGAAAAGCCACAAACTGAGCTGCCAGCCTCCTGCACTGTGTTTCTGCCACTGAGTCAACCTTTATAAAGGTGTTCCTGGTATCATATTTCAACCAATGAGCTGCGACCTGCCCCACCTAATTGGAGCTGTGCAGCTATATCTTCATTTGCATCTTTACTGACCAATCAGAGCAGCTCCATAATGACCAATCAGAATGTGTGATTTCAACCAATCAGAACAGTGCTATTTGGACCAATCAGACTGCACATATTTGGACTCCTCATTTGCATAAAAATGGACTGATCAGGGACTAGCCATTCTCTTTAAAAATCAGATCAGAAACTTCTGGCCAAGATGGAGGTATAGGTAGACACACTGTGCCTCCTCAAACAACCAAAAAAAGGACAACAGCAAATATAAAAACAAAAAACAACCAGAACTGACAGAAAATCAAACTGTATGGAAGTCTGACAACCAAGGAGTTAAAGAAGAAAGACAGGTAGGAGGGGTGGAGATGGGCAGCCAGGTAGAGAGGACTCAAGGCAGCTGGCAGATCTGGTGGTCCCACATTTGCATGCAGATAAACAGGGAGGAATAACTGGGGAGGAAGACAGACTGCCCAACCCAGGGCTCCAATGCAGGGAAATAAAGCCTTAAGCCCCTGACTGAAAACACCTGTGGGGGTTGAGGGAGCAGCGGGAGAAACTCCCAGCCTCACAAGAGTCCTTGGGGAGACCTACAGGGTTCTAGAATGTACACAAACCCACCCATCCAGGAATCAGCACCAGAAGGGCCCAATTTGATTGTGGGTAGCAGGGGAAGTGACTGAAAACCAGCAGAGAGCAGAGCAAGTGGCATTGTTTCCTCTCTGACCCCTCCCCCACATACAGTGTCACAACACAGCAACATGGGTTGCCACGCCCTGGTGAACACCTACACCTCTGTCCCTTACTATGTAACAGGTGTGCCAAGACAAAAAAAAATGGCCCAAATGAAAGAACAGATCAAAGCCCCAGAAAAAATACAACTAAGTGACGAAGAAATAGCCAACCTATCAGATGCACAGTTCAAAACATCGGTAATCAGGATGCTCACAGAATTGGTTGAATTTGGTTGCAAATTAGATGAAAAAATGAAGACTATGCTAAGTGAAATAAAGGAAAATGTACAGGGAACCAATAGTGATGGGAAGGAAACTGGGACTCAAATCAATGGTTTGGAGCAGAAGGAAGAAATAAATGATCAATGGAACAGATGAAGGAACAAGAATTCAAAAAAATGAGGAGAGGTTTAGGAACCTCTGGGACATCTTTAAACATTCCAACATGCAAATCATAGGGGTGCCAGAAGGCGAAGAAGAAGAACAAGAAATTGAAAACTTATTTGAAAAAATAATGAAGGAGAACTTCCTTAATCTGGCAAAGGAAATGGACTTCCAGGAAGTCCAGGAAGCTCAGAGAGTTCCAAAGAAGTTGGACGCAAGGAGGAACACACCAAGGCACATCATAATTACATTACCCAAGATTAAAGAGAAGGAGAGAATCTTAAAAGCAGTGAGAGAAAAGGAGACAGTTACCTACAAAGGAGTTCTCATAAGACTATCAGCTGATTTCTCAAAAAAACCTTGCAGGCAAGAAGGGGCTGGAAAGAAGTATTTAAAGTGATGAAAAGCAAGGACCTACATCCAAGATTACTCTATCCTGCAACGCTATCATTTAGAATGGAAGGGCAGATAAAGTGCTTCCCAGATAAGGTCAAGTTAAAGGAGTTTATCATCACCCAGCCCTTATTATATAAAATGTTAAGGGAGCTTATCTAAGAAAAAGAAGATCAAAAATATGAACATTAGAATGACAACAAACTCACAGCTATTAACAACCAAACCTAAACAAAACAAAAACAAACTACACAAACAACAAGAATAGGAATAGAATCACAGAAATGGAGATCACATGGAGGGTTAGCAACAAGGGAGTGGGAGGGGGAGAGAGGGGGAAAAGATACAGAGAATAAGTAGCATAAATGGTAGGTAGGAAATAGACAGGGGGAGGTTAAGAATACATAGGAAATGTAGAAGCCAAAGAACTTATATGTATGACCCATGGGCATGAACTAAAGGGGGGAATGTGGGTGGGAGGGGGAGTGCAGGGTGGAGAGGAATAAAGGTGGAAATGGGACAGCTGTAAGAGCATAATCAATAAAATATATTTTAAAAACAAAACAAAAAAAATCAATTTCCCCTTTGCCTCAGCAGAGCACACTTTTAGTTTCCCTGGAAGCTGCAGTTCCCTGGTTTGCAAACTGTCCACCAGAATAAAGCCTCTCCTTTCTCCACACTGTAGATCAAGGATTCCTGTTGATATTAGATTAGTGGCCGTGAACTTTTGTTGACATTTCCAACCCTATTTTCCAGCTAGGTAAGAATATCTGCTTGATTCTGTACCTTTTCCATTTCCAGTTATTCGAACAGCCTCTTCAGGTCCTTGAAAATTAGACCTATTCATTTTAAAATGTCCATCCTGTGTTCTATTCACAGCTCTTTTTCTCCCAACCCTGTCCGTCAGCAGAGCCTGCTCTGGGGGCTCTGGTTGCCTAGAATGGGACAGGGAGTTCAGCAGGAGAATTGTCCACATTTTCACTTCTTTGTACTTCTCTAGTATTGGAATTTGGAGCAGGAGCTGAAGGATCTCATAAGATAGCCTATTCAAATATGGCTGCTCTGGCAAGGTTCTCTCCTGCATCTTGGCTTCTTCTCCATAGGTGGACAAGTGGGCACAAGAACCCCAGTGGGCAGTTTTTCAGGCCCAATCAGCTCCCCCAGGCATTAGTAGCCCCTTGAAAAAATCCATGTTCTCTAGTAGCTGAGAGACTCATACCCCATTTCTCTAGGGCAAGCAAGCCCTCGCCCCTTCCCTATGGTGGTCCCCAGCAGTGTGCAGCAGCCCCTGCTCGCCTTCCCCAGCCCGATCTCATCTGTCCTTTGGGCACAAAAGTGTTCCATTTTATGTGCCTTTAGGGAAATGAGAATTTGAGAGTATTGCCTTTATTCCTCCAACTACCTGTCCTGCCTCCACTCTCTCCTCAGGACTCACGTACCGCAGGTGTGGATTAGCAGGTCAAGGGACCAAGCAGACATTCAGCTAGGGGTCAAAATGACAGCTCATCAGAGTTTATAAGGCAGTTCTGGTGGACCTCACTTCTATAGTTTTAGGGAGGGCGAGGGACTAGCTGTGGCCTTCCCCCTGAGATAAGGGCAGCCTCTCTTTGAAAATGATAGATTTCCCTAAAGACAACCTTTTGCTAGATTTTAGTCCTCATATCCTCCTCCCCATGGAAACCCCAGAGAGGCCTTTCTTGCACCTGGTAGTAGGGTGGTGAGTGATTGTAGGTAAGAAGAAAGTTATCTAGCCAGAGTGGGGCTTTCTTTGAATGCTGAGCAGCTGGGAGAACTTATTAACATTCAATAGTGCTTATCTTCGCCTTATGAAGCAAAGTCAGGAGCAGGAAAAGAACCTCAGGCAGTACTTCACAATACCCCATTGCATGCAGGTTGCTGCAATGAAGAGATCCCAATCTGCCCTGAGGACTTGCAGCAGAGAGTGCACCTACTTTCCCAGGAAAATTAGGAAATTTCTACCAACAGAAGAGATGGAGAAATATGTTTCCCACTGCTGTCAGGCCAGGGGTGGAGATTCTGCCCTAAAATAACTTTCTGGGCTAAGCAGCCTAATAAGACATTTAACCTCTCTGAAACTCAGTTTCCTGACCTGTAAAGTTAGAGTTGAATTAGTCTCCATGGTTTTCCCAGTTCAGATTTTTGAGTTAAGATGATGGAATCTGCTGATGTTGTATAAGTAAAAGAAACAAGTAATTTTATTTTAGCTCTGTGGAAATTCCCTTCACAATTTGTGACTAAAGATAGAATTTAAATTTATAACCCAAGATAATCTTTTCCTATCTCAAATATCCCTGATTTACTCTTTGGTTTACTGTTATATTCCATGTGGGTTATTTTGTCCTGATTAAATAAAAAGCAAACTCAAGCACCTACTTTAAACAGGTGAGCAAACCCATAAAACTAGAGAAGCATGGCAAAAATGTCAATGAAAATGCATAGAAGGTTTTACAGGAGTCCAGTGACAAGTGGATAAAGACTGAGTGAGAGAGTCTTTATCCAAGACCATTAAAGTGATCATAAGACTAAAAGGTGGTTTTTTTGGAAGGACACACAAAGATCTCCTGGGAGCCAAGAGCACACAGGGCAGCAGGCCCCACAGGGACTGGCTCCAGAGGCTGGAGAGCCACCAGGAGTCAGGACAGCCCTTGCCAGCTCTGCAGGCACAGGGTCTTGTAGCTAAGCTTCTCTTGCAGTTCCCTCTTCCTGAGGAAAAGGTATGGACAGGGTTGACAAGCTTCTGAAAAAGTCTGCTACAAAGTACAAAGATCTCAGTGAGACTTTTTCCAAATAAAATTGAATCTTGGGTTTTGGTTACCTGTGCTTCTGGTTTTAATGACCTTTACTGCTGGGTGCCTAAGAAGTTTAATTTTGGGTGCCTTAGAATCACCAATAAGGAAAAAAAATGATAAAGCACTGGACAGGAGAAAGAGAGAGTTGATTGAACAGTGTTGACTTCCTGAAAGGTCTAAACTAGGTATAAAGCCTCCCCCACCCCTGATTCATGATTCTGGAGACAATTGACCTGTTGACTTAAAGATATCATTCAAAAGGTTTGGTTAGAAATAGTGACAGTGTCAGAACCTGTTAACCATGCTAAGAATTGAGAAAGAGTTAGCTTTCAATAAGAAAAAGTGAACTTTGTGGGGAGGGGGGAAATAATTTCCAGACCTCACAATAATTTGAGCCAGAAGTTAGATGCCCAGGTCCTAGTCTAGGCTTTGACACTAATTTTTCAGAAACCTTTTTCCTGGAGCCTGGAGTTTGATGAATGGCACAGAACTCCTTTCCTTCTACTGGCTAAATGCTTTGATGTCTTAGGGCTAGAATGCTGATTCCATCACTTGCCAGCTATGTGCCCTTGGGAATTCATTTAACCTTTCTATGTTTTCCTTATTGTAAAGACTTGAATCGTTAGCTTTCTTTTCTTGTCTCCATGATTTGTCACATATTTTTTTAACTCTTTAAAGGCAGTGTGTCTCACCTACAATTCTTGCCCTGTCAGTCCCCTCTGTCACTGTTAGCATAGTGATAAAGTAGAAGCCCTTGCTCAATAAATGTTTACAATTTTGTTGATTTTGGCATGAACATTATAATCATTTAGTAAAGCTTCACTCTTGGCATGACACTGATCCTGGTTACTTGGCTGGGGGGACAAGGAGGACAAATAAGGAATAAGCTTTTCCTTTAAGAAGGTTCAATTCACTGTGGGTACCAGGTAGGTAGATAAGCTGCTAGTTTACTTGGCAGGTCTTTTCTCTCCTTTTTCACAATGTGTGACTCTAGGGAACATTTTTCAAGTAGAAACTGCTGGGAGAGGACTCTGGATAGATAGAAAAGCCTAATCCTGGCTTCCCGGTGGCCCGTAGAGACAGAGAGGGAGCTACTGATGCTCATTAGATGTCCTACTTTCCTAAAACAAATACATGGTCTGTCCGGAAGGTATCTAGCTATGTAATGTGAAAAATAGAGACATTTATTCAAGATACAAGATACAAGAAACATTGTACATAGGACAATGACACCTCAGTGCCCTTCAAACCTTGGGCTTGAAGGTACATATGACCTTGGGACCTCACACATTTCTCCCAATCGCCATCAGCTGCCCTGTTGTATTTTCCTGAATCTCATCGATGTTTTGAAATCTCTTCTTTTTCAAAGATGATTTTAGTTTTGGGAAAATCCAGAAGATACAGGGCACCAAATCTGGGCTGTAGCAGGACTGAGTCACCTCGGTGATTTGATGTTTCACCAAAGAACTCTGCACAAGATGTGATACATGAGTGGGTGCATTGTCATGATGGAGCTGCCAATCACCAGTTGCCCATAGCTGTGGCCTTCTGAATCATCCAAATAGTTTCCACAGAGGAATGTTCAAGCTTAATGCAAAATTTCATGCAGATTTGTTGCTCTACTCACTCAGTCATTTTGAATGTGATGGCCACACAGTACACATGCTCACTCAATTGCATTACCACCCCCACTGACTAGTACAGTGAAGTCGTCATTGTTCACACATGCACACTCCAGTCCACTCTCCTTGGCTGCCAAGTTACACTGACATCACGAAAACCGTTCTTGTTCTATTAACAATGGCTGAACTTTTTCCGGACAGACCTCGTACATATTGGTCATTGAAGAAACCATGTAGTTCTTTCCTAAAAAGTTAAGTTAGTTGCTTCAAAGACCTGGAACAAAACAAGTGGGGGCAGAGCGGAGGTGGAGAGGAGAGTGTTTCCAGTGCGCTCCTTCTGGCTTTGCCCCGTCCTCATTTCTTTGTCTCACATGAAGGAACAAAAGTCCTTACTTCCTACAGACACCCAGGTCCTCTACTGTGGATACTCTCCTCTTCCCCAGCTCTCTCTTCGGCCAGGTCTCTCTGATCTTCCAGGGTGGAAGGTGGAGGTTGGAGGCGCGGGAGTTCTGGTCCCATGGATAAAAGAGTGGGGAGTCCCAGAATGAGAACAAGTGGAGGTGGAGGGAAGGGAAGATGGGCTCCCATTTCAGGCCGTCCTTAGTTTTCTCCTCAGAAATCTAAAATCACACGCTCTTCGCCAGCCAGAGGATCTTCTGCCAGAAGCCTTCTTCTGATAACACCCACCTCCAGGAGCCTGTGTAACATAAACCTGCTCAGAATTTAAATGGTAAGACAGAAAAGCACAGCAAATATAGGAGAACTGGGACAATGAAAGGAAAAAAGATCTGAACAGGATTGGTTAGAGCCATTGGCCTATAGACAAGTCTTTGGTAAAACACGGTGTGGAAATTGATTCCAGAACTACTACATTATTTATGGCTTATGGGACATAGAACTGTGTTAAGGTTAGCTGTGCAAAAAACTGTACATAATCCTCACTTTATAGTTGGAGTCAGTTACTCCCATTTGGCCGTTTTTGTTTTCTTTATAAAGTCATGGGCTGAAGAATCCTGTTGGGTATTTCCCGAGGGGTCTGGCTGGGGAGAGTCTTACTGACAGCAGAGGTCCAGATTCTTGGTCCAGGGGCTCAGAGCAGAAGTGGGGTCACCTTAAGAATGGGCACCCTGGACAGGCTTATCCCTGTCTGGTATGCTACATGCTTCACTTATATTCTGGAAAAACTAGTGAGTGAGCAAGTGTCGACATTGGGGTCCCTGTCAGGGTTATTTTGAAACCACACATCCTAACACATCTCAGGGAAGTTAAAAACAATCAGCCATGGCAGCCCAGCTATTTTATGTTTTTTTAAAGCTGGAGCCTTATTACTTCAAAACCAAATTCCTACGAGTTTGGAAACCACCCTTTGCCAAAACGAACATCCCTTTGACAGCTGTAATCTTTAACAACACAACTAAGCTCTGTTCTCTGAGGTACAAGTCTTCTCAACCTCAGAAATGTGAGTATCTTCACAGGAGGGCCCATGCGGGTGGGTTTGTGAGCATGTGTTTGTGTTAGAGTGTGTTTCTAGGTTGTTACGTGTATTTGTGTTACTCTGTGCGAGTGTGCGCACATCTGTGCATGTGTGTAAAATTCAGATAGGAAGGCAGCTCCAGTGGATCTGTGTCTTACCTTACCTTATATGAACCTCTAGTTAATTGGCTGAAGAGAAATGGGATCCCACAAATAACTGACATTAGGACCATTAAGAACCTCCCAGAAGACCTAACCCTGCCTGGCTGTGTAATCACAAGCACCTGCAAAGCTCTGCCTTGCTAAGGAGAGAGCAAGGTGCACCTGCCAGCCGACATCTGCCTGGAGGAAGGAAAGACAGGGCTTCAGTCCTGAGCAGAACACTGGCCCCTCTTCCTCGCTCGGCCGTCACACTCAGCTGCACTATGTGAGGATTTGCCTGTCAGCCTGTGCTGAGCCCCACAGCACCGATTAGGTCTTACTATCTGCTCTGCTCCCAAAGACCTCTTGCCCCTACCTGTGGGCACCCAGGAGGATTCAGTTCTCTGTAACAATAGGCCCCATGCCCTGGAGTTTCCTCTCTGCGTGTGCTGGGCCGTCTGCCAAACCATGCCGAGTTAGCCCGGGCCACAGCCTGGCCCCTCCAGACTTGCCACACCTGCTCCTGCCCAGACACCAGCACGAGCATCAGTATTCCATAAAGGTGGAAAGAGGAAAATGGAGGCTCAGTAAATAAGCAAATAAGAGTGGAGCTTCTGTAAGCTATTCTAACCTTGGCACAGTTTCAGTTTGCTTCACTGTTGCTTTATCTGGGTTCTTTTAAGCTGGTAGTAGGAAAAGGAAGTCAGCTGTCAATTTGCTATGATGCTTTCTCAATAATCTTTTAAAGAGCAGCAGAATTTAAGACTCCTTAAAATCTAGAAGCAGAAGCGTGCTGCATTGATGGCAGTAACACCTTTTTGTGGGGGTTTTGTCTTTCCTTTGCAGGGCTTTACTCAGAGACCCAAGTGCAAGAAGAGAATAGATGTGGCGTTGCTCTGCGGGCTTGCTACAGTCTGAAAGGAATAAGGTTTGAACAGCTGAAACCAAAAAGCCCTAAGGATTGTGACAAGATTCACACTGACAGTCGTCCTTGGAACCAGAAGAGCTGAGTGACCCATGTAAGCTCTGAAGGAGTTAACAGAACTGTCTGTTCTAACGCAGAAGCAGGAGCTCTGAGTGGCTGCAGGTTGGTGAGCGACTGCCCCTTGCCTTGGGGGCCCTGGTGTGAGCATCATTTCTCTGGTAAATCCTGGGCTACTTCCTTCCCTACCAGTCGTGGTTGCGAAGAGCAGGTGACCTCACGAACTGTTTTAGCAACTTTACTGCTGAAAATCATTCTCTTGGGAACCTCAGAGGTGGGCAAAATATATCTTTGTCTTCACTCTCTATACTGACAACACTGACGGACAAAACCTCTGCTTTAAAGAGGAAAGGTTTTTCCCAAGCAAATCCATGTGATGGAATAGACTCCTCCTGTGTGGCTTTGAAGGTGTTAAAGTAATAATAACTGCTTTCATTTTGATAAGCTCTACACATTCCAGAGCTCTCTCCTGAGTTCCATTTCATTTGATATTTGCCATTTCTATGAGCTGAGCCTAGGCAGGGTTGACCTTGACCGGCATGCCTATCAGCAGCTCACTGGGATTAAATGGCTTGCCAGTGTCACAAGGTGAGTAGGTGGCACAGATTGCAACGCAAACATTCTAACAAATAAGTTAGCAGGCTCTCTAGTCTATGATTCCACTAAACTTCTAAAATAGTCCTGTGGATTTAAAAAATATATAATGGCCACTCACGTGCAAGCCCCTGGAAAATTTACAGGCTGATGAAAAGGGTCTATTTTAGTGACACAAGTGAATATCAAGCTGCTGATTTTGAGGAAGCGCCGCCAATGCAAATAAGCGTGATATATTCATATATTCATCCATTTGAAAGAAATCTGATGGCAGGAATTTGCTCCCAACAAAACAGATTTTAGGCTGTGCCCGCATCTGTACAAATGCAGGCCGTCCTCTGCAACCTCCAGGCCCATTAGGAGGAGGACCACAGGTTTCCTTCAGCATGAAATGAGACAGAACCTGAGAGAGAACGTTATGCAACCCTGTTCTGCAAGGAAAGAAAACCGGTTCAGAGAGCAGTGTCTTGCCCAAGGTCACACTGTTAATAGATGTCAGAAATAAAACAAGACCCCAGACCTTCAGACACCACAGTCAGTTCAGGGCGATGCCTCCGAGCCCCAGGATGGCTCCAGGTCGCTAAACGCACCAGCTCAGTTATGCTCAGTGCAGTACTTAGGCAGACCAGTGCAGTAAGGCCTTTCAGCAGAATTTGGAACAACAAAAGGCTGAAATCAAAGGCCTCCAGCTTGTTTAAGGCTGTTCTTCTGATGGGAGGTCTCTCCAAAGTGCAGGCTCACTGGAAATCAATCCACTTCAGCTCTGCTTTGCCCTAGAGCCTTGGCATTGGAGTGTGAAGCCAGAGTTGGCTGGTGCCTGGTGTGGTGTGATGGTGGGGACAGGTTGGCTCTGGGCTCCCTGTGCTTTCCACATGGCTTTGTTTATCAGCCAGGGCACCACACAAGTCCCAGAAAGCCAGGCCAAAACAATTCTGACCAATGGCACAAGGGGCTACGGTATTTATTCGGGGGCTTTCTCAGAAGGCTTTCCAAATATTCCATTGGGAGGTTTATTTTCAATCCTCAGTCCAAGACCAAATCACTTATAGTTATTTCAGCCTCTTTGCCCAAGGTGTCCCTGAGCTGCTTTCAGCAAGTTTCTAAAAGAATCACACAGACTCAGGACTTGGACCATGTGCCTGAAAGAAGGGCCAGAGAGCAGGGTCAATGGGAAACTTCTCCTTACATCTCTATACCAGGAACTTAATCAGATAAAATTGTGCTGGGGGCCGCTCCCATGGTGTAGCAGAGACCATGCGTGCTGCTCGGACCCCTGCCTCCGGACCAAGGCACACACCTTCCCAGCTGCCAGCACTGTTGCCTGCTGATGGCCCGTAGCTGAGTCTCCCCACCAGGGACTGCCTTTTGATAAAGGTTGCTGACTCACTCAAAATTACACCCCCTTTCCTGGGAACAGCCTGCATTTGATGACTGGTCCATGTGGGGTGCAAAGGATTGGCCCCTTGCTCAGTTCAGGACAGCTTTGTAGGGCCACTCCAACTCCAGAGCTCCGTGTGGTGTTGCCTGGGGCCTTTGTGCCACTGCATCAAAGTGTAACTTCACCCCGGGCCCAGGCCTGCTTCCCTCAGCCCTCTGCAGCTGTGTCCCCAGAGCAGTCCCAGGTAATCACCTACATGCAAGTCTTTGTCCCAGAATATCACTCCCCTTGCCCCTGCCTTCTTTAGGGCCAGAGTCTTGACTCTTGTCATTCAGTGGATACCAACTTCTCCATATCAAAATGCCTAGAAGCGTTCTTTTTATCAAGATAGCCAAAGGAATCTGCATTTTACCTCTGACTGCTGTCATAAACTGCAACAAACTTGGTGGATCAGAAGCCCAAAGTCAGTTGCACTGGGTCAAGGTGTTGGCAGGGCTGGGCTCTCTCTTTGGAAGCTCTAGGGGAGAACCCAGTTTCTTACCTTTTCCAGCTTATAGAGCTGAATTATTTGCATTTGTTGGCCAGCAGCCCCTTTCTCAATTTTAAAAGCCAGCAGTATAGCATCTCGCTGCAGGAGTCACGGGGCCTTTTTCTGTGTCGGATCTCCCTCTGCCCCCTTTTATAAGGACGCTTGTGATTGCACTGGGGACACAGCTAGATAATCCAAGATGATCTCCCCCTCTCAAGGGCCTGCATTTAATCATACACTGGCAGTTTCTTTTGCCCTATAAGGCAACATTCACAGATTCTGAGGATTAGGCCTGGATATAGCTGCAGGCCATTATTTAGCCTACCACAGAATCCTAGAGCAAACTCTGGAGGACATACATTCTGCTTTCAATTTGTAGTTTATGTTTACCTAACAGTGAAAAGGCCTCCAGATCCTTTTTCTTCCATCCATTTGCTGTTGTCCCAAGTAGCCTGGTCTGGGATGGGAAAACTACTTCTTGATTCAGGCCTTTATTAGGAAACACCAGTAAGTCTTATATCTTATCTGTACTGCTAGAATTCCGTTCTTTGTCTCTCCTGTTACTATGTCTCACTCTTCTACTTCCTTTCTACCCCTCCAGCTCACCCAGCACTGTCTGCAGCCCCAGGGTGGCCGTATTGTCGGTGCTGAATAGCATTCTCCAGCATGCTATAACCCGGGGTGGGGGGTAAGAGAGGGAAGTGGAACAGTGGTTTAAGCCTAATTGAAGATTCCTCTGTCAACTCCATAAAGCACTCTCTGTCAATAGCGATTTGGGATGATACCATATGACCCTTCAGATAGAGATTTGAATGGCACATACTTATTGACCAGAAATAAGACTGCTCCGAAATTCTGCTGATTCCAAGAAATCCTCCAAAATCTCACTTCTTCTCGTCCCCAATTCTTTTGGCATTTTGTTTCTACCTCTTTTATGGGCCAAATGTCTTGATCTTCACATTTGTTTTTCCCACTAGACTCAGCTCCTTTTTGTTTTTTTAAATGTATTTTATTGATTATGCTATTACAGTTGTCCCAATTTTTCCCTCTTTTCCCCCCACCCCATACCCCCATTCCCTCCAGCAACCTCCTTCCTTAGTTCATGTCCATGAGTCATGCATATAAATTCTTTGGCTTCTCCATTTCCTACACTATTCTTAACATCCCCTTGTCTATTTTGTACCTACCAGTTTGTGCTTCTTAATCCCTGAACCTTTTCTCCCCTTCTCCCTGGCCCCCCTCCCAGCTCATAACCCTTCAAATGATCTCCAAATTTATGATTCTATTCCTGTGCCATTTGTTTGCTTTGTTTGTTTTTTAGATTCAGTTGTTGATAGTTGTGTGTTTGTTGCCATTTTAATGTTCATAATTTTGATTTTCTTTTTCTTATACAGTTCCCTTTAACATTTCATAAAATAAAGGCTTGGTGGTGGTGAACTCCTTTAGTTTTACTTGTCTGGGAAGCATATTATCTGCCCTTCCATTCTATGCTTTGCTGGATAGAGTAATCTTGGATGTAGGTGCTTGCCTTTCATGACTTCAAATACTTCTTGCCAGTCCCTTCTTGCCCGCAAGGTTTCTTTTGAGAAATCAGCTGATGGTCTTATGGACACTCCTTTGTAGGTAACTCTCTGCTTTCCTCTTGCTGCTTTTAAGATTCTTTATCTTTAAACTTTTGCATTTTAATTATGATGTGTCTTGGTGTGATTCTCTTTGAGTCCAACTTGTTTGGGATTCTCTGTGCTTCTTGGACTTGTATGTCTATTTCCTTTGCCAAATTAGGGAAGTCTTCTTTCATTATTTTTTCAAATAAGTTTTCAATTTCCCACTCTTCTTCTCCTTCTGGCACCCCTGTGATTTAGATGTTGGTACATTTGGAGATGTCCCATAGGCTCCTTATTCTATGCTTGGTTTTTTGGGTTTTTTTTCATTCTTTTTTCTTCTTGCTGTTCTGCTTGATGCTTTTTTCTTCCTTATATTCCAAATCATTAATTTGAATCTCAGCTTCATCCCCTCCACTGTTGATTCTCTGTGGATTTTTCTTTATGTAACTTCATGAAACCTTCATTTCTGCCTGGGTCATTTTTACCTGTTGGGTACTGTTGCAGTACCCAATGAGTTCTTTGAGCATGTCAATAACCAGTGTTTTGAACTCTACGTGTGATAGGTTGCTTATCTCCATTTCATTGAGCTCTTTTCCTAGAATTTTGACCTGTTCTTTCATTTGTGCCATATTTCTTTGTCTCCTCATTTGGCAGCCTCTCCTGTGTTTGTTTCTGTGTATTAGGTAGAACAGCTTTGACTCCCTGTCTTAGTAGCATGGCCTATTATAGAAAAGGCACCTTAAATTGTATGGGGCAGAGCCTCAGGTAATTGCAGGGCAGGGCAACCCATTTCGCTACTTTGTGGTTCTGCGTGGGGGAGGCTTCGGAGAGGGGACAGGGCTGTTGTCTTGCCTCTGGAGATTGCTCAAGAGGAAGCTGCCTCCTTGGCACTTGCCCCTTTGCCAGTCACTTCACTTTCTCCCCATATGCCACTTGTGCCCTCCAGCTGTTGCCCTGGTGCTAAATTCCAGAGGGGGTGGGTCTACATGAGCCCTAAATCTGTTGTGGACCCTTTAAGGGAATTTCTTGAGAATCTCAGTTTCTTCTACCACCCTAACCCTTCCTGGGTTTTGCAGCCAGAAGTTATAGGGACTTATCTTCCTGGCACTGGAACCCTGGGCTGGATGGTCGGGTCTGGGGCTGGGATCACTTGCTCCCAAAGTATCCCTCCTGGTTTTTATCCACCACACGTGAACATGCGACTGCCTGTTCTGCCACTTCTTGGTGCCCCTCCCCACTTCTGCATCTCTGCCTTTCCTACCTGTCTGAATAAATGTGGCTTCTTTAAATCCTTGGTTATCAGACTTCCATGCAGCTCAATTTTCTGATGAATCTGGGTAAAATTTGTTTTGTAACTTAGTTGTAATTTTTGCTATAGTTGTGCATGGAGGTGAATCGTGTTTACCTACACATCCATCTTGGCCAGAAGTCTGTGCTCCTTTTTAAAAAGACTTATTTTTATAAAGCAATATTAGGTTCACAGCAAAATAAAGAGAAAGATACAGAGATTTCCCGTATACCCCCACTCCCACACATGCATAGACTCCCTCATGATTAATATACCCCTCCAGAGTGATACATTTGTTATAAATGACAAACCTACATTATTAATACATCATAATTAACCAAAGTCCACAGTTTAGATTAGGGCTCGCTCTTGGTATGTGCATTTTATGGCTTTGGATAAAGTATAATGACATGTATCCACCATATCATTGTGGTATCATACAGAGTAGTTTCAGCGCCCTAAGAGCATTTCACCTATTCACCTTCCCTGCCCCAGCCCTTGGCAACCATCACTTTCTCCATGGTGAGCTCCTCTTTTTTTTTTTTTTTTTGATCTTTCTATTCCAATAAACCAATGATCCAGGGTGATCCTGGGAGGACATGGCAACTGCAGAAGAACCCTGCTGCTTGCAGTCTGTGAAGTGGCCTAGTGTCCAGCGGCCCTGGTCATGCCACATGCACAAAGACAGGCACCGCCGTCCAGCGACATTTTGGCAGAGAAAGAGAACTTGTGACTACTATCTGCGGGCCTGACAGCCAAGCATGTGGCCGTGAGGAAAGCCCTTCACTTGGGTCTTTCCCTGTTGCATTTATATTTAGCTCAAGTTAAAAACTGCAGTTTGTTTTCCTCATTGGCAGGTAGCAAAAAGGATGAGGAATAATCATTACCTTTCTCCCCATTAGGGCATGTAGACCTTGAATTCCAGATACCACCTCCAACAAACAGCTTTCCCAGACCTGGCCCATGAGAATTGCACGCATGCGTATTTTATTGAAGAAGATCAGAGGAAAAATACTGGATTTCTGTTTTTCAGCTTTTAAAAAATGTTTCTATATTCTAATTTTTTAAATTAATAAATATTTCAAACATATAGAAAGGTGCAGAAAATAAAAGAGAGACCATATGCCTACTATCCAAGTTGACAGCTGCTAACATTTTTCCATATTTACTTTAGATCACTCACAGCAAAAGAAAGACAAAAAGATAAAACCAGCTAAAACCACCCCATCATTCACTTACATCCCTTCCCCTTTCATCCGCAGAGATACCTCTGCCCGAAGTGGCTATGTTATTCCCGTGCATGATTCTGTACCTTCACTACATATTTGTACATTCAAAACAGCATTTACTATTACATATATGTGCACCATTTACATAAATGGCATCATGTTGTTTATATTCTTTGGCACCTTGCTTTTTTAAAAATTTTATTTTAATCATTGTTCAAGTACAGTTTCCTGTTCTTTACTCCCATTCCAGCCCACCTACCCATCCCTCCCCACCTCCTTCCCATTTCCACCCCCCTAGTTTTTGTCCATGTGACCTTTATATTTGGTCCTGTAAACCCTTCCCCTTTCCCCTGAAATTCCCCTGAAATTCCCTCCCCTCTCCCCTCTGGTCACTGTCTGCCTGTTCTCTATTTCAGTGTCTTAGGTTATATTTTGCTTGTTTGTTTGTTTTGTTGTTTAGGTTCCTGTTAAAGGTGAGATCATATGGTATTTGTCTTTCACTGCCTGGCTTATTTCACTTAGCATAATGCTTTCCAGTGCCATCCATGCAGTTGCAAAGGGTAGGAGCTCCTTCTTTCTTTCGGCTACATAGAATTCCATTGTGTAAATGTACCATAGTTTTTTGATCCATCCATTTAATGATGGGCACCTAGGTTGCTTCCAGCCCTTGGCTATTACAAATTGTGCTGCTATGAACATTGGGATGCATAGGTTCTTTTAGATTGGTGTTTCAGGGCTCTTAGGATATAATCCCAGCAGTGGAATTGCTGGATCAAAAGGCAGATCCACTTTTAGTTTTCTGAGAAAATTCCATACTGTTTTCCATACTGGTTGCACCAGTCAGCAATCCCACCAACAGAGCACTAGGGTTCCCTTTTCTCCACACACTCTCCAACTCTTGTTGTTTGTTGGTTTGCTTATGATGGCCATTCTGACTGGTGTGAAGTGGTATCTCATTGTGGTTTTAATTTGTATCTCTCTGATAGCTAGCGATACTGAGCATCTTTTCATGTGTCTCTGGATCTTCTGTAAGTCCTCCTTGGAGAGGTGTCTATTCAAGTCCTTTGCCCATTTTTTAATTGGGTTTCTTGTCTTCTTAGAGTGGAGTCGTGTAAATTCTTTATATATTTTGGAGATCAAACACTTCTCTGAGGTATCATTGGCAAATATGTTTTTCCATACAGTTGGTTCTCTTTTTATTTTAATACTGTTTTCTTTAGCCGTGCAAAATATTTTGATGAGATCCCATTTGTTTATTCTTTCATTTATGACCCTTGCTCTTGGGAACATATCAGTAAAAATGTTGCTGTGTGAAATATCTGAGATTTTCCTGCCTACATTCTCTTTTAGGACTTTAATGGTGTCATGGTTTATATTTAAATCTTTTATCCACCTTGAACTTATTTTTGTCTATGGTGTAAGTTGGTGCTCGAGTTTCATTTTTTTTTCACAAAGCTGTCCAGTTCTCCCAACACCATTGGTTGAAGAGGCTATTTTTACTCAATTTTATGTTGCTGCCGCCTTTGTGAAATATTAGTTGACCATAGAGATTCGGGTTTATTTCTGGGCTCTCTGTTCTGTTCCATTGGTCCATGTGTCTGTTTTTATGCCAGTACCCAGCTGTTTTGATTACAGTGGCCTTGTAATACAGTTTAGTATCAGGTATTGTGATCCCTCCTACTTTACTCTTCTTTCTCAAAATTGCAGTAGCTATTCAGGGTCGTTTATAGTTCCATATAAATTTTTGAAGTGTTTGTTCTATGTCTGTGAGATATGCCATTGGTACTTTAATAGGTATTGCATTGAATGTGTAGATTGCTTTAGGTAGTATGGACATTTTGATGATGTTAATTCTTCCAATCCATGAACACAGTATATGTTTCCATTTGTTTGTGTCTTCCTTGATTTCTTTCTTCAGTGTTGTGTAGTTTTCTGAATACAGGTCTTTTACCTCTTTGGTTAGGTTTATTCCTAGGTATTTTATTTTTCTT